>CM040240.1:278228267-278927988 GCA_022545495.1 Chrysanthemum lavandulifolium | reverse complement strand
GAAGCAAAGTCGAGGCTTCTCAGATCACCTAGACTGACATTATCATACCAGTAAAAGTATATCAAAATGACACAAAACCTTCTACTTTTCCAAGTCGATGGCAAAAGTAAACGATAGTCAATACCAAGTCTTTGTCGAAAACTTTCTAACCCATCCTATGGGTTGGGCATATTCCACATAATCGTTATCTCTTCAACTTGATAGAATTTCAATTGGTGTCCACACAATTTCTGTCAAACTCTTTCGACTCTTTCTTCATAAATTCACAGAAACAAACATTATCATTTCTGAATTATGTCAACATTTCTAATATTTCAAGTCAATGGCAAAGAGTAAACGATAGTCAATACCAAGTCTTTGTCGAAAAACTTTCTAACCCATCCTATGGGTTGGGCATGGCTTCCACATAATCGTTATCTCTTCAACTTGATCGAATTTCAATTGGTGTCCACACAATTTCTGTCAAACTCTTTCGACTCTTTCTTCATAAATTCACAGAAACAAACATTGTCATTTCTGAATTATGTCAACATTTCTAATATTTCAAGTCAATGGCAAAGAGTAAACGATAGTCAATACCAAGTCTTTGTCGAAAACTTTCTAACCCATCCTATGGGTTGGGCATAACTTCCACATAATCGTTATCTCTTCAACTTGATCAATTTCAATTGGTGTCCACACAATTTCTGTCATACTCATTTGACTCATTCTTCATATATTCACAGAAAATATTGTTCAAAAAAAAAAAAAAAAAAACAAAACACCATAAACACCAGAAACAAACATTGTCATTTCTGAATTTTGTCGACGTTTTTATTACACAAACATCATTCCATTTTACAAAATGTAAGCAACTGGAATAATATCCATTCATTTCTAAACTTTTTAATCTAATAAAATGACAGACAAACACACAATAAGTGACTGGTTTTGGATCTCTTTCTTTTAAAGTGAGTTTAATTTGTTTCAGGAATCTGCCACTCGTAATCCATCTTATTTGGCTTTAGTTTCACAATATAAAAATGGTTCTAACAATTTCGACCCATTTACGGAGTTGGAAGGTGGGTAAGTGGGTTTGTGGGTACCAAAAGCTAAGAGTACTACTAAAACTTACTGATTTTGATAAGGTGGGCCCCCTCATGAAGGCAAAATAATTTGTTGATTTTATTATGTTTATTTTACGAGTAATATAATTTGGTTCGTGATTTTCATAAGTTATAATGTTGAAAAAATAATTACAATGCCTCACTGACATTACTTTAATATATGTGTTTGATGTATGGACAACCAAGTAAATTTATAAAACTAATTTTAGTACACATTTAATACCAAACTACTCAATTTTTTTGCTTTCATTTTTATACGTGATCGATTTTTTTTTTGCTTAGTTACAACTTGATCTGTTTTTTACTTCCATTTTTATATGTTTTGTTCTTCCACCGCCACCACCACCCACCGCCATTCACAGGAAAACTAACAAAGTATTTGAATTTAATAGGAAAATTAAAATTGGTTGTCTACAAAGAAAAATGTGATAAGTTCGATCGTTTTCAAACCATTAGCAAAAAAAAGGTTATTTATTTTTCTTTTAAGCAACACCCACCCAACTTGTTTCAATTTACAAGAAAAATGACATTTATCGACATGTTATTTCCCCAAAAATTACTAACACCCGATCCGAAGTGTTTATAAAAAATTATAATTTCTTTTTGGCTTTTAAGCGACACCCCGTGATCGTTTTTGGCTCATGCCACTTATGCCACTAATTGGTAAGAACTGGCATTTCCTCATAACCGACTTCAACCTCTTCTTAGTCACAGAGGCCTTCAAGATTCGTTCACATGCTTTGACCACATTGCTTGTTGATCACTTTAATTGTAATGTTGTGGATAATAATTCGAAGTTTATTCCAAATAGTGAAGTTGTTGTGTTTGATGAGGAGATGGTTAGAAGTGGAAGTTGACACTATGTGGTTATTTTGTGGGGACAAACATGACTGTTGGTGACTTGATGTATAATTTGAGAAGAGTGTGGTCTAAATATGGTCTATTTGACATCATTCCTCATACTAATGGCTGATGGATTGTTAACAATAAGCCATTGTTTGTTCAAATATGGGATCCAAACATCATTATGGAAAAAACAGAACCTAGTAAATTACCAGTATGGGTCAAAATGTTTAATGTACCTCTGGAAGCTTGGACTCCTACTGGTATAAGTGCTTTGGCAAGTAGGTTGGGTACGCATTTAATCATGGATGCTATGACAACATCCATGTGTCATGGTGGAAAAGGTAGAATGGGGTTTGCTAGAGTTGTTGCGAAATTGATGCTAATAAGGAATTAACGATGTAATTGAAATTGTGTATAAAGGGAGTATTATGATTCTTGGATGTAGGAAAAGCGTGAAGGTGGAGTATGATTGTGGACTTGAATTGGTATCAAGAGCAAGGTTATTTAAATGAAGGATCGACAAGGGTTTTAACCAAGAAGGATCACAAGGGTTTCACCAAGAAGTCGATCACAGGGTTTCACCAAGAAGTCGATCACAAGGGTTTTACTAGGGTTCGACTTAAGCAAGAAGTCGATCAAAGTTTCAAACTTTCGACTTGGTTTACTTAGGTGAAGTAAATCACTCGACCTCTAGAACCTAGAATTTGGAAGGCAAACAAACAACACCAGAACTTACAAAGGTGTTCAAGAAAGATGGTGCAAGGCGAGTCGAGTCAACCACCACTATTGAACATTCTAAGACGGCTCTTCAATGTCCAATGTTAATAAGCACGAACTATAACATATGGGCAATAAGAGTTAAAGCGGTATTCCGAGTCCATGGAATACTCGATGCCTTTGGAACCGGGGAAGGAACACAAGTTGTTGCTAAGCAAGATCACATGGCGATTGCGTTACTTTTCGAGCGATTCCGGAAGAACTTGTTTTCAAGTTTCACAATTCAACACACCAAAGAAACTGGGAGCTTTGAAGACGGTATGTGGGTGTTGATCGGGTTCGAGACGCAAGGTTGCAAACCTTGGAGACGGAATTCGAATCTTTAAAGATGAAAGTCAACGAATCAATCGATGACTTTGCGGCTGGGTTGGGTAAAATTGTGAAGTCAATAGCTTGGGAGCAGTTTATGAAGACAAGAAACTTGTTGAGAAGCTACTTGCATCCGTTCCGGATAGGTATGTTGCAATTGTTGCCTCAATAGAACAATTCTTGACTTGAATACTATGTCTTTTCAAGAAGCAATTGGAAGGTTGAAAGCTTTGAAGGAAGAATGAAGGGTGTTGACACCACTTACGAAGATCAAGGCAAGTTGATGTTCGGAAGGGCTGAAAGATATGATAAGAAAGGTCGAGGAAGGAATTCCTCGGTGGCAGTAAAGGTCAAAACTTTTCTTCTCAAACAAATCTCGTGGTAGTGGTCGAGCTAATAACCACAAGCGTAATAACTCCGGAGCAATACGGAGAAAAGAAGAACAAAAGTCGAGACCTTTCAAAGATACAATGCTTGGATGTGATGAATATGGTCACTTTGCTTCTAATTGTCCCGAATGCGATGTACAAAAGAAAAGCATGAAGCAAACCTTTTGAAAACGGAGGATGATGATGACCGACACTTTTTATGATGAAAGCGTTCAAGAAGTAGTTTTCTTGAATGAAGAAAAGATTATCCCAAACCAATTGAATACTAAGCCAAACGAGAAAGACACTTGGTATTTGGATAATGGAGCAAGTAATCACATGACGGGATCCGAGAATACTTTTCGAGTTGAATGAGAATATCTCGTGAGTGAAGTTTGGTGATAACTCCTACATCGAGATAAAAGGAAGGGTTCGATAATCATTGAAGGAAAGCGGGTGAGCAACGGTTAATCACCTGAGTCTATTACCTACCGAGCTAAAAGCAACATAATTAGTCTTGGGCAAGCTACCGAAGGCGAGATGTGACATTCGTATGAAAGGTAATCTTCTTACTATCACGTGACTCGGATGGCAAGCTTCGATGAAGGTTCCTAGAACAAGTAATAGACTTTACAAGATAAAGCTCCAAGTTGGAAGTCCGGTGTGTCTAAAAGCAAAGATGGAAGATGATGCTTGGTTATGGCATGCTAGGATGGGTCACATTAATTTCGATACGATATAATTAATGGCAAGGAAGGGCATGGTTGAAAAGTTGCCAATAATTCATCAAGAGAACAAGTTGTGTGAATCTTGTTTGGTAGGAAAACAAACCAAGAAGTCGTTTCCTAAAGCAACGAAATTTAAGGCAACACATTCTCTTCAACTTATACATGCCGACCTATGTGGACCAATTTCTCCACCATCCATAGCACGAAACAGGTACATATTTGTTCTTATTGATGACTTCTCATGGTTTATGTGGACTTTTACCTTGAAGGAAAAGGTGAGGCATTTGAATACTTCAAAAGTTCAAAGCTTTAGTTGAGAAGAAGTCGGGAAAGAAGATTATAACCCAAGGACCGATGAGGAGGTGAGTTCACTTCAAAAGAATTTACCAACTTTTGTGAAAACGAGGTATAACAAGACATCTAACCGCTCCCACACACCGCAACAAAATGGAGTTGTGGAAAGGCGAAACCGTACTCTTATGGAATGACTAGAAGCATCTTGAAAGCACGAGACGTACCAAACTACATGTGGGTGAAGGAGTTAGACGCGCACATTCTTGATTAATAGAGTTTCAACTCGAGCTCTAGTTAATCAAACTCCATACGAGGCTTTCAAAGGAAAAAAGCCTAACTTGGAGGGTTTATGGGTATTTGGATGTATGGCTTATGCAACGGGTACAAGGCCATATTTACATAAGTTAGACGACAGTCAACACGACTCATTTACATCGGAAGCGAGCGGTACAAAGGTTTTCAAGCTGTTCAATCCAAAACTAAAGAAGATAGTGGTATGTCGTGATGCGGAGTTTAATGAGGAACTTGGTTGGAAGTATGTTCTTGGAAGCGAATCACGAGCTAAACTTCGGTATGTTTATTATAGAATGGCACGGTTCTATTGATACGGGTTGTGGATTTGTTAACCCAGGTGTGACCGATGAAGTTGAGGCAGAAGATCAAGAGGCTGAAAATCATCATGATGTTGATGAAAATCCACCGGTCAATACCGAACAAGAAGTTCAAATCGAGGCGGGTAATGACCCTAATCCTGTGACAAAAACTCAACCAATTATGAGGCGTTCTTCGAGGGTTTCAACTAGGCCAACAAGATTTAATGATTTTATCATGAGGTCTAGTTCTAGAACCTCAGTTGTTAATGAAGATCAAAATCTACTTTTGATTGAAGATGATGAACCAAGAACGTTCCAAGAAGCAAAAGTCTCAAGCAAGTGGATGTTTGCTATGAAGCAAGAGATTGAGTCTATCGAGAAGAATGATTCATGGGAATTAGTTGAAGCTCCGGTTAATGTTAATCCCATTGGATTAAAGTGGGTGTTCAAAATTAAGAGAAATCCGAATGGTTCAATTAATAAGTTTAAAGCTCGGTTAGTAGCAAAGGGTTATGCTCAAAAGGAAGGAATTGACTATGACGAGGTATTTGCGCCCGTAGCACGGATTGAGCGATGCGTTTATTGATCTCATTGGCCATGAAAAGAAGCATGGGAGCTACATCATCCGGATGTAAAGTCGCTTTTTACATGGAGAACTAAAGAGCAAGTGTTTGTTACACAACCGGAGGGTTCGTGAAGAAAGCGAGAAGAAAGGAAGATCTACAAGTTGAAAAAGGCGCTTTATGGACTTAAACAAGCACCAAGGCGTGGAATACAAAACTTGATAGAGAACTCAAGCAAATGTCTTTCAAAAGATGCCAACACGAACCAAGCGGTATATGTGAAGAAGACAAACAAGTCAATCTTGATTATTGCGGTCTATGTAGATGATCTCTTAGTAACCGGTTCGAAGCTTAGCGAAATTGGTGAATTTAAGAGACAAATGCAAGAAAGGTTCGATATGAGTGATTTGGGAAAATTGAGCTATTATCTTGACATTGAAGTAAAGCAAGAGGATTTGAGTATCTCAATAAGTCAAGCGGCTATGCAAAGAAGATCTTAAAAGATCTTTGGAATGCATGAAGCGAATCCTACTCAATGTCCATTAGAACACGGAATGAAGTTAAGCTTGGATAAGGAAGGAAAACCATTGATGCAACTTTGTATAGACGACGAGTTGGTTGTCTAAGGTATTTACTACACACTCGACACGATTTATCTTATTCGGTTGGTTTGGTTAGTCGTTATATGCAAGAACCAAAAGCATCACATATGGCATTATGAAACAAATACTAAGGTATATCCAAGGTAGTTTGAATTTTGGAATACGATACAACCAAGAGAAAACCAAGGAGTTAGTGGGGTTTAGTGATAGTAGTTTTGCTATGGGCCAAGATGATGGTCGGCACAAGCTGGCATGTATTTTATCTAGGTAAATCACCTATCACTGGTGCTCACAAAAAGCAAAACACGGTGGCTCTATCGTCTTATGAAGCCGAGTTCATGGGCTGCAACCTCAGCCGCGTGTCAAGGGATATGATTACGTGGGTTGTTGAGTGAAATAACCGAATGAAAGAAAGAGTGGTGGTCTTATTTGTTGACAACAAATCGGCTATTGCACTTATGAAAAATCCGGTCTTTCACGGGAGAAGCAAGCATATAAACACACGTTATCATTTTATCCGAGTGTGTTGAAAGAGACCAAGTACAAGTTGAGTTTGTAAGAGGTGAGTTACAACGTTTGATATTCGACGAAAGCTCTCGCAAGGATTAAGTTCAAGGAGATGCAAGAGTTACTCGGAGTTGAAGACCTACCTATCTCGAGTCGAAATTAGGGGTGAATGTTGGCAATGTCTCAATCGAGCATATGGAAAGACAAAATAGATTCCAAGTGTATGGACGGTTACAATTCTAGTTTAATTAGGATTCCTTATTTGTTAAGGACTATCTTGCTTTATTAGAATTGTAGTAGGATTAGAAAGCAAATTCTAACACCTATATATACCGGCCGAGCTTGTGGTTGGATATATGAAAAACCGATCGATTGTTTGAGCATATATTTTTCGATTAATTGGAAAGCATATTCGGGATATCTCGTGTGTGATTGTTTGTGATAGTTCCAGTTTACTTGTTTATGTTCTTGTTTCAGCGCATGTAAATCAGACTTGTGGACTTGAATGCAGTCACTGCACTGTGTTTGGTCACAGTTTTACAGCCTGTAAAAAGAGACCAAGAACTGAGAGTGAATTGGTGGATAATGAGAGGAGGAAAAATTGATCAGAGAAATAACCAGAAAGGGGCACAACAGAATAATGATCAGAGAGTAAGAGTGCTAGCTGGTAATAATGATCAAAATTGGAAGAATGGTATAAGAAAGAAGAATGTTCATTAGAAGAGGACTGCTGAGACTAGTAAGGAAAAAACTAATGAATCTTCTAAAAAATGGAATGTTGATAGTAATACAGTAGAGAACATAAGGAGAAGTGCAAACAAGTTCTTTGCTCTGCAAAGTAATGGGGTTGAAAGTGCAACTGAGGTGTTGGTTGGTAAAGAGATAGTAGATAAGCTTATTCTCCTGATTTACAATATTAGTCACCAACTCTTGTTGGATTCCAAAAGGATTTTACCTCAGTAACATTTCTGATACCATGTCAAAAACTAATAGCATTGACTCAACCCCGACTTTGACTAATGTCAAGATGATAAAACGCTTTCATCCTCAAATTCATGGCCATTTCCACCATTCTTTTAACCATCGACATGCCAATAAGTTGCTTTCTCCAAAATTGATGCTATTTTTCCATTTGTCATGTTGCATCAAATAAGTACTCAAAATAAGTTGTTTCGTATAATTTTCATGCCTTTGCACTTGAGCTTTTATTACAAACCATACATTGTTATATAAATATCATAAAAACAATTATTGACCCTTTTTCATATTTTATATGTAGTAAAGTAATAGTAATAGTAAAGTAAAGATAAAGATATGTGTTTCATAACATTCTCTAGGTACTATCCCCGTCAGTATTAAAAAAGAATTGTATGTTTAAATTTGGAATCTTGAAAATAAAAGAATGTCAAGTTGCCTCATTTCATGCACCTATATACTTATTCAAACATATCTTAAAAGTTAATAATACCCAAGAAATTTAAAACTACTTAGCAAAATTTCAAGGTCGTAGCATGATTTTATAACAATCCCAAAGTTTTAAAGCAAAAAATATATAACAAATATCAAAACATTATATACACTTTAATAATAAATGAATAAAAATCAAATGAATTAGCCAAAAGATTGGTGCTATATTCGGTGAGTCGATTTCGGCGGTCGATACCTTTTCTTGCATTAAGATTTGGCTACAAAAAAAAAACACTAATTACATATCAATTTTTTTACCAAAAATTAAACAAAATTGCTCATACTTTAGACCACAAATATCTAAAGAACCTAACTTATAATGAAAAGATTACCTCAAAAGATTTGCAAGAGGGCTATGGTTTCAGGCGACGTTGGTTAAAGGGAAGTACCTACCAAAATCAATGAACTCTATTAACATATAAAAAAAATAACAAAAAAAGTTACAGATCTGAAAAACAAACCTCAAAAAAATCGACAACGATGTTTATGACTTATGTGGTGTCAACGGGAGAGAATAATAAGTGTGTTTTTGTGTTTGTGGTGATTGGTGAGATGGAAAGATGAATCTCTATGTGTTTTTGTGTGAAGTAATGTGAAAGAAGGATGGCTATTAAATTTTTTATTGGGTTTATTGAATAAATGTGTTACCTATAATAGTGTCCAACAAATCGTGTCATAAATAAATGTGTTGCCTATAATAGTGTCTAACAAATCGTGTCCTGCACTACACCCGTTTCCCATTCATTGAAAAAGATTTTAACTTTCAATATTCAATTTTCAAGTTTACACTTTTCCGCTTTGACAATTTTTACATTTTATATAGTATAGATATAGATATAAATAATGTTACAATCAATGAGTATATATTGTACAAGTAATGGGCTTACTAAACATGTAAACTAAGCTAATACGTGGGCCTATGAAATATGTTTGCTAACAGAAACATCAAATAAGTAGAGTCATTCAATTCAGAACTTCAGCAAAGGACATTCCCTAAGCATCGATACACAAAGCTATCAATTCACTATGACTATATCTACGAGAATTAGCAAAGAACAATGATCATTGACTTTTGCATGACACTCAACAGTCAATACATGATTCCTTAAAATCATTCCAACTAAGAGAATTAAACAGAACAATCACCATTTTATCATAATCTCATTTATACATAACACTTCTAATTCCACATAAAACGCTGCAGACTGAATATGAAATGAAACTTTAGTACTTTTTGGGATAATATATCGAGGCCACTCAACTTTTAAGTTTTTCTCATATAGGCCACTCATTTTTGAAATTAACTTATAGGCCACCAAAATAGGTATTTATCTTCGTTTACACCACTTCCAGTTAAATTTAATTTTCGATAATTATCAAACGGCAAGAATGGTGGAAGAATTATAGAGGTTGGGACCTACACTTATGCTGAAAACGAGATATGCAGATGTATAGAGGTTGCTCTCCATATAATAAAGCTGTGAGATAGACAGAACTGTGTTGGATCAAAAGTGTATAGTCAACAGTAGAAGTTAAAGAGGAAGATAAGGTGTATGGTGGAAGAATTATTTCATTAAAAAGGAACTTACAATGCTTGAAGTGATAACCAACTAGGCAACTACTACTGCTACCTTCCTTATATAATGAAAAACAACTGGATAAGTAAACCATAAACAAAAGACTAGGAGATAAAAGTGCGGCCACTTCCTCCACTTATTTGACTACTCCAAAGATACTTCTAAAAAAACTTGGTCTTCACTTCCAACGTGCACAAAGACTTGGTCACTCTCCTGGGTCAATTCTGAACTGGGTTGACCCATGAAGTCAGTTTACAGCCCACAAACTGAATCATGATATCCTCAACGCGATAATTCCTGAAAACATTTCTCCTGGTGGGTCTGGCCTTTGGATCTGTGAGAATGCATGCCAATGCCACATGACAAACACGCAGAATTTCCTTTTGATTAGCCTGTCTGTTGGGTAAGAGATACACTCGTCAATATATTTTCCAACAATGTACCATGACTGGTCTAAGAGTTGAGGTATGAAAGAAGCTCACCGGATGTTTCCCTCCACTTGTTTCAAGAGCCACTACTCCAAAGCTATACACGCCACATTTTTCGTTTTACTTTTCTTTAAATCCTTGCATCTGGTCTCCATCCTCGGTCCCTCGCCACCTAATATATTTTGCACCGTAGTTTTTATCACACCAGGAACCTGCTAATATCATTCGAGATAGAATATTTTGTTGGTTTTTTTTTCTGTTAATGTTGTTAGGAGCAAGATAAAAATTAGTTACAAACAATATAAAATTATTTTGATTAATTAATATACCTTGTGACATATAATTGTAACTTGAAATCAAAAAATGAGAGGTCATTTTAATGTTTAGGCTGCATACTTTAAGTATTTTATTAACTTTTTTTTTTTTTTGGGGGGTAAAGGGACGATACCCCGGCAAATTTTATAAAGCAACGAAAATATACAAAAAAGCTCTATATGGACATACCCATATAAGCATGGACAAATGACCATCCCAAAACATGCTTTGGGAACAAACAAAGTAAATAAATCAACATGAAATTCCCTAGACTACAAAAATACGTGACCAAAAAATCAACAAAATGCATCAGCATAGTAGAAATATTCATGCTCCGCTTCGTAGGCCCATCAATCTTCCTATGAGTCAAGCCTTCAAGAATCTTCATTACATTAGCAGATTCAAAAATAGGATTCATCAACAACCTTATTTCTCCATATGAACCACCAAAACATCCAACTATCAAACCATTCAGATAACCATTTAAACCAACAGGGATTCAAAAATAGCCCAAGAACTAACATAACGTTTTCTTTTTTGAAGTAAATTTCACTCTTCTAGCCCCCATATCAGCACTAACATGGAAACCCCATATACTAGCAGCATCAAACACTTGAGCAGAGGTGTTAAGACTTAAACTCATCACTCTAAGCCTAACAACATCTTTAATCAAATTACAAACCTCTTCCAAAGATCTCCTTCTGTTTTGAAATGTTCTCAAGTTTCTTTCCTGCCATAGAATATAAACAGAAGCACCCAATAACAATCTTTGCAAAATGCTCCATATAGATTTGTTAATAGGTCTCTTCATGAGATATTCAAGGATATCATACCAACTGTTAGGAGCATCATCAAGCCTGACCATATCTTTTAACCGACACCAGACCTCCTTTGGGAAATCACATTCAAAAAATAGGTGCTTATGGCTGTCTGGCACCTTCTTACAGAACACACAACACATATCAACCTTTCTTTCCCAATGTCCCATAGTATCATGAGTTTTCAGTCTCCCAAGGATAGCAAGCCAAAGTATAAAAGAGTGTCTAGGAATACATTGGCTAAACCAAACCAGTTTTGACCATGGTACTAGATGTTAGCCCTTTGTAATGTTGTTAGATCAAAATGTTAGTTAACTTTAATGTTTAAAGACTTTAGTTAATATGTAATTAAGTAATTAGTATGTTCTAATTAGTATATGGGTCGAATTATAAGTCTGCTTATGGGTCAAGAACATGTTAACCCAAATAGGCCCATAAGGTTGACAGTTATTAGAAAAACGGTTACATCACAAAAACGATTACAGTTATTAGAAAAATGGTTACATCACAAACAGTCACAATGTTTGGATGAAACCATGGTGTCATTTAGGTTTGTATATATTGTGAGTTTTCAACCTGTGAAAATCACAACAACCATTTATATCTACAAAGTCAAGTTTTAGTATTATTCTTATATTACCAGTTTTACTGTTCCATTGCCAATCACAATCACACAGTCATTCCAAACATGAAACATATTTTGAAACAATGAATTGTTGGCAAATCTCCTGTGAACAATTGGTATCAGAGCTCCGGCTCTAATCCGTGGGAAACGCCAACATTCAAACAAACATCAGGTTTTCAAAGTGGTCACACTTGTTAAGAGAAACCCCCAAAAAGAATGTACCAATGGAATATAAGGAAGAAGAAGAGCATACCGCCCAAAGGAAAACAACTATTGGTACAAACAAGATTGGAGAACGAGGCTTTTAATGCCACAAACAAAAGCAGAAGTGTGAAAGAACAAAAGAAGAAATCATTGCAACAAAGAAAGAAAAGAAGTCAAAGTGCTACATATGTAGGGAGAAAGGACACCCTTTTTGGGCGTGTGAAAGAAGAAAGAAATTAGCAGGGATCGAATTGCAACAAGAAGTGGACATCACTAACCAAATCATTGATCAAGAAAGAACGTACCAAGAGAAAGTGCACATCTTTGGTGATTATACGATGCAAGGTACTGATAAAGAAGGTTGGACCACTGGTATGTAAGTAAGAATTACAAATTTCATATGTGCCCTAGGAGAATCTTGTTTAATGATGTTAACTATAATTTCAAGTTAATAGGCAAAGAGGAGTACGAATGTAAGTTTATATTTTCATATGGAATTGGTAGTACAACCATTAAGACAGAACATGGTGACTTAGTGGTGAGATAGGTGCAGTACACCCCAGAGGTTTCTCTCAACATACTCAGTCTAGAATTGCTTGAAAAACAAGGTTTCTCTGTGAAAATTAAGGATACTAGATGTAGCATTTATCATGTGTACTATGATGAAGAAACAAGTTTGCAGTTGCCACTTGAAGATGAAACAGAAAGAGTTGGGCCAAGAGAGGTTGTGAATGAACACAACAAGTACTTACAGAAGTACTTTGAAATAATCGACCCAAGAGATGAGTGCTCATTAGTTAAAGGATTGGAGGATTTGGATTGGAATAAAGATGTGACTTAGGATTACATGGATGATGAATACCTTAGCTTCAATGGAACCTTATACGCCTTGAAGGTTAATTCATTTTCCAGGTTCCTCTCATTCATGAATTTGTTGAAAAAGATAACTTGTTATATAAAATTGGGAAGTCTTCAAAAAGATTTGTAGATTTGTTAAGATGGTTTTACTTGGTGCACTTAAATTATGATGCACTTGATTCAATACCACTATTTGTCAAAGATGTAGAAGTGAACCTGTTATGCTTGTTGGAAGTTGTTGAAAATTTGGGAGGCTATTTTTCAGTCACCATGGGTGACAAATGGGGAACTATAGCACAGTTACAAGGCTTGGATATTGAAGATGGTGAGGCAGTTAGAAACTGCTACAAGAAGTTTGTGGATCTAGTTGTAGTCTACCATGAAACTGTTTGTGTGCCTTGGGGTGAAAAGTCATTTGAAGTAGGAGAAGCAAGCAAAGTTGGCTTGGCCATGGACCTGCAAGACCAGAAGGACATGAGGGTGAAGGATGGAGCAATAGAGACAAGACAAGACCATTTTGGTGTCAGGCTGGAATCCAAAGATGAAAGCAGCCAAGGAAGTAATGACTTTTAAGTCATCACTTGAAGTTTACAGCAAACAGGATTCAAGAAGGATTTGATGCTAAAACATTAGGGGGGAAATTGTTAGCCCTTTGTAATGTTGCTAGATCAAAATTTTAGTTAAATTTAATGTTTAAAGACTTAGTTAATATGTAATTAAGTAATTAGTATGTTCTAATTAGTATATGGGTCGAATTATAAGTCTGCTTATGGGTCAAGAACATGTTAACCCAAACAGGCCCATAAGGTTGACAGTTATTAGAAAAGTGGTTACATCACAAACAGTCACAACGTTTGGATGAAACCATGGTGTCGATTAGGTTTGTATATATTGTGAGTTTTCAACCTGTGAAAATCACAAGAACCTTTTATATCTACAAAGTCAAGTTTTAGTATTATTCTTATATTACCCGTTTTACTGTTCCATTGCCAATCACAATCACACAGTCATTCCAAACATGAAACATATTTTGAAGCAACGAATTGTTGGCAAATCTCCTATGAACACTAGAGCACTACAGCTTCTAATATCATTCCAAACAGCAAAAACAGAAAAGTCCTTATTTCTACCCATATTGTTTCTCCAAACAACCTTATCAGCTTTACCGTCAATAATTATAGCAGGAAAAATAAAAGAGAGGCCATCAAATTTTCTAGAAAGATCATCAGGCCATTCACATATCCCATCTTTGATAATATCAGCAACCTTGCAGTTTAAGGATAGACCAGCATACGCAATATCCCTTTTTGAAACAAAATTGCTTAATGGGAAAATAGCGTGCCAATTATTAAATCAAAGATAAGTGTTTTTCCCGTCACCAATCTTATGAACAATATGATCTCTAAAAATTCCTCTATACCTTAACAGTTTCTTCCAAGCCCAACACGAACCTTCTTTTTCAGGGACATCCCAAAAATTCCTACCTTTTAATCTATACACATTGATCCATTTCACCCATAAGGAATCCTATTGGGTAATAATGTTCCAAATATGTTTAGACATAAGGGCAAAATTCCACGATTCTAAAGACTTAATGCCTAATCACTACAAAAAATTGGTTCAATTTACACACTTTTTTTCTTCACATTTCTAAAAGTGTGTAAAATTTTATTAATTTACTAACACTTAATAATGTGTAGAAATTGGTTACATTAATAAATGTGGAAAAAATTGTAAAATAATAAATTTTTCATCCTTTTAGTTGTGTCAAAAAAAAAGTTCACACTTTTAAGTGTGGAGAAATCTAAGAAATGTCCACACTTATAGGTGTGGACTCAAATTCTCCACACTTCCTCAAAGTGTGGGGACCTAGAGACTCTTCACACTTCTTCAAAGTGTGGAGAATTTAGGTGTTACAAATAATCTCCATACTTAGAAGTGTGAAGAATCTTATAATTCTTCACACTTAAAAGTGTAACTTTTATTTCATACAACTATAAGTGTGGAATTTATAATTTTTTTCACACTTATTAATGTAAACAATTTTTACACATAATTAAGTGTTAATAAACCAATAAAATTTTACACAATGTGTGGAAATTTAGTGTTGGGAATGAACCAATTTTTTGTAGTGAATCCACCCTCAACTTTTGGCTTACAAACCGTATTCCAGTTGACTTTGGCCTTTCCACGCTTAAATTCACCATAGTTCCAAATAAATCCCGCATTAATCTTTCAATATCGAGGAGATCGAAATAGGCAAAATAAAAACCAAGCCCAAAAACATGCATAGAGCTTAAAACAGATAAAGCTTGTTGGAGTCTACCCGCAAAAGACAATGCCCTGTTTTTCCAATCACTAATCCTCTTTTTAACCTTATCAATTAACAATTGACTGTCCTTAACGTAAAGTCTTTTAGAAATTAAGGGGACCCATAAATATCTCACAGGGAGTTTACCTACTTAAAACATCAATGGTATGAATTGTTATTTGAAATATTATTACTAAATCATATCATTTCTACGCCTATAACTATAGTAGACGTTTATATTTTTTTTTTCTTCATGATAAATAATCAATGTTAAGTACTATTTTTTTCTGTGTGACAAACATCAATGGTATGGATTCTTATTTACAGCAACAATAGGTTTAAAAAGGAGAAAGATTTTAATACTTGAAGCAAGGAAGTTAAGATGGGTATATTTGGAATAATCTTTATATATAATAAAAGAAAAGTTTTTTGAATGCCACCAACCCTTTTCTGACGTCATATATCACGTCATATATACACGCGTCATTTTTCTAGCCTTCTTTGGTGTTTTGAGTGCTTATGTTAATATGAGCTGGTGTAAAGAGAATGTGGCCTTTTGACGCTGTTTGTGATAACTGATATGTACGAAACTTCGTGTTGTGAATGTTTTATAAAAGCGCAATATAAGGAGTAGTTAGCAAAAGCGCAATAGTGATCTGCTTATAAAGGTCCATTGGTTCATGGAGATAATGATGCATATAGATATAGAATTACAGATGGATATTAGAATTAATTCAATCTAAAACTTTTCTTAATCTTATGTTTGCAATATGCATTTAATAGAAACATATTAAGTAGGTATCAAAATGTTTAACATAAAAAATGACATGCAACTACAGTAACTAATCTCTTTTATACATTATTTGAAAACATTAAAGGTACCAACTTGTGACCAACACATGGGTTGTTTATAGTAGCTTTAGTTCAAGCTCTACTGTTGCCAACACATGGGTTGTTAGTGGCTCTCTCCAAACGAATAGTATGTTACCCTTCTATTTTGGATGTTACTTTAACGCTAATGTATGATTCTTGGACTCCATTTATAAGTTGATCACGAGTCACAACCTATATTTTGTTGGCTCATGTATATAGATATTTGACATAAATATTGTTACATTCATTTGCAATCCCAAACAACCTGCTTTTTAAGTGTATAGGTAAAGTACCTTAAAGTGTGTGTGGTTATGTACTTGCACCAGTGCTTCCTCTTTCGCCTGCTCAGTTGTGTTGGCTCACTGAATTGAAGTGGTGGCATCAAGAACAAGATGAACTTCATTGGTAAGAATTTGTGTGTTTCACCCATAAAGGTTTATAGATATTTAAATCCACTTTACAAGTACACTCTTAAAAATGTATAGCTTGTTGGGTTTTACTAATCATAACAATTATATAAAACAAGTAAACATCATCAAAGCATGCAATGGAAGTAATAGGAATAATACTTGTAAATTAATTAACCGAATTAAAAGTATATATGCATTTTTGCGAATCAATGCAATTAGGGTTCATGAAAGCCCCAAATTAAGATCAACGACCAAGAAACCCTAATAAATTAGGGTTTATATAATTCGACCACATCAAAAGTCGAATACCCAAGATATGCAAACACAAGTGTATTTGCTCTTCGTTCTTGTACACACGTATTAGCGAATCAATGAGAAAAGCTAGGTTCTTGATCACAATAGATTAACCAAACACCTTTGTTATGCTCAAGGTCACCAGAAATCCCTTTACAATGGGGATTCACTGTCGACCAAGAACAAGAGAGAAGAAAGAAGAAGTTTGGCCTTCTATTGAAATCTAGTGTCCCCAAGGATGAATACATGGGATGTATTTATAGCCTTATGGTAGATGTCAAGATTGCTATAGTATCCGATGTGGGATTCTATAGTTTTCGGCCAAACACAAGCCCAAAAGAGGATTCCTAAAACCTTCTCTTGACTTGTTAACTTTTCTTCATATCCCGTTGACATTTAATGACCGATAATCAAAACTCGTCAAATATTAAATATCATTAAGTATTTATTTCATGATCAAATAATTAAATATAACATTTTATATATTAATTATTTATACATTGATTCTCATACGTAATGTGTGCAATCCCGAAGTCTCGAGTTCGAATCCGGTCATACATATATTAATAATTATCCATAAACCTTTCATAGCTATCATAACGGGTGGATTAGGTGGGTAGAGTGTCATTGAATATCATGTTATTGTATGTGCGGGTGAAAACAAGTACATTCCATAAGAAGTGTTGAATCGGTTATATAGGGTCAATTCTGCAGCCCGCCAACACTTTTTTTTTCCTCATTTTTTCAGTTTCGATGGTACTGATGGTTTAATTTTGTAATCCTTACATGACACATGCAATCCTTTTTGAAGGAAGACTCAAGAACCGTTGATAGATTTGTGATTTTATTTCTTTCTGTGCTCATATGTAGTCAGTCGTTGTTTATTTAAATGTTTAAGAGGAATAAAGTTCAATTAAACAAAAAATAAGATGCCTAATTACCGTTTGTTTATTTCGACATTTCATGCTATAAAAGTGCATATGGGAGAACTTGTATAAAGCTAAGGCATTCAACTAAGGCTATCAGTAAGCACAATTATTCATCCTTAATTTGATGTAGACCTTTAAAATGCTGCATTTCTGTTGACTAGCTGCCCAAAAAAGTCTACAATGTACATTGTACTCTTTATATGTAATTGTGCTATCTATAATACATGGTTTGATTATGAGTAATGTTTTCGAAACCGGGTTTATAATCGACCCGGTCTAGTCACCGGTTCGACCGCCAGGTCAACCCAGTTTTTCATTAAACCGCTGGGTCAACCAGGATTTTATAAAAAAAATATTTGAAAAAAATCAAACCCGGCCGGGTTTCGAGAACCGGGTTGACCCGGATCACTAAAAACCTGGCGGGTCTAACCAGTTAAATCGGTTTTAGAAACCCGGGTTTTTTTACCCGTTTTTTTGCCGAGAACCGATCGGACCGGTTAATCCGGGTTTCAAAACACTTACTCTTTGTAAATTGTAATATTATTCTTTGATATGTAACTTACTTTGTGTGCCTTGCATGTAAAGCAAATTTATTTTGCCACCCGCGAAACCCGCGGGTCTATAGTCTAGTATAAAATGTTAACTTGATATCTGGGTAAAGGGGAGTAAATGTTAACTTGATATCTGAATAGACAAATAATGGACCAATAAGATCTTTAAGCCTATATTTAGGTCTATTTATTTAGGCCTATTTATCATTTCTCATATTGTTTATAGAATATATTTTTTTGCTAATAACAAAGTCTTTTTGTAATAAAAGAGAAAATACAAAAGCTGAAAAAACACATGAACAACTTGTTTTTAGGTGAAAGCTACGCCCAACCCTTAGGATGGGTTATAAATTTTCCACAAAGAAACTTGTTATTGACTAACGTTTACTCTATGCTATTGACTTGGAAAAGTTGAGGTTTCTGTGAATGCATATATACTTATATCATGATTAATTTTCAGTAGTTTTTGATAAATAAACAAACATTAATAATGTGGTCTACCTCATCCAAAAATATCACATGTGATCGTACGCACATTTTTACTTATTTGCTGATGATGCTTGTTTTTGTGTTACCAAATACGGCAGCTAATAATTTCGACAAATCGTTAGAAGCAAAGGCTTTAGCGGATTGGCGGGGTATAAATGCTTCAAATCATTGCACTTGGTATGGAATCACTTGCAATGAAGCAGGAAGTGTCGTTTCTATAGAGTTCAATTGTGGTAACTATTATTATATTCCTCATGATCTCGGAAATCTTAACTTTTCTTCATTTTCGAACCTTGAGCGCTTTATAATTGAAAGCTGCTACCTTGAAGGAAGCATTCCAGAGCAGATTGGTATGCTATCAAATCTGGCCCATCTTTCACTTCGTGGGAACAATCTAAATGGTACGTTACCTGTTTCACTCACCAATCTTACCAAATTAGTAGAACTTGATCTTTCTGGAAACAATTTCACGAGTACTATCCCATCTCAGATAGGGAACTTGAAGAATTTGCTTAATCTCAATCTTAGTCATAACCAATTTGCTGGTCTCATCCCTTCATCTCTTGGTACCATGTTTAATCTCACCGACCTTTATCTTAGTCATAACCAATTTAGTGGTCCCATCCCTTCATCTCTTGGTTCCATGTTTGATCTCACCTACCTGAATTTGTGCACAAACAAACTGAATGGATCAATCCCACAAAAACTAAGTAACTTGCAAAAGTTAGAGGTACTGAACCTCGGTGACAACAATCTTGGAGGTCATATACCTTCAAGTTTTGGTCATCTACGTGCACTAAAATTTTAAACCTTGGCATGAATCACATTAGTGGTCCTATTCCTCTAAATATCACAAATTTGAAGTACTTAGAGCATCTCGACCTAAATTATAACCGTCTTGTGGGTCCTGTTCATTCTGAATTTGGAAAGTTATCAAAGCTCGTTTATCTTGATTTGTCATCAAACCACTTTTCAGGAAACGTGTCATTTCAAATTCCCTGTAGTTTAAAACATCTAGACCTATCTGAGAATCTCATGACTGGAGTAGTCAAATCGCTAAAGGTTTGCAATGAATTAGAGTACTTGGACCTCAGTAGCAATAATTTTGTTGGAGAAGAACTTAGTTATTTGGACTTCTTATATTTGAAGTTCTTAAATCAGTATAAGAATCATTTCACCACATCGTCATGTAGTGATTTAAATGGACCTTCAATGTGCACACACCAAGAGCAAACAAACAAACTAATTCATTATCTCGCCATTTTCTTCCCATCATTGTTGGATTTGCTTCTTGCTTCTTGGTTACGTGTACTACCATTGTCACAAGGATACCAAGAATAACATCCATATAGAAATTATAAAACATGGAGACGTGTGCTCGATATTGAATTATGATGGAACAATTGCATTTAAAGACTTCATCAGTGCCACAGAGGATTTTGACCTCAAATACTGCATCGGGACTGGTGGCTATGGTAGTGTTTATGAAGCAAAACTACCTAGCGGTAAAACTTTTGCGTTGAAAAACTCCATCGGTTTGAGGCTGAGCAGCCGACATTCAACCAGAGTTTCAAAATGAGGTCCAAGTGTTAACCAACCTAAGACACAAGAATATTGTGAAACTTTACGGTTTTGTTTGCATAACAAATGCAACTTCCTTGTATACGAATACATGGAAAAGGGAGCTTATTTTATGCGTTGAGCAATGATGAACTCGCTGTTAAAGTGGATTGGATGAAGAGGGTGAATATTATAAAAGACGCCGCACATGCTCTGGCTTACATGCATCATGATTGTACTCCACCTATAGTTCATCGACATATCAAGTAACAACATTCTTTTGAACTCGGAAATGGAAGGATTTGTTGCCGACTTTGGGGCAGCCAGATTGCTTGATCCTGATTCATCTAGCCAAACAGTAATTGCTGGAACTTTAGGATACATTGCCCCAGGTACGTAATTATGTATACATGTTCTTATGTTTCTTAATTTTATATCTACAAGTCATTAGATCTTCACTAACAATAACTTGGTATGTGTGATCATATAGAACTTGCATATAGCATGATTGTGAATGAAAGATGTGATGTTTATAGCTTTGGAGTGGTTGCTCTTGAAACAATTGGAGGCAAGCATCCAGGAGACCTCCTGTCATCTCTCAACTATTCTACAAATAGTGGTACAATGTTGGAAAATATATTAGACCAACGACTCTCTTATCCGACCAATAGGCTTATTGAGAAAGAAATCATCCGTGTTGGTCAGGTAGCATTGTCATGTGTTCTCACAGATCCAAAGGCCCGACCCACAATGAGAGAAGTTTCTCAGGAGTTATCATGTTGAGGGCATCATTCAGTCTCTGATCTCACAGCATCGTCATTTTGAGTACAACCACCATACTTATAATGTATGCTGGTTCAATATTTTTGTCATGAGTATAAAACATGCTTAGTCCATCTCATTTCGTATTCAACAAACTCTAGCTCCAAAATATATGTATGATATACGAATTGAAGTTATGAAAGTGTGTTAAAGCATTTGCGGCTATATACTACTTATTGAAATATATATGAAGTCGTCACAAGTACAATGATTTTAAGAAGCATTTCTATCTCCCTCACCAATTCATTGCACACAAAGCTATTCCTTCTAATGATTTGCTGAAATCATTAGCAATTGTTTTTGATAACACAAAAAAGAGCATTGTAAGCATATAAGTGAAATTGCGCATATGAAAAATAAGATTTTTGGAGGAAGTAGTACACATTATTGATGTTATTTGTTTAATGGCCAATAAAGTAGCGAAAAATCAGAATATAACCTTCTACTTTTCCATGTCAATGGCAAAGAAGAAACTTTAGTCAAAATAAGTTTATCTACCCTCAAAAATCAGAAAAAATGACACGTGGTATTTTTTTCCCCCAAAACTCTGTCCATCGTCCGATCAAATATAATTATGCAAGCATTAATCACCAAACCGTTTCCCCAAAAATTGTGAACATCCTCTGAAGAAAAACTCTATCAAATTAAATGCTCTAATTAATAATCTGTTGCCAAAATTGGAGAAACATATCAAAATTGGAGAAACATATCAAAATCAGATTCATATCCCAATTTAATTTTGTACAATTCCCCCAAATCAAATCCCCCAATATGAGTTACAATCGAACCCTAATGTTGTACAAATCCCCAAAAATAGTGTATGGATTCCTTATTCGTTCAAATTGCAGGTGAGTTATATGTACTCAATTTTGAATCCGTATTTTAGTTTTTTCTGTTTATTATAATGCATTTTTTTACAGTTTTTTTTTATTGTTATCTATATATGTGTTTGCTATTGGTGTTGATATTGAAAAGTATGATTGAAAACTATTTTAGGGGTATAAATTTGAAGCCTTAATGTTGAATGTTGGAAAGTTTGATTTTTTATTTTTAAAAAATATATCCTAATAAATAAAATGAAACCTATCATCCATGATTATAGGCAGAAATTAAATAATTCAAATCCTTGCCGTTGTTAACAACCTAAATGTTCTTCATTTAACCTAATCTTCAGTGTATAAATACTGAGTACATGTGTAGCTAATCAAACCACCATCTTAAAAACCTATAATAACAGGTATATGAACCTTTGATATTATATAATTTATGTTTGTTTGTTTAAATTCTAGTCATTGCTGTTGTAGTCAGTATTTGAATATAACATTATGTTTTGTGCAGTTTAAACAATGGACCAACAAATCACATTGCTTTAGGGTATTGACCCTATGATGGATGATGTTAAGATTCTAGCCAGATGCATTAGTATCTCGAAAAGTCATCCAAAGGGAAAACCCAGTGAAACTTGGGGTTTAGAAACCGCTCGCAAGATCCGTAGGTTTGTTTATCGTTTATAATATATGTTGAACAAAAATCCCCTTTTAATGCTGTTGCTTACGAATATGATTGCTTTGTCTTTAGTCTTTAGGCACTAATAACATTATATACTCTTTAGGCACTAACATTTTATTTTAAAATATGTTGAAATTGCTTATAGATGATTATGTTGAACTAAAATCTACATTAACACAAGTTAAGGCTTCATTCTGATTGATTTGTCTTTAGTATTTAGGCGTTTTTTAATACAAGGATTTGAAATTGCTTATAGATGATTAATTTGATCAAAAATCCTCACTAACATTTTATTTTACAATATGTTTCACCAAATGCATGGCAACTATTTAGAAATTGCTTATAGAGGATTTATTTGTCTTTAGTTTTAGGCAATATACCTTTATTTGCTGTCAATCTTGAAGCATAAACAGTGTTTAGCTATTTAGGCTTTTTTATATCATATATATATTTTTTTGTAAGTTAAATGAATGTATGGTAGATCAGACAATGCTCTTTATTTACATACAATGATTACAATTTTATGTTTCAAGATGTGTTTGGAATGAATGACAACTATTTAGAATATGATGTGAATACCCTTTAATGCTTTGTTGGGAATACCCTTTACTGCTGTTGCTTAAGAATAATGTTGCTTGATCTTTAGTCTTTAGTCACTAACAACATTATATATGCTTTATGTGTTTGCCTACAAATATTATAAACTTCCCGGTCAATCTGTCATGCATTTTTTTATACAAAAGATAGCTTTCAAAATGTAACAGTTATCTTCAGTTACTTCATTAGGTTAGATAAGACAAACGATATTATATTTAGTTATTCAAATTGTAAAACCATATTGCAGGGTAACAGGATCCAAGCGAGTATTAGGACATCTGAAATCAAAAAGTTCATAGCTATTCTTGATGAAGATTCTTGTTATAAGATTTCGAATTTTGGCATTGGCGAGAACGGTGGCAAATTCCCATTGCTTAGCCACCGATTCAAAATTAGCTTTTTAAAAAACACGGCAGTTACTAGAGTCAACTCATTTAACAATAATGTGCGAGGTTTTTGCTTTGAACCCTTTCAGAACTTTCACCTCAAAGCATTTGGTGAAAGGGAAATTGTTGGTAAGTAGTTTCACCATACTAATATGTTTAATATATTCATAGACTTATATATCGTACTCATTTTTTATTCTTTGAAATACATATGTTATTGGTACTGTAGTATCAGTTTCTGAGCCACTCCTTTTTTTGAGTCGTATGGAAAAGAGAAGATCAGGAGAACTGTCCTGCTCCAAGATGTGGAGTATGATTTCTGATCCACTCCCTTTTCAGTTCTATTTTAATTATATCACAATTAATCAATATCTCTGTATGTTTACCAACCATATTTTAATTAACTTAATGATAAACAGAGGTAGACAATTAGAGTGATGTTTCTTTGATGACTGGGCGGACGAATTCAAGCCGTATGTTGACAAAAATGAATCATCTAAACCTGTGGTTATGATCCTGCAACTGGCCAAGGGTCAAATATTTCAATAGTAAGTACCTATATACTTGGATGTATATTTTTTATCACTGGCTTACTAATGCAATTCTATTATTCAATTTTTCAGAAAAACCATCAGTCAGCAATGCTGTTTTTGCTACTAAGCTTCATATCGATGCTGATTTACCTGAAATCCATGCATTCAGGAAGAGGAATAATATTCTATGGATTTGAATGTCATAGCAATGCAATCATAATGATCCTAAAATTTAACCCTTGAATAATGATATTTCAGAACGGTTGATAACAGATATCAGGAAGTTGATGGTTATGATGCCAGCAAACATGCTATAAGTATCTATACTCCTGTGAAGAAAGAACTTACCCCGGATGAGTTATTTGGTGGTGCAATAAAAAAAAAGGTTGGTCTATTCGTGAATCTGCTTGGGTAAGATATTAAAGGATTACAATGATCTTTATTTACATACAAGGAGTAGGATTTTAGTTTACAATGAAAACTAATTAGAAATTGCTTATAGATGATTAGGTTTAACTAAAATCTACTTTTAACATAGGTTAATCAAGATTCTGATTGATTTGTCTTTAGTATTTAGGCGATTTTTAATATGTTTCTGGAATGCAAGGATTACAATACTGTAGATATACATACAAGGATTTGAAATTGCTTATAGATGATTAAGTTTATCAAAAATCCCCACTAACATGGAATTTACAATCTGTTTCACCAAATGCATGATAACTATTTTTAAATTGCTTATAGAGGTTTTGTTTGTCTTTAGTCTTTAGGCAATATACGTTAATTTGCTGTCAATCTTGAAGCATAAATAACGTTTAGCTATTTAGGCGTTTTTATATCATATATTTGTTTTTGTAAGTTAAATCATTGTATGGTAGATCAAACAATGCTATTTATTTACATACAACGATTACAAATTTATGTTTCAATATGTGTTTGGAATGCATGACAACTATTTAGAATATGATTGGAACACCCTTTAATGTATCTGATCGGACTACCCTTTAATGCTGTTGCTTACGAATATGATTACTTGGTCTTTAGTCTTTAGGAACTAACAACATTATATATGCTTTATGTGTTTGCCTAAAAATATAAGTTACTTTCCGGTCAATCTGTCATGTATTTTTTGATACAAAAGATAGCATTCAAAATGTGTCATTTATCTTCAGTAACTTCAATAGGTTAGATCAGACAAACGATATTCTTACATACAAGGATTACAACAAACACATCACATCATGGTTATGAAATGCATGACATATATTAACAGAAATGCGTATGCATTTGAAATTAACATTTTTCCCTTCAACATTTTACTTAGGAATATGATTGCTTAGTGTATGGGAAAATTCACAAAATCCACCAAGAGTTTGGATGGACATATATCGGTTGCAAAAGGTGTAGTAGGATAGAAAAACCAGCTGGCGATGATGAAGATGGATTGTCATCAAAAAATCTGGTCAGCCGTCATCCATAGCAGGAAAGTCAAAGATACAGCTTTGGAATTGCAAAGTCCATAAAAATATTACCGCTGTAGGACCAAAGTATGAACTAACATTAACTTACATTCTTTACTGTCACAACATGTGACCTTTTATTGTTTAAGAATCCATTTTTGCTATAAAAATAATCCAAATATTTGGATTTTCAATTGTAGGTACAAAGTTATCGTACGAGCAATTGACGATACTGGTTCTGCTTCTCTACTTTTGTTTGATGATATGATCAATACTTTGGTTGGTGTCCCATGCTGCAAATTGAAAGAGAAATATGGGTGCGGAAGACATGTTCCTTGAGGAGCTCATAAATGGAATAGTTGGGAAAAAGTTACTATTTCGATTTACTTATACAGAGTGGAACATAAGCAACAATCATCATGTTTATCAGGTGACGAAGATGTCTGATGATGCTGAAATGATCAAGGTCTTTAAAAAAGACTTCATCATATAGGTTTGTATCAAATGCATTAATTTTATTTAATTAATACATATTTAGGCCCCCTGTTTTTTTGTCTAAATAAAGAGCTTGACAGGATGGTGATGATGTACTTCAAACTCCTGTTGCAAGCTCTAGTTCAAATGTTGCGTCCACAAACGTCGCAAGAATTGCTCAAAGTGTTCCTTTCAACTTAGAAGAAACACCCACAGGAAAAGGTGCAGTCTGTAGTTCAGAAGGTGGTTCCGGAAGCTCAGGCAAGCGCACAATCATTGACCTTGATGATTTCGATGAAGTGGAGTATGAAACGAGGATGTCTAAAAGGCCGCTGCTTCAAGTGAAGTTAGAGAAGGAGTAATGAAATTGGTGCGTCATATATCTTCTTCACAATAAGGCTACTTTGTTTTATTTCAGTAATTTTTTTGGTAGACATTTATGTTTTGGTATTGCTATTTTGGATTTGAACTTTGGGTTGTTTAATTTGCCAATTTCTAGTATACCATTATGTGTAATGGTTCAGTTGAAGAAGATATAAATTTTTTATATTTTTCCATTTATGTCACACTCATGTTTTTTTATTTTAAGTATTTGCACAATACTTCTTTTGTAATTCCACTTCCTGAATAGTATATGATGTATTTTCATGACAGGAGGTCTCCTGGATGTTTCCCTCCAATTGTTTCAAGTGCCACCACTCCAAAGCTATACACGTCACATTTTTCGTTCAGAATCATGCCATATGCAAGTTCTAAATGATCAAATACCAAAAAGGATGTTAGAAAGGTTTTGGCTGCTAATAGAAAGACATAAACTTACGAAGTGTGAGCATGCGTAGAAATAAGTACCTGGAGCAATGTATCCCAAAGTCCCTGCGATGACTGTTTGGTTGGATGAATCGGGGTCAAGCAATCTGGCTGCTCTAAAGTCGGCAACAAATCCTTCCAATTCCGAGTTTAGAAGAATGTTGTTGCTTGATATGTCTCTATGAACGACAGGCGGACTGCAATCGTGATGCATGTAAGCTAAAGCATGTGCTACATCTTTGAGTATGTTCACCCTCCTCATCCAATCCACTTCAATAGCCAATTCATCGTCACTCAATGCACAAAATAGGCTCCCTTTTTCCATGTATTCATATACAAGGAAGTTGCATTTGTTATGCAAACAAAACCCATAGAGTTTCACAATGCTTTTGTGTCTTAGGCTGGTTAACACTTGAACTTCATTCTTGAAGCTCTGGTCGAATGCTGGTTGCTTAGCTTCATACCGGTGAAGTTTTTTCAAAGCAAATGTCTGACCGCTAGGCAGTTTTGCTTTGTAAACACTACCATAGCCACCGGTTCCAATGCAGTATTTGAGGTCAAAATCCTCTGTAGCTTTGATGAACTCTTCATATGCAATTGTTCCATCATAATTCATTATCATGCACACATCTCCATGTTTTGTGATTTCAGGATGTAGTTTTTTGTGGTAGCCTTTTTACGACTGTAAAAGAAATACGCAACCACTAAGAAGCAAATTCCAATGATAATGGGAAGAAAAACGGTCAAACGGGGTACGTGCTGTTTTCTTCGCTTATGTTCTTTGCAAGCTGATTTGTCACTCAAATTATTGGATGACCAGACCATTTCTCCAGTAAGATTATTGTGAGACTGATTTAAGAGCAATAAATATGGGAAGTCGCAGTGATTAAGTGCTTCTCCAACAAAATGATTATCACTAATGTCCAAGGATTCTAAGTCTCTGCAATCACGTACATTTGTGATAGCTCCCATCATCAAATTCTTAGAAAGGTTAAGATTCGAAAGAAAACAGGGATTAGCAAGTGATATTTTTCCTGACAACTGGTTTGATGACAAATCAAGGTAAGAAGGAAATAATGTTGGCTTAATTCAGAAGTATTATTTTATTATGCAACAAATAATAGAAGCATGCACATCATTAATGAACAAATGCTTTCGGTGCAGCTATTGTTGAATAAAAGCATGTAGGCCAAATTACTTTCCTTGTTTTATGGTAGGCTATTACGTGTTGGCCATGGAGTAGTTGTTTGGTGGTACTTTTGTATTATAAATAGACATTCTGCATGAATGTTTTAGTAAGGCAATAATAGAAAATAAAAAGTAGTTTTGCCCCACACCTTCTTCTTTAATATTCACATAGCTTTCTTCTCTCCATATTCACGTAGTTTCAAGTTTACAAATAAGAGCTTCCCAAATTCTGGATGAATAGCACCCACAAGACGATTATGACGAAGGTCTAAATGTCTCAACTTCCTCGAATATGCTATATCCAGGGGAATAAGCCCACTGATAGAATTCATGGCAAGGTTTAAAAATTTCAGTTGGCTTAGACTGCCAAAACTTGAGGGAATTGGACCATCAATATTGTTATTACTCAGGTCCAACGATTCAAGCTCATGCAAGTTAGTTATAAGTGCAGGTGGGATTGATCCATTCAGTTGATTTGCGCTCAGGTCCAGGTTGGTGAGATTAACCATGGAACCAAATTATGAAGGGATTTGACCAATAAAGTTGTTACGACTAAGATTTAGTTCATATAAATTCTTCAAACTCACAATCTGAGTTGGGAGAATACCAGTGAAATTGTTATTAGAGAGATCAAGGCTTTCTAAATGGGTGATATTGGAAAACGAGACGGGTAATTTACCTGTGAGATAGTTATTAGAAAGATCAAGGTTTTCCAAACTGGTGAGATTGGCAAACGAAACACCTGTGATATAGTTATTAGAAAGATCAAGGTTTTCCAAACTGATGAGATTGGCAAACGAAACACCTGTGATATAGTTATTAGAAAGATCAAGGCTTTCTAAACGGGTGAGAATGGAAAACGAGACAGGTAATTTACCTGTGAGATAGTTATTAGAAAGATCAAGGTTTTTCAAACGGGTGAGATTGGCAAACGAAACACCTGTGAGATTGTTATTAGAAAGATCAAGTGATTCCAAACGGGTGAGATTGGCCAACAAGACAGGTATTTTACCTGTGAGACAGTTATAAGACAGATCAAGGCTTTTCAAATGGGTGAGATTGGAAAACGAGGCAGGTAATGTACCTGTGAGATGAGTAATGTAAAGCGAAAGATATGTTAAGTTTGATAGCAAACCAATCTGCTCCGGGATGCTCCCTTCAAAGTTGCAGTTATTAATACAAAGCTCTTCAAGGTTTAGAAGTGAAGCGAAGTCGAGGCTTCCCAGATCACCCAGACCTTCATTATAATCACAGTAAAAGTATATCGAAATGACACTTCCTGCTTCATTGCAAGTGATTTCTGGCCAAGTACAATGATCTGAAGAAGCAAATCTATCTCCCCACCACCATTTAGTTGCATGCAAAGCTTTTCCTTCTCTTGATTTGTTGAAATCATTAGCACTGGTTTTTGCTAACACAAAAATGAGCATCATAAGCACATAAGTGAAATTGTGCATATGAATAGTAAGATTTTTGGAGGAAGTAGGATACATTGTTAATGCTCGTTTTATCTTCAAAATTCAAAAGTAAGTGCTCAAAATTTATCATATGATATATAATTGGTAATGATCATGTATATATGCATCCACAAAGCCTTCTACTTTTCCAAGTCAATGGCAAAGACTAAACGATAGTCAATACCAAGTCTTTGTCGAAAAATTCTAACCCATCCTATGGGTTGGGCATAGCTTCCACATAATCGTTATATCCCTTCAACTTGATAGAATTATAAATCTTGTCCACACAGTGTTTGTCGAATACTTTCAAGGGCTTTTACTGCTAGTGTCACCTTAGCCATAGGATTAGTTCACATGCTTTGACTTCAATGTTACTCAGTATTATGAGAGTAAACAAATGAAGGAAAATCAAAATGTTCGAGATGACCTTAGTGGGATTCACATAATCATGAACGAGTAAATGAGTCTTCCGAAGGGCACTGCTTATTCATTTCTATGGTTTCAGTTATGATGGTGTAGTCATATTTGGCATCTTGTTGTATCGAATGTATGCTTTTTCACACAAGTGATTAATTTTCCTAATAATCGGTCTTTTAATTTGCTGCCAAAGAAACACTAGATTGTGTATGGGATGAGCATTGAAAAATTAGCTAAAAAAAATGGGTCAAAAACTGACACAAACAGGACACGAAGCCATTTGTTACTAACTCTAGATGCACAAAAGTATAATGACTAACACAAGACAAAATGAAACACTACTTTGTAGCATTCATGTATTCCTATTGTAATTTCATTTCATAAAAATGGCAGTTAGTTTGCAAAGAAAACGGAGTACCCTAGGATCATCTTGTCAAGTTCAGTCATGGCTAGCCTTTCATTTGGCGTTTCACAAAGCCCATGCACAGTTAGACTCTTGCTCGCGGCTTTATCATTCCTTCAGTTCTTAGCTGCTGATTTTATGAGCAAACACATGAGTATTTAGGGCTACTATTAGGTTTTGTGATTGTGGGCTTTGTGATAAGTAACTCATTAGCCCAAAACTTTTTATTAGCCCAATGTTTCGTTTGTTTCGTTAAAATTTTAATTCATCTCGAGCTCGGCTCGATAAAGCTCAAACGAGATCGAGTCGAGTTACAGGACAAAAAGCTCGTTAACCTGTTGATTTCGTTGTTAGCAAAGTTTTGTTCAAGTATCTCAACTTATTTCAACACGAGAGTGTTCAGGATTGTTTATTTTTTAAATCAAATTGACAATTGTGTGTGAATTGTTTTATTTATAATTTTGTATTGAGACCAAATAAGATGATTAACAGGTTGTGAGCTATTTGTTTTAAATTGTTTGGTAGAATTAGTTTTCTAAGAAAAATAAATTGCCATAAACGCTTAATTTTTCTGAGCAAGCAAATCTAACACCATTTCAAAAAGTGCTTTTATCTGTAAACAACTTATAAGTGAGTGAGGTGTGGAGTAGGAATGGGAGAGGGAAATCTTCTTTCCTATGCGGGAACCAATAAAAGTCCATATCCCTATTTTTGGGAAAAACAATTTTTTTTTTTTTTCATATTCAAAGACATGAAGAGAGAGAAAAGTCAATTTTTGTGGAAAGAGTGTATATTGTTTGTATTGGTATGTGTGTTTTTGCGATATATTTATATAATAAAAAATAAAAAAAAAGATAGAAGGAAAGAGAGAATATATCACAAAGGTTGAGGAAAAATTGAACGAAAATATAATAAAAGTGTTTTTTAATGATGTGGAGGTGATGTGACGAGAGAATCTCACCGCACCCTCAACTCTAAAATCATTAATGTAGATTATTTGTTAATGAAAAAACAAAATTCAAAAACAAAAACATAAACAAACAAACAAAAAACAAAGTAAGTCTATATCAGGATGCATAATTGCTACTTGATATATGCCTATCCAAACATTCTACTTTTCCAAGTCAATGGCAAGTTTATAGATGAGCTAACTTAGAAGGGCAGCTTTTAGAGGTTCACCAATAGGCCAAAGTAGGCAGCGAAGGGTCAGCGCGAACGAAGGTCTACAATAACGACTAAAGTAGCCTTCTCCAAATTTAATGCTATATTATCAACTGTCATGGTGCATAAAAATTAATACTCAAAATAAGTTGTTTCGTTTTGTCGTTTAGTGCTTTTGGCGACGTCATGAGTGTCCTCGCCAAAAAGTCTCGTCTCTTGTTCTATTTTTTCTTGTAGTGTTTATTCGATGCATGTTATAATGTTACTATAATATTACCACAATACTTAAAGTGCATCACTCCATCTTAGTAATATCACTTTCACCAGTCTTTGTGGCCAAAAAATGTTGCAAGTGAGGCAGTTATTTGTACAGGTAATTGAGACCTAGCTAAAATCAGCATAAGAAAATAATACATTTGACTTTGTAGAGCTCTTCATATTACATTGTTGAGCTAACCTGAATTAGGCAACTTGGCAAATATCCTTCTGCATGTTATGTAATTTAGTTACAATGTTGAGTGTGAGAAGAGGAGCCACGATTAAGCATTTCCAAGTGCTGAACAAAATCACAAAACATGATCACACCTTCGAAGCAATCAAATAACAAAATTACTCTCATTTAAGTCACAGAACAAAGTAATAGCTGCTTCATGGTATTTTTGGGTCCCCTAAATATTTGATCAAACAATCTTTTAGGCTTTTATGAGACAAATTACTAACATAAACTCATACTGTCTGTACATGATGTAGTCGAAACTCATACTGTCTGTACATAATGAAGTCGGATAAATCATGTTCAATACTATAATGAATCAAACACTCATAACCATATATATTAATCGAAAGATTGAGCTCGAATACAATTTAAACTGTTATATGGAAATAAAAACACGAATCACGAAACTAGTACCAGGACACCTAAAAGGTTTATCATAATGATATCTTTAAAACTAACACAATACCAAAGATTTGATGAAGGAATTATCAACTGAAGCATTAGAATAATCGTATGTATTTGTGTGTAATATCAGAAGTGAAGAATGAGATATTAACACTAGCCGACATCCTTATTACTTTCTAGTTTGCTCTTCCTTTAGTCCTCGCCTTGAACTTGATAGCAACATCTTCTCGACCACTGTTTTAGATATCTCAGCCAGAACTTCCTCCTGTTGGGCTCTGATCGAATCTTAGCTATGTAAGCCAATGCTTGCTGAATGGATTCCTGAACCAAAAGACAGCATAAAAATTAAAAGCCAAATAATGTTATATATGCATGTATACGTGTATGCGCATGTCATACTTTATCAAAGGACGCTTACCACTCTTGCGCCCTCGTCTTCTTTAGCTTCAATTTTAATAGGTATTGTACCCTGAGATGAATCAAAAGTTAAATCTAAGAAAAAAAGTAATGGCTACCTATAACTGATGAGTTAAAGAGGTTTAACATATACCGCCATATTGAGGATGCAGATGTAGCTAGATATTTGAATCCAGTTGCTCGAGGAATGTTATGCCCTGAGTATATATGCAAAACTTAATATCAGAAATGCTTATTCAAGGTTTTAGTTCTTTAAGAAAATAATGTGAATTGATAGTATAATGTACATACAGTCTATAACAACCGGTCAGCATATGTTGTACAAAATCTTATAAAGACATCCTCAAATTGTTTCAAACATGATACGAAGCCGCAACCACTAGGTTCATAGGCAAGTCACACACCACTAGATCAAAATCCTTTAATTCAACTTAACTGATTTACTAACATACTTACTTGATGTCATACGAAGAATAATGTGTATGCATATTATAACCTAAAGCATGAATCTGTCTTGTCATTTTATGGTGACAACACTTATATATTACCGAAAAATAATAATGAACTAACTGCTAAACTTGCATAACATATTCATATTCGTAAAAACATCAGCTACTGAAAAACAAGATCAACACGTACACACACAATAGTCATCGATCTTATAAAGTGAAAATACTAAACTAGATTATGAATGAATTTAATACGTACTTGATGATCGTTCAATCAGTGAATATATATGCGTGTTTTGCATGAGTTAGTTTTCACTTTTAGGGCTACAATTCAATATATAGTTGTTGTGGTAATGGGCTTTCTGTGAAGTAACACATTCGCCCAAACCTGTTTGAGAGCCCAATTTTAAAGATTTTTATTTATTACTGCGTGGTCCAATAAATTATGTAATTTGGGTTATTAGTGTCGACTCGAAAATCTGAACATATTCAAATTTGGTTTTCAACTCGGTTTGATCCAATTTGAATTCGGTTCAGTTTTCGGTTTTACCCAATTTTTTTAACCAAACTTACTAAACCGAGTTAACCGGACAACCCCATAACCAAATTCATGAACACCCCTAGTGGCGTGTTTTATTAAAATAATCAACTTTTTCAGAATTAACTCATTAAAAGAACGAGAACTTGCACATGTAAGGGTGTCAGTAATGAAGAAAGAGTAATAGCAACTAATGCCCACTTACATGTAACAATGTGACTAGGGTTATATTAGAGATGAACAATATCACGTAATAAACTCACAATTTGTATAAGAGGTCTCTGTGTACACAACGCTTGATACAAAACCAAGGGATCAACTTCTATTTCAATTCTTAAAAGATGCATGTCCCAAGCAATTTCTCAAACTTCTTCATAAATTAATTAATGCTTTTAAGCGACTCATCACAAGAGGTTGTTGGTACAAGATTCGTTAAAGACATTAGAACGCAAGGTAATTATTCCCTATACTATTCACACATGATCTGTGTGTTTTCGTGATTACATAAACGCACCCTCAACTCTAAAATCATTAATGTAGATTATTTGTTAATGAAAAACAAAATTCAAAAACAAAAACATAAACAAACAAACAAAAACAAAGTAAGTCTATATCAGGATGCATAATTGCTACTTGATATATGCCTATCCAAACATTCTACTTTTCCAAGTCAATGGCAAGTTTATAGATGAGCTAACTTAGAAGGGCAGCTTTTAGAGGTTCACCAATAGGCCAAAGTAGGCAGCGAAGGGTCAGCGAACGAAGGTCTACAATAACGACTAAAGTAGCCTTCTCCAAATTTAATGCTATATTATCAACTGTCATGGTGCATAAAATTAATACTCAAAATAAGTTGTTTCGTTTTGTCGTTTAGTGCTTTTGGCGTCATGAGTGTCCTCGCCAAAAGTCTCGTCTCTTGTTCTATTTTTCTTGTAGTGTTTATTCGATGCATGTTATAATGTTACTATAATATTACCACAATACTTAAAGTGCATCACTCCATCTTAGTAATATCACTTTCACCAGTCTTTGTGGCCAAAAATGTTGCAAGTGAGGCAGTTATTTGTACAGGTAATTGAGACCTAGCTAAAATCAGCATAAGAAAATAATACATTTGACTTTGTAGAGCTCTTCATATTACATTGTTGAGCTAACCTGAATTAGGCAACTTGGCAAATATCCTTCTGCATGTTATGTAATTTAGTTACAATGTTGAGTGTGAGAAGAGGAGCCACGATTAAGCATTTCCAAGTGCTGAACAAAATCACAAAACATGATCACACCTTCGAAGCAATCAAATAACAAAATTACTCTCATTTAAGTCACAGAACAAAGTAATAGCTGCTTCATGGTATTTTTGGGTCCCCTAAATATTTGATCAAACAATCTTTTAGGCTTTTATGAGACAAATTACTAACATAAACTCATACTGTCTGTACATGATGTAGTCGAAACTCATACTGTCTGTACATAATGAAGTCGGATAAATCATGTTCAATACTATAATGAATCAAACACTCATAACCATATATATTAATCGAAAGATTGAGCTCGAATACAATTTAAACTGTTATATGGAAATAAAAACACGAATCACGAAACTAGTACCAGGACACCTAAAAGGTTTATCATAATGATATCTTTAAAACTAACACAATACCAAAGATTTGATGAAGGAATTATCAACTGAAGCATTAGAATAATCGTATGTATTTGTGTGTAATATCAGAAGTGAAGAATGAGATATTAACACTAGCCGACATCCTTATTACTTTCTAGTTTGCTCTTCCCTTTAGTCCCTCGCCTTGAACTTGATAGCAACATCTTCTCGACCACTGTTTTAGATATCTCAGCCAGAACTTCCCTCCCGTTGGGCTCTGATCGAATCTTAGCTATGTAAGCCAATGCTTGCTGAATGGATTCCTGAACCAAAAAGACAGCATAAAAATTAAAAGCCAAATAATGTTATATATGCATGTATACGTGTATGCGCATGTCATACTTTATCAAAGGACGCTTACCACTCTTGCGTCCTCGTCTTCTTTAGCTTCAATTTTAATAGGTATTGTACCCTGAGATGAATCAAAAGTTAAATCTAAGAAAAAAAAAGTAATGGCTACCTATAACTGATGAGTTAAAGAGGTTTAACATATACCGCCATATTGAGGATGCAGATGTAGCTAGATATTTGAATCCAGTTGCTCGAGGAATGTTATGCCCTGAGTATATATGCAAAACTTAATATCAGAAATGCTTATTCAAGGTTTTTAGTTCTTTAAGAAAATAATGTGAATTGATAGTATAATGTACATACAGTCTATAACAACCGGTCAGCATATGTTGTACAAAATCTTATAAAGACATCCTCAAATTGTTTCAAACATGATACGAAGCCGCAACCACTAGGTTCATAGGCAAGTCACACACCACTAGATCAAAATCCCTTTAATTCAACTTAACTGATTTACTAACATACTTACTTGATGTCATACGAAGAATAATGTGTATGCATATTATAACCTAAAGCATGAATCTGTCTTGTCATTTTATGGTGACAACACTTATATATTACCGAAAAATAATAATGAACTAACTGCTAAACTTGCATAACATATTCATATTCGTAAAAAACATCAGCTACTGAAAAAACAAGATCAACACGTACACACACAATAGTCATCGATCTTATAAAGTGAAAATACTAAACTAGATTATGAATGAATTTAATACGTACTTGATGATCGTTCAATCAGTGAATATATATGCGTGTTTTGCATGAGTTAGTTTTCACTTTTTAGGGCTACAATTCAATATATAGTTGTTGTGGTAATGGGCTTTCTGTGAAGTAACACATTCGCCCAAACCTGTTTGAGAGCCCAATTTTTAAAGATTTTTTATTTATTACTGCGTGGTCCAATAAATTATGTAATTTGGGTTATTAGTGTCGACTCGAAAATCTGAACATATTCAAATTTGGTTTTCAACTCGGTTTGATCCAATTTGAATTCGGTTCGTTTTCGGTTTTACCCAATTTTTTAACCAAACTTACTAAACCGAGTTAACCGGACAACCCCATAACCAAATTCATGAACACCCCTAGTGGCGTGTTTTATTAAAATAATCAACTTTTTCAGAATTAACTCATTAAAAGAACGAGAACTTGCACATGTAAGGGTGTCAGTAATGAAGAAAGAGTAATAGCAACTAATGCCCACTTACATGTAACAATGTGACTAGGGTTATATTAGAGATGAACAATATCACGTAATAAACTCACAATTTGTATAAGAGGTCTCTGTGTACACAACGCTTGATACAAAACCAAGGGATCAACTTCTATTTCAATTCTTAAAAGATGCATGTCCCAAGCAATTTCTCAAACTTCTTCATAAATTAATTAATGCTTTTAAGCGACTCATCAACCAAGAGGTTGTTGGTACAAGATTCGTTAAAGACATTAGAACGCAAGGTAATTATTCCCTATACTATTCACACATGATCTGTGTGTTTTTCGTGATTACATAAACACAAATTTATTACATTTAGTGACTTTCTTTGCAAGTGTTATTAAGGTAACAAGTGCAATGACTTTGGAAGAAAAAGAGTTCCATAAGTAGTAACCATATACTCCGTATTATCATTTATTCATTTATGCTTAGGACATCCATTACAGTACACTTTTAAAAAGGTATATAATTGAGTTATGTGACCAACTCATACATCCTCAGCTGGTAAACCTCTTAAAGCTTTTATTTAGTCTCATATAACTCAAAAGCATTAAATTATGAAGATGTTTGAGAAATTGAACATTTTCATGCCAAATAATCAAGAAATAGTTGTCTACTATGGTTAAATTCCTTGAGTGAAAACATAGTTACATAATGGATACAAATTTCACAGGAATAGATCATTGGAATGGAAACTATATTGTTTATAGAAGATATATTTTTGCTAATAAAAAAGTCTTTTTGTAATAAAAGATAACATACAAAAGCTGAAAAAACATACGAACCACTTGTTTTTAGGTGAAAGCTAAGCCCAACCCTTAGGATGGGTTAGAAACTTCTTTGCCATTGACTTGGAAAAGTAGATGATTCTGTCTATATGAATATATAAATACTTATATCATGCATGATAATATGCATACCCAAAGGCAAAAGGCAAAAACCTTGTAATTTTCCAAGTCAATGCATGGCAAAATGTTGCATCAAATAAGGGCCGTTTGGTATGTGGGATTAGACCAATTTAGGCTCAAAGTCATCTCAAATAAATGTTTGGTTATTTCTCTTTGGGCTGACGCGCTACCTTGATCCCGGAATTTAAATCCTAAGTGGTATCCTACCTTTTGAGTGTCTTTGTCTTTAAAATATAATTTGTAGTATTTCAAGATATTACCAACCACATATTGCATCTAATAGTTGCCGTGTTTTTATTTTTTTATTTAAAAGTAATATATATCAAATCAATCAATTGATGTAATATGTATATTTTTTAAATAATAACTATTTTTTTTTTTTATCTTTTTTTACTTTCATACCTTTCCCAAATCCAAATCTTAATCCAAACCCATCTAAAAACCAAACGGGCCCTAAGTACTCAAAATAAGTTGTTTCGTATATTTTTCAAGCCTTTGCACGTAAGCTTTATTACAAACCATACATTGTTATCTAAATATCTTAAAAACAATTATTGGCTCCAAGTATGAGAAATTATCAAAGATATTTTCTTGACGAGTTTTTATTTTGCAAATAATTTTGTCTTGCAGCATATTATATCCAAAAATATAGTATGTTTTTTTGGTTTCCAAAAATCTATAACTCTTGATTTGGGTTAGAAAGAGAAGAGTTATTATCAGGGACAACAATGGTTTGCTTCGAGGCGGCTAATGGTAGTCATGCGGACCCTAAATACAAAGCTCGTCCGGCGTGGCTCTTATGGGCCGGTTTAGTTCAGAAAATCAGGTTTGTACATTTTCTCAGCAATGGAGATCGTAGAAGGCCTGTACCGAGGTCCACGCATGACGAACTACCAGCAGAATCACCATATTCACGATAGGGTTGAAATGTAGCATTGTATGTTATTAAGACCATATCACTAGGTGATTCCCTTTGATGACATGTATCGAGTATGTGTAGGTGGTGTCTGTTGGGAAACCGCTAAGGAATTTATCCGCACTACTACAAAAATAGACATAGAGCCCGATTTTAGTGAAAAACGGGCTCTAAAAGGATCCTGTGTTCATAAAAAAGGTATACAACCATGTTTTATTTAAAAAAACCGGGCTTTATGTTGAAAAAAGAATAGAGCCATGTTTTCTTCAAAATAACCGGGCTCTATTACTTATATAGAGTCATGTTCCCTACTACAAAACCGGGCTTTATGTGTTAAACTAGGGGTGAGCATGGTTCGGTTTGGCTCGGTTTTTGTATAAAACCGAAACCGAACCGAAAAATTTCGGTTTTTGATTTTTAGAAACCATTCGGTTTCGGTTTTATGTCGGTTTGGTTTTTCGGTTGTCGGTTTTTTTTCGGTTTGGTTTTTCGGTTTTTTCGGTTTCTATACGATTTATCGAGCTTTGCTTTTTCAAAGTAGATTTGACATATATCATAAAATAGAACCATATCTTAAATCGGTACCGGCCGGTACAACGGTACTAAAACGGGTAAAGAACTGTTTTAAATCAAGTGCCAACATTCTCAAAGTTGCCTCCAAGTTCCAAGGATTTGTTAGAGCTTGAAAGGTACACTGAAACAATTGAAGGGTGTGTAAACGAAAAAAAATGATGTTGGAACAAGATCTTCAATCTTTTGATGTAATTGCACCATCTCCAACTGGAACAACCATTAACATTCAAACTTAATGTGTTCTTGTGACATTTGTGTACCCATTTTTTTTACCTTAAAGCACATTTGTGTTATGTATATTGTTATGAAATAAAATATTAGCAGAGTTATCACACATTTGAAATGCGTCATTGACAACGGTAATGGAAAAGGAAGATACCAAGATACCGTACTTATATTATTTATGAATAACAAGGCAAGATATATTATTTTGACTTTAAATGTCGGTTCGGTTTCTATTGGTCGGTTTTTAAAGCTAAAACCAAACCGAACCAAAAACTTCGGATTTTTCAAAATATAAAAACCGAACCGTCGATTTTTCAATCGGTTTCGGTTTTTTTGGTTTCGGTTCTTCGGTTTTTCCCGGTTTAGGTTCGGTTTTTCGGTTTCTTGCACACCCCTATGTTAAACCATTAGAGCCCTCTTTTCTTTGGCAAAACCGCTCAAAACTTTCCCCAAAAATCAAAATCACATTTTCATTATCCCTCACTTTCTCCAAAAATCAAAATCACATTTCATTATCCCCACCCTTATCCTCTTCATCTTGTCACACATTATCTCACCAAATCCGATTTCTGTAATCAACCTTTGCTAGTCACAAGACCGTCAGTCGTATCCTTGCAAATCTCATACCCCTCGCGATTCACACTCCCGATTTCATGTCCATTTATCAATAAATCAGGTACTTTAGTGCGTTATGTATGTGTATGTTTTATGTATTTTAATTGTATTTTATTATGCCGGAGTGAACCCCGACATCTTGGCAAGGCAGCCACACACGGGTTGTGATTGCAGCCGTGCAGGGTGTTACCAAGGCCGGTATCTTGGCGGGGCAACCTGGCCCTAGCTACGGTTGCAGCCAATGACGACATTTGGTTTTCCATATGATACATCAATAACTGTTTGAAATGATGTACTTGCTGCATATTTTCCGAGGTACTACATTATTGGTCGGTTTGTGCATATTGGTGGGTGCCAAATTTAGCATTTGAGTCATCAAATCAAAATATAATATTATAAATCCAAGCAATTTGTTTTATATTTTTCTGTTGTACGTACTTTTAGCTTACCATATCTGAACCTGATGGAGTACAAATGTTTGCTTCATTTTGGATCTAAGCATATAGCTATGGACATTATTTCTCATTTGGAATCACATGTTATAGGAAATACCATTAGAATACAAACGCTTATGAATTTAAGTAACTATCATATCTTACAATAATAGTTAAGATTAGATAGCAAGAGTTCATTTTTCGCCGACATCGTTTTTGGTTTTGTCAAAGCAAAACAAACAGCACTTTTATGTCCCTTAACACTATTGCTACTAGAATACAAGGACATTCTTTCGCTATATATATAAGAGCACAAGGTGGGTGCCAAGTACAAGGACATTCTTTCGCTAAATATAATATTTTCCAATATGCAGAAACCACACTGTATATGCAATAATAAATAATAATGATGTACATTTTTCGAGATTTTTCATACAGTTTTCACTACTTCAAGAATCAAGATAGATTGTTATTAAGGCTATAACTCGAAGTTATTATAGAAATATCAGAAGTTGGTGGTCTGATATTATTTTATGTGTGCCCATCACCATCAGGTGTAGATGGCTCAGGCTCCCTACCTGCTCCATCATCCAAAAATGATGCAACAGATGAGTTACCCATCATCACGACTGAAACACCAGAAAACCGACAACTCAAAGTTCGTTGCTACATTGTTTCACGTGTATCCTCCTGCCTTTCTAAGAAATGTAAGGTAGCACTTCCATAGTGATTCGTTAATTTCAGTATATGTTCATAAATATTTGACACTATTTTGCAAGCAGGTGGTAGCGGAAATAGTGGCTACATTCTTGCTGGTGTTTGTGACACGCGGAGCAGCATCACTTAGAACTAAGGATGACCATAAGGTGTCACCGCTTGGAGCCTCAGTAGCCGGTAGGCTCATTGTGACCATCATGATTTATGCAGTTGGACATATCTCTGGTGCACACATGAACCCTGCTGTCACACTAGTTTTGCAGCCGTTGGCCATTTCCTTTGGGCTCAGGTACCTACCTAGACCAGTCATACTCAAAACACATTATTGCATTATTACAGTTCTAAACGTATTCAACTATATAGAATCATATGCTCTTAATGTGACTAACAAGATGAGGTACACTGAAAACATGTTTTTAGCTTAGCACCACACATCTAAACAGATTCAAACCAAAACAGAATCATATGCGATTAATGTGATAAAGACAAGCACATGAGACCATGATCATAAATTCATAGTTAAGCTACATCAGGTAGTTGGCAATATGTATAACTTTCAATTATTTCACTATGCAGGTCACTTCAGCTCTTGCCACTGAATGACAAGAAGCCTTTTACTACTAAGGAGCTGGACAATATTGTGAGCTTGTGCATTTCAGTGTGGCATCTGATCATCAATAATGATAGTATTTAGGAAAGGTTGGCATGTACTCGTGTCTTTTTGTATATCTCATTTCCCTTAGCCAAACAAAAAACTTGATTGTGAAACTGTTGTTGTGATATTTAATTAGTGGTATTTAGTATGTCCGGTAATCCATTGGACATGTACTAGATTGTTGTGAAACTGATCTTGGATCTTCAATCAATTGGTTTTGGTATAGACCTTCACGGTTATGATTTTGTTTATGTTTTGTTGCTGGTTCTTGTTACAGTTTTGTTTGTGATGTGGAAATACAATGTAAACAGGTGGTATTTAACAAAAACTGAAAAAAAAAAAAAGAAGAAATTCATAGAGCCATGTTTTGTAAGCAAAAAACAGGGGTCTATGCTTATTAAAAATGGTTTTTTAAATCAGATAGAGCAAGGTTTTCAACCAAAAAACCGGGCTCTATTACACATCATAAAGCCCGTTTCTAAAACCGGGCTCTATGACATTCTAATAGAGTCCCCTCTTTGTGCCCTCATGAAAAACATGGCTCTATTAGCCTTTTCAACCGGGCTCTATGTCATTTTTTGTAGTAGTGCCGCGTGCTTTAGTAAGCCATTCAAAGAGCTCATTGCTGAAGTACTTTGGCATACACTACATAATCCGAAAATGATCTAGTTAATTAAACAGTAGTACGTTATGTAATTAACTCAGTAGTATGCAACAAAAGCAGCCGTTCAAAAAAAGTATGCAACAAAAGCAATATAACAATTTCCATAACTTTATTCAAGTATCATATATATACATGCTGAATATGAAAGGAGAAAAACATTGTAAGCATGTTCCATATATATTAAGCTGTAAGATAGACTCATCAATTGGACTGAATCATAATATCGTTCCTCAACGTGATAATTCCTGTGAAACGTTTCTCATGGTCGGCCTAGCCTTTGGATCTGTGAGAATGCATGCCAACGCCACATGACAAACACGCAGAATTTCCTTTTTGATTAGCCTGTCTGTTGGGTAAGAGAGACGCTGGTCCAATATATTTTCCAACATCGTACCATGACTGGTAGAAGAGTTGAAGTATGAAAGAAGCTCTCCAGGATGTTTCCCTCTAATTGTTTCAAGTGCCACCACTCCAAAGCTATACACGTCACATTTTTCGTTCACAACCATGCTATATGCAAGTTCTAAATGATCACATACAAAAAAAAAAAAAAAATAGCAAAGTTTAGCTGCTACTAGCTAGACGTAATTAAACTTAAGAAGCATAACTGAATGTAGAAGTAACTACCTGGAGCAATGTATCCCAAAGTTCCTGCGATGACTGTTTGGTTGGATGAATCGGGGTCAAGCAATCTTGCTGCTCCAAAGTCAGCAACAAATCCTTCCATTTCCGAGTTTAGGAGAATGTTGTTGCTTGATATGTCTCTATGAACGATAGGCGGATTACAATCGTGATGCATGTAAGCTAAAGCATGGGCCACGTCTTTGATTATGTTCACCCTCTTCATCCAATCCACTTCAACAGCCAATTCATCGTCACTCAATGCACAAAATAGGCTCCCTTTTTCCATGTATTCATATACAAGGAAGTTGCATTTGTTATGCAAACAAAAGCCGTAGAGTTTCACAATGTTTTTGTGCCTCATGTTAGTTAACACTTGAACCTCATTCTTGAAGCTCTGGTCGAATGATGGTTGCATAGCTTCATACCGATGAAGTTTTTTCAAAGCAAATGTTTGACCGCTAGGCAGTTTTGCTTCATAAACACTACCATAGCCACCTGTTCCAATGCAGTATTTGAGGTCAAAATCCTCTGTAGCTGTGATGAAGTCTTCATATGCAATTTTCCATCATAATTCATTATCGTGCACACATCTCCATGTTTTGTGATTTCAGGCTGTATTTTCTTTATGGTAGCCTTTTACGACTATAAAAGAAATACACAACGACTAAGAAGCAAATTCCAACGATAATGGGAAGAAAACGGTCAAGCGGGTGCGTGCTGTTTTCTTTGCTTATGTTCATTGCAAGCTGATTTTTCACTCCCCGAATTATTGGACGACCAGACCATTTCTCCAGTAAGATGATTCTGAGACTGATTCAAGAGCAATAAATCTGGGAAGTCGCAGTGATTAAGTGCTTCTCCAACAAAATGATTACCACTAATGTCGAAGTATTCTAAGTTTCTGCAACCACGCACACTTGTGATAGCGCCCGTCATCAGATTCCGAGAAAGGTTTAGATATAAAAGAGAACAGGTTTCAGCTAGTGACACGTTACCTGACAACTGATTTGATGATAAATCAAGGTAAGAGGGACTTAAGAGCTTCCAAAATTCTGGATGAATAGCACCCACAAGACGATTATGATGAAGGTCTAAATGTCCCAAATACTTCATATATGCTATATCTAGGGGAATAGGCCCACTGATAGAATTCATGGAAAGGTTTAAAAATTGCAGGTGGCTTAGATTACCAAAACTTGAGGGAATTGGACCATCAAGATTGTTATTACTCAGGTCCAACGATTCAAGCTTATGCAAGTTAGTTATAAGTGCAGGTGGGATTGTTCCTTTCAGTTGATTTGCGCTCAGGTTCAGGTTGGCGAGATTAACCATGGAACCAAATGATAATGGAATTTGACCAACAAAGTTATTTCGACTAAGATCTATATTATAAACATTCTTCAAACACGCAATCTGAGCTGGGAGAATGCCAGTTAAAATGTTATTAGAAAGAAAAAGGTGTTCCAAACGGGTGAGATTGGCAAACGAAACACCTATGAGATTGTTATTGGAAAGATCAAGGTATTCCAAACGGGTGAGATTGGCAAACGAGAAACGTATTTTACCTGTGAGATTGTTATCATTAAGATCAATGCGTTCCAAACGGGTGAGATTGTTAAACGAGGCAGGTAATGTACCGGTGAGATGATTACTAGAAAGCGTAATATGTGTTAAATCTGATAGCAAACCAATCTGCTCTGGGATGCTCCCTTCAAGCTTGCAGTTACGAATACAAAGCTTCTTAAGGTTTGGAAATGAAGTGAAGTCGAGGCTTCTCAGATCACCTAGACCCTCATTATCATCACAGTAAAAGTGTATCCTAAAGACACTTCCTTCTTCATTGCAATAAATATAAGGCCAGGTACAATGATCTGAAGAAGCATTTCTGTCTCCCCACCAATTAGTTGCAAGCAAAGCTTTTGCTTCTCTTGATTGGTTGAAATCATTAGCACTGGTTTTTGCTAACACGAAAACGATCATCATAAGCACATAAGTGAAACTGTTAAGAACAGTAAGATTTTTGGAGGAAGTAGGACACATTGTTAATGCTTGAATGATCGTCAAAATTTTAAAGTGAGTAATCAAGGTTAATCGTATGATATATAATTGGTAACGATCATGTATATATGCATGCACAAAACCTTCTACTTTTCCAAGTCAATGGCAAAGAATAAGCGTTAGTCAATAATAAATTTCTTTGTCGAAAAATTTTCTAACCCATCCTATGGGTTGGGCGTAGCTTCCACATAGTTATTTCTAACCCATCGTTATTTCTTCAACTTGACAGAATTATAAATCGTGTCCACACAGTTTTTGTCAAATAGTATCCCCACAGGATTAGTATAGCTAGTCATCTTAACCACAGGATTACTTCAATATTAGAGTAAACAAATGAAGCAAATTCAAGATGTTCGAGATAACTTGAGTGGGATTCACATAATCATGAACGAGTAAGAGAGTCTTATGAATGGTACTCGCTTATTCTTTCCCATGGTTTCAGTTATGATGATGATGAGAGTGGTATATATTTGGGATCTTGTTGTCTCGCATGTACGACTTTTTTTAAAAGTGATTAATTTTTCTAGTAATCGATCTTTTAATTTGCTGCCAAAGAAACACTACAATGTGTATGATTAAGTAAAATTTGGACATATAGTTATATCGTAGAGCTTGCTACTATTTAGTTTTTAGGTATTGTAATTGTGGGCTTTGTGAGAAGTAACTCATTAGCCCATAGCTTTTTTGTTAGTCCAATATTTATAAACATTTTGATTTGTTCCATTAAAGTTTGAATTCAGCTCGAACTCGATCGGTTCGATAAAGCTTGGCTCAAACGAGATTGAGTCGAGTTACGCGACAAAAAGCTCGACTTGTTTATACCCCTAGCCATATCACCCCACTCCGGCTGGGTAAGTGTTGATTTGGTTAGCAAAGTTTTGTTTAAGTAGCTCAACTTTTTTCTACACAAGAGTGTTCAGGATTGTTTATTTCTTAAATTACAATTTTGTGTCAACTGTTTATTTATAATTGTGTATCGAGACAAAATCAGATGATTAACAGGTTGTGAGCTACTTGTTTTAAGATGCTTATTTTTGCTAGAGGTGGAATTAAATGCCATAAATGCTTAAATTTTCTGAGCAAGCAAATTTAAACACCATTTCAAAAAGTGCTTTTTATTTGTAAACAATTTTTTTTCTCATGTGCCGGACTTGAGTCCTGAAAGCTTGAAGAGAAACACCTATTTTTGAGGAAAGATTGTATCTTATGGGTAGTTGTGAATGGGTATATGTGTATTTGAGATATTTTTAAACAATAAAAAATAAAATGAGGTAGAAGGAAAGAGAGAAGATGACGCAAAGGTTGAGAAAAAATTGAAAGAAATGCATGTCATGGAAGGTTTTTTAATTACGTGGATGTGGTATGACGAGAGAAATTCATAACCGAACCCTCTACTCTAAATACTTACACTTAAGAGAGAAAAAAATAAAAATAAATAAATAAATAAATAAAAAAGGAGGTTTTAGTGTTTTTTTATTATTGTGAATATATGAAAATAATGGGTTAATATTGACATAAATGAGAAAGTTATTTGAGAACAATTTATTGACTTTCTTTTCTAATTTTCTTGAAGTAACATTAGAAGAAAAAGTTTCATATGAGCATCTAGTTTTCAAAAGCGTTTATAAACTAGTCATCTCCGCACAAGATAAACCTTTTGATTTCTTAGACCTATTTACATTATGCATAAACCTTTTAAAGGTTCATAATGTCTTCATAATTTAATCGTAAAATATTTTGAACCACTCCATATCTCAGATCTCTTAAAGCCACCTAAAGTCCTAAACGTGAATTACGTATTCACTATGGTTTAAAAATTTTAGAGCTCTTCAATTTTTTTTACTAAAGGGGGCCGGTCTTGCTTAACGCAAAAAGTCATAGTGATAAATATCACTTCAAAAATTAATCTAGAGTGTTCTCTTTTATTGTTAATAATTACTTACTTTCCCTCCATTTCTGTCTTTGTCTATCACTTGCATACCATTTCTGTACGAAAGTATAGGCAAAACAATGATGAGCAATATAATCTTTATTCGGATCTAAGTCGCAATAGTCACTTTAGATTATGTTTAATAGTATCCAAAAGTTACAAGATTAGATTAATGTCAATGAGACAATAATCATGTAAATGTAAAGACTAGACAAGATCGGTGAAATGATCGAGAAGAAGAAGAGAGTGATACAAAAGACGCACACTCAAGTGTCCGTAACCCTAGAATAAGGGACTTATTAAATAGGAGATTAAGTTACACTAAGACCCTCTAACGGCTAGAAGAGACTCATCGTCAGAAATGAAGAAAGCTTCAGCAGAAACCAGCTTCTTGGAACTATAAACCTTTTATTCTTTGTCCATGATTAACCCCTGTAGAATCTCTGTAAAGAACATAACTTGAAAGCCATTAGAACCGATAGAATGATATGTTTGCGAGATTACCCCAAAATTAACATTCCCCTTGTCGATGAGCAAACATATCAAACAATATCAATTTTTCACACAAAAATTTATCTTGATAAGCAGGAGATTTTTAGTGAGGATGTCGCAATTTGGTTTGAAGAGCCAATCTTTTAGCACTTATAACACCTCTTGCAATTTTCTCACGGCGAAGTGAACATCAATTTCAAAGTGTTTTGATCTTTCATGGAAAACAAGGTTGTGACAAGTTGTAAGGCATATTTGTTATCACGAGAAAAGATTAACAGGAGATTAATATCAACTTTAGATCTTTTAATATTTTTGAATCCAGATGATTTCACAAGCAGCGTGAGACATAGATCTATACTCGCTTCTATGTAAGATTTTGAAAGAGTGTTTTGTTTTTACTTTTCCATGAGATCAAACAATCATTGAAGAAAACACAATAACACGTGATGATTTTACGGTTTTCTTGCATTTGGCCCAATCAAGATCACTATATCCTTCAAGATAATTTTCGAGTTGCTAAAATTGTACCTTAGACCTTTCACGGAGCTCCTTTTAGATATCTCGAACATTTAGGGCACATTCGGATGAGATTTCAAGGAGAATGCATATATTGTGCCGACAATGAACCGAGTATGAGATGCGTGTCTTGTATGGGTGAGATAGATAAGTTTCCAAAGTAACCCGATAGCGAGTGATGTTGACTAGTAAGGATCATCAGCAGTGGGAATGTATGGGAGCACGAGTTGGGTTCCATATGTGTGGACACAGTTTGCACCTAAGAAGACCAAATTCTTTGAGAAGTTCAAGGCATGATTTTCTTTGGGAGACATATGTCATTCCAGCTTTTAAAACCTCAATGCCAAGAAAGTATTTTAGATTTCCCAAGTCTTTGATATGAAATTTTGATTTTAGAAACTCTTTGAATAGGTTTATCTCATCAATACAGTTTTCCGTAAGAACAATATCATCCACATAAACAAGAAGAGCAATAAACTTGTCATTTTCTGTTTTGGTGAACAAGGAGTGATCATTAACAGATTGGACAAAATTATTTTCTTTTAAAACACTAACAAGTTTTTCATTCCATTTTCTGGGAGCTTGTTTTAGGCCATATAGAGACTTGACAAGTTTACAAACTTTATTTTTATTGTTCTCATTACAGAACCCCTTGGGAATGGTCATATAGATATCCTCATCAAGATCTCCATATAAGAAAGCATTGTTAACATCAAGTTGAAAAAGAGACCATTTGTTTTTACTGCCTAAGGCAATAAGACATCTAACGATGAGACATTTTACAACAGAGAGAAAGTTTCATCATAGTCTATTCCTTCCCTTTGGTTGTAGCCTTTAACAACTAATCTAGCCTTGTATCTATCAACTTCACCATTGGCTTTATATTTGATTTTAAAATCCATTTGTAACCAATGGGAGTTCTATTAGGAGGTAGATCAATTATATCCCAAGCATGGTTTTCATTTAGGGCCTCAATTTGAATTCATAGCATCTACCCAATTACTATCAAGGATAGCTTCTTCATAATGTAGGTTCAATACTTTTATTAAGACTAGAAGCAAAGCAATAATTATCCTTGTTAAGATTAGAGTAATTAACAACTTTTTCAACCCCATATTTGACTTTTCCTCCAACAATAAAGTCATTTAGATTCTTGGGCAACTTAGAAACTCTAGTTGACCTTCTAGCGATGAGTGGTGGCAAGCCTCTTCCTTGTTCGTGAGAATCGGATGATGTATCGCCAGAATCGGAAGATGCATCGCCAGGATGTGATTCATGTGATATGATGCCCTCGTGGTGTGTATTATCACCTATAGATGTTGCAACCGGTTCATCTATCCTAGTAGGATGACTTACCACTGTGCTATCATCATAGGATGTCACTCTCCCTTCATCATTGGGACTTGTTTGTGAGTCAAAGAAATTTTTGTGGTTTAAATCTTTAGGCACATAAGTTTCAACAAAAGGTTTTGACACAAAATTTTTCATTTTGAATGGAAACACAGTTTCATAAAATTTGACATCTCTGGAATAAAAGATATTTTTTGTTTCTAGGCTCAAGAGTTTATAACCTTTTTTTCATTTGAGTAACCAATAAGAACACTTTTTTCAGACCTACTACCAAATTTGTCAGAGATGTTGAGAATGGTGGCATAGCATAAGCAGCCAAAGACTCTAAGGAGAGAGTGAAGGGTCATGCCCTACACAAAGAAGAAGGGGACTTGCAGACAGAATCGAATAGGGCCTTTGTTTATGACATAGGCGCAGTTAGAACACATTCGGGCCAAAGATATAGAGGTAATTCCCACGAAACATAAGGGATCTAGCAACATTAAGGAGATGCCTATGTTTCCTTTTCTGCAATGCCATTTTGTTGTGGTGTATAAACACAAGAGGTTTGATGTAGAATTCCTTTTCATGAAAGAATTGTTGAAGTTTATTATTGACAAATTCATCCCATTATCACTTTTAAAACTTTGACATTGTGTTCAAATTGATTTGATAGCATATGAGTAAAGTTAACAATGGAAACATAAACATCATCCTTCCCTTAAGCATATAAACCCACACCGCCTCGGAATAGTCATCAACTATGGTTAAAAATATTTATAACCATCTCTGCTAGTGATTTTATATGGTCCCCAAACATCAAGATGAACAAGTTGACCAATTTTAGTGGATTTATTTTCACTTAGAGGAAATGGTTCTCGGTTTGTTTAGCTTTATTACAAGTATCACAGAGATGATTAGTTTCGGATGAACTATCAAATTTAATAGTGGGTTTAAGTATGTGTAGGACTTGGTCGAGGATGACCAAGTCTTGATGCCGAGATTTCTAGAGACATGGCAAAAGAGATGTCTATTATTAAGTAATCTTACATGTAGAATCTATATCAAATATATATAATCCATTGTATTGTTTACCAATCCCCACAATCCTTTTTTGATGTAAATCCTGTATATAGCAATTAGATTCATTAAACCGAACAAACATCTTATTGTCTCTAGCAATCTTATGAACAGATAGCAAACTAACATTGTATTCAGGAACAACAAGAAAATCAAAAAGAGTTAGGTCATTATTGACCTTTAAATCACCAATTTTAGTAATTAAGGCCCGAGTACCATTGGGATGTCCAACAGTTAGGCCAAGATTTGAAATGTTAACAACATTGATTAAAAATTTCGAACACGGTCATGTGCCGATTTGCACCGTAATCAACAATCCAACCAAGACCGATGTTTCGGATAAGGATTTAGTGTTGTTGTTAAAAACTTGTTGAAGTTTACATTAAACTTGACACCGCCATTAAAGAAGGTTCTGAAAAATTTTACCCGCTAAGTTGGCATTAGCGAGATGACACATTGTTGTCATTGAGGAGACTCATAAGTCTTGAGAGTCGTTCATTAGACAAGGAGGCAGGAGAGTTGCTAGCACTATTATCGGTGACACAATTGGTTTCGTGAAACATTGTTCTTCTTGAAAGGTTTTCCATTAAAATTTCTTTTAATATATCCAGTAGGATACCCAACAAGATCATAACATCTATCAACAAGATGACCGGGTTTTTGCAATTAGTACATTTGAGGTTCATGTTTGGTCCTCTGCTATTAGAGTTGTTACCATTATTAAAACCGAAACTTTGTTGTTAAAACCTCTTTTGTTATCAAAAATTTTCCACCATCGAAGTTTTTGCAAAGAAAAGTCGTAGCATTGGGTTTAGCGAGCTATTCCCGGATGAGACATTTCGTGAGATTCTTCTCCGAGACAACAGATAAAGCAGTTTTGACATTAAGTAAAGGATCTCTGGTTAAAATATTGCTTCGATGGGAACATAGGAGTCATCAAGACCCATAAGAAATTGCATTAACTTGATTAGTGATTGTATTTTTAAAATGTTTTGCGACCTCACAAGTGCGTGGAGGCAAGCTAATCATACAATCAAATTGTTTCCATAAAGAGTTAAGATTGTTATAGTAATCAAGAGAGGACCCACTTTGACTAAGAGAATTTATGTTTTGTGCTAATTAAAAATAGTTGAACCATCAACTTTATCATAGGTATCTTTAAGATCATTCCACATTTCATAAGCGCTTTAGAATAAATAGCACCAAACAAATAATTCAGGTGAGAGAGTTGAGGATCCAAGTGACCACAACAGAGTTACAAGTGTCCCATTGATTAGCAAGACGGGGTTTGAATCATTTCTTATAAAAGTACCATCAATAAACCCCAACTTGTTATGGTTCCTTAAGGCAAACGTCATGGCCATATTCCATATTTTATAATTTTCAGTTCCAGTGAGTTTAATAGAAATAATGGGAGTACCATTGGTATTATTGGGGTGTAAATACAAAGCATCACCAAAGGATAAGCTTTTCTCAGTGGAGGAACCACCACCACCAACATTATCATCACCAATAGCCATAATACAAACAATAAGACAAAAATAATAAGATATAATAATAAGAGTAAATAGACAAGTAAATAAGACTTTGCAATAAGAAACAACAAGCACCAAGCCTGTGGACTAGGGTAAACCAGAGCAGGTATTCGTACCACTCAAAGGTGGTAGATCAAGATGTTAGTCTACCCGTTTGCACCCACAAAGACTTAAGTACTGTATGTTTAAAGAAAAGATAAGACTTAGACTTACGAGAGAAATATGCGCGGAAGAACAGATCACAATCACCCTAGATTCGCTTAGTCTAGGGTAAATTGTAAATGAAGATAACCGAGTGATTACGCCAATAGCAATAACCCCAAACCACACCTTTGTTGCCAAAGAGAATCAATGAGCACGAAGCTCGATACCATGTCACGAAAGTATAGGCAACACAATGATGAGCAATATAATCTTTATTCGGATCTAAGTCGCAATAGTCGACTTAGATTATGTTTACAATAGTATCCAAAGTTACAAGATTAGATTAATGTCAATGAGACAATAATCATGTAAATGTAAAGACTAGACAAGATCATTGAAATGATCGAAGAGAAGAAGAGAGTGATACAAAAGATCGCACACTCAAGTGTCGTAACCCTAGAATAAGGGACTTATTAAATAGGAGATTAAGTTACACTAAGACCCTCTAACGGCTAGAAGAGACTCATCGTGAAATGAAGAAAGCTCAGCAGAAACCACTTCTTGGAACTATAAACCTTTATTCTTTGTCCATGATTAACCCCTGTAGAATCTCTGCAAAGAACATAACTTGAAAGCCATTAGGAACTGATAGAATGATATGTTTTGCCACAGATTACCCCAAAATTTAACAATTTCTGTACACACACACTTTTCACAGACACTCACACATTTGTCCTACACAATATGGTGAATACAAACTCATACCTTGAAGATAGATGGTCAAGACTGCACAAGAAAGGATTTGGCCATCCTAATACAAACTGCATATTTTCTTCACATTTGAACTTGAAAACATAGAATCCATTATCATTCGTAGACACTCTTTCAAGCCCAAGTTCCCTCCACATTCTTCTAACATTATACTTAACCTCAGGTAGACTCATTTGTGCACCAACAAAATAGCCACAAACAGTCCTATCCCACTTTTTACATCAATCTTTTACTAGCACATCTTCAAATATGACAATTTTAGCCCAATTTTCTTCTATATCAGGTGGAACAAAATCAAGCTTATTACTAACTTTGCTAACATTATTACTAACAAGCTCAGCAAAACTCTTAACAAACTTTTTCTCAGTCAAATGAGCAGAGCTATTCACACTTACAAGTTTCTGGTTACAGTTGTCTTCTATAAACTTAACATTTTCAGTCACCCTTGTACTTGATTCAACATTACTAGCTGTAATAGCCTCAAACTATACATTCACAGGTAAGGTTGATTCACTTACAATGTTCTCAGCTATCTGAATAGTCTCAGCAACAATTACCTCCTTCTCCCGTGTATCTGCTATACACTCACAATTCCCAATACTATCTCATTTAGAAATATTCTCAACACCAGCCACACATCACTACAAACCCTAGAATCAGATGTTTTTACATCATCCCCAATTTTTCATTATTTTTCTTCTTACTATTCAATTCACAAACAGTATCCTTTTGGCAGATATTTTAGTGTCAAAACGATACCAACAATTCAATCAACAAATCAAGATACGATTAGGTTATAGAAACAAGGAGAATTAAAGAAGAAAACTTGAATCAATTTTGGCGCCAAAATTGACTCATACTGGGTTTTATAGAAAAATAGCTTAAAAATTAGGGAAGATAGTATCAAAAGATGGAGAATTGAAAACTGAATCGATTACACGGATTGGATTATAGAATTGTATGATTAATACAGTGTAATTGAAGGTTTTTTAATGGTGAAATTTGGCGGGAGAAGTTGTTAGAGGAGAGAGAAGTTGAACAATTTACAAAAAGTTCATTTGATGAAAACAACTTAACAAAAAGAGACTTACAACCTTTATGAATAATATGATACTATTTTATAATGTATTTAGCTTTTTTTTTGGCATTAAATACCCTAAGATATTAAAAACTTAAAAATTCAGCAACACAAAGTATTCAAGCTACATGTACAACTAAGTTAAACACAGTTTTCTAACATTAAATACCTAAGAAACTTAAATTTTAGCATTACATATCATAAAACATTATGTACAATTAACTTTTGCACAACAACATAAATAAATTGACTGATCAATAAATACCATTAATGCAATTTCTAATACGAGTGAGGTTATTTTGCATACCAAATAATCCTCATATACGAAGGGACACATCCCAGCCGTTGATTCAAATTCAATCAATGACTGAGATTAAAACACACTATCTACTAAAATAAAGCGGAGGGGTATAATCCTCAAATCACACCAAATACTAAAACGCGCTATCTCTCTTCATTTCTCACATTCACTGAACCTACCTAACACACACTACTCACACATTTACACCGATATAAAAACCACCGCAAAAATCATCAAAAACTATCAAAATCACCGGAGAAGATGGAAGATAACGACGCTGAAACTATCACGTTAAAAGAACTGAGAAAAAAAGGAACTACAAGCAAACAACCGGGCAAAAAACCGGTTTGAGGTATAATCTTACACTCTAAACAACTATTTCAATATATACAACTTTAATTTATGATTATACGATGTTTTGAACTGTTTATAGTGATTATGATGAAGAAATGTGCAAATAGAATGTTTTAACAGTTTAAAAGCTAGCTTTGCGAGATTAGAACTGTTTATAGATTTTTTGTTATGATTAGAAGTTAGGTTTTAACAGTTTAGAAAGGCTTAGCCGCATAAGATGCCTTCGACTTTGGCTTCGCCAAAGGTATCTTATGCGGTTAAAACTTTGGCTCAGATGCGGAAGCTTTGACAAATAAAAAAGGCTTCAACAAAGCATTTGTTATCTTCCAAAAATATCATATATGATAAAACACTAAGATGAATATCATATTTGATATTAGTGTTAAATCATATATGATATGTGATATTACACTAATACCACATGTGATATTACACTAATATCACATGTGATATTACATATCATATATGATATTAAACTAATATGATATTTTTTAAAATCATATATGATTTTGCATATACATTAAAAAACTAACCTGAAATACTTACTTTACAAGAGTTTTATGAAAAGATTGATGAGAAATTTGAAATAATTTCAAAAGAAAAGATAGAGTTGGTTGAGACGATGAGAGAGGGATTGAAGAAGTTGAGGGGAGACAAGGTGATGTTGACCTTATGCAAGAAGTAGAAGAGATTGTTCAAGAAGATCGATTTTGATATAGAAAGTAGTTCGATGGAAGAGGATGATGATAGTGATAGTGAGAACGATGAAAGCAGTGAGGCTGAGGATCAAGAAAAAACAAATGAAGGAAAAATTGTAGTTGAAAAATATAATGAAAGTAGGAGCGAAAGTGAGGATGAGGAACAAGAAGAAACAAATGAAGAAGAGAATATAGTTGAAAAAGAGAATGAAAGTGAGATGGAAAGTGAACAGGAGAATGAAAGAGAGAATGTAGTTGAAAAGGAGGGTGAGATCAAAGATGAAAACAAAACTGAGAAGGAAAACGAAGTTGGAAAAGAAGAAGCAACTCAAGCGAAACGCAAAAACAACACGAGAAAGAAATAGAAACGGAGAAAGAAAGAGAAGTTCCAGTAGTGAAGGTGAGTGTGAAGGAAAAACAAACTAAAGTTCCAGTAGCGAAGGTGAGTGAGAAGGAAAAGAAAACTGAAGTTCCAGAAGCGAACGTGAGTAAAAAGGAAAAACCGATTGAAGTTGCAAAGAAAGTAGGAACTCCAACTGTGGAGATAACACCGGGTTATAAGTTGAGAGTAGCAACTCCAGATGAATTTTGGATTCCAGAAAACTTTGATAATCTCGTGAGTCAAGCAGAACAAGATTATCAAAAGCTTCATGGGAAAATAGAGAAGAGTGATCAAAAAGAGATTGTTGGGACAATAGAGATGATGAGTGATCCAAAAGAGATTCATGGGACAACAGAGATGAGTGATCCAAAAGAAATTCAAGGGTCAAAAGAGAAAATGACAAGAGGAATAATAAGAAAATCAATGACACCACCATCTGAGAAAATGACAAGACGAAAGATTAGAAAATCAATGACACCACCATCTTTCGGTCTTGGTATAAGCCCAATGGCAACATAAGCTGTTGTTGAGACTAAAACAACATCAAAACCGGAAGAAAAGACAGAAAAAGGGTGAGAGACACTGATGCTGAGACTGAAACAGAATCAAAACAAGAAGAAGAACATTTGGCAAAAAGAGTCAAAAAACTGTCACGTTTTATGATATCACCATACATGAAGAAAAAGCGAATCCACACACCACAGTGAAGAGATGAAGTGATGATAACGGACGCGCTATTTTCAATGGAAGGAAATCCAGTGTAAGTCTGCTATTTCTTATTTAAAATCATACAAAAAATAATAATATTGTGATAATAATATGTATATGATTTAAATTTTGTGTAGTGACTTTGTCTTTGACCAAGTGAAGGGAGCCCCTACCATAAGGGACAACATGCAAATTTCTTGCATTTCCTAATCTGTGATTACGGTACCCTAGGGAATCACCTCTAGAATTGGTTACTTACTCAGATAGTGACTATGCTAGAGCTAGTTTGTATCGAAAATCTACAACAGGTGGATGCCAATTTCTTAGAAATAGATTGGTGTCATGGCAGTGCAAGAAACAAACAATGGTGGCAAATTCATCAACCGAGAGTATGTGGTGCGCACAAGTTGTTGTACTCAAGTTCTATGGCTTCAAAATCAACTTTTGGACTATGGGTACAATTTTATGAATACCATCATTTATATTGACAATAGTAGTGCCATTTGCATAATTTAGAATCCAGTTCAACACACAGACTAAACATATTGAAATTAGACACCATTTTATAAGAGATTGTTATGAGAAAAGGCTAATTCAAGTTATCAAAATTCATAATGATGATAACTATGCTGATTTATAAACAAAAGGACTTGATGTGGGTAGATTTCAGTACTTGGTAACAGGTATTGGAATGATTAATCCATAAACTTTTTGTGTCTAATGGTCTTTGGTATTGAGGGGAGGTTTTTGGGTACTAAAATTGTTGTATAGGTTTGTATATGCGTTGTGCTTTGCTTGTTCAATAACTTTTATGCATCAAAGATGGGAGTTAATCATAAAAGGTCTGTAACTGAGATACACAACAAATGGTTATTGATTCACCATGTCTAATCCACACAAGAATCAACTAGTCCAGAGCAAACGGCTACTGGTAAAGACTTAACAAATCCGTTTATGTTTGATAGTTTACCAAAAACTATATGGTTATCAACTCACTATATTCTTTATAATTAAGAGTTGGCTAGTCCATAGCAAACGGCTCATGGTAAAGACATATCAAATCCATTGATAGCTGGTAGTTTGCTAAAAACTATGATAAGAGCAGTAAAATTTTTATATGTTTTACTTACCACTGCTCTTTGAATTTTTTTGTGAAAAATTACCACTGCTAGTTCACAGTTTCCACTGACAGTTTTATTTTTACCACTGTTGATCTAGCCGTTACAATTGTTGTGTCAGTTACAAATGTTTTACTAGCCGTTGAAGAGAAATTGCTTTCCATATATATAGGGTAACTTTTTAGAAGATTATCTACTTTGCTATTTGCAATTTATCCTCTTGAGATAAATCTTTTTCTTAGATAATCTTTCTTGCACAAAACTCTAAAACTCTAAAAGTATATATCTTTTCTCTCAATTGGCAAGTTCTACATACAATTCATACTGACACAATATATTTTTTTCAAAAGATACTATGGCTTCAATCACCTTTGCAGATGAGCACAACTAAGTGGCCTATTTGGAAAAGTCAAACGAAAACAATGGCCATGTTTTTCATCAGATTGTGGATTTTCTAAACATTACTCATATAAGGTATGCTTTACTTCTTAATCCCACAATCTATATCTCTCAAATCAAACAGTTTTGGAACTCTGTTCAGTCCATAACCATTGAAAATAGAGATACATATGAAACAATGGATGCTCTTAGAGCCACTGTGGATGGGGTAACTATTGATGTTACTGAGGCATCCTTGAGGAGAATTCTCCAATTGGATGATCTCAATGGTATCATCACTTTACCCATGCCAGAAATTCATGAACATCTTTCATCCATGGGGTATGATACCACTGACAAAAAGGCTACTTTCAAAAAGAGTGGTTTTTGTCCTCATTGGAGATTTTTAATACATACTCTTTTACATTGCCTAAGTCCTAAGAAAACTTCTTATGAACAATTCAGTTCAACAATGGCTTACCCTTTGGTTTGTCTAGCCATTGATAGGATTTTTTTATTGGTCTAAATATATTTTTACAAGTATGCAAGGCAATGTAAAAAGTTCAACAAAATTTTTGATATATCCAAGGTTTGTGCAAGCAGTGTTAAATGAATTTCAACTGCAACCTCATACAAGTGTTTATAAAATCCGTTTCCTTAAGCCCAAAGTTTTTCAAAACATGAATAAGGATGGCAATAGGGTTGTTACACCACTTTTTCCTCAAATGCTTGCAAAGATTTCACAGGTACAGGGTGAAGATTCAACAATCCATGTTGTATCCCAAAACACACCCACAATCACAGTTCCAAACATTACCTACACTCCACCAGTTTCTCACCCATATGAGAGGAGGCCAAAACAGCCAACTCTTCCCATTACAACACATCATGTTCCTGATCCTTCTAGTTTAGGAACAAGCAGTGGTGGTTCCAGGCTTCCACCTAGTCCAACTAGGAGTGAGTCTGAGCCAATGCCCTATGATTCACCTCTCCCAATAGGTCACACAGTTGGAAGTGTTGAGGGCAGTGGGAAACCTATGGAATTGATGGAACTTTGTACCAAATTATCCAAGCAGGTTGAATCTCTGGAGAAAAACTTGGCACAAGTAAAGGAGCAACATGCCAAGGATGTTAGACAACTGAAGGAAAAGATTCAGAATTTGAAGAAAGAGTTGCAGGGGTTGAAGCAAAGGAAAACTGCAAAGCTAGTGATATCTTCTCCATCCTCACCTCATGATGGTGATTCAGAAGCATTCAGTAAATATTTGGGAAATTATCCCAAATAGGTGCTGAAACCAAGGGAAGGAGAATTGATTTTGGATATGAAGGTGTTTCAGGTGCAGGTTTTGATTTTGGATCAAGTAAAGGTACTGAGGAAGTTGATATTCTAGATGAAGTTCCTCAATTGCAACTAGAACAAGCATCTTTCACTACTACAACTGCAACTGCAAATATTACCACTGATACAAGTCCCACTGTAGAGCCAAGTGTTCCCACTGCTGGACAACATATTACCATTGCAGGTGAAGAAATTGAAAAGCAGAAGAAAGAAAAAGGTAAAGAAATTGTGCATAGTAAAGAGCAACCAAGAAGAAAGATTTCAAAGAAAGAACAAGCTCAAATTGCTCATGATGCTGAAGTTGCTAGAAAGATTACTGAAGATGAAGTTGCAAACAAGAAAAAGATAGATGAACTAGAAATTGCAGACTTCATGGAGGCTAAAAGGCTGGACAAAATGGAAACCATTGATTCAATGGATGTAAATCCACTTTCCACTGTTCCACCTACTATTTTCAGAGAAAAGACTCCAGAGTTTTCTTATGTACCTATAGAAGAAGAAATTGATTTCTTGATTGCTAATGATCCAATAGTCAAGAAGAAGAAAATTGACCTAGTTGCAGATAATTCTTTAACTAAAGAACAAAGAACAGCACAGTTAAAGGACTTCATTCAAATGAAGAATAATCAAGTAGTTTAGGATGCAATTGTTTCAGTCAGAAAAGGTCAAAAGAAACCAAGACAACCAACCAAGGCACATGTTATTTCAATGATGAAAGATTATTATTCCAATGTTAGTGGCTGGAATAGACATCAGTTCAAAGGAATGCCTGATGATAAGGTTGAAGGTATCTATTATAAAGTTAAAAGGCAAGATCAAGACTTTATTCCTATGAACTCTGAAGAAGAAGAAAGAAGATATCCTAATCTGAAGAAAAAAGCCAAAGATAGTGAACCTCAGACTCTTAAGAAAACAAAGTTTGCTGAAGAACAAGATGTTAAACTGAGAAATTCACTGAAGAATAGCTGACTGGAATGATTTTGATTGAAGAAGAAGATTTTTATCCTGACCCACTGCAAGTCAGACATCCTATTATTGATTGGGAAGTATTAACTACTAGTAATTTTGCTCCAACATGGAAGATTACAAGGCTAGGTGGTGAAACTTCATCATTCATTATGTTTGAAGAACTTATCAAAGCATTCGACAGACATGAGGTGGAGATTAGTTTAAGAAAGGTTTGATGCTGAAAATCTTAAAGATATGAAGGAAATGCATTTGTGGGTTAATCTAAGAAGGCTCTATAAATCAGATACTAATGATGATTTCTGGAAGTTCTCATGTTCATGTCCTGGTACTAAATGGTTTTATTATGATTCATGTGAAGTTTATCATGTTTCTACAACAGATGGAGTGGATGCATTTATGTTTGCTAAGAAAGAATACCCACTCAGAGCTGGAACTCTCACTGTAATGTTGTGTACAACAATAAGAGTTCATGAAGATAATGCAGAAGGTCAGAGCATTGTTACATAGGCTTCAAGATCAATGTTCAAGAGCTATTCAGAATTTAAGTAGAAAGTGAAGTGTTTTGATCGATTGAAGAAACTTACAGAAGATGCAGATTGAAGAAACTTATTGATTTGTAGAGAAATCATAAGTTTAGGTGAGGATTGATGGGAATAAAGCTAACAGTTACCACTGATAAGCTTGTGGAAGGCACTGCTGAAGAATGCATTAGCAGTGGAAACACATTACCACTGCTAGTACATATATATTACCACTGCTATTAGGATAATTATTATGTATCCGTGTATTGATAAGTATAGAAAAGATCTTGTGTATATTATATATAGTTAGCATTATACTTATCTTGTAAATGTTTGAATTTCGCTCAAGCTCGACTCGATAAAGCTCGGATCGAACGATATCGAGTCGAGTTGCACGACAAAAAGTTCGACTTTTTTTATACCCGTAGCCATATCACCTCCGCTCCGGTGGGATTAAGTGTTGATGTCATTGTTAGCAAAGTTCTGTTTAAGTAGCTCAACTTTTTTCTACACAAAAATATGCACAATTTTGTCTATCTTTTAAATCAAAGACAGTTTTGTGTTATTCAAACTGTTTTATTTATAATTTTGTATTGAGAAAAAAACATGATGATTAACAGGTCGTGAGCTACTTGTTTTAAAATTCTAATTATGTTCCCTAATTTGGTTTTGAGAAGAAAATGAAGTAAAATGAGAATAAAGGATGAAAGTGAAGAATAAAGGAGATGAAAGTTTGGGGTTTTTATTATGGGAAGTGATTGACACATTCACAAAAGTTATTAGCACACTCTATAGTATAAGCAGTTAAAGCATGCTATACTTAAAGTACAACTGTCTAATACAATCAATGAAGTGTGCAATAAATTATGAGAGTGTGGCAATCATTTCCCTTTTATTATGAATACTTTCATCTCACATTTTGGATGAAATATGAGCATACAAGTACAATCACTAAATAAATGACAAAAGTATCATTGATTTTAGTTTGGTTCCTTATTTGTTTTTAAGGGTGCAATAGTAATTCTATAAAATCAACAATATAAAAAAATGACAACATACTTTCGCTTTCTTTCCTCTTTTTACACTCAAGAACACACAACTTATTTTTCCACTTTTTTTTTTTTTTTTTTTTTTTTTTTTTTTTACTACCTTCTTTTTAATTTCCTTTTCCTTCCTTTATTTTGCAATAAATGCTTATTTATTCCGAGCAAGCAAATCCAAACATCGTTTCAAAGAGTGCTTTTATTTGTGAACAACTTATAAGTACCTACATTTAAGCAAAAAGAAAAGGAAAAAAAAACATCCTAATAAGTTTTGGTGTTTTTTTATTACTGTGAATATATGAAGAATGACGAGTTAAAATTACACGACATACCTGAGAAATTTATTAGAGGAAGGTTTAGTGACTTTCTTTTCTAAGTTTTACTGAAGTAACAGTAAAAGAAGATAGTTTCGTATGAGCATCCACAATACTGGAGCTTTCAAAAGGTTCATAAACTAGTCATGTCATCAAATGATAAACCCTTTGATATATTAGGGTCTGTTCTTTTTATTTTGTATTAAGTTCCATTTTTGAGAAGTGGTCTGGTTTGATATACAAGACACGTTAATGCTAAGAGCTAAAGGTGTGGTTACCGGCGTTACCACACCGGCCCAAGCAAGAAACCAACGTCGTTGGTCTGGATGTTGATGTATCAATGTGCGTTGAGAGGTAAAATTTGCATACTTTATTTTATTTATTTATTTATTTATTTTTCGATTTTTAGTTATTAAAAATGATAATGTGTGTGTTGTGTGTTTGTGAGTTTGTGAAAGAAGTTGTTGAGAGACGAGTGGTATATTTATTTATTTATTTATTAAACTTTGTATTTGACTTGAGTGTTGGATAGTACTTTTGGATTGGGCTTTTTTTTTTTTTTTTTTTTTTTTTTTTTTTAACACGTTTGTTTTTTTTATTTTGTTTTAATTTTAATTTTGCAACCTTTTTTTTAATTTTTATTTGTATTTTTATTTAATGAATGAAAAATTAGTTTGCACAAAAAAATAAAAATGGTGGGTCAAAAAAAGGTTATTGTTAATGGTGTTATTAGTGAGGGTTTTTTTTTTTGTGTCTTGATATTAAAAGTGAGGATAGTGATGTGAAAACATTTCTTTTCTAAAAGGCAAAACTTTTCATTAAACTAAAAAGGATTACAACACAAAAATAAGATCCACATGAGCCAACAAGCTGATAAGCTCATGATAACAAACAATGTAAAACCACACCCTTCATGTGCAATTTTAGCGACAACAACCAACATAATGAGATAAACCGCACACATGTATTTTCCTTTTGTGATCCATGCCTGGCCTACCACAGAAGCAATGAAACCAAGATTGAAACTTCACTTGTGACCCCTACATATTCGATAATTACATCACACTTGACCACCAACATCTCAGCAACCTCAACAGAGCTTAACCAACTCCAGTAGTAGCCACAGTATCGCAAGAGAATGGACTTTCCAACCATTTTTCCCATTGCAAATTCCACTTACTTGATCTCCTAGAAATCCACTCAAATGCCTTTAGTTGAATAACCTAAAAAACTCTTGAGAATATTCAACTAAAGGCATTTGTGTGTTATATGTGACAATACTTTTTTGGTGTTATATGTGTCACTTGGAGTCGTATAAAAAAACGAGTGTTTATTTTTTTCTATATGAACCATCATACTTGTAGTTAATGACTAGTTTACCCTTGTATATGAAATCACTATTGACATCCAAAATTATTATTTCATGTTACTTTTGACATTATGTATTTCCCCTTTGCCATCCAATGAACAAACTCAATAATTCTTGTAACAATTGTAAAAATAGAACAAATTATTAAGATTCTTGACATTTTGTACTACCAAAAATACCAATCAATAAACAAGCAAAATATAGATGTGGTGGAACAACAACATGGTAGTGCACCGTCGTGTAATGAGAAAATGTGGAGGAGGCAAAGAGATAAATTGAGATGTAAAGAAGAAAGTGATAAAAACAAACGAGGAGGGTAAATCAAGACTAAACATAAAAAGGAGGTTAAGTTTGGTTGGTCTACCTCCATTTTGTTCGCTCTCGTTCGGTCCTCCTACTACCCCAACCAAACCCAACGCGTCTCCCCACCCCCTCAAATGAATTATTTTTGGTTTGTTTGTGGACCGAATGCAATGATTTGGTTTGTGTGGGTGTAGTTTGTATATAATTAATTTTGTGGGGCAGGTTTTTGGTTGTGAGTGAGGTTCCTTACTACGAGTTTTTGGCAAGGTTGTAAAAATCGCTAGTGAGGCGGTTGGGTAGGGCCTAGCGATTAATCAGTTAGGCGGGGATTAATTGGATTGGAATTTTTATGCACAAAAATGTAATTTTAGATATTATATTATTTTATATGTATGGGATAAGCGAATTGCAGCAAAGTTCAAATATTTCAAGTGTTCAAATATAGACATAATACATAATTCTTCAAATTTCAAAGTCAAACATAAATATTACTCGGTTTGTTGATCATTTTTAAGCGACCTTTGACCGATTTTGTCCGATTAATTGGTTTGTTGACCAATTTTTAAGTGATTTTGTCTAATTTCTAAGCGATTTTATTGACCAATTTTTAAGCTTTTTTGTCCGATTAATCCGATTAGACCGATTTTGTCCGATTAATCAGTTTGTTGACCGATTTTTAAGCGATCTTTGACCAAACCGATTAAATAAACCGATTATGATAAATCAAAGCGCTAGTGAGCGATCAACGATTATGCGGGATTAATCGGCCGCTGGGTGATTTTACAACAAAGGTTTTGGTGTTTTTGGGTAAAGGGAGTAATCTCGCACTCGGTAAATATATTAACCAAATAAACGTTTAAGTACAATGGATATGAGTGACGTCCCATATCTCAGCCCGTTACATAGGCATAAAGCTTACATAACAAGATACTTCCTAGTTTCTAAACAAGAAACCAAACCACTACTCAAAAGATAACATATGACACAACGCAGTAAATTACTTCCTAGGACCTTGAAACTTAGTGCCATAAATGGCATTAAAGGCATCCAAATTCCCTGGAAGATCACGAACCTGTTTCGCATAGTCATCGAAGTCATAGTCATCATACTCATCTTCAAACTCTTGGCCACCACCAAATATATTAGCAGACTCATCAAAAGGGTTAGCAACAACCTCATCTTCAGAATCAGACACCTCAATCTCTCCTACTTTAGAAAAAGGGTTAACTCTCTTAGTAGAAGAGACGGGCGGAATACAAGAGTCACTAGTTTTAGAAGCCACAACTGTGTCCATCTCTTTCAAATCACTCATGCGGGTTCTTGTGATACATTACCGTCACAGGAGACTTATCATCAAGAACTTCCATTGTACGACTGAATCCACATCCTTGCGGGAGTCATTAGAAGGACTATCGACGATCCGTAGAAAGAGCATCAAACTTATTAGATGTAGAGATCTTAGTACCACTCGAACTAGCCACCACTGAAGCATTCTTCTTAGTGACTTCCACTTTCTTAGGTTCAGGAGGAGTCTTTTTGGGTTGATATTGAAACCGCTTACCCACAACAGTTTAGTAAACCCTCCTTGACCCGGAATAGTAGACCCACCTTGTTTACCCTTCTTCTTGTTATTAACCATCTTGAACCCATCATTAACCCGCTTAGAAGGTCGAGGGAGGTTTAACAATTGTAGGACATTCAATAGGGTATGACCAAAATCATACATTTGTCACAATGAGGTGGTTTCCACTCATATTCAACCCGTATCTTCTCAATAGTCGAACTCGACCCATCAAGTAACGGTATCTCAAAAGAAGGCTGTCCTAATTACCTCATCCGACTTCACATCAATCATGCATCTAGCAAAACCATCATGCCCCATGATTCCTTGCACATTTGGCTAGTGAAAGCGTCTAAACTTTTGGGAGTGCCTATCATCGTGGCAAGGAGACTAAGACCATCATCGAAAACATAGCAAGAGGAACATCATGGAATTTAACCCACACCGGATGTTGGTCAAATCCTCTTTAAGTAGGTTGGTGTTTAATGTCCATGGTTTAAGAATAATAGGTACATTTCTAATCAACCAAGGACCGTTCTCAAGAACATCATCAACACCTTTCTTCGAATTGAACTTAAAAAAGAAAAACCCCTTAGCATTCATCATGACCTTTTGAATACCAAACTTAGCCCACGCATTGCGTGCAAAGTAATCAACAATAGGGAAAGCAAGTCGATTACCAAGGAAATACCCATACAAAGTATTCTCAAACCTAGAGTTCACCTCTTCAACCATTTTCATCGGGACAGAAAGATCCACACCATTAGCTTTCTTATTACCCTCCAACCTTCGAAAGTTAGGCGTATGATTCTTAGGTTCATTAGAAGTAACACCAGCATACGATGTAGAAGGTTGGTTCAAATCACCACCCTTTTCAGTACCCACAGCCCCATTTGCATTCTTAACAGCCTTAACATTATCATGATCATTAACATTAGAAGCCATGGGAGCACTCGAATCCTGAGGATGTGAATAATAACCAATAGCATTAAGCATCTCCTCTAGCTCATTCTGTGACTACGGCACCTTAAGGTGCTTAAATGTATTAGCCCCAGTAGAAGTAGTAGTATCCAGAGTCACAGTTGGTTTTAATGGTTGCCCATCGTCACCCATAAGCACAAGTTTACCCTCAAGAATTTGTTTTTCAATAGCACGAATTTTTGATAACGTGTCATTGCCCTTAGTCGTGTCATGACAGGGTTCGTCCAGATTAGTATTCGAACCAAGTGGAATCGGCTCCACTTGTCCAACAGTTCGAGAACAACTCCCCTCTTGTAAACCCTTGCCTGGAATATTCGTCTCCCCCACATTAGCATCCATGTTATACTCAATGCCTGGAGTAGTCATCTCTCCCACATTAGCCATCAAAAAACCGAAAACCCAACACCAATATGTAACCAGAAACGGCCTGCTTCAATACACCGAGTAAAACCCTAGTAAAAAACTAGGGTTTATAAAACATTAAACCACGTAACTAACCCATAGATAGTAAAAAACAATCAGAATAATTGATGTAGTGATAGCGGTAATAGGATAAAAACCCTAGATTGCGATCACACCAAACCCTAAGTTAGCGATGGAGAAAAGAACCAAAATCGATTTATCCCAAAAAGAAAACCCTAGGAAATCAATTAGCAGCGCACACCAACACAAGATCAGAAGAGTGATCAGGCTTTGGAATGAATTGCTTTATGAATTGATAGGGAGTCGATTAGTAAAAAAACGATTAGGGTTGAAAGTTGGTCGCCAATATCGCCAGAGCAAAAGGGGATGGTTTTGTCTAAAAGAGATGAAACTGAGATAGTGCTAATATGGTTTGTTCTTTGTATGGTCTTATTACTATTAGATAGATTAAGTTAGTCGGCCCAAGCTCAGTCTGTGAGCTTAAGGTCCATAAGATTTATCTCTATATAATGTCATAAATAATAACCTACGAGATTTACAATGTCTAACAATTACATTCAACCTAAAGGATACATTTTTCACGTATGTCTTGTTTTGCCACTAGTTGGATAAGGGCCCTTTCGCTCTCCTGTAGAATCTAGACACTTTCATAAAAGTTAAAAAAAGAAATACTCGAATTTGACCTCTCACAACCGGATCTGTTAGCTAAAGGGGCCATATTAAGTGAACAATAAACAACCCTTTAGACTTGTTTACACTATACATAGATCTTTTGAAGGTTCATAATGTGTCTCCATAATTTAGTGGTAAAAGGTTTTGAACCACTTCATATCCTAAATCTCTTCAAGCCACCTAAACATGAAACATGTATTCTTTATGGTTTACAGTTTTTAGAACTTTTATTTTTCTGTTAAAAACCAACCATTGTGGATACACCAAGTAGTAACAGACTTTCATAAAGAAAAACAAACATTATGCCTACTTACTTTAACAAGTTATTGTTGAGCACTTTTGCATGAGTTGGTTTTTACTTTTTAGGGCTAGGATTCACTTTAAAGGTGTTGGGGTAATGGGCTTTATGAGAAGTAACCCATCCGCCCAAATCTGTTTGATAGCTCAATCTTTAAAGATTTCCATATGTAAGAGCATGCGGTATGTTGCCCTTTGTGGGTGAGTTAAACCTTAACTTGCTCCAAGTTAAGGGCATGTTGACATTGCATGGGGTGAGTTAAGGTGAAGCTTTAACCCCATGCCAAGCCACTAACCCACGTTAAAGGCATTTTCAATTATAAAAAAAATAAAAATAAAAAAAATTAAAAGGTCATTTTCGCCCCCTATATGAAGGGATGTTTTTGTAGATTGTTGCTGAGTTATGATAATCGTTTTTTTATTTTTATTTTTTTTATTTTATTTATTTATTTATTTTTGGAGTTTAGGGTGAAAGGTTAAAATTGATATGGCGTTGACGTGGCAATGAGTTAAACTTTGACCCGAGGTCATGATACCTCTTGCTCTAAGTGTTAGTCCAATAAGAAAGAGTAATAGCACCTAATGCCCACATAGCAATAATGTGACCAGACAAATTTAGTTTCACTTTGCTTCACGAAAGTTCATTTGCATAAGATAAATTCGAGATGAGATCAACGTACAATATTGTGTAATAAACTCGCAATTTGTACAAGAGGTCTATGTGTACACAACGATTGATGCAAAACCAAGGGATTAACTTCTGTTTCAATTCTAAAAAGATGCATGTCCCAAGCAATTTCACAAACATCTTCATAATTTAATTCATAATTTAATGCTTTTGAGTGACCCATCAACGAAGAGGTTGTGGGTACAAGTTCCGTTAGAGACATTTGTTATTAAAGTAACAAGTGCAACGACTTTGGAAGATAAAAAGTTACATAAGTAGTAAGCATATATTATCAGTTTTTTCACTTATGCTTAGCACATCTATTACAGTAAACTTTTTGCATGACATCCATCAGTCAATGTATGATTCCTTAAAATCATTGCAACTAAGAGAATCAACAGAAAAATCACCATTTTTGCATAATCTCATTTATACAGAGCACTTCTAACTCCACAGAAAAACACTGCAAGCTGAATATGAATCGAAAACGTTATTTTTTTAACATATACATACAGTTGGGACCTACACTTATGCTGAAAACGAGATACGCAGAAGTATAGAGGTTGTTCTCCAAATGATAAAGCTGTGAGATAGAGTGAACTGAATCATGATATCCTCAACGCGATAATTCCTGTGAAACGTTTCTCATGGTTGGTCTAGCCTTTGGATCTGTGAGAATGCATGCCAATGCCACATGACAAACACGCAGAATTTCCTTTTCGATTAGCCTGTCTGTTGGGTAAGAGAGACGCTGGTCCAATATATTTTCCAACATTGTACCATGACTGGTAGAAGAGTTGAAGTACGAAAGAAGTTCTCCGGGATGTTTCCCTCCAATTGTTTCAAGTGCCACCACTCCAAAGCTATACACGTCACATTTTTCGTTCACAATCATGCTATATGCAAGTTCTAAATGATCACATACAAAAAAAATGTTAGCAACCTTAGCTGCTACTAGCTAAACGTAATTATACTTAAGAAGCGTAACAGTGCGTAGAAGTAACTACCTGGAGCAATGTATCCCAAAGTTCCTGCGATGACTGTCTGGTTGGATGAATCGGGGTCAAGCAATCTGGCTGCTCCAAAGTCAGCAACAAATCCTTCCATTTCCGAGTTTAAAAGAATGTTTTTGCTTGATATGTCTCTATGAACAATAAGTGGGTTGCAATCATGATGCATGTAAGCTAAAGCATGGGCTACATCTTTGATTATGTTCACCCTCTTCATCCAATCCACTTGAATAGCCAATTCATTGTCACTCAATGCACAAAATAGGCTCCTTTTTTCCATGTATTCATATACAAGGAAGTTGCATTTGTTATGCAAACAAAACCCATAGAGTTTCACAATGCTTTTGTGCCTCAGATTAGTTAACACTTGACTTCATTCTTGAAGCTCTAGTCGAATACAGGTTGCATAGCTTCATACCGTGAAGCTTTTTCAAAGCAAAAGTTTGACCGCTAGGCGCTTTTGCTTCATAAACACTACCATAGCCACTGCTCCAATGCAGTATTTGAGGTCAAAATCCTCTCAGAGCTGTGATGAAGTCTTCATATGCAATTTTTCCATCATAATTCATTATCGTGCACACATCTCCATGTTTTGTGATTTCAAGCTGTATTTTCTTTGTGGTAGCCTTTTTACGAGTGTAAAATAAACGCGCAACCACTAAGAAGCCAATTCCAACGATAATGGGAAGAAAAACAGTCAAACGGGGTACGTGTTGTTTTCTTCGCTTATGTTCATTGGTTTCTGATAGTTCATGTGTCAGATAATGGCAATAAGACATATTGGGTTAATCCCAATCGACCCAACCCAATGACCCAAGTCAACACCCATTATGACCCGTCAACAAAAGTCAAACAAGAAAGTCAAAGATGTAGCTTTATGACAGCTACAAAGTAATCGCTATTTGGCGAGCATAACACAACCGACATATCTGTTGGTTCTTTTGAACCAACATGTCGCTTCATTGTACCGCTTCAAAGTGTATAAATAGATAGCACATCAGTAATAAATATTCATGACTGAAATATATAGAAAAGTTTCTTGATTCAAATCGTTTATTTGTTATTTGGTATATCGTTGATTAAAGATCCGTAAAACTGGGCCAACAATTGGTATCAGAGCCACAATCATCATATACCAATCTATTCATTATAGTTTCAGAATCAAAGACAAGAAAACTGTTTCGGAACTTTTGCAAAATAAATTCGGACACAAATCAAAACATCATTTTTGTGTTCCTATTTCGTCAAGAATAGGGAACAATCACAACCGTGATTACTCTCACCCGCATCGAAAATCATTCGCAAAGATTTTTTACCAAAATAGTTTTCCTTTTACCCAATCCAATAGGATTAAGAAAACGAATTAAATCGCTTATATATTGATTCAAACAAAACCAAACGAAGTCATCAATTAGGCACAAGTCAAGATTCGAATTAAGAACAAACACACTGCTCTTCAAAGGAATCAAGCCTGTAAGGATCAATTGAGACCCAATTGATTCATTTTCATACTCCAATCATAATACTTCTCACGGATTAGAAAACCCCCAAATCATCCGAAACCCTAGGTTTCAAGTTGGAGGAATAACAGTGCTCGTAAAGGAACACCATACCGGAGAAAGAATAAGGGGCGGTCAAAAACGCTGACAACCGTCGTTAGATTGGAGAAGGAGAAGAACACAGAAATCTTCCGTAAGAGAGAAGACTTTTATCTCGTAAAGAAGAGATACATTTTGGGTTTCTATCTCAATAAAGAGATAAGAAACAATATATAAAAGGGAGAGGCGCGTACCACACTAGGGCCACAGATCAGTTTTATTTTATTAGGGCTACGGGTTAGACCATCAACCCCTTCAGGTTCCAAATTTGCAAAAGCCACTCTTTCAATTTTTATTTTTATATAGTAGTACTTATTAACTTTGATATATATTGTTTTTTATATAAGTTATTTTAGTCAAAGTTAATATCTTGTCAAAATTTTAGAAATATAATAACATAGTATCATACTGCTTATTATATTGATTAAGGATAGTTTTGGATTTAAAAACTGGTCCCGTAAAATTTTTTATAGCCTATAAGGCAAAATACAAAAAAAACTCGGTAGATATAAAAAACTTCGACACACATAGTGTTAAAAGGTTTTTGTCAATATATTTAAAATATGACGAAAGGAAGTGGAAATAAGGAACCTAGTACTAATTTTACAAATAGTACACCCCAATTTCAATGTCCAATCCTAAAGGCCGCGAATTACTCATTATGGGCAATTCGCATGAAAATCATTCTCGAAGCAAATAACTTATGGGAAACAATAGAGCCGACTGAGTCGACTCAACCCAATAAGACAAAAGAGAAAACCGCTATTGCTTTCCTTTATCAAGCCTTACCCGAGGAACAATTACTTCAAATAACAAAGCACAAAACCGCGAAGGACATTTGGAATGCTTTGAAAACTAGACACGTTGGCGAAGACAGAGTTCAACAAGCAAGACTACAAACACTCAAATCTGATTTTGAGATGTTACAAATGAAGGAAGACGAGACAATTGACACATTTGCTACAAAACTTACAACTCTCGTAAACAAAGCCGCTAGTCTAGGACACACCATAGAAGATGAAACCTTAGTACGGAAACTATTAAATGCTGTACCCGATAGGTATCTGCAAATAGTCGCATCTATAGAGCAATACTCCGACCTAAGTGAAATGACTATGGAAGAAGCAATTGGGAGACTCAAGACATACGAGGAAAGAATAAAGTTTAAGAGGAACAAGGACAATAACGATCAATATAAGTTATTGTTTACACATCACAAGAATAACATTACTCACGGACATTGTGAAAAATGTGGACATGATTTGTTGCAAGGCCAAGAAAATAATTTCGAGGAAAAATCAAAAAGCAACTCAAATAAATTTACTCATGATAAGAGTAAGGTGATGTGTTTTAAATGCAAGGAGTTTGGGCATTTTGCAAACAAATGTCCATCAAAGAAGGAAGAAGAATCTAATCTCATTGAAGAAGATTTAGAACCAACATTGCTTATGGCAACTGTTGAAGAAGAACATGATCAACCTAGAAATAAGGAAGATCACAACAACAAAGGTGGAAATAACCAGAAGAACATGATCAACCTGGAAATAAGGAAGATCACAACAACAAAGGTGAAAATAACCGTAAGAACATGATCAACATGGACATAATGAAGATCACAGAAGAAAAGGTGGAAATAACCGATCAACATGGACATAATGAAGATCATGTAAGAAAAGGTGGAAATAACCAAGATCAACATGGACATAATGAAGATCACAAGAAAAGGTGGAAATAACCAAGATCAACATGGACATAATGAAGATCATGAAGAAAAGGTGGAAATAACCAAGATCAACATGGACATAATGAAGATCACGAAGAAGGTGGAAATAATCAAGGAAAATTGATCTACCCGGACATAAGGATGATCACAAAAAAATTAAAAGCTCGGATGGTGGATGTAACCGTAAGATGAATCAAGAAGACTTAAAGACCTACATCACAGCGATTGTGATTAAGGGGGAGAATATTGGTTAATCCTAATCGACCCAACCCAGCGACCCAAGTCAACACCCATTATGACCCGGTCAACAAAAGTCAAACAAAAAAGTCAAAGACAGCAGTTTTATGACAGTTCAGTTACAACACAACCGACATATCTGTTGGTTCTTTTGAACCAACATGTCGCTTCATTGTACCGTTTCAAAGTGTATAAATAGATAGCACATCTGTAACAAATATTCATGACTGAAATATATAGAAAAGTTTCTTGATTCAAATCGTTTATTTGTTATTTGGTATATCGTTGATTAAAGATCCGTAAAACTGGGCCAACAAGACAGAGACAATAAATATGGGAAGGCACCCTGATTACCACTTGTGTCCAAGTATTCTAAGTTTCTGCAATCACATACACTCGAGATATTGCCCGTCATCAGATTCCAAGAAAGGTCTAGATGCTTAAGAGAACAGGGATTACCAAACGAGATGTTTCCTGACAACTTATTTGATGATAAATCAAGGTAAAAAGGACTTAAGAGCTTCCAAAATTCTGGATGAATAGCACCCACAAGACGATTACGATGAAGGTCTAAATGTCCTAAGTTCATCAAATTTACTATATCTAGTGGAATGGGGCCACTGATCGAATTCATGGCAAGGTTTAAAAATTGCAGTTGGCTTAAATTACCAAAACTTGACGGAATTGATCCATTCAGTTGATTTTGACTCAGGTCTAGGTTGGTGAGACTAACCATGGAACCAAACGATAAAGGAATTTGACCAATAAAGTTATTTCGACTAAGATTTAGATGATGTAAATTCTTCCAACTCACAATCTGAGTTGGGAGAATACCAGTGAAATTGTTATTAGAAAGATCAAGGATTTCCAAACGGGTGAGATTGGCAAACGAGACAGGTAATTTACCTGTGAGATAGTTATTAAAAAGATAAAGGCTTTCCAAACGGGTGAGATTGGAAAACGAGTCAGGTAATTTACCTGTGAGTTGATTACCATATAGGGAAATGTATGTTAAATGTGATAGCAAACCAATCTGCTCCGGGATGCTTCCTTCAAGCTTGCAGTTATGAATATCAAGCACCTCAAGGTTTGGAAATGAAGCGAATTCGAGGCTTCTCAGATCACCTAGACCTTTATTATTCCAACAGTAAAGGTATATTGAAATGACACTTCCTTCTTCATTGCAAGTGATTTTAGACCAACTATAATGATATGAAGAAGTATTTGTATCGTTAAACCAATTCGTTGCAAGCAAAGCTTTTGCTTCTCTTGATTTGTTGAAATCAATAGCACTAGTTTTTGCTAACACGAAAACGAGCATCATAAGCACACAAGTGAAATTGTGCATATGAACAGTAAGATTTTTGGAGGAAGTAGGACACATTGTTAATGCTCGTTTGATTGTGAAAATTCAAAAGTAAGTACTCAAGATTGATCATATATATGATATATAACTGGTAATCATCATGTATATATGCATACACAAAACCTTCTACTTTTCCAAGTCAATGGCAAAGAATAAGCGTTAGTCAATAATAAATATCTTTGTCGAAAATTTTTCTAACCCATCCTATGGGTTGGGCTTAGCTTCCACGTAATCGTCATTTCTTGAACTTGACAGAATTATAAATCGTGTCCACACAGTTTTTCTCAAATACTAGTGTCATCTTAACCACAGGATTAGTTCGCATGCTTTGACCACATTGCTTGTTGACTTCAATATTACTCAGTATGATGAGAGTAAACACATGAAGCAAATTCTAGATGTTTGAGATGACTCGAGTGGGATTCACATAATCATGAACGTGTAAGTGAGTCTTTTGAAGGGTACTCGCTTATTCTTTCCCATGGTTTCAGTTATGATGATGATGAGAGTGGTATTTGTCTCGCATGTACGATTATTCATACAAGTAAATAATTTTCCTAATAATCGGCCTTTTAATTTGCTGCCAAAGAAACACTACAGTGTGTTGATTAAGCAAATTTGGACATATAGTAGAGCTTGATATACAACTCAGTAACTTAAAACTTGGCTGACTTGGGTTTTACAATAAATGACACAAACAGGTCACGAAGCCAATATTTAATACGGAGTAACTGGTCACATTCAGTCGTGAATAGCCTTTCATTAGGCTTTTCACAAAGCCCATGCACAATTAGAATTTGCTGCTGATTTTATGAGCAAACACATGAGTATTAAGGGCTACTATTTAGTTTTTGGGTGTTGTTGTGATTGTGGGCTTTGTGAGAAGCAACTTATTACCCCAATGTTTATAAGCATTTTCATTTTTTCGTTAAAGTTTGAATTCGACTCGAGCTCGGCTCGAACGAGATCGAGCCGAGTTACGCGACAAAAAGTTCGACTTGTTTATACCCCTAGCCATATCACCCTGCTCCGGTGGGGTTAAGTGTTGGTTTCGTTGTTAGCAAAGTTTTGTATAAGTAGCTCAGCTTTTTTCTACGCTAGAGTGTTCAGGATTGTTTATTTTTTAAATTAGAATTTTGTGTCAACTGTTTATTTATTGTTTTGTATCGAGACAAAATCAGATGATTAACATGTTGTGAGCTACTTGTTTTAATATGCTTATTTTTGTTAGAGGTGGAATTACTTTCCTAAGAAAAAAATTAAATGCAATAATTGCGTAATTTTTCGGAGCAAGCAAATCTAAACATCATTTCAAAAAGTGTTTTTACTTGTAAACAACTTATAAATGTGTGAGGTGTGGAGCGGGAATGGCAGAGGGAAATCTTCTTTTCTACGCGGGAACCAATAAAAGTCCATGTCCCTTTTTTCAGGAAAAACAATTTTTCCAAAAACATGAAGAGAGATAAAAGTCTGTTTTGTGGAAAGAGTGTATATTATTGGTAGTTGTGAGTGGTATATATGTTTTTTTAGGTATTTTTAAATAATAAAAAATAAAAGGAGGTAGAAGGAAAGAGAGGATGTGTCACAAAGGTTGAGAGAAAATTGAACAAAAATATAATAAAAGTGTGTTGCAATAACGTGGAGGTGATCTGACAAGAGAAAGTCATAACCGCACCCTCAAATCTAAATACTTATACTTGAGCAAAAAAAGTAAAAATAACAATAAAATAAAAATAAAAATAAATTTCAATAAGTTATAGTGCATTTTTTTTTATTGTGAATATACGAGGAATAACGGGTTAAGATTGCACGACATAAATGAGAAATTTATTTGAGGACAGTTTAGTGACTTGCTTTTCTGAGTTTTACTGAAGTAACATTAGAAGAAAAAAGTTTCATATGAGCATCCAGCTTTTAAAAACGTTCATAAACTAGTCATGTCATTAAATTAAAAACCTATTGATTTCTTAGACCTATTTACACTATGCATAAACCCTTTTAAAGGTTCCAAATATGTCTCCATAATTTAATTGTAAAAGATTTTGAACCACTTCATATCCTAGATCTCTTTAAGCCACCTAATTAAACATGAAATATGTATTCAATATTGTTTAAAGTTTTTAGAACTCTAGTTTAATGGGGCCGGTCTTGCTTAACGCAAAAAGTTATAGTAATAAATATCGCTTCAAAAATTAGTCTATAGTGTTTTCTTTAATTGTTTAACTTATTTACTTATAAATTTTGTAGAAATGTATATAGCATAAGAGGAGTTGAACGTAAAAACTAGTAGAAAAGCGGCTTGTAGTCTAAATAACTAATGAATGAAATGAGTTGATTAGGAGTGGCTTAACACCCGCTAGTCACCCAACTAACTCCGCCCACCAAGTAGTAACAGACTTTCATAAGAAAAACAAATTATGCTACTTACTTTTGCCGTTTAATAAACTTTTTTTTGTTTTTTTATTTTTTTTACATAGAAGTATAGAACAATACTTTAATTATCAAGTATTAGAAAAGAGTAAAATACTTTGTAAAAAAATGTTCACATTTTCTTGCACGGAATAACATTAATTTGGGCTTAGCCTACCATTAATTAGCATAATCTCACATTTTAGGGCTACGATTCACTTTATAGCTGTGGTAATGGGCTTTAGGAGAAGTAACCCATTAGCTCAAACCTGTTTGATAGCGCATTTTTTTTTTTTTTTTTTAAAGATTTTCATTTGTAAAGTCTTGGTCCAATAAGCTAAAATGAATAAATAAGGCACGAGAACTTGCACATATAATACTTGATGAAAAATAAAGAAAAAGTAATACTACCTCCGTCTCAAAATATTTAAGGTCAAAGTTCGAGTTAAAAAGTCAAATTGGACTTAAATTTTGGGACGGAGGGAGTAGCACCTAATGTCCATTTGCACAAGATAACTTTAGAAATGAAATCAACAATATCGTGTAATAAACTCACAAACATCTTAAAAGATGCATGTCCCAATTTCATAAACATCTTCACAATTTAATGCTTTTGAGTGACCCATCAACGAAGAAGAGGTTGTGGTTACAAGTGTCGTTAGAGACATTAGCGAGGTATTTGAATTAAAGGATTAAGATTAAATGACATAAACACAAAATTTATAACATTTGTTAGGGGGAGGGAGTGGAACCCAAATACCCAACACTACCCAAATTGCCACATGATCTCTATTCAATAAAAACCCTCTAACTCAAAACTACTCAATTCTACCCAAAAACTACTCAAATTGGAGGGAGTGGTACCCAATCTTACCCAAAACTACCTTTCACAAAAAGACAAAAAAAATAGAGAGTAGTGGGAACATTTCACGATCGGCTTGTGAAGCCAAATTGATACCCGATTTCAAGTACCCAAATGACTGGGGACGGTGTACCCGCAATACCCGAGCCATACCCGAAGCCATAACCGATGCCACTCCCTCCCCTCTTACAGACAATTTATTGACTTCCTTTGTAAGTGTTATTAAAGTAACAAGTGCAATGACTTTGGAAGAAAAAAATTTACATAAGTAGTACCATATATCATCTGTTTTTTCATTTATGCTTAGCACATCTATTACAGTACACTTTTTGCATGACATCCAACCCTGTAAATCATTCCAACTAAGACAATCAACAGAACAGTCACCATTTTTGCATAATCTCATTTATACATAACACTACTAATTCTATACATAACACTACTAATTCCACAGAAAAACACTGCAGGCTGAATATGAATATGAAACTCGATTTTTCTATCATATACATTATACATACAGTTGGGACCTACACTTATGCTGAAAACGAGCTACGAATAAGTATATAGAGGTTGTTCTCCATATAATAAAGCTGTGAGAGAGAGACTGAACTGAATCATGAAATCCTCAACGCGACAATTCCTGTGACACGTTTCTCATGGTTGGTCTGGCCTTTGGATCTGTGAGAATACATGCTAGTGCTACATGACAGACACGGAGAATTTCCTTTTCGATTAGCCTGTCTGTTGGGTAAGAAAGTCGTTGATCCAATATATTTTCCAACATTGTACCATGACTGGTAGAGCAGTTGAGGGATGATAGAAGCTCTCCGGGATGCTTCCCACCTATTGTTTCGAGTGCCACCACTCCAAAGCTATACACGTCACATTTTTCGTTCACAATCATGCTATATGCAAGTTCTAAATAATCACATACAAAAAAAAAATTAGCAAAGTTTAGCTGCTACTAGCTAGACATAATTAAACTTAAGAAGCATAACTGAATGTAGAAGTAACTACCTGGAGCAATGTATCCCAAAGTTCCTGCGATGACTGTTTGGTTGGATGAATCGGGGTCAAGCAATCTTGCTGCTCCAAAGTCAGCAACAAATCCTTCCATTTCCGAGTTTAGGAGAATGTTGTTGCTTGATATGTCTCTATGAACGATAGGCGGATTACAATCGTGATGCATGTAAGCTAAAGCATGGGCCACGTCTTTGATTATGTTCACCCTCTTCATCCAATCCACTTCAACAGCCAATTCATCGTCACTGAATGCACAAAATAGGCTCCCCTTTTCCATGTATTCATAAACAAGGAAGTTGCATCTGTTATGTAAACAGTACCCGTAGAGTTTCACAATGCTTTTGTGTCTTAGGCTGGTTAACACTTGGACCTCATTCTTGAAGCTCTGGTCGAATGCTGGTTGCTTAGCTTCATACCGTGAAGTTTTTCAGAGCAAATGTTTGACCGCTAGGCAGTTTTGCTTCATAAACACTACCATAGCCACCGGTTCCAATGCAGTATTTGAGGTCAAAATCCTCTGTAGCTGTGATGAAGTCTTCATATGCAATTGATCCATCATAATTCAATATCGAGCATACGTCTCCATGTTTTGTAGTTTCAGGCTGTATTTTCTTTGTGGTAACCTTTTTACGACTGCAAAAGAAATACGCACCCACTAAGAAGCAAAGTCCAACGATAATGGGAAGAAAAACGGCCAAAATGAGGACGAGTTGTTTTCTTCGCTTATGTTCATTGGTTTCTGATATTCCACTTGTCAGATTCTGAGACTGAAATAAAAACACGATATTTGGGAAGTCGTAATAACTAAGTGCTTTTCCAACCAAATGATTACCGCTAATGTCCAAGTATTTTAAGTTTCTGCAACCACGCACCCTTCTGATAGCGCCTGTCATCAGATTCCGAGAAAGGTTTAGATATAAAAGAGAACAGGGATTAGCTAATGACATGTTACCTGACAATTGATTTGATGATAAATCAAGGTAAGACGGATATGAGAGCTTCCCAAATTCTGGATGAATAGCACCCACAAGACGATTATGATGAAGGTCTAAATGTCCCAACTTCATCAAATATGCTATATGTAGGGGAATAGGCCCACTGATAGAATTCATGGCAAGGTTTAAAAATTGCAGTTGGCTTAGGTTGCCAAAACTTGACGGAATGGGACCATCAAGATTGTTGTCACTCAAGTCGAGAACATTGAGATTGGCCATGGATCTAAAAGATGGCGGGATGAGATCCGTAAAGTTGTTTCGACTAAGATCCAAATTAAATAAATTTCTCAAACCCGCAATCTGAGTTGGGAGAATACCAGTGAAATTGTTATTAGAAAGATCAAGGTATTCCAAATGGGTGAGATTGGTAAACGAGGCACGTAATGTACCTGTGAGATGATTACCATAAAGCGAAAGACGTGTTAAGTTTGATAGCAAACCAATCTGCTCCGGGATGCTTCCTTCAAGATAGCAGTTATAGATAGAAAGGCCCTTAAGGTTTGGAAATGAAGCGAAGTCAAGACTTCCCAGATCACCTAGATCTTCATTATAGTCACAGTAATAGTCTATTGAAATGACACTACCTGCTTTGTTGCAAGTGATTGCATACCAATAACAATGATCCGAAGAAGCATTTCTATCTCCCCACCAATTAGTTGCAAGCAAAGCTTTTGCTTCTCTTGATTTATTGAAATCATTAGCACTAGTTTTTGCTAACATAAAAATTACCGTCATAAGCACATAAGTGAAATTGTGCATATGAACAGTAAGATTCTTGGAGGAAGTAGGACACATTGTTAATGTTTGTTTGATCGTCAAAATTCAAAAGTAAGTACTCAAGATTAATCATATGATATATTTTTGGTAATGATCATGCATATATGCATACACAAAACCAAGTCAATGGTAAAGAGTAAACGATGGTCAATACCAAGTCTTTGTTGAAAAATTCCACATAAAATTTAAGGCCGGCTAAAGGGACCACAAATTTTCAATTTCATCCATTATTCTATTATGTGTATGTGAAGTTTAAAAAATCCCATATATCATATTCATAAATGTGGCAATTTGTGCTTAAAAGGAAAAAAAAAAAAAAAAAAAAAAGGGGCAAAATTTTAAAATTTAGCCTTTCTTCTTTTTTGAAATGTATATTTTGCCCATTTAAAAGTTAAATGGAAATAACGGAAAATGTTTTTCTTGAACTTTAAATTGTTTTAATGAAAAACTTATAGATATAATATATTTAGTTACTCAAATATAAATGATGTGTTACGTTTGAAGAATTTTTTTGTCGCTTTAGGTCTTTTCTAAACCGATTCAGATAATACGAGTTCTGCTCGACCTGCACCTGCTTAAGCCTCGTGCCCATTTAGCCCGCTGCCTGCGCCCACCCGCCCGCCTACTTACACCATCCCTTTACTACTATTTCTAGATATTTTGTTCCTTTGATAAAACACCAATTTTCTACTCTAGTTATTTTCTTCTTTTTCAAAGAGTGATACTTATCTATCGTTTTCTCTCTCCTCAGAATCGAATTTCGCGCCAATAAGCCACTTAAAAACTCAAAATTCTACCATTTCCGTCTCATTTTCCTTCTAATTTCCAAACTCCTACTGAGGTGAATAGCTTACCTGTTAGTGATGATGTGAATAATAATAGTACTGTTGATGTTAATAATTGTGATAGTGCTGCTAATAAACAGAATGTGAATAGTGGTAATAATGAGAATATTGATACTGGCAAATCAGGAAGCCAAACAAATGCTAGTAGTGTTAATAATCATGTTTCATATGCTGCAATGGTAACTGAATCTAGTAATGTTGTGGATAACAATTTGAAGTTTATTCCAACTGTGTTTCTGGAAGATAATAGTGAAGTTGCTGTGTTTGACGAGGAGATGGTTAGGAAGTTGACACTATGTGGTTATTTTGTCGGGACTAACATGACTGTTGGTGAATTAAGGTATAATTTGAGAAGAATGTGGTCTAAATATGGTCTAATTGATATCATTCCTCATACTAATGGCTTGGTCTGTGTTAGAAAATGGCCTTTGGATTGTTAACAATAAGCCATTGTTTGTGTAAAAATGGGATCCAAACATCATTATGGAAAAAACAGAACCTAGTAAACTACCAGTACGGGTCAAAATGTATAATGTTCCTCTGGAAGCTTGGACTCCTACTGGTATAAGTGCTTTGACAAGTAGGTTGGGTAGGCCTTTAATCATGGATGCTATGACAACATCTATGTGTCATGGTGGAAAAGGTAGAATGGGGTTTGCTAGAGTTCTTGCGGAAATTGATGCTAATAAGGAATTGACTGGTGTGACTGAAATTATGTATAAGGGGAGTATTATGATTACTGGATGTAGGAAAACTGTGAAGGTGGAGTATGATTGGAAGCCAGCCATATGCAGTCACTGCACTGTGTTTGGTCACAGTTTTACAGCCTGTAAAAAGAGAACAAGAACTGAGAGTGAATTGGTGGATAATGAGAAGAGGAAAAATAATACTAGATATAACCAGAAAGTGGCACAACAGAATAATGATCAGAGAGTAAGAGTGCAAGCTGGTAATAATGATATAATTCGGGATGATAAATCAAGGTAAGAAGGATATGAGACTTCAAGATTGTTGTTGGAATTAAATAACATGACAGTTGTTTCAAATAAATAATCACAAAACATCAAAGTCAATTCACTAGCTGAGAGCGTATAGGATTTATTAATGAACAAATTAATTAACATAAAAGAATATGCAGGTGGGATTGACATTCTTTTCTTGATTTCTAGCCGAACAAGAATCAAATCCACAAACTAGCAATTCCAAACGGGTGGATGAACCCTAATTAGGGTTTATAGGATTATGTGAATTACCCTTCACCGATCCTCAAGGTTTTTGTAATTCAATCCAAGAATCAATAACTAAAAGTATGAATTATTACAAATAAATATCAAAGTTCTTGTACACACGTACTATTCTAGCCGAACAAGAATAAACCGAATTAAAGTAATGCTAGTTTTAATCAAACAAAATAACTTATGTTTTTGAAAAGATTAAAGTAATGCTAGATCGACACCCATAAGGGTTGTACGATCGGTTTCAAAACAAAACACACACAAACACCTTTTAGGGTTTAGCTAATGAGTACAAGAGATGCAAAACACAAGACCCCTAGCCTTGTATATATACTTAGCAAAACTTGGAGAACAAGTTGAGTTGGATATGGGTTGGGTTTCCTTGTGGCCGATCAAATGGAGTATCCCACAAGGGATTCCGAAACCTTCCAAATATTGATTTGCATTCTAGTCCTTTCCAATTACATTTAACGACCGTTAATCCATTACATTAATTACTTAACGTCCGTTAGTTATTTCGTTTAATCAATAAATAAATATAATGTTTATATTTAATTATTAACTTTAAATTCTCATACGTAAAGTGTGCAATCCCATAGTCTCGAGTTCGATCCTAACACACGTCTATTAATTTATTGTCCATAAAACCAACAGCCCCACTGGACATATCTTAATAGAGTGATCACATCGGTTAGCGTCTAGCAACACTTCGATGCCTCTAGTACAACTCAAGCAAGGCTCCGGAAAACCTTTTAATGATTTCTCATTATTATTATCCTTTGTTTCTAATACCATGTTAAATAAAGATATGGAATTAAGTCATTCTTTATCCAACTATTCTGCTTCTCGTTATAAGAGATTGAGCAAGATTACCAAATCTTCCGAACATATTCTGGGAGAACTTTGGGCGTGGCCACGCAAACATCTTGTCAACCCTACGAGGGGCCCAAGAAGATTAAACTCAAAATAAATTTGAAGGAACAAATTCTATCTTGACTACGAGAATAACCCATGAACTTTGCAACACTTCAGAAACAACCCTTATGACTACCGCCACGATAGCGTTAAGTTGTTCCACGTAAGTGCACTACATTCATGACACTTATCCGGTATCTCAAGTCCGAGGATAACTATTCATAATTTACTTATAACAATATCCACAAAGTAAATTATGTAGTTGGGATAAGTCCTATATTCAATTCATTGAATATCATCTGAAATTGGTATGCATTCTCATCAATATACTTTCAAGTATATTCTACCATATCTCTCAGATTTGTCTTAGTTTAATGATACTCCCATATCATTAATTGACAATGGACGATTTAGAATAAATAAATTTATTCACGGATTAAACATGCAAATATAGGATACAATATATTATAAAATCAAACATACCAAGTATTTGATTTATTATAACAATTGTTTAACATCCCTTATCCAAATACCAAATAGATCAATGCATGAAAATTTCAGTTGATGAATTATGCCTCAAGTAATGACAATCATACTTGTTGACAAGGCATAAATCAACCAACTTGATCTATCGTAATTTTGAGAATACTTATTTCAAGAATTCAATTAGTGAAGTCCTTGTATGTGTGCATTCACCAATCCACATAATAATTCATAAAGTGTGTGACATCCTCTATCACCAATTTATGACAATTTAAACTTTCAAACATTTTAAAGTTTAAAGTATTCTTATTCTTTTAATGTATAATGCAAATGTGCTCTTAGTAGCACAACTAGTTCACATGGCCATTAACAAGGATGAAATCCTACCATGACTAGTATTGAGTGTCATCTCAATTAAACCAAAGATCATTGTATACAAACAACAATATGCTCATTAAAACTCCGTAAACTTTAATATCTTATTGTGTAATGTTTGATGCTTTCCTAACTTTCAAGTTTAAAGTCGATGACAATTTGCACAACATTTGACATATTGTTCATCCATAGAATCTAGGAGCAATTCCAAGGTCGAGGATGTAATTCTTTTAGAATATTCATTACACAAGTTATCTAATAACTTTTAGTTAGATATCAATGTTGTCAAATCATCTATCATTCAAGAATGATACAACAATTTGAATACACTACATGATGTACATGATGAATCTACAGTCAAACTTAGACTTCATTCACGTTCTATCTTGTCAAAAGATATTTATCCATTTCCCAAATGATATATCATGTTTTATTAGAATCATTTATTTTACTGCACATGTTTATTAACAATAAACATATATTTCAAGGTTGTATGTTTTAATTCTTAAATCTTACAAGTGAAGTTTCATTCCAATCTAAGACTTAACATTTAGCTTACAAGGAATGTTACTTCCTATATGTTATACAACATATAAGATTTAAGAAACTTAACATAATACTCCCACTAGCTTTCAGGAATACTTAAAATTTATCTTATTTCAATTATAAATCAAAACTAAGATTTAATAATTAAATATAAGAATAATTTCATAGATGCATGCATTTATCCATTCATGAATTATTGCACTTGTACACTTTCAAAGATTATATGAATTCAAAAACCTTTCGATTACTTACCGTCCTCGCTCAAGTAATTTCTCAAGAAAGAGTTTTGATATTCCATTGTCATATTTCATATTAATGAAAACAAGTATGACAATTATCATCTTTATATATTTAATGTGTCTAGAAAAGAATATTCAATCATAATTAATTGCTTAAGTATGATTAATAATCTTGTCATAAAATATGCATTAAATATGTGTACAATATTGTCCATATGATTTCTACATAGAAATTCAAACCACTAGGGTTTTCATCTCTTTGAAGAAACTCATTTCCATTCTCTAGTCTAACTATTAAGATAAACCAAATTTCCAAAATTGATTATCTTTATGGACAACATCTTTAACATTCATAGTATGAGTAATTTACCCAATTCAATATTTGGTAATCCATCATAATGATTATCATGTTTACTATAATCTCAGAACTCATATTTCTCAAGATATAAGTCAAATATCCGAGATATCCTTGCAGATCTATGAATGAAAATTCCATCATCTTGAGGTCTATCATTTACATGTCTAACCTCATCATGATATTTACTAGTGTGTTTTAGAAGATTATGTATCTTGTAATTTTATCTTTCAAGATAAAAACTCCCACTTGCCTTTTGTAATATATAGACTATCTATATATACTTAGCAATTAGAGCAAAACTACATTGTTCTCTTTTGGGACATTACAAATACACATTGATAATTCTTGACTTTAGTTTGTTAATAACCTATTCATAAGTAGTTTAACAAATTCGAATCTTCAATTTTAAAACTTAATGTGATTCATCACATTCCATAATAAAATGGTGTTTTAACAATCTTCTAGGTTGGAGTCATATTGAGTATATTCAATCCATACTCAATTTTCTAACCTTGTTACTTTTTAAGAAAGAAGTTATGGTTATCTTGAATCAAACAAATCAAATAGAGTTTGATTCTCCTAATCGAACATACCACAACTTGTGGTATTCATTAGAATTAATATTGTAAGACAATCTAACAATATATAAGATAAACATATTCCTTTTGGCTTACCTATTTACCAACTAAGTCAACTTAATGGTATAATAGACTTTCCAAGCCAATTGCATGCTTTATAACACAAGTACCTTTTAACCAAGTCACTTCATATCCATGTCTCAACAAGAAACATAAACTGTTATAATCCCATTATACGTTATAAATCATTGATCAACTCAATGACTTCTTGTATATGTCTTAATTAAAAAACATAACAAGTTAACGTCTTACTTTATTATAAGTCTTAAAAGACTTTATGTTTATGTCTTTACAATGAATCATAAACATGTTTAACTAAAGTAATTATGAACACAACTCTTGGTTTCAATAGTAATTTCAAGTTAATTTATTTACTTCACAATAATGTAGGACTACATTATTTATTCATTTATTTATGTCATTCCAAAATTCATAAATATACAAATTAAAGTAGTATTAGATTACTTCATCTATTTATGTCATTCTAATAATACATAAATATTTAATTTGAAGTAGTCTTATATATCATTTTGACACAAGTTCTAAATACTTGTCTAATTTAGAAACTGCAAATATGTCCATGCAAGGTCTGACTTCACATAGAGATTTACTTTGTTATTGCAATCTCGCCAAGTTCTGACATGACGTAAATTGCAACACCAAGTGTTTCTTGAATTAGATATGCACAAGTTATATTAGAATGTTAGTCTCTTACCTTGCAGTCAAGAGAATCCTTTAAATCATATATCTATATGTTGTACCTTGCACACAATATAGATTTCTCCCACTTGTGCATGGAACAACATCATGTAGCAGATAAACAACACGACATATGTTTGTTTATGTGACTAATATGATTGTGTCATTGATATTAGCATAACTAGTAGATGTAGAACCACTTCATTGTCTAATAAGGAAACGTACATGACTATCCTTGAAAACATAAGTGTCTACAAGTGGAAAGTAATTATCTTAAGACATTCTAGAGATAATCGGGTTACTACCAAGATGACAAAGCTTGTAACTCCCATCGAATAAGAGATCATTACATTAATTCCTTATTCAAGAATAAGAACACAACACTCCCATCGGATTTGACAACATTGAAAGTGTTTCATTAACCAATGAAAGAAAATAGTGTTCTATTTACTTCCTACACCTTTGAGAAAGTTCATACATAACAATTACTTATGTACTTAAAGAGTGTATTCTACTATGTAGATGATGAACTATCCATCAATGCTATTAACTTGAAAAATTGGGCATGCAATTTCTTTCTTAATAGTTCTACTATTCCAACAATTGTAAGTAGTACTTTTAAATGGTCAAAACAAAACAACTAGATAAAATATGCTAGTTTGTCTTTTACCAATTATACAGTAATTAGTCTAGCTTCTAATTTAATAACTCAGAAAATATGCAATTTTCTTAACTATTAAAATTTGCTTACGAGTTATGTATTTAGAATTTAGACAATTCTAATTTGTCCTATCATACCTTTCTCATTCATGAAAAGGAATATGATTGAATCTCACTCTTTCTTATATAAAGAGGACTAGGTTTATCCTTTTAGCAAAGTTGACTCTACCAAAAACCCTTACAGGTGTAGATCAATTTACCAATACAGGAATAACCTACGTTTACGATTTAATGTTGCATTAATACATTTAAAGAATTAGCAAAATTCAATTTTAGTATTTTCGATAATTAAACTTTTCAAGAAAATAAAATACCCAAGGTAATATTCATATAACCATAGAATTTTCTCGAAAACTAGGATCCAAATTATCATAGGTTCATTACATCAGTTGATCTGCTAGCAACGAACGCATATAATAAGGTAATATGTCGAACATTAATTGGCAAACAATTTCCAACTCCTAGATCATTATGGGATTTATATTTTCCAACGCTATTGCAAATATAAACATGTTTCATCCCATCTTATGCCATTGAGTCCAGGTCTCACTTCCTACTCAACTTAAGTGTCTAACTTAAAGAAGCGCAAATATGTCCATGTAAGGTCTCACTTTACATAGAGATTTACCTCTCCATCACAATCTAGCCAAGTACTCTCATGACATAAATTGCAACTTCAAGTGTTCCTTTTAATTAGATGGCATATAACTTAATTTAAAAGGGTACTAGTTTTGATTTTATGTGGTCAAATCAAATATGTACAAAGATGTCATGCATTCATCTTGTAGCATAAATTTAATAAAAAACTTTTATTACCAATTCATAAAGATCAAATTATCAAAGTTTTGATTGAGGTATTGGGTTCACCAATCAAGGAATTTAGTGTTAATTATCGTCCATTATACCGTACTTTTGCATAAGTGTAAACACTTAGTGTTTCGGTAATTACCACCAAGTGGCGCATGGAATTAAAACTAATTCGCCTTAAGATGAGTTTGCACATTTTATGGCTTACTAAGTAGCTCCATTCGAACTTACAGAGGGGAGAGGACCGTAAGCGCAAAGCATAACCTTAGACATCCTTTCGGTGTGATTGTGCGCACTTCTTTATTAACCCTTTATAGTTCATTCTAGTGGGTGAGCCGTTCGCACCATTTGTACCAAAGTCACCAATCAATTAAACTATTGAAAACTTAACTCTTCCAAAACAAATCAAATTTCGCCATTGTTTAGTCCGTATTATTTTCTATTCAAAATTACCCTTTGCTTAAAACTGTCTAACATAATAAACAAACAAGTAACAAATAAAAAATAAACTACTAAAAAACAATGCGCACATAATAAACAATTTATACGTGTAAACAAGTAGCCACATGCAACTTATTCGATAAAACCCTATTAATAATCAATATCTAGGTTAAATTAATGTATATATTAATTAGGGCTTTCACTCTCTCAATTGAGAGTGAGCCACATACATCGACGAATCGATTGCGTAAACCCATAATTAATAATATACCAAATTGCACATAATTGATTCATTAATATACATAATTGGAGTCTTCCCCAATTCAAGATTTATCGTAATTAAATATGTCTCAACAATTAAACAATTTTATCAAAGTAACTTATCCATGACTAACATGCATGTATAATCATGGATATCATAACAATTATACAAATAAGTCACAAGATCGCATATAAAAAATTCCATGACACATAACAAATTATTCATGAATTAATCACGTAACTAATATATTAATTCTAGGTTTTAATAAGGTTAGCAAACAATTTTCAAAACCCTAAAAATTTATACATGTGTCGACATAAAAAAAATAGGGGTACGCCCCAATTCTTAAAAAAAATCGACCAAACAATAATAAACATAAACCCTAGATTAACATATCAAACAACATACAATTATTTGTTTTATTACGCGTTTATGTAATTAATTACTCATTAAAACCAATGACTCGTGATGCCACTGTTGGAATTATTTAACATGACAATCAAATAAATAATCACAAAACATCAAAGTATTCATGCGAAGCGTATAGGATTTATTAATGAATAATTAATTAACATAAAAGAATATCGTACCTTTTCTTGATTCTAGCCGAACAAGAATCAAATCCACAAACTAGCAATTGGATGAACCCTAATTAGGGTTTATAGGATTATAAGAATTACCCTCACCGCTTTGTAATTCAATCCAAGAATAATAACAAAAGTATGTTATTACTACGTTCTTGTACACACGTACTAAACCAAATTAAAGTAATGCTAGTTTTAATCAAACAAAATAATTTGTTTTGGAAAAGATGATGATCGACACCCATAAGGGTTGTACGATCGGTTTCAAGCACAAACACACACAAACACCTTTTGGTTTTAGGTAATGAGTACAAGAGATGCAAAACACAAGACCCTAGCCTTGTATATATACTTAGCAAAACTTGGAGAACAAGTTGAGTTGGATATGGGTTGGGTTTCCTTGTGGCCGATCATATGGAGTATCCCACAAGGTATTCCGAAACCTTCCAAATATTGATTTGCATTCTAGTCCTTTCCAATTACATTTAACGACCGTTAGTCCATTACAATTAATTACTTAACGTCCGTTATAATTATTTCGTTTAATTAATAAATAAATATAACTATTATATTTAATTATTAACTTTAATTCTCATACGTAAAATGTGCAATCCGTGGTCTCGAGTTCGATCCTAACACACGTCTATTAATTTATTGTCCATAAAACCAACAAAATAGAAACAATAATTGAATTAATGTAGTATGAATACAATTAAGCAAAGAGGAGGAGAATTACTCAGTTAGTACTTGACGAACATCACATCCAGGCTCAAGATAAGCAATATGACTAGTGTTGTTGTTGTTTGCAGCAGCAACGAATGCCTCAAGCCTTTCCTTCTTCACAATGGCGGTCATACGATCCAGAGTGGTGTCTCTATTACTTATGTCAGGAAACCAGACAACATCAACAGCTATATCCTTGTCTTTTAACCACGATCCAAGCGACTCCATATGAGGCTTGTCGGGACATGCAGGACTGACAGACAAGAAACAAACACGCAATAAGCAATATAGTAATCTGATAAAGAGTAATTATTATATATGCTTGAAAATACATACATACCCTCCAACAAACAAAAGAATCCTTTTTGGGAGGCAGCCTTTTACAAAACCTAACATAGTATACACGAGCCCATTATAAAAGTCATATAAACCGCCGTGTGGGTATCGACCTGAAGCAAGCATATAACTATAGAGTTAGTTTCATGGCCGCATAGAAGAAGAAAAAATTTAATTATTATAATATATACTTGCTGCAGCTAACCTTGCACGAAATAGAGTATTACGTCAAGATCACTTCCGGGTTTGGAAAAAACACCAAAGGAACCCCGACGCATTGACGATAAGCCCACAGTATTCTTCGGATTAGACTGCATGCAAACCAAATAAATAAATAAATAAATTATAGAACTAGAAGAATCAGTAATTAATCGAAAAAGAAGAAAAATACTTTGAATTTAGCACGACAATAGAGTTCGATAGCTTCTTTTTGCAGGTCAAACAAATGAGGATTTTGAATCGTCGTTTCACTATCATCGATACCGATCAATGTAACCTGCAGAAATTAAATCACACTTTATAATTTTACAATGTAATAAAAATTAAATGATATAAGAAGAAGAAGATATATATATATATATATATATATATATATATATATATATAGGAAGGGTTATATTCGAACCAAGAAAATGCAGAACCGTGAGAACCAAAGATCAACCTATCGATTTTTTCTTATATTAATTTTTATTATTTAATTCAAAAGGGTATAATGGTAAAATTACATTTTTTTCTTTTTAATTTTATTAAAAAAAAAAAAAAAACGTTTTTAGTTCCTAAAGTTTAGGACTTTTTTTTTTTTTTTTTTTTTTAAAAAAAAAAATAAAAAATAAAAAATACATTATTTGCACATGTGTTTTGTTAAAAAAAAAGGTTAACTACTAAGTACATTATAACAATTGCACTTTTCGTTTATGCATATGTGTTTTGTATATGCACATGTATTTTTGAGAAATATTACATAAATATAAATACAAACAACAAAACTTTAACAATAGATTTATGCAATTTCCAAAATTTCAAATTTACAAATTGTATTCAATTTTATAACAAATATATAAAGCTTGCACATATGCATAATCCAAAGTCTTCAATAGTTGGTTCATCTTTTAAGCGTGTACACTATTCGTTGCTGGCTCAAAAACCCATGAAACTGCACATGTGTTTCTTTTATCCTTGTGCACATGTGTTTTTATCATCTCGTTAATCTTAATTGATACAAGTTTGTGCACATGTATCGTCGCCTAGTTCAAGAACTCATGAAGTCCGCACATGTGTTTTTGATCCTTGTGCACATGTGTTTTTATCATCTCGCTCATCTTAATAGATACAAGTCTGTACCAGCATCAACGACGTCAAGTAACCTGACACCATGACCGTCCACATTAATACAATACTAATACAAGCAGAAAAACAAATATTTCAACACTAATACAACTAAATACTCGTAAACAAATAATGTCAATAAAGGTCCAAGTCTAACACCGATAAACATCGCCCTTCTAAATAATGTCAATAAAGGAAGTCAAACACCAATTCAAACTGTCAGTGCATACCCCTTCTTTGGTTAATATGAACCTTAAAACACATATGCAAACCCCCTTTCATATCCCTTTTTTAAACTGTCAGTGCATACCCCTTTTTTAATTGAAAATGCATATATGTTTTTTACCAGACATAAAACACACATGCACTCTAACCTTAAAACATGTGTGCACATAATTAAACTAATTTTATATCAACCACAAAACACAAGTGCATCCTTAAATTAAAACTAAACAAAAAACCTCCTTATATCAAACTAAAAACTAAAAACATATATGCATTTTCAATACACTATCAATGCATCTGACTCATAAAAACTCTTACACTAACACATATCGAAACACATGTACAATTATCATAAGTTTACAAAATCCACAAACACAAACACAAGTATTCTCAAACACATATATTTAAAAGACACATTTAACTACTGATGATAAATGAATTCACATTTAAACCATACAACATTACGTACCAGATCCAAACCCCTCATATCTTTCGGCTTGTTGTCTTTAATTAACGGTTTCTGAACATACCCTTCGAACAACTTGTACCTATCATTAGCTGAGTACAACAGATTTCGGAATGTACCGTTTTGTATCAACAACATTTAATTAAAGATAGCCATAGTATACAAAAAAATACAAGTATTTAAAGAACTTCATTTTTATAGATTATATATCAGCCTACTTACCACCACAAACGTTGGCAAAAAATATCTCATTGGTGAACTTGGGCTTCTATTACGTTCATTGTAATTCAACACTTCTCCCCAAGCATCAAGAACATTATTCATCACATGCTCGGTCTGACCCAAACTCTCCAGCATCAGTCTTGTTGAACGGAGTCCACTTGTTGTCTCGAATAAAATTTCACTAAAAACCAATAAAATAAAATATATAACTACAAAATTTTACAAAAAATGTTAGTGTACAAAATAAACTTACTCAGGATGTCTGAATGTTTTGAACAACAGTTTACGTCTCTCGCCCAAATGCATACTCAGGAGTTTCCAATCCACCTCCACCCGTTAGATCATGACTTGAGCTTCCAACACTCTTGTTAATATAAGGCGTGCTGACATCACCCTTTCCTTTATTCATAAAAGATGCATTGATGTTTCCCTTTTCACCATCACCCATGTCTTTTCCATCTCCATCCAATCTCAACGCTTCAACATACCTCATGTCCAATTCTTTTATCCCTGAATTTTCTGAAAACACCTAATTACTAGTGTTTTTCAAAGCACAATCTATTCCTATAGATTTCTTCCAAGTACTTCTCCAAATTCCAAACAAATCCCTGCATACACATGTGCTTAATGTTGTATAAATTTAAAATATATAACAAAATGATTGTATTTTTTAACTACTATTAACAATCTGTACCTCTAAGTCCTCTGGGAATCTATCTTCTTCTTCCTCTTCGTGATATCAATCATATCGGACCAGGTTTTACTTTTCAAATGATTGTATTTTTTCAGATCGAAACTTATATTTCGTTTTCAGATCGTAAGCAAAAAAAAAAAATTCAAATCAAAAGCCCAAAAAAATTCAAAACGAATCATATTGAAAGCATATATTTTCATATCGAAACAAGATTAAAATACTGATTTATAAAGTGGTATGAGATTTATAAAGTGGCGGCTGTAGATTTTTTTAGGGTTCATCTTCAAAAATAAAGATAAGGGACAAAAGTGAATGTGAAAAAAAAAACTGCTCCTATATTTATGTTATTGATGTCATGTAAAATTCCATAATTACCCTTTAACTTAATAAAAAATCTAAAACAATCTCTTTTTATTTACCATAATGCCATTCTATTTTCATCCATTGATTATTTTGATCAACGACTAGTGTTGGTTCTCGCAGTTCTCGCATTTTATTTGGTATATATATATACCTCGGCAACCATGTTCGAATATACTAATTCTTCTTAATAATCATGCGTTTGTTTATTACTATGAAAACCCTTTTTGGTCACCACTTTATATTTTTTCTCTCAACCTTGGAGAGCCCAACTCTCACTTTCACACGGGCTGTTTGGTTGGGCCGGTGGTTTTTGGAGTAGTTGAAATTTCCATGACGGTTTTCTTAATGAAAGTTGTTAAATTGATATCCACAATTTATAGCAACATGCACACACTTTTTCATGCGGGCATTATTAAATGAGTCATAAAAGATGAATAGGTTACATGTTTAAGAATACATAATTTAAATGGGAAGTTTGCAACATTGTTATTACACTCTTACCCATCACTGGATAATAAAAGCATAAGTCTTGATTATAAAAACATTGTCTTTGAAAATACGCATCCGTAGTAACATACTACTGATGATCACCCGAGATACATGAGAGAAAACGGTCAACTATAAAAATAGTTTGTGAGTACACGGTTAATGTAAATACGATTAAAGTCTTTATAAGTGAGTAACATATAAATTATCATATAAATCCTCCAATTACAAAGTCCCGCTCATACAAGACTTGTAATACTTTGATTCACACGTAATTCCATGTAAACAAAATATTTCCAAAATATAAAGTCAAAAATTCAAAGTCAAAGTAAACACCTGGTTCTAATAATTTTTCTAGAAGGTCATCCTAAATAAAGTCAGTAGCATCATGTCTTAAGTAACATGCTTAATAATACGTAAAGGAAAACTATTGAAAGCAAGTCCTCATGGCAAAAAAATCATATCAATCTATCCTGTCAGAAGTCCTGCACCTAAAAGCCTTGTAACATATAGATTCATACATCAATCCATGATAATGATGTAACGCAACAAATCTCCCTTCATATAATTAGTATTCGTGCCCTTAACCCACAAAATAAGAGAAAGGGGACGAGAGGTTGGTCGGCCTCTTAAGTATACCCACTCAAAGGGCACCCGGTATGAGGGGTATGTAACTGAAGTCTCGCCGTAGGACTCCACGGGGACTAAAGTCTCAAAAATTTTGTGTCTATAAAAGTCATGCGTATATAAAGTCACACGCAAGATAGAATTTAATCAAAGTCTTTTACTTCTTAAAATTAATACGTAAGTCACAAAGGCATATGTCATACCCCAAAAATGACGCAGCGGAATGGCATTTATGGGGTATGACTTCATAATCAAGAACACAAAGTGTCTAAATAGAGAAGTACTAAATGCATCATAGTCAAAGTCACAATAGTTCTACCAGACGGGATATATATAAGTCATGATACATAAGTCCACAATGACTGAGTCTTCAGGAAGCTATTTAAAATGCATAACTCCACGGGTACACATCCCAGGAGGGTCTTGTCTTATGTCTGTTAAGCAGGCCAATACTCAACCTTCTAAGAAACTTTGTTTTTAACACTTGAAAATGGTTACTCGAAAACGAAAACATAAAGTTGGTGAGCTCGTAGGTTTAAGAGTTAATTTAAGAGTTAAACCATGAAGCTGTGAAATATAATAACGTAGGACTAGTAAGCATGATATACCAATATAAGCACTTAATGAAACCACAAAGTTTGCAACAACTAAACCTACCAAATGTCACACACAAGTTGCTAACAATGGGCGAACTACCCCGATAGTATTATCAAAATGCTTCGGCTCCAAAACAGAGTTAAAGAGTTGTGCACAATTGAACACATATGATAAAACCATACAACAAGGCACATATTGCAATCAAACACACATATTGTCCAAAAGAAATCGTGAAAACATTTAATCACAACATGAAAACAGTTAAAACATCATTTGAGTACCATTTTCTCCCAAGGAAAATATTACGAAAAAGGGGCTACGAAAACTCACCTCAACAAGGTATTGCAATGATAACGAGTCAAATGCGCAAGCTCGAAACGTAACCCGAAAGTCTTAACCGCGACCTAGTTAATTAAGTCATTTGAGAAAATGTGACGTGTACTATATGCATATGAGTTTTTAAAAGTTTATATCACCCTTATGTGTTTGTGTTTAAGTTTTATAAAATAAATTAAATACCATTTTTACAGAAGTTTTCCAAAAATACTTGAGTTTTAATATTTCTAAAAAGTGTGTTTTTGTCCAACTTCACGGGGCTCTATATCAGCTGATACAAGTCCTATAGGCGCAAGCTTTGGTTCGTCGGGTAGTACTCCAGGAATAATTCAATTTGTTCAACTGTCACTACCACTCAATCGGACCACAAATTACAGTTAAATAGCTTCAAATATGGTAGGTCATGCATTTCTGTCAATTTTAGCATGTTTATCCGATTTTTTAACCATATCTCATTCGTGATTCCGTCTTATGACCTGAACCAACATCCTATTACTAGAGTTACAGCTCTTCAACTACTTTTATGATTTATGTTTTCAAAAATAAAGGGTGTAAGGTGCCTGAAATCGGGTCCAAAGAGGCCGGGTCGGAGCTGTTTTAAAAGAAAAGAAAAAGCTGTTGTTGTTTAGTGAAAGTGCCACACGACAGACATTCATGAGACCATAACTTCTTCGTTAGAGATTTGTTTTAAACAACTCAAAATGAAGCTTTTAGCTTGTCATATTAGCTACTTTTTTTGAAACTACCATGGTCTGTCAAATTGAGTCTAAGGTATACCAAAGTCAGCAACAAATCCTTCCAATTCCGAGTTTAGAAGAATGTTGTTGCTTTATAAGTCTCTATGAACGATAGGCGGATTGCAATCGTGATGCATGTAAGCTAAAGCATGGGCTACATCTTTAATAATCTTCACTCTCTTCATCCAATCCACATCAACAGCTAATTCATCGTCACTCAATGCACAAAATAGGCTCCCTTTTTCCATATATTCATATACAAGGAAGTTGCATTTGTTATGCAAACAAAACCCATAGAGTTTCACAATGCTTTTGTGTCTTAGGCTGGTTAACACTTGGACTTCATTCTTGAAGCTCTGGTCGAATGCTGGTTGCTTAGCTTCGTACCGGTGAAGTTTTTCAAAGCAAATGTTTGACCGCTAGGCAGTTTTGCTTCGTAAACACTACCATAGCCACCAGTTCCAATGCCGTATTTGAGGTCAAAATCCTCTGTAGCTGTGATGAAGTATTCATACGCAATTGTTCCATCGTAATTCAATATCGAGCACACGTCTCCATGTTTTGTCATTTCAGGCTGTATTTGTTTTGTTGTAGCCTTTTTACGGCTGTAAAAGAAACGCGCAACCGCTAAGAAGCAAAGTCCAACGATAATGGGAAGAAAAACGGTCAAACGAGGTACGTGCTGTTTTCTTCGCTTATGTATATTGCAAGCTGATTTTTCACTCCTCAAATTATCGGATGACCAGACCATTTCTCCAGTAAGATGATTCTGAGACTGATTTAAGGGCAATAAATATTGGAAGTCGCTGTGATTAAGTCCTTCTCCAACAAAAGGATTATCACTAATGTCCAAGTATTCTAAGTTTACACAACCACGCACACCTGTGATAGCGTCCATCATCAGATTACTAGAAAGGTTTAGATGCCAAAGAAAACAGGGATTACCAGACGGCATGTTTCCTGACAACTGATTTGATGATAAATCAAGGTAAGAAGGAAATTCGAGGTTCTCGAATTCTTGATGAATAGCACCCACAAGACGATTATGATGCAGGTCTAAATGTCCTAAGTTCATCATATTTGCTATATCTAGTGGAATAGACCCACTGATAGAATTCATGGCAAGGTTTACAGAGTGCAGTTGGTCTAGATTTACGAAACTTGACGGATTTAGACCATCAACATTGTTCTCGCTCAAGTCTAGAACATTGAGATTGATCATGGATCCAAAAGATGGCGGGATGAGACCCGTAAAGTTGTTTCGACTGAGATCCAGATTATATAAATTTGTCAAACCCACAATCTGAGCTGGGAGAAAGCCAGTTAAAGTGTTATTAGAAAGATAAAGGTATTGCAAACTGGTGAGATTGGCAAACGAGACAGGTAATTTACCTGTGAGAAAGTTATTAGAAAGATCAAGGTTTTCCAAACGCCTGAGATTGGAAAACGAGAGAGGTAATTTACCCGTGAGTTGATTAACAGAAAGGGAAAGAGATATTAAATTTGATAGCAAACCAATCTGCTCCGAGATGCTTCCTTCAAGCTTGCAGTTATTAATAGAAAGCTCCTTAAGGTTTGGAGATGAAGCGAAGTCGAGGCTTCCCAGATCAACCGGACCTTCATTATTATCACAGTAAGGGTATAACCGAATGACACTTCCTTCTTTATTGCAACTAATATCAGGCCAATAACAATGATCTGAAGAAGAATTTCTATCTCCCCACCAATTAGTTGCAAGAAAAGCTTTTGCTTCTCTTGATTTGTTGAAATCATAAGCACATAAGTGAAATTGTGCATATGAGAAGTAATATATTTTCAGGAATTAGGACACATTATTTATGTTTGTTTGATTGTTTCCCATGGTTTCAGTTATGATGATGATGAGAGTCGTATTTGGCATCTTGTTGTCTCGCATGTACGACTTTTTATACAAGTAAATAATTTTCCTAATAATCGGCCTTTTAATTTGCTGCCAAAGAAACACTACAGTGTGTATGATTAAGCAAATTTGGACATATAATCATAAAGTAGAGCTTGATATACAACTCACTAACTTAAAAACTTGTTAAATTCAGTTTTATAATTAACAAGTCTAAAGGATAAGCTTTGAAAACGTAGCTAGAAACAAAATGTGTCAAAAAAATGGCCCAAACCGGACACAAAACCAATATTTACACGCAAGCTAGTTGTCTAGTTGGGTCAAATATGTATACGAGATTAGCTATCAAACTGCCACATAATACAAAAATTAATAAATCATTACAAAATAAATTAAAATTTAGAGTCATGAAACGACCTTAGTTTTGGCTTAGCCGTTGGTCTTTCTCTCTTTAGTGTATAATAATAATAATAATAATAATAATAATAATAATAATAATAATAATAATAATAAAATAAATAAATAAAAATAAATAATAATAATAATAATAATAATAATAATAATAATAATAATAAATCCTAAAATAAAAATAATAATAATAATAATTAATCATAAAAATAACAATAATAATAATAGTAAAAGCAAAGTGTATAATACATCTCTTTACAACAAAAGAATAAAATTGTGGCTGCCTCATGATTTCAGCTGGCCTGCCATTATCACAAAGAGGCCTCAACACACACATAATATACATATATATACGTAGTGCACGAATTAATTAAGCTCGAGTCTCATATTGTGTTCATATATATAATAGAAGTGCATGAAATTTGGTGGCCTTCGTCAAGCGGTGGCCCTGTGCAATCGCACCTCTTGCACTCCCCTAAAGCCGGCCCTGACAAAATTATTCTACATGTCCGAACCAATTTAGTAGATAAAAAAAAATTCAACGTTTGTTGTTAAGAATAGATATTGTCTAACGTTTATTGATGGACAATTTTTTTTTTTACTATTTATTTATATCTTTTGACAAGAATGTAAACAGTGAAATTTAGAAAACCAAAAAAAATGTATTTCATATTTTATTCATTAATTTGTAATTTACAAATCCTATTTAGACATCCTTCAAGAGATGATTTAATTAATAGCTTGGATAATCATATTTGCGCTACAAATTCATTTTTACCACGTTTAAAGATAATGATGGTTAAAATTTTGAATTATAATTGGGAAAAGTGTACTAATATTCTTTTAAGAGTTAAAACGAATTATAGTTGAACATTTAATATGCAACTACACAAATTATTTGATTTTTGATTTGGTTCTTGTTCCAATTGATTATTTGATTTGGTTATTCAGGTGCTTGATCACCTAGTGATTCTACTATTGGATTGGTGTAGGTTATTTAATATTAACCAATCATTGCTTTGCCTTTATTGTTTTATTCGTTGATATACTTTTGCATGAGGTGATTACTTTGGTTTGTGAGATCTCTGCTACGATTGAATTTAATTAATATTTGCTTGTGATCTTTCAACCTTATTTTCGATCTGGTTACTATCATCATGGTGGGAGGTTAGTTTCTTAAGCATTAACGGTTAAAACCCTAACTTTTTAGTTAGGGTTTTCATTCTTTTTCATTGGTTCTGCTTGCATGCGTGGTATTGGGTTGTCTTTGGTTATTGCTGCACGTGGGTTATAGAGAGATGAATACGGGTTTCTTAACAACGAGAGTATTGTTGGTACCGTGGAGAATCGAGTGCTATTCCATGTGTGTCGAGGTTAACAAAAGTAATACTACTCATCGTTAATTCGTTAGATGGTGATATGTTTACCATAGCACCTAATGGTGCAAGTTGTGGGAATGAAGTCGAGCCAAGTCGTGATCCGTTGTTTTGGCGGCGCATAAGAATTTTGAAGAGGCTATGCGTGGTGTTAATAATTCGCCTCCCAAGGTTCAATTTATGGGCCGGTTTCATATGCGGGTGCTACGTCCAATGATTCTATGAAGCACAAGCCTAATTTTCGTAGGTTGGAATGTAGTAACAAGTCTACTGAGGTGGATCTCTCCGTTCCTCTGAAAGTAGTGGAGGAGGTAAACTCTAAATTTGAGAATACCCTTTATGGTTATGTTCCTCTTGCTATGTTTTCTGATAATGGTCTCAGTCTCCTTGCTACATTGATTGGTACTCCGAAAATGCTAGATTCTTACACTAGTCAAATGTGCTTGGATTCCTGGGGCCGTAGTAGTTTTGCTAGGTGCTTGATTGAGGTTCGTGCGGATAAGTCTCTTCGGGAAAGCCTCACTGTGGAGATACCCTCACTGGATGGATCGGGTTCTACTATTGAAAAGATCCGGGTTGAATATGAATGGAAACCGCCAAAGATGTGATACGTGTAAACGGTTTGGTCATACGCTTCATCGCCCTAAATGCTCCACCGCCTACTCAAGCCTCTAAACAGAGTGTTACCGATGGTTTCCAAACCGTAAGTAACAAGAATAAGGGTAGGAATGGTGGTACAAGTGTTCTGGTAAGGGGTTTTAACAAACCGGTGTGGGGTCTAAGTTTCGTATCAACCTAAAGCGCCCTAATCCCAAGGTGGATAATTTAAGATGAAACCATCAAGGGCTAGTATGAGTGGGATGACGATTGCTACATCTAACCCGTTTGATGCACTTAATGTGATCGATATTGATGAATGTGGTACTCCTACTGATATAGTGGATTCTGGTTGTTCAATGGAAGCTAGGGAGGTTGGGGCTGTTAAGACCGGGAATGTATCACAAGAACCGCTTGTGAGTTATTCAATGGAAGCTAATGAGGTTGGCTATACCCCTATTGTTGAGAAAATTGGGGAGCTTGAAAAGCTTCTTATGGATGGGAAAGCTACTTTGGTTGATGATGCTGGTAATCCTATTAAAAAGGTTGGTTATCCTGGTAAAAAGGATCTTCCGTCCGCTTCATTTATTAAGGGGGGTTAACCCATTCTCTAAGGTGGGAGAGATTGTTGTCTCCAACAGTGATGATGAGGAGGTTGTAAACACCTTTGATGAGTCGAGTAACTTATTTGGTGGTGGTCATGATCGAGAAGATGACTTTGATGACTATGGTTATGATAACTATGCGGATCAGGTTTACGATCTTCCAGGTTATTTGGATGCCTATTACGACACATATGGTATCAAGCTCCAAGGCCTTGGTAGGAAGTAAATGTTATCTTCATAGGCGTCTGATGTTATATTTTGAGTAGTGGTTTATTTTCGTTTTTAGAAAATAGGAAGTATCCTGTTATGTAAGCTTTTCACCTATGTAACGGGCTAAGATATGGGATTCACCCATATCCTTTTTACTTAAACGTTTTTTGGAGTAATATATTTACCGGGTCATTGACCTTTTACCCAAAAATTAAATACATCTTCCTTTAAGATTCATCCTAATCATATGAAATGTATCTCTAGAAAAATTATCTGCATCAATCTCATTCAAATAGTAATTTGTTGGTTTGAATATAGTATTTCAATATAATGTGCAATTAATGGTAGCTCTAGAAATAGTGATATCTCAATTTCTAATTGGAGGCACTTTAACACATAATTAATTCCTCGTTCTCCCATTTAATTTCCACCAAAATTGTTTCTTCATTTTTTAATAAATGCAATATTATTTTAGTTATGTCTATTTTTGTCAATGAAAATTTAAGTGACAGGGTATTTAAAGAATATTATTAATTATATATGTTGAATTGATATATTGGTGTAGTAAAAGCTGTAAACATTTGTTTAGAACTTGTAATGCACAAAAATTATTTTAGGAAATTTAAAAAAAAAAGAAAAAAAAAAGAGTCAAAGATGCATTAGGAGTAGAAGTATATGTTATGTTAGGTTTACCGTTTATGTAATGGGCTGATAGGTAGGATACATCACATACTATGTACTTAAACAATTTTTGAAGTAATATATTCACCCGGTGTAAAAATGGTTTAAAAAATATTGAATTACTACGAACCTTAAAATAGTAATATGCTTATTAGATAAGTAACAACCTAATTAAAACATTTGTTATTTATTGCCATGCAATAAATGTTTGAACTAATACAACTTCAACATGGCAAGGTATGTGTATATATATATTGCGAAGACGACCTCAAACCTCAATACTCAAAGCGAAAATGTCTATATTCCAGCTCATGTTTTTTGCCACATTGCTTGCTTTTGCAGGTATTTAATCTTTATTAAATTTTCTTTCATATAAGTCACAAACATATAAGAAGTGAGTTAGATGTTTTCCTCTTTATGACTATTGTTTTGTTTCTTATAGGAGTCTTTGGAGAAAGCGATATGACTCCATTCTTTAAAACTCGATCAACGACTATTGAGCAAGATTGTCATCCTCAAAATTGCCGTTTTCCATCAGATCCATCGACATGCCCTCCTCCGACTTGTCAACATTTTACAGATTGTACTGAATATTGTTGCCCTATTAATAAAGACCCTAAAGTATGTTCCCCAGCATGCCTGATAGAGAGTACTAAAACATGTTGTTGCAGGGGCTGATTTATTACAAAGAATATAATTAGTTGCTTGATATGTTGTTCCATTTATAATTTTCATTTAGTAATGTCATGTTCGAATTGCTAATGCATGTTTGGAAGTATAAAAACCAAGGTTTTGAAAACCGAATCGAACATTAAACCATTTTTAATGCCGGTTCTTTAGTTTCACTAGTTGAACCAAATTAGAAAACCCGCTGATATCACATTAAACCAATTTTTATGTCGGTTTTCTAGTTCAACCGGTGCTGATGTCATTACTAAAGTATTAGTTTTAAAAGTTTTTAAACATACGAAAATTCAGTGAGTCAACATAATAAAAATTTATATATATATACACACACACACACACCAGTGGTCAAAGCCCGCCCAATGGGCGGGCATGGATTATAAGCCTACCGGCACATGATATAAGCCCGCCCGATGGGCGGGCATGTGTTATAATTTTCGTTGGAATATTTTTCTTTATCAAAAGAAGGTAGTTAAAATACATTTTAAAACATACTCCGTAGGTAATCAAATATGAGATGATCAAATGATATCGGGTACACTTTATAATCTTACAATAAGGAAATAATCAAATGTCGTGTTTTGCATTTGCGTATAATGCAATAAATACATACTTAAAACAAAGAAAATCGGCTAATATTATATTACTAAGAACACATATATCGAGTTTTCTTATAATGAATCAAAAAAAAAAAAAAAAAAAAAAAAAAAATCATCAGGGTGCTATCAAACTCTGGAGAGTTGATGTGAGGAAGCTTGCTAAGGTTATCTTAAATGTGTTTCCCATCAGCTCATCAACCATCTCGTTTATGGGAAACTCCCCGTCACCATACTGATTCAAAAAATCTCTAAAAACATGCTCTAATCTTTGAGCCTGAGAGGATAATATTCAAGCATACTTGATAATCTTGCAGCATTCAGTTACCACATCCACCTATAGTGGATGTTTAAATAAGCACCATTAATTAGAAGTGGATGCATATTATAGTGTAATAATAAAGTTAATACTAAAAATAGGCAGAGACCGTAAGCACCTGATAATAGACGTGGCCAAAAAATATCTTTGACCATAATACATTGGTAGCTATGCATCCTGTTAAGCTTGCAATAGCTCTCTCCCACGTTTTTTTTGGGACTAATACTGGTGACTGGTGTTCGAGTAAATGCCTGTTTTGGAACTGAAATGCTCGAGAAACATAAATAAAATTGCTGATGTACTTTGGAATATTATGATCCAGTTATCAAAAGAGGAGTGAAATATTACCATAACATGTCGTAAATTGGTGATATCATTGGCTTCTTCGAGCATACACTGAGAAATTTCAGCCCACCATGTCTGCATGTTTATAACGTATACTAAATATAAGCATAAGAGGTAACTGTGTGATTTTTACAGAAGTAAATCATGTGTTTTACCTGTGAACAAAGAAGGACAACACTTGGGAGTCCTTCCATAAATTGTTTTATAGGCAGAATCCCATGGGATCACTTTTTTCTGCATGGTGTCTGGGTGGCCTTACAATTGCATAGGCATAATTAAGCTCCCCTTTTGCAACTTTCTTAGCAACCTGTTGAACAATTCATCAATTAATGTTTGCAGACATGTACGTAGATGATAAAAAATAACTAAAAAACATACACATCAGAGATTATATCATAGTATCAACTTTTAGGTACTCACGCTTAGCACAGAGCGAGCAGCAAGATGAGCAGATCTAGAGTAACCTTCAATGAAATATATAGAATTGTATTTTGCAGCAACTTTGTTTCTTTGTGAGGCCGTCTTTTAGGAGCTGATAGTCTTAATCAGATTGATGTAAGTTTTAGTATGAATTGAAGCATTATAGCAAAATATTTGATGATCCGGGGAAGGTTAAAGTACACTATGCGGCACAAAAAAGTTTGACAGCTTTCTTGACAACAGGGGTTCATGAGGTTGTAACTGCATATCAATGAAATGAGTGAAGATAAATACTTAAGTGGTATGTTACAAATAGTCCTATTGAAGGTTATGTGCCGTTTTTTTGCATACTATGCACCAAGCCTGCAAACATCAGCACCAACAGTGATGGCTTCCATGAACTCCTTGGTTCCGGATCTAGCAATGGTACCAAATCTGAAACAACATAAATAAAAATATTAGAACATGATTTTTGTTATAAAAAATATTAAAATGGCTAGTCAAATATATATGGTGGAGTTACTCACCAGCCTGGGTAATTCCAACTCCGCTATCAACAATGGTCGAGGTGTTTGTAGACTTGTCGGGAATTATTCACAGAGGAACATTCACACCCACATGGCGAGATCAACAAACTGAGCAAGACGACTAACACAAAGTCACCGCTCAGTAAGATGTACAAAAGAACCTTTGCGTTCCATACAGCAGATCGTCGTCATCCCGTTCTGTTCTTGAGAGTTTATGACAGACTGATTTTATGTTTTCTGTAATCTCATTTGACTACTTTGTGTTAGCTAAAAAATGAGTGCAACTCATTTTTGTGACAATATGTGTATAAAAAATAGCCAAGTAGAACTGAACCCATTATGACCCGTTAACAAAACTGTCCAAGTCACCCGTTTTGTGAATGTATGTTTACTGTCTTTTGGATAATGTAGTATGGAAATTTATTTGTTTAGTCACTATGCCTCCAAGACTGTTCATGTTTGCCCATGAATATGAAATTCTGGCCATAAAAGATGGTTTCTGATTGAGCTTGTTGATGCACACACCCATTAAGGACACACGATTCTCAAACCTGAATCTTGTATAGTAGGTTTCGGTCTTAGCTGATCGAGCTGACAGTTGAGATCGAAATGGGTTTGAACTGGATTTGTGGTTTAGAATTGTTAAACGAATTTGTTTGCTATGATGTTAAATAGTGACTGATTGAGAAGTTAGCCAACGGTGAGATAGTTTTGGTTTGGCATCATCAAAGACACCACATCATATCAGGGTAGTCGTTTGTGTCCTTTGATATACCACCCCTGATTTAAAATAGCTGATGCACCGACCACTGATGGTTAGCAATATATCCCAAACACCACCTCTGATCGCTGTAACCCGCTGATTCAGTTTCAACCCGATCATGCTTAGCCTGATAAATACCAACACTGATTTGTAACACACCCAGACATAAGCTTGTGTACCATCTATTTCATATGCAATCTTATCAGAGACTGAATTGTCATAAACACCCTCACTCAATCAGGTTCAGAGACACGGGGTTTAGAGTCTCATTAGGGTTCAAGATTTAACTTTTCAGGGGTTCACACTCAGTCTCCGATGGTTCAGTGACACCATGGTTTCAAGGAATTTACAAATTTCGAAAACCTGATCAGACCACCTGTTAAAAACATTTTCCTTTACAGCTCAGCCCGACGATCACATTTGATTTCGAGTAACATGTTTATGGTTTTAGGTGGTGAATGGTTTTGTGTTGGGTTGTAATTATGTTGAGGTTTATGGGTAATCTTATCAGATAGATTTGGTGGTTGTGGCTTCCAGGTTCAGCCCGAGACCATTAATAGCACACCACACATACGCTCTTTATTTAGAGACTCGGGTGTGGCTGAAGAGAGGTTTCAGGTTTGGAAGATTACATTCTCTTGGTGTCTTGTGTTGTGTTGCGTTGTTCCTTGGGGCTAGAGTAATGGCTTTTCTTGCAGTTTGGTCATGATAAAGAAAATGGTATGTTATTTATGCTACGTGCATGGATCTTATTTTCAATTATCTTAATGCATTTCTCATTTCATCATGTCACGAATATGGCTCATCTGAACTTTTGGCAATTTGTTGTTAAAAAAAAAAAAAAAAAAAAAAACCTAATCGCTCTCTCTCTATGTGGCGACTAAAAAGTTACTGCCTAAACCATTGATCGTATTGTATTCCAATTGGATTTGTGCTTTAATATTTGTTATTACTGCATGAATTCTCTTGTCGTTTATTGCATGGTTTAAGATTTTTGATCCAATAATTTAATATAGTTATCAACTGGTCCATTGATTGTGGGTTGGTGATTGATTAATATTGTTTTGTGATTGAACTTTGTAGACTTATCTTTTTGTCAGCTTCCATTCATTTATTATTAAATCTTTATTGGCTAATTTGTATTCATAATGGACGTGGGTTAGTGTCTGATCTACATGCGTTAAAACCCTAACGTCTGTGTTAGGGTTTACTTTTTTAATACTTGAAGTGCATGGTCTGCTGTTCGTAGTTTTGCTGTTTTCTTTGGAAGTCTAGTACTGTTCGCACTACCACATTTAGCAGTTTCCCCATCGACATTTCCCCCGGCGACATATGTCGCTGGGGAATCCGCACTAAACGACAAAAACATATCATACGTGGCACAAATTTCGTAATAAGTCGCCTAAATTATTGAGAGTTTTCCCGTGACATGTCACGGGATTCAACGGTTATATTTTGACCGAAAATTTCTTCAGACAACGTGGCGGGAACTTTTCCCACTATTTTCCCAGCCGACATGTCGCCGATTCAACGGTTATATTTTGACCGAAAATTTCTTCAGACAACGTGGCGGGAACTTTTCCGCTATTTTCCCAGCCGACATGTCGGGATTCAACGGTTATATTTTGACCGAGAGGTTTTCCCCGACGACATGTCGCCGGGGATTCAACGTTATATTTTGACCGAAAATTTCTTCAGACAACGTGGCGGGAACTTTTCCGCTATTTTCAAATGACATGTCGCCGGGATTCATTTGTTTATTTAAAAATTCGTAATTAGTGTTAATTACTCTTATTATGACGAGACTTTTGAAAAAAAAAAAATATTATGCATGTTTCCCCGGCGACATGTCGCCGGGGATTCCGTTTGACTTCGTTGACTTTAATAATAATAATAATAATTCCGTTTGACTTCGTTAACCATAACATAACGACTCATCCGTTGAACGTCTAATGTCCAACCCTAACATATCGACTCATCCGTTTAACGTCTAATGTGTAACCATAACATATCGACTCATCCGTTGAACCTCTAATGTGTAACCGTAACATATCGACTCATCCGTTGAACGTCTAATGTGTAACCATAACATATCGACTCATCCGTTGAACGTCTAATGTCCAACCCTAACATATCGACTCATCCGTTGAACGTCTAATGTGTAACCATAATATATCGACTCATCCGTTGAACGTCTAATGTGTAACCATAATATATCGACTCATCCGTTGAACGTCTAATGTCCAACCCTAACATATCGACTCATCCGTTGAATGTCTAATGTGTAACCATAACATAACGACTCATCCGTTGAACGTCAAATGTCCAACCCTAACATATCAACTCATCCGTTGAACGCCTAATGTGTAACCATAACATATGGACTCATTCGTTGAACGCCTAATGTGTAACCATAACATAACGACTCATCCGCTCAACGCCTAATGTCTAACCATAACATATCGACTCATCCGTTGAACGCCTAATGTCTAACCCTAACATATCGACTCATCCGTTGAACGTCTAATGTGTAACCATAACATATGGACTCATCCGTTGAACGTCTAATGTGTAACCATAACATATCGACTCATCCGTTGAACGTCTAATGTGTAACCATAACATAACGACTCATCCGTTCAACGTCTAGTGTCCAACCCTAACATATCAACACACACCTAAAATTTATTAGTATGCCACATTGGTACTTTAGGTAGTTGTGTTATATATTATTAGGTTCATCTTGGCGACATTTAAACACTTGTTTCCCTATCTATCATGTTGAATATTGACTTTTAAGTCCTGTTTATGTAAAAGTTGTGATGTACTTGTATTGCGTTGATCCGTTATATTGTATTTTTTTTAGGTAAAGGGGAGTAATCCTGCACCCTGGTAAATGTATTAACCAAATAAACGTTTAAGTACAATGGATATGAGTGAAATCCCATATCTTAGCCCGTTACATAGGCATAAAGCTTACATAACAAGATACTTCCTATTCTCTAAACAAGAAAACAAACCATTACTCAAATGATAACATATGACACAACAAAATAAAATTACTTCCTAGGACCTTGAAACTTTGTGCCATACATGGCATTAAAGGAATCCAAATTCCCTGGAAGATCACGAACCTGTTTCGCATAGTCATCGAAGTCATAGTCATCATACTCATCTTCAAACTCATGGCCACGACCAAAAATATTAGCAGACTCATCAAATGGGTTAGCAACAACCTCATCTTCAGAATCAGACACCTCAATCTCTCCCACTTTAGAAAATTACCCATCGTAACAAAGGTTTCAAGTAGCTTAATGGTTACTTTTTTTTTTTTGGTAAAAAGTCAAAAGACTCAGTAAATATGTTTATTTCAAAAAAAAGTTTAAGCACAAAAGATATGAATGAATCTCATATGTCATCCCGTTACATAGACGGATAGCTATATAACAAGATACTTCATATTCTCTATACAAAAAAATAAACCATTACTCAAACGATAACATTAGACTCCTACAAAAATAAAATTACTTCCTACCAAAGCCTTGGAGCTTAGTACCATACATGTCATAAAATTACTTCCTATCAAGGCCTTGGTTACTTTTCTTAAAGTGTGAAAATAAGTATGCTACTACGTTTTTAAGTTAACTAAATTTTTGGTTCCTGTACATTTTTGGTTTGCCGGATGTTTCACTTATAGTCGAATAGTTTAAAAAATTTCGGATCCAGTCCTAAATGACAAACTCATTACGGGTTTACCCATTTTCACTAACACTATCGTTTTAACTTTATTTGACTGTTAAATAGGATGATAATTTTGTCATTGTATGTATTCTATAATTCTATTAGAGCATTAGGTGTCTTAACACAAGTTAAACTTTCACTTAGTGACACATCAGCTACTGCCCTTATCGTTTTCCTCTAATTCTATGGTTCTTACATCGATCTGTGTTACACGTTTTATATAGGGCTTTGAATCGTTTTATATAGGGGTTTGAATCGTTTTTTAGGTTTCTTTTTGTGATCGCATAAGTATATTAGCAAGTAAGTCGGTTATAACAGGTTCTGGTGTAATCGATTTAATCTTATTTTTTGTATGATCAGTATGGTTGGAGGTTGATTCAATTGTGCGTTTAGTTTAAAACCCTAACTTTTCCAGTTAGGGTTTTCTTCCTGTTGGGTCGTTTTATTCTTTAGCTGTATGTGGGTTTAGAGAGATGATTAATAAGGGTTTTCTTAATAGCAAGATTCCATCTGATGTTACTAAGTCTACTGGGAATGTCAATGTTAATATCGATGAGTTTACTTTGGAATCTGATGGGAACATGTCTACTGCTGGCAAACCTGATGATTGTTGTAATTCGTCTATTCTTGTTGACGACATGGATGCTTGCCTTTCTCCGATCATCGAGGGGAGTAGTTCCCGTACTGATGGACAAGTGGAGCCAATTCCACTTGGTTCGAGCCCTAGTCATGATGCACCTAGTCATGACACGCCTGAGGGTCATGATACTTTATTGAAAATTCGTGCTATTGAAAAACAAATATTTGAGGAAAACTTGTTCTTGTGGGTGACGATGGGAAACCATTAAAACCCCGTGTGTGGGATGCTACTACTTCTACTAGGCTAATCCATTTGAGCATCTTAAGGTGCCGCATCACGTAAGGACCTCGAGGAGATGCTTACTGCTATTGGTTATTATTCGAAGCCTCCTCAAGATACGAGTGTTCCTATGGCGTCTAATATTAATGCTACTAGTAGTCCGAATAATGTTAATGATAAGGTTGATACGAATGCACATGGGGCTGTTGGTATTGACAAGGTTGGTGTGTATGCTTTGAAACAACCTTCTACATCGCATGCTGGTGTTACTTCAACTGAACCTAAGAAACACACATCAAACTTTCGTAGGTTGGAGTGTAATAAGAAAGCTAATGGTGTGGATCTTTCTGTTCCGATGAAAGTGGTTGAAGAGGTGAACTGTAGGTTTGAGAATACTTTGTATGGGTATTTCCTTGGTCAACGATTTGCTTTTCCTGTTGTTGATTACTTTGTACGCAATGCATGGGCTAAGTTTGGTATACAAAAGGTAATGATGAATGCAAAGGGTTCTTCTTTTTAAGTTCAATTCAAGAAAGGTGTTGATGATGTTCTTGAAAACGGTCATTGGTTGATTAAAATGTACCTATTATTCTTAAACCATGGACATTGAACACCAACTTACTTAAAGAGGATTTGACCAACATCCCGGTGTGGGTTAAATTCCATGATGTTCCTCTTGCTATGTTTTCGATGATGGCCTTAGTCTCCTTGCCACATTGATAGGCACCAAAAGGTTAGATGCTTTCACTAGCCAAATGTGCAAGGACCTGTAAATGTAGTAGTTTTGCTAGATGCATGATTGAAGTGAAGTCGGATGAGGTGCTTAGGGATGTTTTTATGTTGAGATACTGTTACTTGATGGGTCGGGTTCGACTATTGAGAAGGTACGGGTTGAATATGAGTGGAAACCACCTCATTGTGATAAATGTAAGATTTTGGTCATACTCTTATTGAATGTCCTAAAGTTGTTGAACTTCCCGTCAAACCTACTAAGCGTGTTAATGATGGTTTCAAGACGGTTAATAAGAAGGGAAAGCAAGGTGGGTCTACTATTCCGGGTCAAGGAGGGTTTACTAAACCGTTGTGGGTAAGCGCTTCAATATCAACCCAAAAGACTCCTTTTGAGCCTAAGAAAGTGGAAGTCACTAGGAAGAATGCTTCGATGTGGCTAGTTTGAGTGGAACAAAGATCTCACATCTAACCGGTTTGATGCTCTTAATAGGAATATACGGATGCGTTTGGTATTCTATCTAATGACACCAACAAGGATGTGGATTCTGGTCGTACAATGGAAGTTAATGAAGATAAGTCTACTAAGACAAGTAATGCATCACAAGAACCCCTTGTGAGTGATTTGAAAGAGATGGAGTCGGGTGTGGCTCCTAAAACTAGTGATTCTTGTAATCCGCACGCCTCTTCTACTAAGAGAGCTAACCCTTTTTCTAAAGTGGGAGAGATCGTGGTTTCTGATTCTGAAGATGAGGTGGTTGCTAACCCATTTGATGAGTCTGCTAATCTATTCGGTGGTGGCCAAGATTTTGAAGATGAGTATGATGACTATGACTACGATGACTATGCGAATCAGGTTTATGATCTTCCAAGGAATTTGGATGCCTTTAATGCCATGTATGGCACCAAGCTTCAAGGTCCTAGGAAGTAATTTTCTTTCGTTATGTCCTATGTTATCATTTGAGTAGTGGTTTGTTTTCTTGTTTAGAAAATAGGAAGTATCTTGTTATGTAAGCTTTATACCTATGTAACGGGCTGAGATATGGGATTTCACTCATATCCATTGTACTTAAACGCTTTTTTGTTTAATATATTTACCAGGGTGCAGGATTACTCCCCTTTACGCAAAAAAAATAGTGACACATCAGCTTTAACATCTTAACTTTAACTAAAAAAAAAAAAAAAAAAAAAACACACCTCAACATTTTGGGCCTCACTTTTATCATAATTAAACTAATAAAAACTGAGTTAAAGCTTAACTCACCACATGCGGAAGTTAAGTTTTAACTCACATAAAAAAATCACCTTTAACATCACGTTAAAGCTTTAACATGGAGGTGAAAGTTTGCCTTTAACGCAAAGACTCGATATGGTTAACTCACATTTAACTCGAAAATGTGAAAGCTTCACTCACCTCTTAAGTTAACATACCCAACCCTCTAGTAGTAAAAATTAACAAAACACATGAGGGGCCCTCTGACCCCACTCACAATCACTCACTCATGTCATCTACCGACAGATAAACACACTTTCTTATCAAACACACATTCAGATGCTCTCACTCTTTCTTCTTTATCTTTCTCACACAAACCACCACCACCCACTTTGTGTTTGAGTTTGTGTTCTAGACTTCTAGTATACCCAAAAATTTCCCTCACATGCATATGCCCAAAAAACCCAAATGGAAGTATCTCCGCATTTGGATAAAAAAAACGGAGATGAAAAAGGCAAATGAAGAGAGGTAAAGACGAACTAAAGAAAAACACCAAATCAAGTAGAAGAAGAAGGGATGTATGTGTTTTGTGTTTGAAGTATTTATGTTTCTGGGTAAAATAATAATAACGAGCAGGATTGCCCGGACGTTAATGCGAAGCTTTTTTTCATTATATTCTTTGATCATATAATTGAGAACTGTCGGTAACTTTTAAATATTAGTGATACTAAAAAAAGGACATCTTCAAAAGCATATCATATATGCTTTGTTAGATCAAGTGATTTTTTAGCTAGATTTAGTATGTAGAACTTTACATACAAGCCAGCCATCTACTTAGAAATTACTGTATGTAATTGATTTGGGTCTGTAATTAGGGGGTGCTTATTGCCAATGATCGATCTGCTTATCTCGCAAATAAGCAGGTTCATTCCAACAATAGTATTTGGTTGTTCATATCCATTCGATCAGTGTGTTTTTTTAGTTGCTTGTTTAATATAGAATCAATGTAAAGAGATCGATGTCATAAAGTCATTTTTAAGATCACATACATATAACTAGCTAGGACCAATATCATGCTTATTATGAAATTAAATTAACATTGTAAGAATGTTTATATATAACTACACTACTGACCTCGGCCACCTTTTTAAATTCCTGGGCCAGAACTTCCCTCCCGTTGGGCTCCGAGTGTCTCTTAGCTAAATAAGCCAATGCCACTTGAATGGGCTTTATGAGAAGTAACCCATATGCCCAAACCTGCTTGATAGCCCAATTTTTATTTGTTAAGTCTTGGTCCAATAAGCTAAACTGATGTAGCGTGTTTTATTAATGTAATCAACTTTTTCAGAATTATTAAGTGCACGAGAACTTGCACATGTAAGAGAGGAGGGAGTGGGCACGGGTAAGGGATTCGGGTACCCTTACCCGAGCGGTAACACCGCCGCCGCCCCTTCGGGTATGCAAATCGGGTACCAAAATCGTGGTACAAAGCCGAGCGTGTTTTGGTGTTGGATTTGAAAAAAGTGAACGTTGGAATATAGCAACGGCTATATTTGGCTGTAAATAAAAAAAAAAAAAAATTCCTCTTTAAAACCAAACCATTTCACTATACAAAGAAAGAAAAGACAATTTACTCATACCTGGTGTGGGAGGTTGTCGAGGTCATGACAAATGGACGGAGCAAGAATGTTTTCAAGGTATTCCGGTCGACAAGCAACTCTTCAAAGAGGAAGTCGGGGAGTATGAATCGGCAAGCAACACCGTCCCGACATGAATGAAGACCCCACCCTCCACTTTCAAGAAAGATGAAAAGAAGCAAGTCAGTATCCTCCTCGATCTCAAGTGTTGCGGATGAAATCAACTCATACACAAAAGAAGAGAATATTTGGCGTAAAACGCGAAAGATGCGTTGGCAAAACAATTGTTGGCTACACAAATCGAGGGGGAAGTTCAAGAATGAACAACGGAGATGAAGTATTTTTTGGAGTCGCGATGATCACATTCGCGATCCCGCTATGTTGGAATTGCTCAACCAAAACGCCAACTGCGACCAAACACGGATGGGTTTGCAATTTTAAGTTGTAGTTTCAACTTGTTTTAATTTCAAATTATGTAATGTTTTATGTTATGTTTAAGTATTATGTTATGTTTTAAGTATTATGTTATGTTTTTTTTTAAGTATTATGTAATGTTTTATTTTATTTAATGAAATGGTATGTTGTTATTTTAAATATTGTATGTGATTTTATGTATGAAAAAAAAAAAAAAAAAAAAAAAAAAAATCGGGTATAAATTGGTGACCACTCCTCCATGCAGGGTATGGTTAGGGTAAAATTCGAGACTTTTGATGTGTAAGGTTTATTGGATGGGTGTGAAAGACCAGGGCAGATTAGTGACCACTCCCTCCCTAAGGCTGTCATTAATAAAGAAAGAGTAATAGCACCTAATGCCCACTAAGCTATAATGTGACTAGACTAATTTAGTTTCACTTTGCTACAGGAAAGTCCATTTGCATAAGATAAATTTAGAGCAAGGGGTATGGGTCGTTGTGGTTCGCCATTTCCGACGTGGAGGGCTCGTCACTTTTCGTTGGCCCTCGCCACCACACCAAGTCATGGGCCGTTTGGATGTTCGCCACCGAAACGACGAGGAACAAGACAAATGATTTTCTGTTAATATGTTTCTTTGTGTTTGTGTTTTAAGTGGGGTGGTGGGGCCCAAACGAAGAGGTTTGAGTTAGTTGTGATTGGGTATTTTTTAGTTAATGTGTTGGAGTGATGTGGGTGATGGCACACGCGCCTAAACGAAGAGAATTGGGGATGTCATGACACCCCTCGCTCTTAGAGATGAGGTCAACATACAATATCATGTAATAAACTCGCAATTTGTAAAAGAGGTCTCTGTGTACCAAGGGATTAACATCTATTTCAATTCTTAAAAGATGCATGTCATACGGAATTTCACAAACATCTTCATAATTTAATGCTTTTGAGTGACCCATCAATGAAGAGGTTGTGGGTACAAGTTTCGTTGGAGAAATTTGTGAGGTATTTGAATTAAAGGATTAAGATTGAATGACAATTTAGTGACTTTCTTTGTAAGTGTTATTAAAGTAACAAGTGCAATGGCTTTGGAAGAAAAAAAGTGTAGTACATAATTGAGTCATGTGACCATATATCATCAGTTTTTTCATTTATGCTTAACACATCTATTTGCATGACATCCATTTATAAAGAACAATCACCATTTTTGCATAATCTGATCATTCATACAGAACACTTCTAGTTCCACAGAAAAACAATGCAGGCTGAATATGAATCTGAAACTTTATTTTTTTATCATATACATACAGTTGGGACTTACACTTATGCTGAAAACGAGATACGGAGAAGTATAGAGGTTGCTCTCCATATAATAAAGCTATGAGAGAGAGACTGAACTGAATCATGATATCCTCAACACGATAATTCCTGTGAAACATTTCTCATGGTCGGCCTAGCCTTTGGATCTGTGAGAATGCATGCCAATGCCACATGACAAACACGCAGAATTTCCTTTTCGATTAGTCTGTTTGTGGGGTAAGAGAGACGCTGGTCCAATATATTTTCCAACATCGTACCATGACTGTTAGAAGAGTTGAAGTATGAAAGAAACTCTCCGGGATGTTTCCCTCCAATTGTTTCAAGTGCCACCACTCCAAAGCTATACACGTCACATTTTTCATTCACAATCATGCTATATGCTAGTTCTAAAAGATCACATACCAAAAAGAATGTTAGCAAAGTTCAGCTGCTAATAGCTAGACGTAATTAAACGTAGGAAGCGTAAGAGTGTGTAGAGGTAACTACCTGGAGCAATGTATCCCAAAGTTCCTGCGATAACAGTTTGGTTGGATGAATCGGGGTCAAGCAATCTGGCTGCTCCAAAGTCAGCAACAAATCCTTCCATTTCCGAGTTTAGAAGAATGTTGTTGCTTGATATGTCTCTATGAACGATAGGCGGATTGCAATCGTGATGCATGTAAGCTAAAGCATGGGCTACATCTTTTATAATCTTCACCCTCTTCATCCAATCCACTTCAACAGCCAATTCATCGTCACTCAATGCACAAAAGAGGCTCCCTTTTTCCATGTATTCGTATACAAGGAAGTTGCATTTGTTATGCAAACAAAACCCATAGAGTTTCACAATGCTTTTGTGCCTCAGATTAGTTAACACTTGGACCTCATTCTTGAAGCTCTGGTCGAACGCTGGTTGCTTAGCTTCATACCGATGAAGTTTTTTCAAAGCAAATGTTTGACCGCTAGGCAGTTTTGCTTCATAAACACTACCATAGCCACCAGTTCCAATGCAATATTTGAGGTCAAAATCCTCCATAGCTGTGATGAAGTCTTCATACGCAATTGTTCCATCATAATTCATTATCGTGCATACGTCTCCATGTTTTGTGATTTCAGGTTGTATTTTCTTTGTGGTAGCTTTTTTACGACTATAAAAGAAATACACAACCACTAAGAAGCAAAGTCCAACGATAATGGGAAGAAAAACGGTCAAACGGGGTACATGCTGTTTTATTCGCTTATGTTTATTGCAAGCTGATTTTTCACTCCTCAAATTATTGGATGACCAGACCATTTCTCCAGTAAGATTATTCTGAGACTGATTTAAGAGCAATAAATATGGGTAGTCACAGTGATTAAGTGGTTCTCCAAGAAAATGATTACCACTAATGTCCAAGTAGTGTAAGTACCAGCAATCACGTACACCTGAGGTAGCTCCCGTCATCAGATTACTAGAAAGGTCTAGATGATAAATCAAGGTAAGAAAGACTTAAGAGCTTCCCAAGTTCTGGATGAATAGCACCCACAAGACGATTATGATGAAGGTCTAAATGTCCCAAGTTCGTCAAAAATTGCAGTTGGCTTAGATTACCAAAACTTGACGGAATTGGACCGCTGATTGAATTCATGGCAAGGTTTAAGGATTGAAGTTGTCTTAGATTACCAAAACTTGAGGGAATCGGACCATCAAGATTTTTATTACTCAGGTCCAACGATTCAAGCTTATGCAAGTTAGTTATAAGTGCAGGTGGGATTGATCCATTCAGTTGATTTGCGCTCAGGTCCAGGTGGGTGAGATTAACCATGGAACCAAACGATGTAGGAATTTGACCAATAAAGTTGTTACGACTAAGATTAAGGTATTTCAAACGGGTGATATTGGGGAACAAAAAACCTGTGATGTAGTTATTAGAAAGATCAAGGTATTCCAAACGGGTTAGATTGGCAAATGAAACAGGTAATTTCCGTGTGAGTTGATTACCAGAATGGACGAGATAGGTTAAATATGATAGCAAACCAATCTGCTCCGGAATGCTTCCTTCAAGCTTGCAGTTAGGAATATCAAGCTCCTCAAGGTTTGGAAATGAAGCAAAGTCGAGGCTTCTCAGATCACCTAGACCTTCATTATCATCACAGTAAAAGTATATTGTAATGACACTTCCATCACTGCAACCGATTTCAGGCCAAGCACAATGATCTGCAGAAGCATTTCTATCTCCCCACCAATTAGTAGAAATCATTAGCACTGGTTTTTGCTAAAACAAAAATGAGCATCATAAGCACATAAGTGAAATTGTGCAAATGAGAAGTAAAATTTTTGGAGGAAATAGGATACATTGTTAATGCTCAAGGTTAATCATATGATATATAACTGGTAATGATCATGTACATATGCATGCACGAAACCTTCTGATATTTCAAGTCAATGGCAAAGAGTAAACGATAGTCAATACCAAGTCTTTGTCGAAAAATTTTCTAACCCATCCTATGGGTTGGGCATGTCTTCCACATAATCGTTATCTCTCCAAGTTGATAGAAATTCAATTGGTGTCCACACAATTTCTGTCAAACTCATTTGACTCATTCTTCATATATTCACAGATAATATACCTCCAAAATAATAATAATAAAAAAAAAACTTGTCATTTCTGAATTATGTCGACGTTTTTATTACACAAACATCATTCCATTTAACAAAATGTAAGCAACTGGAATAGTATACATTCAGGTCCACCGGGTTAGACCCGCCGGGTTTCGAGTGACCCGGGTCAACCCGGTTCTCGAAACCCGACCGGGTTTGTTTTTTTTCAATTTTTTTTATAAAAACCGGGTTGACCCGGGTTAACCCGGTGGTCGAGCCGGTTGACCCGGTTATTTTTTATTTTTATTTTTAAATGAGTAATCGGGTTGACCCGGCGGTCGAACCGGTTGAACCGGTTGACCCGGTGACTGGTGACTCGACCGGGTCGATTATAAACCCGGTTTTCAAAACATTGTTTGATAGAACTAGGAATCCTGTCACATTTAGTCATGGTTGGCCTTTCATTAGACGTATCAAAACGCTTGTGCAAAGTTAGACCCTTGCTGGGGGCATTATCATTCAATCAATTCCTAGAAGGGTTTTCACTAGGCGGATCTATCCCCAAAGAAAAGCTCGGTCCCTACATCCAACTTTAATGGCATGTTAAGTAGATAGTTAATAACCGTTTGGCGGTTATAGGTAGTTACAGGAAGTTAGTTAAAATCGTTGTACCTGTTCATGAAGGGTCACGATGGTTCATTAGAACCCCTATATATATGTAGTACGATGTAACGTTTTAAAGAGTGTCCAATAATACAATGTAACCATATTGTGTTTGTTAACAACAAGAGAATCATTCTTGTTAATCTTGTGTATATTTCGATCCAGTGGAAACATGTGAAAACCTGTGTATCATGATTATCTCCCCATCTTATAACGCTAACAGAAACCGTACGCTAGTCATTGAAGAGATACTTGATTCCATTTTATCGATTTATTTGTTGCTGATTTTATAAGCAAAACAATGAGATGCAATGCTAGGCTTCGACTGGTGGCGTTTCTTGCGGTTTGGTCATGATAAAGAAAGTGGTATGTTTTATGCTACGTGCTTGGATCTTATTTTCAATTTTCTTTATATTTCTCATTTCATCATGTCACGAATATGGCTCATCTGATTTTAACTTGTAGTAATAATTATTTATTTTTACCCATTTTTTTTACACACTCTACGGTCTTCTTACACTTGCAGAACGAACCAAATCCAAAGCCACTTGCTTTGACGGATCCTTTCTGTTCGTTTCACACACTCCCGCTTGTAGCATATGTTGGAAATATTAGTTTGGAAGTTTATTACTCATAAAGCATGAGGTGCAATTAGTTAATGCATCAACTTATTGTACATGGTATACAACATAAGGTACAAGATAGCGAAGTATCTAATACCACTTGTGGTTGACTTGGTGTGTCAAGACCTGGTAAACAGGGAAAATGGATGCTATTTTGGTGCAACTGCCTCCACTCTCCCTTAGCTTTAGGATGACGTTTTACACTTCATCTTTAACTACCAGTTGGGATATAAAAAGGCTATGAAGAGTCTAACAAATACACATACAGAATATACACATACCACACAAGATTGTTGTTGCCATTAAACACTTCCTTTTAAGTTTTCTGTCTACCGCTATTGCGTTGCAAACCAAGTGTCGTTGCTGCTCAAGGTTTGTGTGTGTGGACTGTATACATCCTGAAGTGCCCGGCTCGTAGACTCCAGCAACGTTACGGGGTGCCGATCGTACTTAAAAGGACAGGGATTAATCTCCTGTACAGTTCAATCTTGGTGGTGTTTACTACGTTTGATCAGACACGAAGAAGATGGAGATCAAGGTGAAGTTTGTTGCTGCACTTTGGAATTTTGCTGCTGCATTTTGGGTTATATTCTTGCTGTCCAGAATGTGCTCAAATGACTTTCAAGTTCATTTTACGATGTTGGTTCTGTTTTCAAAAGTATCAGTAAGCTATATTACTTTATTTGGTTCAATAATTATTATTCCTTTCAATTTGATTTGTACTAAATTGTGCAACAGAATATATGACACTTATATATTCAACAATCTTTTAAGTATGATTCGTGCAACCCTAGTTGAACCAAATGAGAGTCTTGTGAAGGCTGGAATTTCTAAGAAGAGAATTTCCAAACGCGGACCATTAAGACTAAAACTGAGAAAACTAAAACGGAAACCAAAACAAGTTGTAGGTAAGATATCCATGTTAGCCACTATCGCTCGAATACCCGGCGCTAACGGATGGTATCTTGACTCTGGAGCCACAGTACATGTTTGTGACTCAAGAGACAAGTTTGTAGTCTTGTAGACTATCACAAAGTTACGGGTAAACAAGTGATAATGGCTAACCGTGATAGAGCTGATGTTTGTGGGTTTGGAACTGTGAAGCTGAAGTTCACTTCTGGAAAAGTTGTAACCTTACAAAATGTTTATCATGTTCCCTCTATTCCAAAATGTCTTATATCAGTTAGCAAATTGGATGAGCACGGTTTTAAAATCACCTTCGAGTCATGGAAAGTTGTGATTTCAAAACATGGTGTATTTGTGGGAAAAGGATACTATGTAGGAGGGATGTATCATGTAGATGATAGTAGTGGTTCGGTTGGTAAAATTCAGAATCTTAATGTTTCTGTTGTTGAAATACCCCATTTCGAAAGTACAGATAATTCTGTTTGTTCAATTTCCTTATGGCATAAACGTTTAGCACATACAAATGTGAAAAACATTGAAAAGATGAAAAACAACGGATTAATAAAATTTCAAAATAAAGATTTTGAAAAATGTGAAACTTGTGTTAAATCAAAGTTTGTGAAGAAACCTTTTCCAACCGTTAAACGTGAAACTACACTACTTGAATTGATACATTCTGATATTTGTGAATTGAATGGAATACTTACTCGAGGAGGTAAAAGGTATTTCATAACATTTTGTGATGATTCTAGTCGCTACCTGTATGTATACTTATTACGATCAAAAGACGAAGCTTTTGATTAATTTAAAGTATACAAAGCTGAGGTAGAGAATCAACTCGGGAAAAGGATTAAAATCCTTAGATCTGACCGAGGAGGGGAGTACTTTACTGGAGAGTTTGACGCATTCTGTGAAGAGAATGGTATCAAGCATGAGCGCACCTCACCGTATACACCACAACAAAACGGTTTAGCCGAAAGGAAAAACCGAACCCTTGTAGAGATGGTTAACTGTATGTTGAACCAATCTGGGTTACCGACTAACTTATGGGGAGAAGCCTTGTTAGCCGCCTGTCACATTCACAATAGAATTACTAGTCGTGTAATTCACATGAGTCCATATGAGTCATGGAAATGTAGAAAACCAAACCTGGATTATGTAAGAGTCTGGGGGTGTTTGGCCTACTATCGAACACCTGATCCTAAAAGGTCAAAACTTGGACCTCGAGGTATTAGAAGCATATTTGTTGGATACGCTCGAAATAGCAAGGCTTATAGACTATTGGATGACAAAACAAGTGTAATAATAGAATCCAGAGATGTGGAATTCTTTGAAGATAAATTTTCGAAAGATGTCGAAAATTCTCATGCGCCGCTAGTTCCAACTTCTTGTGGTTCGTCTCGTGGAGAAACCTCCACAAAGATTAATGAACCACGACGGAGCACACGAGCTAGAAAGGAGAAAGATTTAGGATCAGATTTCTTCTCCTACTTAGTCGAAGGGACGCAAAAGAAAGTAACAAGAGAGGTTATTTTCATGATCAATATCGATGATGCCCCTAAGACTTTCTCGGAAGCCATGTCATCTCGTGATGCTCCTTTATGGAAGGAGGCAATTAATGATGAGATGGATTCCATACTTGGAAATCAGACTTGGGAATTAACAGAACTTCCTAAGGGCGTGAGACCTATAGGATCCAAATGGGTGTTTAAGAAGAAGCTTAACCCAGATGGATCGATATCTGCCTTTAAAGCAAGATTAGTTGCTAAAGGCTACAGGCAAAAAGAGGGGATTGATTACTTTGCTACGTACGCCCCAGTAGCTAGAATTAGTTCCATAAGAACTCTTATAGCAATTTCTGCAATTAAAGGGTTGTACATTCATCAAATGGATGTAAAGACAGCTTTTCTAAATGGTTACTTAAACGAGGAGGTTTATATGGATCAACCCGAAGATTTTGTAATGCAAGGACAAGAGAATAAAGTATGTAGACTTGTGAAGTCCTTGTACGGGTTGAAGCAAGCTCCAAAGCAGTGGCATGAGAGGTTTGACACCATCATTATTTTTTCGGGTTTCAAAGACAACAAATTTGATAGTGTATTTATACCAAAAGCATGAAAGAATATACATTGGTGATTTGTCTTTATGTTGATGATATGTTGATCATTGGCACAACTCTTGATGGTATATTAAAGACGAAGTCTTACTTATCCTCGAACTTTAAGATGAAAGATCTTGGAGAGGTAGACACCATTTTAGGAGTTAAAGTGAGAAGGACAAACAATCAAATTTCTCTAAGTCAATCTCATTACATTAGTAAGATACTGACCAAGTTTCAGCACTTGGATATTAAGGAATGTAACACTCCTTTTGAAACAAGTGTGAAACTTGAAGTGAATTCTGGTCGTGCAGTGGCTCAACTAGAATATGCTAGTGTCATTGGTAGCTTGATGTATGCCATGCATTGTACTAGACCTGACATTGCTTTTGCTGTGAGCAAGTTGAGTCAGTACACAAGTAACCCAAGTTTGGAACACTGGGATGCAGTGTCAAGAGTACTAGGATACTTGAAGAGAACTAGTGCTTTACAACTAACATACACGTCATACCCAGGAGTTTTGGAAGGGTATTCAGATGCAAGTTGGATAAATCACTCTGGTGATTCCAAATCCACAAGTGGATGGATTTATACACTTGTCGGAGGAGTCGCTTCTTGGCGAGCAAGAAACAAATGTATTCTCATTCTACTATGGAAGTCGAGTTTATTGCCTCGTCGCAGCAGACGAGGAGGCCGAGTGGATTCGGATTTGTTGATGGATATCCAATTGTGGCCCGGTCCAATGCCCTCAATTCCATGTACCGTGACAAAGAAGTCGCTTTGTCTATAGCTTACAACTCGTGTATAATGGGAAGTCGAGACATCTCCGTCTTCGACACAATTATGTGAGACAATTAGTTGAGAATGGTACCATTAGTGTTGTTTTCGTCAAGTCGTGTAGAAACTTGGCAGATCCACTTACTAAGCCTCTGACGAGAGACTTGGTGAGTATTACTACTAGAGACGTGGGTCTGAAACCATAAATGAATCGGTTAGTGATGGTAACCCGACTTGGATTTAGTGCTCCTATCTCCAAGTTTAATGGGTAATAACAAGTCATTGATTGATAGAAGGTACTATCGCATAATTGACCCATGTAGTAGAGATAGTACGGCGTTGTCGAGATTTAGGATGAGATATTCTCTTAACAAAGCTTTAGAGGCGTCTTAGCAACGGAGATGTTATAGAAGTTTTGCCTATATGACTTAAAGGTGGTGCCGCCTTGAATAGAGAGCTTGTGGTTTCTCTCTTAGAGGGTCATGAATCAGGATAAAGCGCATGGCCATATTAGCGCTCAGTGAGAATGCAATGGTTACGATGGGAAGTGTGTAGAAATGTGCCGGTAATATCACAAGATTCTTGGTTTAATCGTCGGACACCGTAGAATCGATTTTACTTTGCATATTTAAAGTAAACGGGGTTTAATCTTAGTGACACCTTCGTGACATAACCCATAAGAGTAGCGGAAAACTTTCCAACCTAGTGGGGGATTGTTGGAAATATTAGTTTGAAGTTTATTACTCATAAAGCATGAGTGCAATTAGTTAATGCATCAACTTATTGTACATGGTATACAACATAAGGTACAAGATAGCTAAGTATCTAATACCACTTGTGGTTGACTTGGTGTGTCAAGACTGTAAACAGGAAAATGGATGCTATTTTGGTGCAACCGCCCACTCTCCCTTAGCTTTAGGATGACGCTTTTACACTTCATCTTTAACTACCGATTGGGATATAAAAGGCTATGAAGAGTCTAACAAATACACATACTGTAATATACACATACCACACAAGATTGTTGTTGCCATTAAACACTTCCTTTTAAGTTTTCGCTCACCGCTATTGCGTTGCAAACCAAGTGTCGTTGTTGCTCAAGGTTTGTGTGTGTGGATCAGATACATCACAAGTGCCGGCTCGTAGACTCCAAAGAACGTTACGGGTGCCGATCGACTTAAAAGGACGAGGATTAATCTCCGTGCAGTTCAATCTTGGTGGTGTTTACTACGTTTGATCGACACCGAAGAAGATGGAGATCAAGGTGAAGTTTGTTCTCGCACTTTGGAATTTTGTTCTTGCATTTGGGTTATATTCTTGTCTGTCGAATGTGCTCAAATGACTTTCAAGTTCATTTTATGATGTTGGTTATGTTTTCAAAAGTATCGAGAAGCTATATTACTTTATTTGGTTCAATAATTATTATTCCTTTCAATTTGATTTGTACTAAATTGTGCAATGTAATATATGACACTTATATATTCAACAAAGATACACCCCTTCAACTCGAACCAAGAGATGCCAATGAAGGTTATCGACCTCCTTAAACCGGACTCACACCCATCAGAACACCAATCAAAGCGGCAAGAGGGGTTTCAATGGTTTGTTATTAAAAGGAAAAGCGAATACTTGCATACAATATGAAACTTACTACCTATTTATAGACTACAAAGCAACAAAGTAAATACATAAGATTTGCATGAAATGGATCGAACGTGGAATATATCAACACTTTTATTCAAAAATACAGGCCCACATCTTGACCCGCACCACCGATCCGTGACCCATAATGAACCACGACGTGACCCATCAAGATTACCCAGCATAATATGCATACCCAAAGCCAAAAGGAAAAAACCTTCAACTTTTCTAAGTCAATGGAAAAGAAGAAACTTTAGTCAAAACAAGTTGCTTTCTCCAAAATTAATGCTCTACTTCCAACTGTCATGTTGCGTCAAAATTAATACTCTAATTAAGTTGTTTCATGTATTTTTCATGCCTTTGCACTTCAGCTTTTATTACAAACCATACATTGTTATAGAAATATCTTAAAAACAATTATTGGCTCCAAGTATGAGAAAAAAGTGTTAAAATTTGGGGTAATAATCTGTGGCAAACATGTCACTCTATCAATTGCTAATGGCTTTCAAGTTATCATCATTACAGGCTTATTACAGGGGTTAAACATGGACAAAGCATTAGTGGTTTAAAGTTCCAAGATTATCATTTCACCAAGGCTTTCATCGCTTTCACGATGAGCATTTTATAGCCGTTAGAGGGTCTTAGTGTAACTTAATCCCTATTTAATAAGTCCCTTATTCTAGGGTTACACACACTGAGTGTGCGCCTTTTGTATCACTCTCTCTCTTCTCTAAGATCATTTCACCGATCTTGTCTTGTCTTTACATTTACATGATTATTGTCTCATTGACATTAATCTAATCTTGTAACATTGGATACTATTATTAATCTAAGTCGATTGCGCTTAGATCCGAATAAAGGTTATATTGTTCATCTTGTGTTGCCTATACTTCGACATGGTATCGAGCTTGTGCTCATTGATTCTCTTGGCAACAAATTGGTGGTTTGGGGTTATTACTATTGGCGTAATCACCGGTTATCTTCTACTTACAATTTGCCCTAGACTAAGTGAATCTAGGTAATTGTGATTTGTTCTTCCACGCATATTTCTCTCGTAAGTCTAAGTCTTATCTCTTCTTCAAACATACAAGACTTAAGTCTTTGTTGGTGCAAACGGGTAGACTAACATCTTGATCTCGCCACCTTTGAGTGGTATGAATACCGCCTGGTTTACCCTAGTCCATGTGCTTGGTGCTTGTTGCTTCTTAATTACAAAGTCTTTTTTTATTTTGTCTATTTTGCTCTTATTATTATCTCTATCTGTGATTCTTTGTCTGTCTTAATACATTTGTCTGTCTTATTGTTATCTCTGTCTGTGTTATTTGTATGTCTGTCTCGTCTGCCTTATTGTTTACATTATGACTTTCTCTATTGTCTCTGGAGATGAATCTCACATAAATGTGTCATCTGGGAATAGCTCTGCTAAACCTAATGCCACTGCTTTTTCTGCCAAAACTTTTGACAATAGAAAATTTTCTGATAACAACACTTTCAATAAAGGTACTGGTTTTAATACTGGTAACAGCTCCAATAACAGAGGACCAAACATGTATCTCAAATGTCTTAACTGCAAAAAACCTGGTCACACTATTGATAGATGCTATGATCTTATTGGCTATCCGCTTGGATATGTTAAAAGGATTTTAATGTTAAACCCTTCAAGAAGAATGTTTTCTTCAAGAAGAAAATGTTTCACCGATACCCATCATATCACCGATAATAGAGCTAGCAACTCTCCGCCTTTTGTCTAATAAAGTTCTCCGGACTTATGAGTCTTCTTAATGAAAAGAATGTGTCTTCCGCCAATGCCAACGCGATGTAAAAATTTTTCGTGAACATTCTTTAATGGCGTGTCAAGTTCAACATAAACTTCAACAAATTTTTAACAACAACAACATAAAATCTTATCCGAAACATCGGCCTTGGTTGGATTGTTGACTGTGCAAATCAAAGACATGATCAGATTTCGCCAAATTTCTAATTAATGTTGTTGACATTTCAAATCTTGGTCTAACTGTTGGACATCCCAATGGTACTCGTGCTTTAATTACAAAATTGGTGATTTAAAGGTCAATAATGATCTAACTCTTTGATGTTCTCGTTGTTCCCGAGTACAATGTTAGTCTCGCCGTCTGCTCATAAGATTGCCGAGACAATAAGATGTTTGTTGGGTTTAATGAGTCTAATTGTTATATATGTGATTTTCATCAAAAAGGATTGTGGGGTTGGTAAACAATCCAATGGGTTATATATGTTTGACATTGAATCTACATATAAGATTACTTCTAATAACTGCATATCTGCTTGTTATGTTTCTAGAAATCTCTGGCATCAAAGACTTGGTCATCCATCTGATCAAGTTCTGCATATACTTAAAACCACTCTTAAACTTGATAGCACATCTGAATCTGACCATCTTTGTGACACTTGCAATAAAGCCAAACAAACCAGGGAACCATTCCCTCTGAGTGAACATAAATCTACTAAAATTGGTCAACTTGTTCATCTTGATGTATGGGGACCATACAAAGTCACTAGCAGAGAGGGTTACAAATATCTTTTAACCATTGTTGATGACTATTCTAGGTCGTCTGGGTGTATATGCTAAGGGAAGGATGATGTTTATGTTTCCATTGTTAATTTCACTCATTTGCTATCTAATCAATTTGAACACAATGTTAAGATATTCGTAGTGATAATGGGACGTAATTTGTCAATAACAAACTTCAACTCTTCTTTCATGAAAAAGGAATTTTACATCAAACCTCTTGTGTCTATACACCTCAACAAAAATGGTATTGCAGAAAGGAAACATAGGCATCTCCTTAATGTGGCCAGATCCCTTATGTTTCAGGGGGAATTACCTCTATATCTTTGGTCTGAATGTGTTCTAACTGCTGCCTATATCATAAACAGATTACCATCTTCAGTGTTATCTAGCAAGTCTCCCTTCTTCTTTGTGTATGGGCATGACCCTTCACTCTCTCTCCTTAGAGTATTTGGCTGCTTATGCTATGCCACCATTCTCAACATCTCGATAAATTTGGTAGTAGGTCCAAAAAGTGTTCTTATTGGTTACTCAAATGAGAAAAAGGCTATAAAATCTTGAGCCTAGAAACAAAAATATCTTTTACTCCGTAGATGTCAAATTTATGAAACCTGCTTTCCATTCAAAATGAAAAATAATGTGTCAAAACCATTTGTTGAAAACTATGTGCCTAAAGATTTAAATCACAAATTTTTTTTTGACTCCTATGATGATAGCAGTGTTGTATCATCCCACTAGGGATGATGAACTGCTGCAACTTCCATAGATGAAAATATACACCTCGAGGGCAATGTATCACATGAATCACATCCCCGATGCATCTTCCGATTCTCACGATACATCTTCCGATTCAACTCAAAATTGCTCAAGAAGAAGGCTTGCCACCACTCATCGCTAGAAGGTCAACCGTAGTTTCCAAATTGCCCAAGAATCTTAATGATTTTATTATTGAAGGGAAAGTTAAATATTGCATTGAAAAGGTTGTTAATTACTCTAATCTTAACAAAGATAATTACTGCTTTGCCTCTAGTCTAAATAAAAGTATTGAACCTACCTGTTATGAAGAAGCTATCCTTGATAGTAATTGGGTTGATGCTATGAACTCTGAAATTGAGGCCTTAAATGAAAATCATGCTTGGGATATAACTGATCTCCCACCTAATAGAACTCCCATTGGTTACAAATGGATGTTTAAAATTAAATATAAAGCCAATGGTGAAGTTGATAGATACAAGGCTAGACTAGTTGTTAAAGGCTATAACCAAAGGAAGGAATAGACTATGATGAAACCTTTTCTCCTTATGAAAATGTCATTGTTAGATGTCTTATTGCCTTAGCAGTAAAAACAAATGGCCTCTTTTTCAACTTGATGTTAACAATGCTTTCTTGTATGGAGATCTTGATGAGGATATCTATATGACCATCCCCAAGGGGTTCAGAATGAGAACAATAAAATAAAGTTTGTAAACTTGTCAAATCTCTATATGGCCTAAAACAAGCTCCCGTAAAATGGAATGAAAAACTTGTCGGTGTTTTAAAGGAAAATAACTTTGTCCAATCATCAATGATCACTCTTTGTTCACCAAAATAGAGAATGACAAGTTTATTGCTCGCTTGTTTATGTGGATGACATTGTTCTTACTGGAACCGTATTGATGAGATAAATCTTTTAAAGAGTTTCTAAAATCCAAATTTCATATCAAAGACTTGGGAAATCTAAAATATTTCCTTGGCATTGAGGTTTTAAAACTGGAATGACATTTGTCTTTCCCAAAGAAAATACTGTCTTGAACTTCTCAAAGAATTTGGTCTTCTTGGTGCAAACCCGTGTCTACTCCTATGGAACCCAATTTTGTCCTTCCATACATTCCCACCGCCGATGACCCCTCGCTTGACAACATCATCGGCTATCGGGTTACTTGGGAAACTTATCTATCTCACCCATACAAGACCCGACATCTCATACTCGGCTCATTGTCCGCACAATACATGCATTCTCCATTGAAATCTCATCCGAATGTGCCTCAATGTTCGAGATATCTAAAAGGAGCTCCGTGAAAAGGTATAAGGTACAATTTCAAGAACTCGAAAATCATCTTGAAGGATATAGTGATCTTGATTGGGCCAAATGCAAGAAAACAAGAAAATCATCACAAAGTTATTGTGTCTTCTTTAATGATTGTTTGATCTCATGGAAAAGTAAAAACAAAACACTCTTTCAAAATCTTCCACGTAAGTAGTATAGATCTATGTCATCGCTCTGTGAAATCATCTGGATTCAAAAATATTAAAAGATCTAAAAGTTGATATTAATCTCCCGTTAATCTTTTTGTGACAACAAATCGCTTTACAACTTGTCACAACCCTGCTTTTCCATGAAAGATCAAAACACTTTGAAATTGATGTTCACTTCATCGTGGAGAAAATTGCAAGAGGTGTTATAAGTGCTAAAAGATTGCCTCTTCAAACCAAACTGCAGACATTCTCACTAAAAATCTCCATCAGCATAAATTTTTGTGTGAAAAATTGATATTGTTTGATATGTTTGCTCATCAGATTAAGGGGGAATGTTAAAATTTGGGGTAATAATCTGTGGCAAACATGTCACTCTATCAATTGCTAATGGCTTTCAAGTTATGATCATTACAGGCTTATTACAGGGGTTAAACATGGACAAAGCATTAGTGGTTTAAAGTTCCAAGATTATCATTTCAGCTGAAGGATTCTCTGTTTCACGATGAGCATTTATAGTCGTTAGAGGGTCTTAGTGTAACTTAATCCCCTATTTAATAAGTCCCTTATTCTAGGGTTACACACACTTGAGTGTGCAGTCTTTTGTATCACTCTCTTCTCTTCTCTAAGATCATTTCACTGATCTTGTCTTGTCTTTACATTTACATGATTATTGTCTCATTGACATTAATCTAATCTTGTAACATTTGGATACTATTAATCTAAGCTGACTATTGCAGCTTAGATCTGAATAAAGGTTATATTGTTCATCTTGTGTTGCCTATACTTTCGTACTAAAAGGAACATAAATTAAAGATATTTTATTGCAAATTATTGGCTCCAGGTTTGCACATTTTCAAATGGAGATTGTAGACGGCCTTCACCGAAGACTTAATTGATATTCATATTTTTGAAGAAGATGATAGCCTCATTGATCACAAATTTACCTAGATTTGGCTTTTTATTTTTTATTTAATGAAATTTAAATTGAGGAAGAAACTAAAAGTCCAAATATGATGAACTTCCAGCATAATCACAATGTTTAAATTAGAGTTGAAATGTGTTAGTATTACATGTTATTATGACCATACCACTAGGTGATTGCCTTTGATGATACAGATTGTGAGGAGGTGATGTCGGTATGGATACCACTAAGGATCTGCGCGCGGGATTTTATTTTTAATTTTTTTCCTGAAAAGATGAATATATATTAATCACAAGACTTTACATAAGGATACTAGGCGCGAGATTTTGCTTTTTGTTTTTTTTTGTTTTTTTTTTTTGTTTTTTTTCAATTCAGAACTTGAGCAAAGGACATTCCCTAAGCATCAAATCTGGACTAGCTACTACCAAACAACAAAAGAAGAATTAGCAAAAAGAAGAATTAGCATTCAGTACATTCATCAGTCAATACATGATTCCTTAAAATCATTTCAACTAACAGAATCAACAGAACAATCACCATTTTTGCATAAACTCATTTATACAGAACACATCTAATTCCACAGAAAACCGCTGCATGCTGAATATGAAAATGAAACTTTATTTTTCTATCATATACATACAATTGGGACCTACACTTACGCTGAAAACGAGATACGCAGAAGTATAGAGTTTGTTCTCCATATAATAAAGTTGTGAGATAGACTGAACTGAATCATGATATCCTCAACGCGATAATTCCTGTGACACGTTTCTCATGGTTGGTCTGGCCTTTGGATCTGTGAGAATGCATGCCAATGCCACATGACAAACACGCATAATTTCCTTTTCGATTAGCCTGTCTGTTGGGTAAGAGAGACGCTGGTCCAATATATTTTCCAACATTGTACCATGACTGGTAGAAGAGTTGAAGTACGAAAGAAGCTCTCCGGGATGTTTCCCTCCAATTGTTTCAAGTGCCACCACTCCAAAACTATACACGTCATATTTTTCGTTCACAATCATGCTATATGCAAGTTCTAGATGATCACATACCAAAAAGAATGTTAGCAAAGTTTAGCTCCTATTAGCTAGACGTGATTAAACTTAAGAAGCGAAACAGCGTGTAGAAGTAACAACCTGGAGCAATATACCCCAAAGTTCCTGCGATGACTGTTTGGTTGGATGAATCGGGGTCAAGCAATCTGGCTGCTCCAAAGTCAGCAACAAATCCTTCCATTTCCGAGTTTAAAATAATGTTGTTGCTTGATATGTCTCTATGAACGATAGGCGGGTTGCAATCATGATGCATGTAAGCTAAAGCATGGGCTACATCTTTGATAATCTTCACCCTCTTCATCCAATCCACTTCAACAGCCAATTCATCGTCACTCAATGCACAAAATAGGCTCCCTTTTTCCATGTATTCATATACAAGGAAGTTGCATTTGTTATGCAAACAAAAGCCGTAAAGTTTCACAATGTTTTTGTGCCTCAGGTTAGTTAACACTTGGACTTCATTCTTGAAGCTCTGGTCGAATGCTGGTTGCTTAGCTTCATACCGTTGAAGTTTTTTCAATGCAAATGTTTGACCGTTTGGCAGTTTTGCTTCGTAAACACTACCATAGCCACCGGTTCCAATGCAGTATTTAAGGTCAAAATCCTCTGTAGCTGTGATGAAGTCTTCATACGCAATTGTTCCATCATAATTCAATATCGAGCATACGTCTCCATGTTTTGTGATTTCAAGCTGGATTTTCTTTGTGGTAGTCTTTTTACGATGGTAAAAGAAATTCACAAGCACTAAGAAGCAAAGTCCCACGATAATGGGAAGAGAAACTGTCAAACGGGGTATGTGCTGTTTTCTTCGCTTATGTTCATTGGTTTTTTGAGTGTCCACTTGTCATATTATTGGATGGCCAACCGATTTCTCCAACAAAATGATTACCACTAATGTCCAGGTAGTATAAGTAACGGCAATTATGTACACTTGAGATAGCTCCCGTCATCAGATTGCTAGAAAGGTCTAGATGCTTAAGAGAACAGGGATAACCAAACATGTTTCCTGACAACTGATTTGATGATAAATCAAGGTAAGAAGGAGTTGAGAGCTTCCCCAATTCAGGATGAATTAGTAGTCAATTTTTTTTTTTTTTTTCCCTAATACATGGTCGAGTGTTGCTACTTAATAAGCATGTGGTGTTGTTCAAGTATTGAATGTGTTTTGACGCTTGTTGCAGGCTTACTATATACTGGATGAGGTACTTATAGCTGGGGAACTTCAGGAATCAAGCAATAAGCAATATAATTGCACAGGCAACCAAGTAAGCTCGTGCTTACTCCTGCCCGTACCTTTTATGTTTCTCTCTCTGATGATCAAATGGCGGATATTAGATATATGTATTTTGGGTTAGGCTTAACTTAGTTTTGACTTGCAGCTTACACAACCTATAGTGCAAGACCATATATACAACCTTGTGTACATCGTAAATTCGAAATGAACTTCATAAACTATAGGTAGATTTATTAATTATTCTACTTTTAAGAATTCTATCTTATTTTTGTAACTCATCTCTATCGTAGTATCTAATATTAATCGTTTACCAGGGACACTTTCCTTCAGCTCATCCTACACAGAAGGAAGTTAAGAGCTATAAAAGCGTTAAGGTCTGGTTTAGTTACCTTTTTTTTAACCTTGACGTGTTGTTATGTCAGGTGACCAGAGCCAATAAATAGATATGTCATAACAAGGAGGGATATAAATCTTCTTGTTATTTCAGCCGATTCGTTTGACCATTGCTGAAGGTATGGAATGTGATAGTATGTAGTTTTCATGCTGACTGGGTTGTGGTTCTATTATTTTGTTCTTTAAGAAACACATCTACGTGCCCACATAGTTTTCATGGTCCAAATAAAATAGCAGTCATATTTTTTTATGTCATAATGTTAGTATCTCATTGGTAGGTTTACAACCTCTGCTGATGGATCAGCTGAACTGTTAAGCATTCAAAGCGATGCAACACTTGATCTTCGAAAATTTTGATTCTCATTCTTTTGTAAGATTATGTGCTTAGTCCGAGTATTTTTCACCTTATACTTTTTGTTTGATATAACAAAATCATGCTGCCTGTGTTTCTTCCTGTTTCTTCACGCAACATTTCTTACCCATCTTTCTGGAGTGAATACATGGATCCTCTAGACATCTTGTTTGGGAGCTCGTCATAAGCTTTCTCGTTTCTCCACTTAGTTTCTTGCCAATATTAGCAACTTATTTTTTTAGTAGGTTATAGATGAGTTTTTTTTTTTTTTTTTTTTTTTTTTTGTTCCGTTAGGAACATGAATATTGGTAGATTGTGGGCACAGTTATAACGTGTTGTAAGTTCGGATGAGATAGTGTTATATTACATTAATAAAAGATAACAAACATGTAATAAAAGATAAAATACAAAAGCAAAACACATGAACCACTTGTTTTTTTGGTGAAACAACCTGCTTATGTCTGGAATAAACAGTTTCTATCAAACATTCATTTGGTGTTAGACCAAAACATTCATTTGGTGTTAGACCAATTAAGTGTGTTTTTTTTTAATTTAGTAGTTTGTTCAATATAGTTAAGACCAATATGTATTGAATTTGTAATGAGGTAAACATGGTAAGAACATTTATATATAACAATAGTCCTGACAAATTATTGTAACAATATGCAGACCAGGGAAAGTACATATTGCGGTTGTTCTGGATATGATGAAGCTCTGAGATAGACTGAATAATACCTCAACGTGATAGTTCCTGTGAAACTTCTCTCATGGTCGGCCTAGCCTTTGGATCTGTGAGGATACATGCCAATGCCACATGACAAACACGCATAATTTCCTTTTCGATTAGCCTGTCTGTTGGGTAAGAGAGACGCTGGTCCAATATATTTTCCAACATTGTACCATGACTGGTAGAAGAGTTGAAGTACGAAAGAAGCTCTCCCGGATGTTTCCCTCCAATTGTTTCAAGTGCCACCACTCCAAAGCTATACACGTCACATTTTTCGTTCGCAGTCATGCTATATGCAAGTTCTAAATGATCACATACCAAAAAGAATGTTAGCAAATTTTATCTGCTACTAGATAGACGTATTTAAAATTAAGAAGCGTAAGAATGTGTAGAAGTAACTACCTGGAGCAATGTATCCCAAAGTTCCTGCGATGACTGTTTGGTTGGATGAATCGGGGTCAAGCATTCTGGCTGCTCCAAAGTCGGCAACAAATCCTTCCATTTCCGAGTTTAGAAGAATGTTGTTGCTTGATATGTCTCTATGAACAATAAGCGGATTGCAGTCGTGATGCATGTAAGCTAAAGCATGGGCGACATCTTTTATTATGTTCACCCTCTTCATCCAATCCACTTCAACAGCCAATTCATGGTCACTCAATGCACAGAATAAGCTCCCTTTTTCCATGTATTCATATACAAGGAAGTTGCATCTGTTATGCAAACAGAACCCGTAGAGTTTCACTATACTTTTGTGTCTTAGGCTGGTTAACACTTGGACCTCATTCTTGAAGCTCTGGTCGAATATTGGTTCCTTAGCTTCATACCGGTGAAGTTTTTTCAAAGCAAATGTTTGACCGCTAGGCAGTTTTGCTTCATAAACACTACCATAGCCACCAGTTCCAATGCAGTATTTGAGGTCGAAATCCTCTGTAGCTTTTATGAAGTCTTCATATGCAATTGTTCCATCATAATTCATTATCGTGCACACATCTCCATGTTTTGTGATTTCAGGCTGTATTTTCTTTGTGGTAGCCTTTTTACGACTGTAAAAGAAATACACAACCACTAAGAAGCAAAGTCCAACGATAATGGGAAGAGAAATGGCCAAAATGGGTGCGTGCTGTTTTCTTCGCTTATGTTCATTGCAAGCTGATTTTGCACTCCTCAAATTTTTCGATGACCAGACCATTTCTCCAGTACGATGATTCTGAGACTGATTTAAAAGCAATAAATATGGGAAGTCACAGTAATTAAGTGCTTCTCCAATAAAATGATTAACACTTATGTCCAAGTATTCTACGTATACGCAATCACGTACATTTGTGATATTGCCCGTCATCAGATTCTGAGAAAGGTCTAGATGGACAAGAAAACAGGGATTAGCAAACGACATGTATCCTGACAACTGATTTGATGATAAATCAAGGTAAGAAGGTGGTAAGAGCTTCCCAAATTGTGGATGAATAGCTCCCACAAGATGATTATGATGAAGGTCTAAATGTCCCAAATTGAAATTGATCAAATATGCTATATCTAGGGGAATAGGCCCACTGATAGAATTCATGGCAAGGTTTAAGAATCGCAGATTGCTTAGATTACCAAAACTTGAGGGAATTGGACCATCAAGATTGTTATTACTCAGGTCCAACGTTCTGAGGTAAGTCAAGTTACTTATAAGTGCAGGTGGGATTGATCCATTCAGTTGATTTGCGCTCAGGTGCAGGTTGGTGAGATTAACCAAGGAACCAATAGATGAAGGGATTTGCCCAATAAAGTTGTTATGACTAAGATCAAGGTTTTCCAAATGGGTGAGATTAGCAAACGAGACAGTTAATTTACCTGTGAGAAGGTTATTAGAAAGATAAAGATTTTTCAAACGCGTGAGACTGGAAAACGAGTGAGGTAATTTACCCGTGAGTTGATTACCAGAAAGGGAAAGATGTGTTAAATTTGATAGCAAACCAATCTGCTCTGGGATGCTCCCTTCAAGCTTGCAGTTATTAATGGAAAGATCCTCAAGGTTTGGAAATGAAGCGAAGTCAAGGCTTCTCAGATCACCTAGACCTTCATTAGATGTAAAGTATAAGCTTGCAGTTATTGAAATGACACTACCTGCTTTGTTGCAATTGATTCCAAACCAATAACAATTATCTGAAGAAGCATTCCAAACTTCCCACCACTTCGTTGCAAGCAAAGCTTTTGCTTCTCTTGATTTGTTGAAATCATTAGCACTGGTTTTTGCTAACACGAAAACGATCATCATAAGCACATAAGTGAAACTGTTAAGAACAGTAAGATTTTTGGAGGAAGTAGGACACATTGTTAATGATCGTTTGATCGTCAAAAATCAAAAGTAAGTACTAAAGATTAATCATATGATACATAATTGGTAATGATCATGTATATATGCATACACAAAACCTTCTACTTTTCCAAGTCAATGGCAAAGAATAAGCGTTAGTCAATAATAAATTTCTTTGTCGAAAACTTTTCTAACCCATCCTATGGGTTGGGCGTAGCTTCCACATAATCGTTATTTCTTCAACTTGACAGAATTATAAATCGTGTCCACACAGTTTTTGTCAAATAGTATCCCCACAGGATTAGTATAGTCATCTTAACCACAGGATTAGTTCGCATGCTTTGACCACATTTGCTTGTTGACTTCAATATTAGAGTAAACAAATGAAGCAAATTCAAGATGTTCGAGATAACTTGAGTGGGATTCACATAATCATGAACGAGTAAGAGAGTCTTCTGAATGGTACTCGCTTATTCTTTCCCATGGTTTCAGTTATGATGATGATGAGAGTGGTATTTGGCATCTTGTTGTCCCGCATGTACGACTTTTTATAAAAGTGATTAATTTTTCTAATAATCGATCTTTTAATTTGCTGCCAAAGAAACACTACAGTGTGTATGATTAAGCAAATTTGGAAACTGGTTGAATTGGGTTTTATAATTAACAAGTCTATGGGATAAGCTTTGAAAACATAGCTAGGAAAAAATGGGTCAAAAAATGACCCAAACCGGACATGAAGCCATATGTTACTAACTCCAGATGCACAAAAGTATAATGACTAACACAAGACAAAATGAAACACTTTGTAGCATTCATGTATTCCTATTGTAATTTCATTTCATAAAAATGGCAGTTAGGTTGCAACGAAAACCGAGTACTCTAGGAATCTTGTCACGCAAAATTCATTAGGTGTTTCACAAAGCCCATGCAAAATTAGACCCTTGCTCGGTGATTTTATGAGCAAACACATGAGTATTTAGGGCTACTTTTTTAGTTTTTAGGTGTTGTGATTGTGGGCTTTGTGAGAAGTAACTCATTAGCCCAAACGTTTTTATTAGCCCAATGTTCATAAATATTTTCATTTGTTCCGTTAAAGTTCGAATTCAGCTCAATCTTGGCTCGAACGAGATCGAGTCGAATTACACAACAAAAAGCTCGACTTGTTTATACCCCTAGCCATATCACCCCGCTCCGGTGGGGTTTAGTGTTGGTTCATTGTTAGCAAAGTTTTGTTTAAGTAGCTCAACTTTTTTCTGCATTAGAGTGTTCAGGATTGTTTATTTTTTATTAGGTTTTTATCTACTTCACTTATTGTCATAATGCATAACCGTTTTCATTTTATTCGGTTATTTTCTGTCCGTTTTTATCCGTTGAATCGTCCATTTTATCCGTTTTCATTTTAACTGCTCGGATAAAAACAGATAAAATGGATAAAAGCAGCTTTTATTATCCACGTCAAAGCGGTTTTATCCGCTTTTATCTGTTTTATCTGCTTTTATCCGGAGATATTAAAATAAAACGGATAAAATAGACGATTTATTTAAAACGGATAAAAACGATGTAAAATAACCGAATAAAATGATTATGTATTATGACAATAATTGAAGTAGATAAGCATAACGAGTTTTTTTTGTAAAGTACGTTATGAATTTATAGCTTTTCTTCTTACAAATTTGTGTCAACTGTTTATTTATAATTGTGTATCGAGACAAAATCAGATGATTAACAGGTTGTGAGCTACTTGTTTTAATATGCTTATTTTTGCTAGAGGTGGAATTACTTTTTAAAAAAAAAATTAAACGCCATAAATACTTAATTTTTTTGAGCAAGCAAATTTAAACACCATTTCAAAAAGTGCTTTTATTTGTAAACAACTTATAAACGTGTAAGGTGTGGAGCTGGAATGGGAGAGGGAAATCTTCTTTCCTATGCGGGAACCAATAAAAGTCCATATGCCTCTTTTCAGGAAAAACAATTTTTCCAAAAACATGAAGAGAGAGAAAAGTCTGTTTTGTGGAAAGAGTGTATTATGGGTAGTTGTGAGTGGTATGTGTGTTTTTTGGAGCTATTTTTAACTAATGAAACATAAAAGGAGGTAGAGGGAAAGAGGGAATGTGTTACAAAGGTTGAGAGAAAATTGAACAAAAATATGATAAAAGTGTGTTTTAATAACGTGGAGGTGATCTGACAAGAGAAACTCATAACCGCACCCTCAAATCTAAATACTTATACTTAAGCAAAAAAAAGTAAAAATAACAATAAAATAAAAATAAAAATAAAATTTCAATAAGTTATAGTGCATTTTTTTTATTGTGAATATACGAGGAATAACGGGTTAAGATTGCACGACATAAATGAGAAATTTATTTGAGGACAGTTTAGTGACTTGCTTTTCTAAGTTTTACTGAAGTAACATTAGAAGAAAAAGTTTCATATGAGCATCCAGCTTTTAAAAACGTTCATAAACTAGTCATGTCATTAAATTAAAAACCTATTGATTTCTTAGACCTATTTACACTATGCATAAACCCTTTTAAAGGTTCCAAATATGTCTCCATAATTTAATTGTAAACGATTTTGAACCACTTCATATCCTAAATCTCTTCAAGCCACCTAAACATGAAATATGTATAAAGTTTTTAGAACTCTAGTTAAATGGGGCCGGTCTTGCTTAATGCAAAAAGTTATAGTGATAAATATCGCTTCAAAAATTAGTCTATAGTGTTTTCTTTAATTGTTTAACTTATTCACTTATAAATTTTGTAGAAATGTATATAGCATAAGAGGAGTTGAATGTAAAAACTAGTAGAAAAACGGTTTGTAGTCTAAATAACTTCAGTAATGAAATGAGTTGATTAGGAGTGGTTTAGCACCCGCTAGTCACCCAACTAACTCCGCCCATCAAGTAGTAACATACTCTCATAAGAAAAACAAAAATTATGCTACTTACTTTTGCCGGTTAATAAACCCTTTTTTTTTTTTTTTTTTTTTTTTTTTTTACATAGAAGTATAGAACAATACTTTAGTTATCAAGTATTAGAAAAGAGTAAAATACTTTGTAAAAAATGTTCACATTTTCTTGTACGGAATAACATTGATTTGGGCTTAGCATACCATTAATTAGCATAATCTCACATTTTTTATTTTAGGGCTACGATTCACTTTATAGTTGTGGTAATGGGCTTTATGAGAAGTAACCCATTAGCTCAAACCTGTTTGATAGCGCATTTTTTTTTAAAAGATTTTCATTTGTAAAGTCTTGGTCCAATAAGCTAAAATGAACAAATAAGGCGCGAGAACTTGCACATACAAGGCTGTCAATAATAAAGAAAAAGTAATAGCACCTAATGTCGATTTGCATAAGATAACTTTAGAGATGAAATCAACAATATCGTGTAATAAACTCACAAACATCTTAAAAGATGCATGTCCCAAGCAATTTCACAAACATCTTCACAATTTTATGCTTTTGAGTGACCCATCAACGAAGAAGTTGTGGGTACAAGTTTCGTTAGAGATATTTGTGAGGTATTTGAATAAAAGGATTAAGATTGAATGGCATAAACACAAAATTTATAACATTTGTTACATACAATTTAGTGACTTTCTTTGTAAGTGTAATTAAAGTAACAAGTGCAATGACTTTGGAAGAAAAAAAGTTCCATAAGTAGTAACCATATATCATCAGTGTTTTTCATTTATGCTTAGCACATCTATTACAGTACACTTTTTGCATGACATCCATCAGTCAATACATGATTCCTGTAAATCATTCCAACTAAGAGAACAATCACCATTTTTGCATAATCTAATAACACTTCTAATTCCACAGAAAAACACTGCAGGCTAAATATGAATATGAAACTTTATTTTTCTATCATATACATTATACATACAGTTGGGACCTACACTTATGCTGAAAAAGAGCTACGAATAAGTATAGAGGTTGTTCTCCATATAATAAAGCTGTGAGAGAGTGACTGAACTGAATCATGATATCCTCAACGCGAGAATTCCTGGGACACGTTTCTCATGGTTGGTCTGGCCTTTGGATCTGTGAGAATACACGCCAATGCCACATTACAAACACGCATAATTTCCTTTTCGATTAGCCTGTCTGTTGGGTAAGGAAGTCGTTGGTCCAATATATTTTCCAACATTGTACCATGACTGGTAGAGCAGTTGAGGGATGATAGAAGCTCTCCGGGATGCTTCCCACCTATTGTTTCGAGTGCCACCACTCCAAAGCTATACACGTCACATTTTTCGTTCACAATCATGCTATATGCAAGTTCTAAATGATCACGTAACAAAAAGAATGTTAGCAAGGTTTTAACTGCTAATAGAAAGACATAAACTTAAGAATCGTGAGCATGTGTAGAAATAATTACCTGGAGCAATGTACCCCAAAGTTCCTGCGATGACTGTTTGGTTGGATGAATCGGGATCAAGCAATCTGGCTGCTCCAAAGTCGGCAATAAATCCTTCCATTTCCGAGTTCAAGAGAATGTTGTTGCTTGATATGTCTCTATGAACAATAGGCGGATTGCAATCGTGATGCATGTAAGCTAAAGCATGGGCTACATCTTTGACTAGGTTCACCCTCTTCATCCAATCCATTTCAATTGCCAATTCATCTTCACTCAGTGCACAAAATAGGCTCCCCTTTTCCATGTATTCATATACAAGGAAGTTGCATTTGTTATGCAAACAGAACCCGTAGAGTTTCACAATGCTTTTGTGTCTTAGGCTGGTTAACACTTGGACTTCATTCTTGAAGCTCTGGTCGAATGTTGGTTGCTTAGCTTCATACCGGTGAAGTTTTTTCAAAGCAAATGTTTTACCGCCAGGCAGTTTTGCTTCATAAACACTACCATAGCCACCGGTTCCAATGCAGTATTTGAGGTCAAAATCCTCTGTTGCTGTGATGAAGTCTTCATATGCAATTGTTCCTTCATAATTCATTATCGTGCACACATTGCCATGTTTTGTGATTTCAGGCTGTATTTTCTTTGTGTTAGCCTTTTTGCGAGTGGAATCGGAATACTCAACCACTAAGAGTAAACCACAAAGTCCAAAGATAATGAAAATAGCGGTCGAAAGGGGTACCCAACCCCAATTGTATTGTTCACTGTTTTCTGATTGTCCACTTACCAGATTATTGGATGACCAACCCATTTCTCCATTAAGATGATTCTGAGACTGATTTAAAACAATAAATTGGAATTCGTCTTGATTAAGTGCTTTTCCAACAAAATGATTGCCACTAATGTCCAAGTATATTAAGTTTCTGCAACCACGCACTCTTGTGATATCGCCCGTCATCAGATTCCGAGAAAGGTTTATATATAAAAGAGAACAGGGATTAGCTAGTGACACGTTACCCGAAAACTGATTTGATGATAAATCAAGGTAAGAAGGAAATAAGAGCTTCCCAAATTCTGGATGAATAGCACCCACAATACGATTATGATGAAGGTCTAAATGTCCTAAGTTCATCAAATTAGCTATATCTAGTGGAATGGGCCACTGATGGAATTCATGGCAAGGTTTAAAAGTGCAGTTGGCTTAGATTACCAAAACTTGACGGAATTGGACCATCAAGATTGTTGTCCCTCAGGTTCAGCATTTCTAGATTCTTCAAGTTACTTATTTCATGTGGGATGGGTGCATTCAGTTGATTACCGCTCAAGTCGAGAACTTTGAGATTAACCATAGTTCCTAAAGCTGGTGGGATGAAACCGGTAAAGTTGTTTTGACTAAGGTCAAGGTTTTCTAATTGTGTAAGATTGGTTAGTGAAACTGGTAACTTACCTGTGAGTAGATTCCCACTAAATGAAAGATAGGACAAGTAGGTGAGATTGGCCATGGAATCAAGATATGAAGGGATCGGACCCATGAATTGGTTTCGACTAAGATCCACTGTAGTCAAACCTCAACTTCACTAGCTGAGATGGAATAATAACATTGAAATTATTATGAGAAAGATTGAGGTCTCTTAACCTTGTGAAGGAAATATGTAAATTAGCTCTTGAGGGAATTGGACCATCAAGATTGTTATTACTCAGGTCCAACGTTTCAAGCTTATGCAAGTTAGTTATAAGTGCAGGTGGGATTGATCCATTGTTGATTTGCGCTCAGGTCCAGGTTGGTGAGATTAACCATGGAACCAAAAGATGAAGGAGAATACCAGTGAAATTGTTATTACAGAGATCAAGGTTTTCCAAACGGGTGAGATTGGCAAACGAGACAGTTAATTTACCCGTGAGATTGTTATTAGAAAGATTAATGTTTTCCAAACTGGCAAGATTGGCAAATGAGACCGGTATTTTACCTGTGAGATAGTTATCAGAAAGATCAAGTTGTTCCAAACGGGTGAGATTGGTAAACGAGGCAGGTAATGTACCTGTTAGATGATTACTATAAAGCCAAAGATATGTTAAGTTTGATAGCAAACCAATCTGCTCTGGGATGCTCCCTTCAAGCTTGCATTTGTCTATAGAAAGTCTCCCAAGGTTTGGAAATGAAGCTAAGTCGAGGCTTCCCAGATCACCCAGACCTTCATTATAATCACAGTAAAAGTATATCGAAATGACACTTCCTTCATAATTGCAACTAATATGAGGCCAATTACAATGATCTGAAGAAGCACTTCTGTCTCCCCACCAATTAGTTGCAAGCAACGCTTTTGCTTCTCTTGATTTGTTGAAATCATTAGCACTGGTTTTTGCTAACATAATAATGAGCACCATAAGCACAAAAGTGAAAGTTTGCATATGAGAAGTAAGATTTTTGGAGGAAGTAGGATGCATTGTTAATGCTTGTTTTATCATCAAAATTTAAAAGTGAGTAATCAAGGTTAATTGTATGATATATATTCGGCAACGATCATGTATATATGCATGCACAAAACCTTCTGATATTTCAAGTCAATGGCAAAGAGTAAACGATAGTCAATACCAAGTCTTTGTCAAAAAAAATTCTAACCCATCCTATGGGTTGGGCATAGCTTCCACATAATAGTTATCTCCTCTGCTTGATAGAATTACAATTGGTGTCCACACAATTTCTGTCAAACTCTTTCGACTCTTTCTTCGTAAATTCAAAGAAACAAACATTGTCGTTTCTGAATTATTTCGACATTTTTATTACACAAACATCATTCCATTTTACAAAATGTAAGCAACTGGAATTCTATCCATTCATTTCTAAACTTTTTTATTCTAAAACACACAATGAATGACTGGTTTGTTCTTTCTTTTATAGTGAGTTTAATTTTTTTTCAGGAATCTGCCATTTGTAATCAATCTTATTTGTCTTTAGTATTCACTATGTAAAATGGTTCTAACAATTTCGACCCATTGATGGTAATCGGATCGATTTGAGTTATGATTTACAATATTAGTAACCAAATCTTGTTGGATTTTATTAGTAACTTCTCTGATAGACTAATACCTTGTCAAAAACTAGTAGCAATGACTCACCCCGACTTTGACTAATGCAACGATGATAAAATCTCTTTCAACCTAAAATTCGTTGCCATTTCCACAAATCTTTCTACCGGAATCATAGGCATATCCATGCCAATAATTAGTAAGAACTAGCGTTTCCTCAAAACTGACTCCAACCTCTTCTTAGCCGCTGAGGCCTTTACTGCTGGTTTCATCTGAGCCCCAGGATTCGTTCACATGCTTTGAACACATTGCTTGTTGACTTCATTATTACTCAGTATTATGATAGTAAACACATGAAGCAAATTCAAGATGACTCGAGTGGATTCACAGAATCATGGAGGATTCTTCTGCTGCTAAAGAAACACTACAGTGTGTATGACTAAGCAAATTTGGACATATAAGAGAGCTTGAACACAACTCCATAACTTAAAAATTGGTTAAATTGTGCTTTATAATTAACAAGTCTAACGGATTAGCTTTGAAAACTTAACTAGAAATAAAATGGGTCAAAAAATGACCCAAATTGGACACGAAGCCAATATTTAATAATCTAGACGCACTTTTAAGCATGATGACTAACACGCGACAAAAGAACAAGTATGTTGCTTATTTATGCAAGCTATAGCATTGTCATTGCATTTTCATAAACAATGGCAAGTAGATTGCAAAGAAAAACGGAATACTCGTGTTTTTTAACCTTTTTTTACTACTTCTACATTTGATAGAACTAAGAATCCTGTCACATTTAGTCATGGTTGGTCTTTCATTAGACGTATCAAAACGCTCGTGCAAAGTTAGATCTTTTCTAAGGGCATTATCATTCAGTGAATTTCTAGAAGGGTTTGCACTAGGCAGATGTATCCCCAATGAAAAGCTCGGTCCCTGCATCCAACTTTAATGGCATGTTCTTTTTTAGGGGTCGGTATATATACTTATATAGACATGATTATCTCCCCAGGTTATAACCCTAACACTAAACCGCACGCTGGTTATTGAAGAGATACTTGATTCCATTTGGTCGACTTATTTGCTGCTGATTTTATAAGCAAAAATAATGAGATGCAATGCTAGGCTTCAACTGGTGTCTTATAAAGAATATGGCTCATCTGATTTTGACTTGTAATAACTATTTAATTTGACCCATTTGTTTCTACACAACTTGCATTGAACTTTGGAGTTAAGTCTCACCTTTCTTTATCATACAGTTTTAGTTGGATAATAAATAGTCTCCTTGCTCGAAGAATTATTTGATTGATAAAGTAGTATGTTTGACGCTTGGCCAAAAGAAATAATTTACCATAAAGCAAGAAAAAATAATTTATATATATTTTAATGTAATAAATAAACAAATGAGATATGATCATATGAAATTCTACATGAAATATGTGTATCAATGTATCATGTCAGAATGGGCTTTTGTAACATGTACTATTGAGTGTTCTTGCATTATAATCCAAATAAAAAGTTACCCATCGTAACAAAGGTTTCAAGTAGCCTTCATGCCCTCAATCCCTCATGATGTTATTCATTACTACTCACTCTTATACTAGCTTAATGATTACTTTTCTTAAAGTATGAAAATAAGTATGATAGCTTAATGGTTTCTGTGGTTTGCCGGATGTTTCACTTTTAGTAGAATAGTTCAAAAAATCTCGGATCCAATCCTAAAATGAAACACTTGTTACGGGTTTAGTCCATTTTCACTAACACCGTGAGTTTGACTTTATTTACGGTATTCGGGTCTATTTGAGTTATGATCCATGTTAAAAACTAGCTGCAATGACACACCCTGACTTTGACTAATGCCACGAAGATAAAATCACTTTCAACCATGTCGATTTGGTGCCATTTCCACAATTCTTTCTACTGGAATCATAGGCATATCCATGTCAGGAATTAGTAAGAACTGGCGTTTCCTCAAAACTGACTCCAGCCTCTTCTTAGTCACTAGGCCTTTACTGATGGTTTCATGACTTCATCTTTACCCCAGGATTCATTCACATGCTTTGACCACATTAAAAAAATAGATAAAAAGTTTGCTTCTATAGTAAGAACACAAGGTAAATACCCCATACTACTCGCGCCTAAAATTATCTGTATTTTTTTTTCTTCGTGATTACGTTATATAAAACCCAACCCTGATTCTACTATTGTGAATATTTGAATTAAAGGATTAAGATTGAATGACATAAACATAAAATTTACTATGTTTGATTAAAGTACAATTTAGTGACTTTCTTTGTAAGTGCATTGACTTTGGAAGAAAAAAAAGGTTTCATAAGAGCGCTCGGTTCAATACCGCCCCAATGGCGTTATTGCTGACTTGGCCGGCGTTGATGCCACGTTACCACACCAACGAAACCGGCGTTGGGGCTGCGTTACCAACGGCGTGGCTTGGCTACATCAACAAAAGACGAAATGCATGTAGTGACAATTTTTTTTTACAAACGCAAACCCGTTACCCCCTGGTGGTATAACGGGGTTGCGTTTGTGTGTGTATTTAAGTGTGTGTTGGTTTGCGTTTGTGTGTGTGCAGGTCGATGAAGAGGATGAGGTTTTTTTTGGTTAACATTTAATAGTAGGCGGGTGGGTTGGGCTGAAAATTATTGGACCAAGCGAAATTTATTTATTTATTTTTTTAAATGTTGTTTGTATATTAAGTTAATGAATGAAATATTAGTTAAGGGTTTTTACTGAATGAAATATTGGTTAATAGGTTAATTTGTAAATTATAATTTTTTAAAATGTGGGTCCCAAAAAAGTAGTGTTATTTGATGTTATGATAACGGGTGTTTTTTTTGTGTTAAATGTTTTGGTGTTGAAATGATGTGGCGCTGAGGTGACACACCAAAACTTGTGTTAACATGTTATTGTACCAAGCGGCCTAAGTAGTAACCATATATCATTATTTTTTTCATTTATGATTAGGACAATCATTACAGTACACTTTTAAAAAGGTTTTTAAACCTTTTGATAAACCTTGCGTTCTAAAATTCACATCTTCAGATAATTGAGTCCTGTAACCAACTCATAAATCTTTTGATAAACCTCATGAAGCTTTATAAAATCTCATATAACTCAAAAGCATTAAATTATGAAGATGTTTGAGAAATTGAACATTTTCATGCCAAATAATCATGAAATAGTTGCTTACTGTGGTTAAATTCCTTGAGTAAAAACACAAAAATACAAAAATACAAATTTCACAGTAATTGATTATTATAATTCTCAATTTCTCATACTTGGAATGGAAACTATATTGTTTATAGAAGATATTTTTTTTGCAAATAAAAAATATGTAATAAAAGATAAAATACAAAAGCTGAAAAAACACATGAACCACTTGTTTTTAGGTTAAAGCTAAGCCCAACCCTTGGGATAAGTTAGAAACTTTCCACAAAGAAATGACTAATCGTTTACTCTTTGCCATTGACTTGGAAAAGTAGATGATTCTGTCTGTATGCATATATATACTTATATCATATGCATGAATATGCATACCCAAAGCCAAAAGGCAAAAACCTTCTACTTTTCCAAGTCAATGCAACTGTCATGATGCATCAAATAAGTACTCAAAATAAGTTGTTTCCTATATTTTTCATGCCTTCGCACTTAAGCTTTATTACAAACCATACATTGTTATATAAATATCTTAAAAACAATTATTGGCTCCAAGTATGAGAAAAAGGAGAAAATATCAAAGATATTTTCTTGACGAGTTTATTTCCAAATAATTTTGTCTTGCAGCATATTATATCCAAAAATATAGTATGTTTTTTGTGGTTTCCAAAAATCAATAACTCTTGATTTGGGTTAGAAAGAGAAGAGTTATTATCAGGGACAACAATGGTTTGCTTCGAGGCGGCTAATGGTAGTCGTACGGACCCTAAATACAAAGCTCGTCCGGCGTGGCCCTTATGGGCCGGTTTAGTTCAGAAAATCAGGTTTGTACATTTTCTCAGCAATGGAGATCGTAGAAGGCCTGTACCGAGGTCCAAGCATGACGAACTACCAGAAGAATCACCATATTCACGATAGGGTTCAAATGTAGCATTGTATGTTATTAAGACCATATCACTAGGTGATTCCCTTTGATGACATGTATCGAGTGTGTGTAGGTGGTGTCTGTTGGGAAACCACTAAGGAATTTATCCGCGTGCTTTAGCAAGCCATTCAAAGAGCTCATTGCTGAAGTACTTTGGCATGCACTACATAATCCGAAAATGATCTAGTTAATTAAACAGTAGTACGTTATGTAATTAATTCAGTAGTATGCAACAAAAGCAATATAACAATTTCCATAACTTTATTCAAGTATCATATATATACATGCTGAATATGAAAGGAGAAAAACATTGTAAGCATGTTCCATATATATTAAGCGGTGAGATAGACTCATCAATTGGACTGAATCATAATATCGTTCCTCAACGTGATAATTCCTGTGAAACGTTTCTCATGGTCGGCCTAGCCTTTGGATCTGTGAGAATGCATGCCAGCATACATGACAAACACACAGAATTTCCTTTTCGATTAGCCTGTCTGTTGGGTAAGAGAGACGCTGGTCCAATATATTTTCCAACATCGTACCATGACTGGTAGAAGAGTTGAAGTATGAAAGAAGCTCTCCAGGATGTTTCCCTCCAATTGTTTCAAGTGCCACCACTCCAAAGCTATACACGTCACATTTTTCGTTCACAATCATGCTATATGCAAGTTCTAAATGATCACATACAAAAAAAAAATAATAATAAAAAAAAAATAGCAAAGTTTAGCTGCTACTAGCTAGACGTAATTAAACTTAAGAAGCATAACTGAGTGTAGAAGTAACTACCTGGAGCAATGTATCCCAAAGTTCCTGCGATGACTGTTTGGTTGGATGAATCGGGGTCAAGCAATCTTGCTGCTCCAAAGTCAGCAACAAATCCTTCCATTTCCGAGTTTAGGAGAATGTTGTTGCTTGATATGTCTCTATGAACGATAGGCGGATTGCAATAGTGATGCATGTAAGCTAAAGCATGGGCCATGTCTTTGATTATGTTCACCCTCTTCATCCAATCCACTTCAACAGCTAATTCATCGTCACTCAATGCACAAAATAGGCTCCCTTTTTCCATGTATTCATATACAAGGAAGTTGCATTTATTATGCAAACAGAAACCGTAGAGCTTCACAATGCTTTTGTGTCTTAGGCTGGTTAACACTTGGACCTCATTCTTGAAGCTCTGGTCGAATGCTGGTTGCTTAGCTTCATACCGGTGAAGTTTTTTCAAAGCAAATGTTTTACCGCTAGGCATTTTTGCTTCATAAACACTACCATAGCCACCAGTTCCAATGCAGTATTTGAGGTCAAAATCCTCTGTTGCTGTGATAAAGTCTTCATATGCAATTGTTCCATCATAATTCATTATCATGCACACATCTCCATGCTTTGTGATTTCAGGCTGTATTTTCTTTGTGGTAGCCTTATTACGACTATAAAAGAAATATGCAACCACTAAGAGGCAAAGTCCAATGATAATGGAAGAAAAGGCCAAAATGGGGCCGAGTTGTTTTCTTCGCTTAAGATGGTTATGAGACTGATTTAAAAACCCTAAATTTGGGAAGTCGTCATAATTAAGTGCTTTTCCAACAAAATGATTACGACTAATATCCAAGTAGTTTAAGCAATGGCAATCACGTATACTTGAGATAGCTCCGGTCATCAGATTCCTAGAAAGGTCTAGATGCCCAAGAAAACAGGGATTATCGAACGACATGTTTCCTGACAACTGATTTGATGATAAATCAAGGTAAGAAGGACCAAATGTTCCAAATTGAAATCCGTCAAATATGCTATATCTTGGGGAATAGGCCCACTGATTGAATTCATGGCAAGGTTTAAAAATTGCAGATGGCTTAGATTACCAAAACTCGACGGAATTGGACCATCAAGATTGTTGTTGCTCAAGTCGAGAACGTGGAATTTATGTGGTTTCACGTAACAAAAAAACCCCTAGTCGACTTCTCTCTGGCGATTTTGTAACCCTTACATCCCTAACCGACTTTCATCCAATTCGACCATAGCTTTGGATCCCTAGCATCTTCCTGTTATTAATTAACATCTTTGTTAATTGATTCTTGGTAGGACTAGTTTCTTCTTGCTTTGGTTCTGATTTGGTGATTTGTTTTATCTAGGGTTTACAAAATTGTTTTTGGGTTTAACCTAATTCGGATTGTCTGAGATTTCTGATTTGAATCGAATTGGTTTTTACTCCTTCATTGGTCTTGGTTTTCATTATTTTTATGCTATTTAACCATGGGAGCAGGTTAGACGCTTTATGTTTGTGTTTAAACCCTAACGATTGAGTTAGGGTTTGGTTTGTTTCTGTAAGCTGCTGCTGGGTTTGTGTCGTGTTCGTTGATTGTTTTTGGGGGTTTAGAGAGATGGAGAAAGGATTCTTTAACAAGGATTCGTCATTGAAAGTTGCTACAACAGCTACTAACTTGGCCGATCAAGTTGGTACGAATACGGACACTGACCCTGATGGGAACGTGGCTACTGCTGGCAAACCTAATCCGTATGAATCGCTGACGGCTAGGCTCAAAAGTCTTAGAGGAGAGTATGGAATTGATTCGGCTGCTGGTACTCGTGATGGTCCTTTGACATCTGATTCGGGTAACGTGAATGCTTCTACTTCTGGTCCTAACGTGATTGGTAGTGAAAATAATGAAGTGAGGTCATTTGCTAGTGTTTTAAACCCGGAACGTGTCTCTCGGAAAGTTAATTTTCGTGCCTTGGTGAATGAGACGCGATCGATAATCATGATACGGCAAGCCGAAGGCTGCTATGGAGGTGTATTCAACCGGTATGACAATACACTTGTTGGCTTTTTGTTGGTAAGAATGTTGCTTTTCATTTGGTTAAGAACTACGTCTCCAACACGTGGGGTAAGTTTGGTTTTCAAAACTAATGAAGAATGATGATGGTGTTTTCCTCTTAAATTTGATTCTAAAGAGGGTGTTGAGAATGTTCTTCAACGGGGCCCTTGGATTATTCGCAATTCTCCTCTTATTCTCACTAAATGGACTCGATGTCCTATTGTCTAAAAGTGAGGTAACTCGAGTTCCGTTTGATTAAATTGCATAATGTTCCATTACTTGCATATTCGTAAGATGGGTTGAGCTTAATTGCTACTCAAGTGGGTAAACCGATTATGTTAGATGCTTTACAAGTTCCATGTGTGTTGATTCATGGGGTCGTATTAGTTTTGCACGTGCTCTTGTGGAATTATCATCGATTTTGAGCTTAAACATGTGGTGACTATGGCGATCCCTAACAAAGATGATAGTGGTTTTACTACGGCAAGTATAAAGGTGGAATATGAATGGAAGCCGCCACATCGCATTTGAATGTAAAGTGTTTGGGCATGATAACGCTTGTTGTCCCAAGAGTATTAAGGAGAATTATGATGTTCCTCCCACCGCTAATGTGGATGAACCCGATGAGGGTTTTAAGGTGGTGCGAATCGAAAGCCAAACCTAAAGGTACGAAGATGACCGGTGGTACTAATATGGGTAAGGGTCTCGATTTGCACCTAGGAAGGTGTATATGTTGCAAAGACGAAGACACCAAGAATCGCTAGTGGTATTGCTAATGATACACCAATTACTACGTCAAACTCTTTTGGGACTCTTGAGGTGGAAGATGACTCGGGCATCCCATGTATTGTTAGTGATTCTTCTATGAAACGGTGAAGACCGGAAAGTCTTCCGTACTCTAAGGAAGGTGTATTGATGGCTCTGGGGGAAGGACCTTGGTGAGGCGTCTAAGTCTCGGAGATTGGGACTTCTTCTCCGCCAAGCTTGTGAGTGATTCAATGGGATCAATGGATGTTGGTTCTACTCCGTAGTCGAGAAAATTGGTAAGCTTGAAAAGCTAATTATTGATGGAAAGCTACTCTTGTGGATGATGATGGTCAACCTATTCCGACTACCTCTTCTACTAAGAGAGCCAACCCTTTTCTAAAGTGGGAGAGATTGTGGTGTCTCGATTCCAAGATGAGGTTGTTGCTAACCCATTTGATGAGTCATTAATATTTTTGGTGGTGGACACGAGTTTGAAGATGAGTATGATGAATATGACTTCGACGACTATGCTAAACAGTTCGTGATCTTCCGGGAATTTGGATACCTTTAATGCCATGTATGGTACAACGCTTCAAGGTCCTAGAAGTAATTTTATTTTGTTATGTCATATGGTAGCATTTGAGTAGTGGTTTATTTTCTTGTTTAGAGAATTGGAAGTGTCTTGTTATGTAAGCTTTATGCCTATGTAACGGTGAGATATGGGACTTCACTCATATCCATTGTACTTAAACGTTTATTTGGTTAATATATTTACCGGTGCGGATTACTCCCTTTACCCAAAAAAAGTCGAGAACGTGTAGATTGGCCATGGATCCAAAAGATGGTGGGATGAAACCCGTAAAGTTGTTTCGACTAAGATCAAGGTTTTCTAATTGTGTAAGCTTGGTTAATGAAGCGGTAACTTACCCGTGAGTAGATTCCACGAAATGAAAGATAGGACAAGTAGGTGAGATTGGCCATGGAATCAAGATATGAAGGATCGGACCCATGAATTGGTTTGACTAAGATCCACGTAGTCAAACTCGTCAACTTCACTAGGCGAGATGGAATAATAACATTGAAATTATTATGAGAAAGTTTGAGGTAACTTAAACTTGTGGAGGAAACATTTAAATTAGCTCTTGAGGAATTGGACCATCAAGATTGTTATTACTCGGGTCCAAGAATTCAAGCTTATGCAAGTTAGTTATAAGTGCGGTGGGATTGATCCATTCAGTTGATTTGCGCCGAGTCCAGTTGGTGAGATTAACCATGGAACCAAATGATGAAGGATTTGACCAATAAAGTTGTTACAACTAAGATTTAGATAATATAAATTCTTCCAAATCACAACCCGAGTTGGGAGAATACCAATGAAATTGTTATTAGAAAGATCAAGGTATTTCAAGCGGGTGAGATTGCAAACGAGGTGTAATGCACCGTGAGATGGTTACTATAAAGCGAAATATATGTAAAGTTTGATAGCAAACCAATCTGCTCCGGGATGCTACCTTCATGCATGCAGTTATGAATAGAAAGCTTCTCAAGGTTTGGAAATGAAGCGAAGTCGAGGCTTCCTACACTACAACACAACTGACCTAATGCAACGGTTGAAATCCGTTGCAAATCTGTTGCAAATAGCGATTTGCAACGGATTTGTAACAGATTTTGACTGTTGCATAAAGGCTCCATGCAAATTTGCTTTGCAACGGAACTGCAACAGGCAAAAAAAATTGTAACGGCCTTGCAACGGAAGAAATGTTGTTGGAAATTAGGGACTTTTTTGCAAAAAGACATTTTCAACCAATTTGCAACGGTAATGATAAGAAGGAACTTGCAACGACAAACTTTTGCAACCGTAATATGATTTGCAGCACTAAAAAATTGCAACAAACCTTTTCCTTGCAAATTCATTAGAAGAATTATTTCCAAATATATAAATACAATAATCTAAAACCAAATATTTTCATATATGTAAATCATAAATTAAAACTCATAGATGAATCCAAATATCTAATTACAAAACTGCAAGTGTACCAAATCCAACCGATTGTACAAGTTCTATATGATAAGTATATCAAACACGAAATATATCAAAATGCAACAAAGTCGTTACTAGGGAAGGAAAAGTGGGAGGTTGATGCGTATAATGCCCACATCTAACAGCCTTCTTCACCTCCTAACAACATTCTCATCCATTTCTTTCTTCATTCCTTCCTTCAGTTCTTTATTTATCATCAACCCTTGAGACTGAAGTTTTTATACATAGTGATTAGGCTCCACATCCTACAAACAACCAAACTTTAAACCCATTGAAACTCACTTAAATGCATAGATATCCAAATAGAACTAACATTGAACTACTACAAAAAAAAGGTTGATCAACCATAAGTGCCGATCCCTAAAAGCAAATGATACTATTATAGACCATATCATGCTAAAATATAATCAAATGCAATTAATGTTCTTGCTCGAGTACTAAGCGAATTAATTCCGCAAATCTACTAACAATAATGTTTGAAAATTTGCAAACCTACAAACTTAATTCAGCAGGCAAGAATAATAGCAAATTGCAACAACATATCAGTTTTTTTCACACTATATAATAAGAACTTATAGGGACCTACTGGTTCACTTAGCCTCGACTTCTTTTTTCTCTTCGACTTGATCTTAACATTGAACTTGGCAACCTAACCAACACTTTAGGCATTTGTTGTCTTATTCTAAACTGATAAACTGCTCCTACTTGGTATCCTTTGGTCATCATAACATCCATCAACTGGCCACTTTGGGTCACCTAAGAGATCCATTGCATTTGCGGGTGGATCCCTTTCTTCATTTTTGTCCTTAGATTTTTTAAGAAAATATTAGAAGTATGGTATGCATATACTCACAAATACAAGACGAATATACATTGGTTAATAAAGATATCCAGTTATAGTTATGTAATAATTTATTCCTTACTTTTTAACCCGACTATATTACTCCATTCGTTTGCACTTCATGAATCTCAAATTAAACCATTCCACATTGTCATAAATATTATAAAGCTTGCAGTTAAAAGTTGTAATATATATCACAATAGATTAGCAACTAGCCATGACCAATGTGTTAGAGCTAAAAGGTCAAAATCAACCTATAAAGGTCAATATAAGCACCCAAAAAGTTAAATTGAGTCCTACAAATAGTAATAGAATATCTTAATCCGACATTAAAATACTTCAGATCCAAAATATATCAATCAATATAAGTATATAACATATATTTACATAAATATAAATATCCTCCACATGTACACATAGCTAAAAATTTGAAAATCAACAAAATTACCAGAAAAGGAAAAAACTTCAGTGGGTGCAGTCGGATGGGGATTACGGTTCGAGCAAGAGAACTGACGATAGTGTTGATGGCAGCTACAGTGGTTGGTAGCGGTTTTGTTAGGTGGTTCCTATGGTGGTCGGAGATGAGACCGAATAACCTTGAATTGATGATGAAATTGATGTTGGATGATATTCATACTAGTGGTGAATCTATAAGAAACTCGTGAAAAAGGAGCAAGAATAGAGATTGTGTTTTTGAGTGTTTGTGGCTGCAAGTGAAAAAGATGATAGAGGGATGATAAGGTTTTTGATTTTTGGGGAAAAAGATGAGCGGGAATCTTGGAACAAACAAAGCGGGAGATCAAGTTTCATAAAATTTCTAAGTGTTCAAAAAATTTTACTATAGAGTATAATAAAATAATACAATATCATATTTATCAAAATAAAACATTGTATCTTTATATTATAGAAAAAACAAATAAAAATATAAAGCTCAAAATATACTAACTCCGTCCCATATTAATTGTTTTGTTTTAACTTTTTAAGTCTTTCTTTCTTAACTTTTACCTTAAATATTTTTATTTGTGTTATATAATATTTAATAAAAATTATACCAATAAAAAAATACATTTAAAACTCAATTTATTCATATATTTTGCATCAAAAATTATATAACACAGTTAGAAATATTTAAGGTCAAAGTTGGAAATGAAAGACCTAAAAAAATCAAAGTGGACAGATAATATGGGACGGAATGAGTACAATTTACGAAGTATAATTAGGGCCGAGAAAACCGACCGGACCGGCCGAGGACCGAAGCACCAGCGGTCTGATCTCGGTCCCAACTTTTTACTTATTTCGGTCACGGTCCGGTCCGGTCCTGCGTACAAACTGATCATTTTGCCTTCTTTGACCGGACCAGAGCGGACCAAGCACATTCAGTCCGATCCTCGGTCTAGGTTTCTGGGCTATTTCAGTCTCGGTCTTGGCCGGTCCGGTCCGATCTTAGACTGATGCTCACCCCTAAGTCTAATAGCGGATATTGTTCATAATCTACTTGAAAACATTTAGACGCGTTGTCGGGTCAACCAAATCATGATTAAAACACAAACATATTCAATAAATGAGTTAAGTGATTCGACCCAAACACGACTCATAATATGTTCATATGACATATCCAACCTTAACCTATATATTTTCGTGTCAGGTTGGGGTCGTGTTACAATTGTCAGTCTTAGTTACGGGTTGGATAATTAATGCATGATAATTAGTTATATGAGCCGGACCAAGGAGTAGTGCATCCTAGATAGATACGCATGTCTTTCATGTTGTTTTCTTCTTCATTTAAATTCCGTTTTTCTTGGTTAAATTTAAGAACCAAAACCCTCAAAACCATTGATTTTACTTGCTTTCAATAAAATTAACAAAATACCGAAAAAAAAAGAAGGTATCCTTTTCCCTAGGGGTGAAAACGAGCCGAGCCGAGCTCGAGCTCGTTTAGGCTCGAGCTCGGCTCGTTTATATATAAAAGCTCGAGCTCGAGCTCGTTTGAGCCTCAGATTTTCAGCTCGGCTCGTGAAATTTTCACAAGCTCGAGCTCGGCTCGTTAACACAAAGCTCGACTCGTTAACACAAGGCTCGAGCTCGTTAACACGGTTATCGATAGAAAATATATATACGTATATATTTCTAGGGCTCGTTTAGGCTCGCGAGCCTAAACGAGCCTTTTGTATAGAGCTTGGGCTCGAGCTCGATTATTAAATGAGCCCAAACTTAGGCTCGAGCTCGGGCTCGAGCTCGGGCTCGAGCTCGTTTAGGCTCGGCTCGTTCGAGCTTTTTAACGATCCGATCCCGAGCTTTTCACGAGCGGCTCGGCTCGTTTCCACCCCTACTTTTCCCTAATGTCACTTGCATTTACATCTCGACTCTAACTCACTATTCTCTTAAAGAACGATCAATCCGCCTGATAAATATCCTCATACTTTATTTACTCTTTAGAGTACTACTACTCTCAATGAGAATATGAAATATCCTCATTTCTATTTCTATTTCTATTTCTTGTCTCTTATACTTATTCAATTCACATTGTCCGTTTAGTATACACATGTGTGACCCATCAACATCTCTTTGAATACCCATTGTGAAAATTATTGTTCGATTGCACTCGATCCCTTTAGGTACGATGAGCCAGTTACATTTTAGATCTTATTGTCATACATCCGTTGAGTTGACAAGAATGACAAGTGGTGTCCCCTTATTGGTTTCGTGCCATGAAAAATGACAATGGTCGTGTATCGTTCGTGTGTCGGCCATAACTTGGGTGTGTCAAAACGCTCACAACACGTGGCGTATACAATTTGGTATCAGTAGAAGGTAGTACGAGCCGATTACAATTGAGATCTCTCAACGTCATACATCCAATGAGTAGACAATTGTTGGTTATATGTGCATAATATAACATATAAACTAATATTAACGATCGTTGGTTATGGTTTGGCCGAATACCCATTTAGTGGGGTATTTGGTTTTTGACTTGGCTAAAGAAACAAACTAATACAAAAGCTTGACAAGGTGATATGTTTGTACATGTTGGTTTGTTAAAAAAAAGTGAGATTATATGTCTTCAATTATCAGGGCACAAATTAACATAAACGAGCTAAAAGTGAACAAACATACATAAACGAGCTAAAGTAACGTATTGAATATTAAATTATTGTAGACACACGGATTAAAAGATAAACTACACATGTGACCAAAGCAAACGGAATTTCCCCCATCGGCAAGACATACAAGGTAAACTACATGACTTTTCATTAAGCATTGTATAAAGACTATTTCGACCAAGAAACAATGATGGTGAGTGGTCTAAAGTGATTTGCTACTCTTATTTGTTAAAAAGGGTAGCCGCTTAGTGAACTAACTCACTGATATCATCATTTCGAGATGTTACTAACTTAGTATCTCAATATAACCTCCAACCTTCAAGAATTGTTGCCTTCTGTTGCAATGCAAATTTTTGAAATTTGTATTGGAAGTGCAATGGAAATAAATGATAAATTCTTTTATATTTAAACAAATTTTTTTCGTTGTTATTCCGTTCAAATTCATATTTTTGCCGAAATTGCAACTACAAAATAAGTGATAATTTGTTTTAGATTTAATTTTTGTTTTCCGTTGCAAATTTAAAAAATTTGCAACCGAATTGCAACTGAAAACAAATGATAATTTTTTTAGATTTAAATTTTGTCTTCGGTTGGTATTCCGTTGCAAATTATGAAAATTTGCAACCGAATTGCAACAGAAACAAATGATAAATTCTTTTAGATTTAAATTTCTTCTACGGTTGCTTTTCCGTTGCAAAATTTTATAATTTGCAACGCTTTTGCAACGGAAAAAATAAAAATAAATGTAAAAGAAATTAGTTTAAATTTTGCAACGGATTTGCAACCATTTTCTTTGTCGTTGCAATTCGGTTGGTAATCCGTTGCATTACAGTTGCAAATTTGCAACAAAAATTTACTGTTGCAAAATTTCGTTGCATTAGCCTGGTTTTGTAGTAGTGCTAGATCACCCAGACCTTCATTATAATCACAGTAAAAGTATATCGAAATGACACTTCCTTCATAATTGCAACTAATATAAGGCCAATTACAATGATCTGAAGAAGCATCTCTGTCTCCCCACCAATTAGTTGCAAGCAAAGCTTTTGCTTCTCTTGATCTGTTGAATTCATTAGCACTGGTTTTTGCTAACAAGAAAACCAGCATCATAAGCACATAAGTGATAGTGTGCATATGAACAGTATGATTTTTGGAGGAAGTAGGACACATTGTTAATGCTTGAATGATCGTCAAAATTTAAAAGTGAGTAATCGGTTTGTTGACCGATTTTTAAGCGATCTTTGACCAAACCGATTAAATAAACCGATTATGATAAATCAATGCGCATAGTGAGCGATCAACAATTATGCGAGGATTAATCAGCCGTCTGGGCTGATTTTTACAACAAAGGTTTTTGGTGTTGGTTTTGTCTAAAAGAGATAAAGCTGAGATAGCGCTAATATGGTTTGTTCTTTATGTGGTCTTATTACTATCAGATAGATTAAGGTAGTCGGCCCAAGCCCAGCCTGTGAGCTTAAGGTCCATAAGATTTATCTCTATATAATGTCATAAATAATAACCTACGAGATTTACAATGTCTAACAATTACCTTCAACCTAAAGGATACATTTGTCACGTATGTCTTGTTTTGTCACTAGTTGGATAAGGGCCCTTTCTCTCTCCTGTAGAATCTAGACACTTTCATAAAAGTTAAAAAAAGAAATACTCGAATTTGACCTCTCACAACCGGATCTGTTAAAAGGGGCCATATTAAGTGAACAATAAACAACCCTTTAGACTTGTTTACACTATGTATATACATAGATCTTTTGAAGGTTCATAATGTGTCTCCATAATTTAGTGGTAAAAGGTTTTGAACCACTTCATATCCTAAATCTCTTCAAGCCACCTAAACATGAAACATGTATTCTCTATGGTTTACAGTTTTTAGAACTTTTATTTTTCTTTTAAAAACCCACCATTGTGGATACACCAAGTAGTAACAGACTTTCATAAAGAAAAACAAACATTATGCCCACTTACTTTAACCGGTTATTGTTGAGCACTTGTGCATGAGTTGGTTTTTACTTTTTAGGGCTAGGATTCACTTTAAAGGTGTTGTGGTAACGGGCTTTATGAGAAGTAACCCATTCGCCCAAATCTGTTTGATAGCCCAATCTTTAAAGATTTTCATCCGTAAGTGTTAGTCCAATAAGAAAGAGTAATAGCAGCTAATGCCCACTTAGCTATAATGTGACTAGACAAATTTAGTTTCACTTTGCTTCACGAAAGTTCATTTGCATAAGATAAATTTAGAGATGATATCAACATACAATATCGTGAAATAAACTCGCAATTTGTATAAGAGGTCTATGTGTACACAATGATTGATGCAAAACCAAGGGATTAACTTCTGTTTCAATTCTTAAAAGATGCATGTCCCAAGCAATTTCACAAACATCTTCATAATTTAATGCTTTTGAGTGACTCATCAACGAAGAGGTTGTGGGTACAAGTTTCGTTAGAGACATTTGTGAGGTATTTGAATTAAAGGATTAAAATTGAATGACATAAACACAAAATTTATAACATTTGTTACATATAATTTAGTGACTTTCTTTGTAAGTGTTACTAAAAGTAACAAGTGCAATGACTGGAAGAAAAAAAGTTACATAAGTAGTAAACAACTCATAAATCTTTTTGCATGACATCCATCAGTCAGAACATGATTCCTTAAAATAATTCCAACTAAGAGAATCTCATTTATACAGAACACATCTAATTCCACAGAAAACCACTGCAGGCTGAATATAAAAATGAATTTTTTTTGTTTTTTTTTTTTTAATAATCTTATACATACAGTTGGGACCTACACTTATGCTGAAAATGAGATACGGAGAAGAGGTTGCTCTCCATATAATAAAGCTGTGAGAAATAGACTGAATTGAATCATGATATCCTCAACGCGATAATTCCAGTGAAACGTTTCTCATGGTTGGTCTGGCCTTTGGATCTGTGAGAATACATGTCAATGCCACATGACAAACACTCAGAATTTCCTTTTCGATTAGTCTGTCTGTTGGGTAAGAGAGACGCTGGTCCAATATATTTTCCAACATTGTACCATGACTGGTAGAAGAGTTGAAGTATGAAAGAAGCTCTCCGGGATGTTTTCCTCCAATTGTTTCAAGTGCCACCACTCCAAAGCTATACACGTCACATTTTTCGTTCACAATCATGCTATATGCAAGTTCTAAATGGTCACATACAGAAAAGAATGTTAGCAACATTCAGCTGCTACTAGCTAGACGTAACTAAAATTAGGAAGCGTAAGATTGTGTAGAAGTAACTACCTGGAGCAATGTATCCCAAAGTTCCTGCGATGACTGTTTGGTTGGATGAATCGGGGTCAAGCAATCTGGCGCCTCCAAAGTCGGCAACAAAACCTTCCATTTCCGAGTTTAAAAGAATGTTGTTGCTTGATATGTCTCTATGAACGATAGGTGGATTGCAATCGTGATGCATATAAGCTAAAGCATGGGCTACATCTTTGATTATGTTCACCCTCTTCATCCAATCCACTTCAATAGCCAATTCATCGTCACTCAATGCACAAAATAGGCTACCTTTTTCCATGTATTCATATACAAGGAAGTTGCATTTGTTATGCAAACAAAACCCGTAAAGTTTCACAATGTTTTTGTGCCTCAGATTAGTTAACACTTGGACTTCATTCTTGAAGCTCTGGTCGAATACTGGTTGCTTTGCTTCATACCGGTGAAGCTTTTTCAAAGCAAAAGTTTGACCGCTAGGCAGTTTTGCTTCATAAACACTACCATAGCCACCAGTCCCAATGCAATATTTGAGGTCAAAATCCTCTGTAGCTGTGATGAAGTCTTCATATGCAATTGTTCCATCATAATTCATTATCGTGCACACATCTCCATGTTTTGTGATTTTAGGCTGTATTTTCTTTGATGTAGTCTTTTTACGACTGTAAAAGAAATACACAACAACTAAGAAGCAAAGTCCAACGATAATGGGAAGAAAAACGGCCATAATGCGGACGAGTTGTTTCCTTGGCTTAAGATGATTCAAAGACTGATTTAAGAACAATAAATTTGGGAAGTCCCTGTGATTAAGTGCTTCTCCAACAAAATGATTACCACTAATGTCCAAGTACTGTAAGTTTCCGCAACCACGCACACCTGTGACAGCGCCCGTCATCAGATTACTAGAAAGGTTTAGATGCACAAGAAAACAGGGACTACCAAATGACATGTTTCCTGACAACTGATTTGATGATAAATCAAGGTAAGAAGCTCTTAAGAGCTTCCCAAATTCAGGATGAATAGCACCCACAAGACGATTATGATGAAGGTCTAAATGGCCCAAGTTCATCAAATATGCTATATCGAGGGGAATAGGCCCACTGATGGAATTCATGGCAAGGTTTAAAAATTGCAGATAGCTTAGACTGCCAAAACTTGAGGGAATTGGACCATCAAGATTGTTATTACTCAGGTCCAACGTTTCAAGCCTATACAAGTTAGTTATAAGTGCTGGTGGGATTGATCCATTAAGTTGATTTGCGCTCAGGTCCAGGTTGGTGAGATTAACCATGGAACAAAATGATGAAGGGATTTGACCAATGAAGTTGTTACGACTAAGATCTAGATAATATAAATTCTTCAAGCTCACAACCTGAGTTGGGAGAATACCAGTGAAATTGTTATTAGAAAGATCAAGGCTTTCCAAACGGGTGAGATTGGAAAACGAGACAGGTAATTTACCTGTGAGATAGTTATGAGAAAGATAAAGGTATTCCAAACGGGTGAGATTGGAAAATAAGTCAGGTATTTTACCTGTGAGATAGTTATAAGAAAGATCAAGGTATTCCAAACGGGTGAGATTGTCAAACGAGACAGGTTTTATACCTGTGAGATGGTTATTATTAAGATCAAGGTGTTCCAAACGGGTGAGATTGGTAAACGAGGCAGGTAATGTACCTATGAGATGATTACTAGAAAGCGAAAGATATGTTAAGTTTGATAGCAAACCAATCTGCTCCGGGATGCTTCCTTCAAGCTTGCAGTTATGAATAGAAAGCTTCTCAAGATTTGGAAATGAAGTGAAGTCAAGACTTCCCAGATCACCAGCTAGACCTTCATTATTCCAACAGTAATAGTCTATTGAAATGACACTACCTGCTTTGTTGCAAGTGATTTCATACCAATAACAATGATCTGAAGAAGCTTTCCAATCTTCCCACCACTTCGTTGCAAGCAAAGCTTTTGCTTCTCTTGATTTGTTGAAATTATTAGCACTGGTTTTTGCTAACACAAAAATGAGCACACAAGTGAAAGTTTGCATATGAGAAGTAAGATTTTTGGAGGAAGTAGGACACATTGTTAATGCCCGTTTGATCGTCAAAATTTTAAAGTAAGTACTCAAGATTAATCATATGATATATAACTGGTAATGATCATGTATATATGCATAAACAAAACCTTCTAATATTTCAAGTCAATGGCAAAGAGTAAACGATAGTCAATACTAAGTCTTTTCGAAGACTTTCTAACCCATCCTATGGGTTGGGCATAGCTTCCACATAATTGTTATCTCTTCAACTTGATAGAATTACGAATGGTGTCCACACAATTTCTGTCAAACTCATTTGACTCATTCTTCATATATTCACAGAAAATATATTTCAAAAAATAAATAAATAAATAAAAAAAAATAAATAAACATTGTCTTTTCTGAATTATGTCTACGTTTTTATTACACAAACATCATTCCATTTTACAAAATGTAAGCAACTGGAATAGTATCCATTCATTTCTAAGCTTTTTAATCTAATAAAATAACAGACAAACACACATCAATGAATGACTGGTTTTTTTCTTTCTTTTATAGTGAGTTTAATTTTTTTTTCAGGAATCTGCCATTTGTAATCAATCTTATTTGGCTTTAGTTTTCACTATGTAAAATGGTTCTAACAATTTCGACCCATTTATGGTAATCGGCTCGATTTGAGTTATGATTTACAATATTAGTAACCAACTCTTGTTGGATTTTATTAGTAACTTCTCTGATAGACTGATACCATGTCAAAAACTAGTAGCAATGACTCACCCCGACTGTGACTAATGCAACGATGATAAAATCTCTTTCAACCTAAAATTCGTTGCCATTTCCACAAATCTTTCTACCTATAATTTGTAAGAACCGGCGTTTCCTCAAAATTGACTCGAACCTCTTCTTAGTCACTGAGGTCTTTACTGCTGGTTTCATCTGAGCCCCAGGATACGCTCACATGCTTTGACCACATTGCTTGTTGACTTCAATATTTCTCAGTATTATGAGAGTAAACACATGAAGCAAATTCAAGATGTTATTCTTCTGTTGCTAAAGAAACACTAAAGTGTGTAAGACTAAGCAAATTTGGACCCAACTCAATAACTTAAAAATTGGTTGAATTGTGCTTTATAATTAACAAGTCTAACGGACAAGCTTATAAAGCTAAGCTAGAAACAAAATGGGTCCAAAAAATGACCTAAACCGGACACGAAGCCGATATTTAGTAACTCTAGATGCCCAAAAAAGTACGATGACTACAAATGAGCAAGTATGTTCATCTATGCAAAGAAAAACGGACCACGCGTGTTTTTTAACCCTTTTTACTAATTCTACATTTGATAGAACTAGGAATCCTGTCACATTTAGTCATGGTTGGCGTTCATCGGCGTATCAAAGCGCTTGTGCAAGTTAGACCCTTGCTGGGGCATTATCATTCAATCAATTCCTAGAAGGGTATGCACTACGCAGATGTATCCCCATAGAAAAGCTCGGTCCCTGCATCCAACATTAATGGCATGTTTGTTTTTTTCGTTGTAACCATTCCTTTAGGGGACAAAATATAGGCATGATTATCTCCCCATCTTATAACCCTAACATAAAACCGCACGCTAGTTATTGAAGAGATACTTGATTCCATTTGGTAGACTTATTTGCTGCTGATTTTATAAGCAAAAAAATGAGATGCAATGCTCATTTTATTCGTGTCTTATATAAAAATATGGCTCATCTGATTTTGACATGTAATAATTATTTATTTAGACCCATTTGTTTTTACACAGTTTTTTTGGCCTTGCATTAAATTTTGGGGATAAAGTCTCACCTTTCTTTATCGTACAGTTTTAGTAGGATAGAAGAATTACTTGATTAATAGTAGGTCAAAAGAAATAATTTACCATATAGCAAGAAAAAGTAATTTATATATTTTTTAATGTAATAGATAATAAACAAATGAGATATGATCATATGAAATTCTGTATGAAATATTTGTATCAATGTACCATGCCAGGGCTTTTGCAACATGTACTAATGTACATTGAGTGTTCTTGCATTATAATCCAAATAAAAAATTATCCATTATAACAAGATTTCAAGTAGCCTTCATGACCCTCATGATTAATGGTTACTTTTCTTAAGTGTGAAAATTAAGTATGCTATTAAGTTTTTCTTCCTTCATGATCCAATATGGTCATTAAAGACCATATATAACCCACATGCACTTTAAAGAAACTGATAAGTTTCAACTTTTAACGACTATATTTGTCTACACATATGTTGAAAATATTTAAAGAAAAAAAAATTAAGAGGATCAAATCTAGAACATGCTTGATTCAAAAGAGAATCAAAATAGTAGAGTAAAAGTGATTGTGGCCCATGAATCACAGTTATTGATGCGCATCCCCGTCATTATTTGTTTTAATTTGGCATTTCATATTGGTGCGTATTAGTCAATATAATAACTTTCAAACAAAAGTTGTTAAAGTAGTTGCTTGGACATAAACTTTTGGCTTTATATATATACATAGACTAGAGTAAAATAGAAGCATGTGCATTGTTTACAGCTAGGTCTTTAGAGAAAGATAAGCTCCCATCTAAAAGAGATTTGCGTACGAGGTCATCTAAAAAGAATGTACGAGGTCAAAGTTTTCCCGTCGATCTAGATGTTTCGTAAAATACTAACGTGACAAAAGTTTAGAATATACTTTAAAATAGTAATGTCTAAATTTAATGAAATTGAACTCAAAGTATAAGTCAATTCGATGTAATTTGACATTATTTACAGCAATCAATCTTCTATAAAGAATTAACTTAGTAACTTGTTTCGAAACGTACCATATAATAGACAAGAAACACATGCATCATATAATAAACAAGAAACACATGCTGGAAAAACAAAATAGGGTTGTTAGATCAATAAATTAAGGGAGGTGATTTGCTTCCAATTTATGCTACAAAGAGTCGTACATTTGTTATATTTAGCTTCTCCCGATTGTACAATAATTAGTGCAAATCAAAAGTAAGAGTGTGTCAATCAACACTTATAAATTAAGTTGTAAATACTCGCGAGTCTTGAAGTGAATCTGATCCGATTGTACTTTTTATTAGATTAACACAGTGTTCTCAAGTGAAGTAAAAGTGCAGTAAATGGGTGGATAACTTTTTGTTAGACAACCCGGAAATTCGAAATTTAATTATATATCCTGTCACGTACAATTATGGATAACTGAAAACTAAAACTCGGTTTAATTTATGTGAGACATCATTTTGGATTATTGTTACTTGATGCGTGATAGGGCCTCATAGATTCTTGAGATTGAGTACAACATGAGTCGGCATAATAAAAACCTAATAATGGGAGAAATATTAATGTTTGACTCGTTAAATGAAAATAGATGTGTTTACAGTCAATTTTTAACGGAAAAATAGATTTAAAAACAATGGCGCGACTTAGAAAATTATTCGGTCACATCTAGTATATTTTACGAGCCCTTAAATTAAGAATGAAAATTAAGTATGCTATTGAGTTTTTCTTGCTTCATGATCCAATATGGTCATTAAAGACCATATACCCCACATGCACTTTAAAGAAACTGATTAGTTTCAACTTTTAACGACTATACGAGGCTACATAAACCCGTGATTTGCACCAATTGGTTAAGGGTTGAATATGTGTCATTACCAAACAGGTACGATCATCTAAAATGAAAGACAAATGTATTATTTGTTGACATTTAACAAAAACTTAGCTCGAAGACAAATATTATGATTTTTAGTACATATTAATAATGTTTTTTTTTGTCATGTACGTGTAATCCAACGTGTTCTCAAAATTGCATAATAATAAAGAATAACTTACTATTATCCATAAGGAATGAGGAATAACTTACTTGTATATGTATGCAGCAATGCCATGAATCATAATCTTTTGCTATTCTCCTGCCCATAGAGATAGTGGGCAAAAGCTAATTCAAGGCCTGCAGCGGTAAATGTCCCCAAAGCATGATTAAATCCTTTGCTAAGTGTTGCTCCTATATATATTAAAACAAATAAAACTGAATGAGTCAATGTTGCGCATAAGATCAGTTAATTAAGTTCTTATAGTTATAGAAAGTTGTAGTTTCTTGAATTTTAATTTGCACATTTGTGAATCCAAAAAAGTATAACACGATATTAACCAAAATATAGACGGAGTAAAAAATAATGAGGTACATTTCGAATGATATCAAGAATTTTAGCAAACTTTATATCTATGTAAAAATATCAATGTGGTTCCCGTGAGTCCTTAAGTCCGCCCTGCCTTTGCGTATATTTATTCCCCTTAATAGGAAAATTACATATACTTCATATATATATTAAATAAAATCATTATACTTTATATATTGAAAACTTATAAATGTTGGACCTGTTGGATACTGGGTTAAAATTGGTTTCTTTGAAACAGTTAAATATAGCCTTATTGTCTCGTTTTCACATAAATCCGTCAGAAATGCCCCCATCTAATATGAATATGAAGAGCTTGTCTCTTTAGGATTTAGATTAAATTACTATTGAGACACTAATAAAGTGCTTTATTATTATTCTTTCAGTGAGTTTATTCACCATGATTACTACATTAAGATTTATGCCTCACTATTTGTTACTTGTATTGAGACGTTGGCATTGGTTTGTGCTTTATACCTGTCCTGTAGGAAATATTTAGAGGAGCCATGAAAGGCAAACTGATAGTGAACTGCCCTCTTCCTCCGAGCGAATACCCAAGTTTCAGTTGTTATATAAAGACGTGTGAAGGTAAGTCTCATGATGATTGTAGTTCGAAGTCCATAATATTAATGTCAGTCACTGTTATATTATGCGTTTCACATGATTTTTATATGAGTATTCTCTCATCTCATTCATTCTGTTTTGTTGATACAGGTTAAAAAAATACACGTGACTCACTTTGGACGATCTTGCTTCAGTTCCATCATTGACTCAAGTATGTCTACACAAATAGAATAGTTCCATGTGCTTCACAAAGTCTATAAAACATATGATGGGGCATCCTGAATATGAATTACATTATGGTTTTTCAATGATAACACCAGAGATATTTATATTAAGCGTTACTTCAAAGCATATAATGTTGTAAGTTTCATCTTGTCATGAAAAGGTATAAGATTAGGGAAAACTAAAAGCAAGGCTAGTGTAATACTCCGTATGACACTTAAAAAAATGCTTAGTATTTATTATCAAAATACAGCAGCCATTATCACCATGCCTTTTGAGAGAATTTGTATGGAATGCGTCCTTAGATAAATGATTGTTCGGTGTATTGCATAGGCCATCTGCTTAATTTGCTCGTTCAAACACTGCTGCAGCCCCATACAAGAACCTACAACAGTGGTACATTCCAAGGTTAGTATTTGATTCATATAATGTCTTTAGGAAATTCCAATAGCTTTTCCAATCAGGTATGCAAATGTGTGCAAAAGATAGTGATAGACTAAGGTTCAGGTCATAAAAGGTCATATCTATGTGCGGGTTACAACTCGGTCAGGACGAATCGGGCTGACCCTAACTTCTTTTTGCCTTTAATTTGTATCAATCGGAGGTCCTTTCTACCTTTGGTAGAACCGGAAGCAGCCTCTCTACCTTAGGTAGGGGTAAGGCTGTCTACATCTTAACCTCCCCCATACACCGGAAACGGTATTGGGTACCCATAACCCGTGGAAGACGGCATTGGGTGTTACTTTACTTTTAGAGAGTTATGTTCGATACTGAGGACAAAAAAATCAACGTATTAAGCAACAAAATATGAGTTTGCTTTGTAAATAATCATCAACATATTACATGTTCAAGATATAAAACCGGTACAAACTTACAAAACATAATCATAAAAGATCCATTCTAAACTAAATAGAATTCATAACAAATTGAACTTCTATTAACTAACAAACTCACCATATGTAATAAAAAATCCAATCATGAATACATTCTACACACTCCACTTCCTTAAAACTTTGTATTTTAACTCAATATTCCAAACTTCTACTTCTTGTTGAACAGCTATTGCGGGCTTAACTCTTGATCTCATAACTTTGAGATTTAAACTTTAAAGATCGACAACAATTAGCACTTAAATGCTCTTTCTCCCACCTTTAAAATCTTTAAATAATTTATGATTACACGTATATCCGTGAGACATAATTGAAAAACAATGCTTGACTTTTAAGTCAAATGTCTTGAATTAGTAGTCATATCAGACTCAATAAAACTAAACAAAGTGGATTATCTCTAGCATATCTTCATCGATTTTTGCCTTCAGCTTGGGAGTCATAGCAAATGTAATAGATGTTACAACATTCATCTGGAAAAAAAACATCCGAATTGCAACTACACCTACAGATTATTTGAATAGTATAACTGGTGATAGGACTAATATAACCCCGAGAACAGCTGCAAATAATGGATTAAGTAATCAAGATCTTTATTAAAAAACTAAGCACCGCATTTTTAATAAATGACGCAACATCAATCAAACCAATGTTTACACACTTTTTCAATAGCAACAATGACTTTTATTCCTTTTTGTTAATTCATCGTTTTCTAAATATTTACAAACCAATTCAAGCAAGAATGACTTGATGCTTCTTTCCGACCAATAATCATCTATGCAACTTTCAAATAGGCTAACTTACTGATCCCTTCTCGACTACGCCACACGTGGCACCGAAAATACCTTCGTGAACTTTAGGGAAGGGAATCATAAAGAATGAACATACAAACAGAACTTGAAACGAAGATCTTTCCAAGTAAACATTTGAGTTCTTGAGACAGATCATGCACTGCCAGCGAGCACATAAGCTAAAAAAATAAACAAACAGTGAATATAATAACATAAACATGTTAAATGTAGACTCTAAAAATAACGCATATCAATAGTAGAACAAACCTGGGGTTTATGCTAAACTTAGTTTGTTTCTTCTTTGCTCGCAGCAACTAACTTGAACAAAAATAAAGATGTGTTCAAACAAAACATTAATTTAGTGGATTTGATACTTTACTAAACACCATTATCATGACATAAGTTAGTGGTTAAATAAGTGTTTAACTCACCAGATGATGATAGTTCTTCAAGAGAAATAGCCAGCCATACTTGGCTTGAAATCAAAATTAGACTATATCAACTGTTCCAAGATAAAATGTCAGCAAACTTCTATACGCCAATTAATTATAAACACCCCCTTTATCAAGTATAAGAACCAAGAATCACAGTATAAACTGCACGTGTAACGTCAAAAACCCATACAAAATTTGTGACCATCAAAATCATGCATGCATGCAAAATAGAAAAATTTCAAGAAACTGTGAAATGCAGTTACACTAATCAAGATTTTCTTCTCCATGGTGTGGAAAGTTTAAGAAATGCATGTGTTATTTATAGGCTCCTTAAGATGAATATGGAGTGTTGCAACAACTAAATGCATTGTTTCTTTGTATACCTCCAAGTAATGATCACAATGTAACTTCATGTTTCTTCGTATACCTCCGATTAATGACAAATTCATTGAAGTTTACATATTTCAATACTTGAAATTCAATAATATATGGCTTTACACGGATTGTACCGTACAAATTGTTGTGCACATTCACTCTTTCACATTAAATTAAGGGGTTCAACTTTATAGTAGTACGAGGCTACATGAACCCGTGCGTTGCACCGATTTTTGGTTGAATGTTACGTGTTTTGTACGTAATGTTGGTGCAGATGTTTGAATATGTGCAGATGGCTGAATATAGATGTCTTTTGAGAAGTTTATAGCTTCTTTTTATTGTTATTGTCTTTTTATTTTATTTTATGTTTGTAGGATAATTTTTCTGTAATTAGTTATATGTAATGTATTAGATTTATTTTGCTATATAAAACCGTGCGTTGCACTGATTTGGTAAGGGTTGAATGTATACGATTTTTTACATAATATTGAATGCAAGTAGTTACATATAAGATATTGCAATTGATGGTATCATAAGATTTGTTATCGTAGGCCGGAGGTAAATTCTTGTTGCATAATGTAGTTGTAAATAATGTTTGGCCTATTTATTTGGTGCTTGTTTCATAATGAGTTATAGAACCATTTGGTTTTTTGTATATTTTATTTTAAATGGCAAATTTAGAGTTGATAGGTAATTTATCGAATGTCGCTGGTTCTTCAAAATTGCATAATTGCATGCGCTTGTGGTTTGTGCAACAGGCAGGTGTAGATGATGCATTATCCAAAATGTTATTAGGTTGTTGCCAACATTTGAGGCGGGTAATAGCGAAGAACCATACCATGATGGCAAACATGGAAGCTTATGGTGCTAACGGGGTTGCTTTGGAGTCACTTGAAGCTTTAAGAAAAACCCAAGATAGGCATCGGTTATTGCTTGCAGAGTTAAACTATTTGTTAGATGAAGCGAAAGTGGGTACCCGTGAGGAAGAAGTTAATGCTATTAAGATGAATGAGTTTAAGTAGTTGTTTGAGTTTAGATACTTTTGTTGGTTCTAATAATTTTAATGTTTTGTTTGTTTTTGGGATGATGATATGTCAAAGAAATATATATTTATTTCATGGCAAATGATAAACTTGGTGTATTTAAATTAGCTTAATTTTATTTAAAGTTTCATTTAACACATAGTGGAAATGTTAGTATATAAATATAAAGATAATCTATAAGTTCATAGCTTGCATGATTGTTAGGATATATAACCTGCAACTGTTCCACATCTAGAACTATTGGTGGTACTAACGACAATTCCAAATTGATGTGTTTTTTTTCCCTGTAGGTAGCTTTGAAAAAACGTCGTCTCAATTTTTTCGTGTTATTCGTAATTGCTAATTCTGGATCTTCCTTTATCCGTCTTTTTTCTTCCTGCAGTTTTGTAATTATCTCTTGCATATTTTCATTAGTATTTGAATCACCGTCCTTGTCCTATAATGAAAACAAACTTTGGATATCACAATATATAAGACATATGAATGCGTACTAGAAAAAGCATAGTTAAATGTTAATGGTTGTGACTTAAAATATGTATATATTAGCAAATAAGGAAAACCATTATTATAATATTGAAATCATTATTTTATCTGGAAATATTGAAGCTTGCAGATCAACTTTTTCCTCTTAAATCAGGTTTGTCATATGAAAATTAGAATCAAAAGTTAGTGTCAATTCATTGCTAACCTGAAAATAGTTAATCAACTTTTCTAAACTGAGAAGTTTTCGATATGGCCAAGATTTAATTCCAACCGATAGACAATGCACTTTAAAATCATTACATACAATTCAGTTCTCTTTAATCATGCACTACTTAGTTCAACGACATACTTTTTACTTTATGAAAAACAATGGAGAGATCAAGATTAAAAAAAGGTACACAGTTCTTTTTTAATATATCTCTATTATATTATATTTACTATTATACGGAGTAATTGAAAGGTTTTGTCGCTTTGCGATGCCCAAATAACCCAATCACGCAACCCATTGCTGAGAAAATTGGTAAGCTTGAAAAGCTAATTATTGATAGGAAAGCTACTCTTGTGGATGATGATGGTCAACCTATTCCGTCTACCTCTTCTACTAAGAGAGTCAACCCTTTTTCTAAATTGGGAGAGATTGTGGTGTCGATTACGAAGATGAGGTTGTTGCTAACCCATTTGATGAATCATTAATATTTTGGAGGTGGCCACGAGTTGGAAGATGAGTATGATGACTATGATTTCGGCGACTATGCGAAAGCAGTTCGTGATCTTAGGAATTTGGATTCCTTTAATGCCATGTATGGCACAAAGGTTCAAGGTCCTAGGAAGTAATTTTATTTTGTTGTGTCATATGTTATCATTTGAGTAGTGGGTTGTTTTCTTGTTTAGAGAATAGGAAGTATCTTGTTATGTAAGCTTTATGCCTATGTAACGGGTGAGATATGGGACTTCACTCATATCCATTGTACTTAAACGTTTATTTGGTTAATATATTTACCGGTGCAGGATTACTCCCCTTTACCCAAAAAAATGTATTGTCCCACTTTCCCATGTATAACTCTTCTTATCGATTTTTTTCCGATATACCAAACCACCGGAAAAATGATATTTGCATTAAAAACACTTTCGTTTTTGAAAAGTTGAGGAAGTGCTGAGAGCATTCGCGTCATTTTCATGAGGGCACGACATCTCTTTTCTACTAATATTACTTTCATTTTTGATAGTTTAATTGCTACTTCCCAAAATCTACCTATAACCAAATTGCTTAATGTGTTACTTGTTCATTCATATAAATTTTAATGCGAAAGATAAAAAATGTTAAGTTAATATGTCAACCCGTCAGTTTAATTACATGTCTATACTTGCATTTGAATATGCATTCTATAATCACTAACCTTTCACACATACACACCTACAGTCTACTGTGTAATTTTTGATGATATCTTAAATTTCTCTCCGTACCTAGTGTCGACTGCAAGCATATATGTTCTTATGATATCGTGTACTGTACAATGTTTCATGAGATGCTGACCTTGAAGGTCCACATATTTCACATTTCCAATATTTTTAAGATCATGTTTTCTAGATTCCGTAAGACGATCTAATAAATACAAACCATTTGATCAAAGTCTGAAAATGAAAAAATTTTATTATCTTAAGAGGTAAAATATGGCTCAAATCACAATATAGTAAAGCTCTTGAATGACCGTTCAAAAAAAAAAGTAAAGCTCTTGAATTGATATCAAGGATGACAAAACATAAGTGACTTAATTTCAAAGATGATTAAACATATATCACTTAATATTAAAGATTAAAAAATGCAGTTCAATTAAAATTTGCTACAGAATTGCTGGACTGAAAGAAGGCATTAGTTTCCTGACCATAAGTAAATATGATATTTAACAACGATGAGACTTGATTGCTATTAGATGACATTTTCCATTATCTAAACGATTGCCAAAATCCATGGCATGGTACAACTTTGACGACATAACTTACTACTTAACGAACAAATTGTTGGATCATAAACTTGATTTGATCAAAATTTGTAATTGGGCTACCCTAATAAAATAGTTAGGCCCAAACCAAAAGTAAAAATATCTAGATATAATATAGAAATATCTAGTGGAATAATCTAGAAATATTTTGTAATATCTAGATATTAATATGAGAAATATCTAGATATTAGTATGAAAAGAAATATCTAGATGTTAGATATTTACATATCCATGAAAATATCTAGTGTGTAGAAACTTCCATGGAGTAGTATAAATATGTAAGGTTATAACCATTTGTGTACTAAGCAAATCAAGCAAAGCTTCAGCAATCAATAATATTCCAAACCTTTCGTAAATATTCCTCTCTTCCTAAATTTCACTTACAACCTCTTCATCAAATATAAGCCTAAAAGGCCTTCGAGTTTCTAACACAAGTAGTATTAAAAAAGGACATAAAATCAACTAATCAAATACGCATTATAACACCAAAACACATCTAAGTATAATTCTTTCATCATGATATCCTGTTTTTAATTGTTGACTTTCCTGCACATCTTTCTGATTTGACCACTTTTACCGGTCAATGGAGTAATATTTCCCATTTTAACCATTGACTTTGCAAATTGCTGGAAGAAAAGCTCTTGATTTGCAGCATATTGCTTCATATACTGCATTACCATTCACGTGGCTCCACCCCTGCATGCGTTGCATAATAGTTAAAATGTTCATAGAATGTTAATCATGCTTTATTTTACTTAATGCAGGGATCTAAGTCGTAACCTTTTGAAAGGAGTTGTTCCATCAACATGGGCTACCATGCAGTTGACCAACCTGTATTGAACTCCCAACCATTTATCTCTGTCATCTCCCACTAAACGTTATACTTAATTAGTCGACACAATTTTTACATGAATCAGCATGCATTACATTTTTAATATATGGTTTCATGATTTACCTTGTATGTTGCATATAAGTAATGATTGATTTGCATATAAAAATTAATCAATTTTGAAGTTGAGCATTATGTAGCATGCATGATATAGTACCTGGAGTCTGCGAGCAAGTTCCTTGGTGTGCAAAACGTTAGCAAGCTTCGAGATCACATGTCTTTTAAAACAATATCTGCACCAAATGAAAAATAATATCAAAACTATCCAAAATGGTATTTTTCTTCTCCATGGTGTGGAAAGTTTAAGAAATGCATGTGTTATTTATAGGCTCCTTAAGATGAATATGAAGTGTTACAACAACTAAATGCAGTGTTTCTTTGTATACCTCCAAGTAATGATCACAATGTAACTTCATGTCTCTTCGTATACCTCCGATTAATGATCATACATGAATGTTGTTGCCTTCAAAGAACACTTCATATTCACCTTCATTTCATTACATTCAATTGAGAGCTTATATTTCAATACTTGAAATTCAATCATATGGCTTTACACGGATTGTACCGTACAAATTGTTGTGCACATTCACTCTTGCACATTAAATTAAGGGGTTCAACTTTATAGTATTATAGATAGATAGGTACATATGTCCACCTATATTGAAAACATTTAAAGAATTTTTTTTAAGAGGATCAAATCTAGAACATGCTTGATTCAAAACAGAATCAAAATAGTAGAGTAAAAGTGATTGTGGCCCATGAATCACAATTATTGATGCCCATCCCAGTCATTATTTGTTTTAATTTGGCATTTTATATTGGTGCGTATTAGTCAATATAATAACTTTCGAACAAAAGTTGTTAAAGTAGTTGGTTGGACATAAACTTTTGGCTTTATATATATACATAGACTAGAGTAAAATAGAAGCATGTGCATTGTTTACAGCTAGGTCTTTAGAGAAAGATAAACTCCCATCTAAAAGAGATTTGCGTACGAGGTCATCTGAAAAGGATGTACGAGGTCAAAGTTTTCCCGTCGATCTAGATGTTTCGTAAAATACTAACATGACAAAAGTTTAGAATATACTTTAAAAGAGTAATGTCTAAATTTAATGAAACTGAACTCAAAGTATAAGTCAATTCGATGTAATTTGACATTATTTACAGCAATCGATCTATCTTCTATAAAGAATTAACTTAGTAACTTGTTTCGAAACGTACCATATAATAGACAAGAAACACATGCATCATATAATAAACAAGAAACACATGCTGGAAAAACAAAATAGGGTTGTTAGATTAATCAATTAAGGGAGGTGATTTGCTTCCAATTTATGCTATAAACAGTTTATATTTAGCTTCTCCAGATTGTACAATAATTAGTGTAAATCAAAAGTAAGAGTGTGTCAATCAACACGTATAAATTAAGGTGTAAATACTCGCGAGTCTTGAAGTGAATCTGATCCGATTGTACTTTTTATTAGATTAACACTGTGTTCTCAAGTGAAGTAAAAATGAAGTAAAAGTGAAGTAAAAGAGAGGATAACTTTTTGTTAGACAACCCGGAAATTCGAAATTTAATTATACATCCTGTCACGTACAATTATGGATAACTGAAAATTAAAACTCGGTTTAATTTATGTGAGACATCATTTTGGATTATTGTTACTTGATGCGTGATACGGCCTCATAGATTCTTGAGATTGAGCACAACATGAGTCGGCACAATAGAAACCTAATAATGCGAGAAATATTAATGTTTGACTCGTTAAATGAAAATAGATATGTTTATAGTCATTTTTAACGGAAAAATAGATTTAATGGCGCGACTTAGAAAATTATTCGGTCACATCTAGTATATTATACGAGCCCTTAATCATGTTTCGGGAAAGTTAAAGCAAATTACAACTATGGTCCTTGTGGTTAAATCCGGCGCCCCTCTATGGTTTCGAAATAATTACATGAATGGTCCCTTTGTGGATTAAAAACCCTTATCACACCATTTCTTCCTCATTTGACACAAACCCTAAAAATAACATTTTCCCTCTCCCCTCTCATTTGTAGCCGCCGCCGGCCAACCCACAACCACCATCACACCGCCACCACCATCAAAAACGTTTAGATCCGTGTAGTTTCAGGCTTGTGAAGGTGAGAACCACCGTCCTTCACCTTGTGTGATAACGGTGGGGATATAAACTCGTGCATAACGAGTTGTAACCTTTTATTTTAATGGTTTTCAGGTTATCAAAACTAGTTTTATAAGATAACGTTCATGAAAACAGGTTTGGTGTCATTTTTGTTTGGTGTTGTGGTCGAGTTTTGGTCAAGCTCACGGCCGAGACTTATTGTGGCATTTTGAGTCGAGTTTAATGGTTGTCGAGTCGTGGTTACGCGTCGTGGAGCTTATGGTCTCATGAATAATTTTATTATTTTCATTTTGTTATAGTTATTGTTGTGGTCAAGATTAGAGATAGGATTAGAGAATTTGGGTTGAGGTTTGTGATTGGTTTGGATTTGCAGCCGAGGGTCTGTTTAGTGTTGGGTTCGCCACGGCTTCGAGCCGTGGTGATGGTGATATTTTGTTGTCGTCGTCGATACGGAGGATTTGATTTGGATTGAGATAATTAGATAGCGAGCCGTAGGAATTGGCCGTTAAACGTCATTGATGTTATTGGACTTGAGGTATTGATATTGTGAGCTTATAACTATACATGTGATGTTTGAGCCAAGTCGAGGGTCTCCGAGACTTCATTGCCTCGTAGTGGCCTCGACAAGCCAAAAGTGCTTATTAGACTTTATTGTGGACTTGTGATATGTGAGGTTGACTTATTGACCCGAAAGAAAATGAAACCCGGATTCGTGACTCGAAACGGATAATAACTCGAGAAATATTCATTTGGAAATATATATAACTAGAAATGGAATATTAATAATAATGGCTAAGTAAGTGAAATATTAATTAACGAAAGCTTATTTTGTTACATAATATTTAACGGAAGTTTATAATTTAAAACGAGGGGTTATAAATGGAATTTTTAAATAAATGAGAGTTATTAAATGTTTTGAGGGCACGCGAATCGAGAAATACCATTTATAGAAATATTAATGTTTATGTGGTGACCTTGTTTTGTGAGTCATTTATGTTTTGGTCAATTGTTTGGCGTGATTTCACTTCAGTCATGTTGCGTCTTCACTACACACACGATGATACAAAACACTAATAAAGGGAATTAATAAGGATATTATGAAAATTCTAAATGGAAAATGTCGGGGATAGTTAACTTTAGGAAACTTTGGTATATTTGGAAGTATACATTAAGATAAGTGTTATATTAATAGGTTGTGCCGAGTCTGTTGTGCCGTGCTCACTTAGTAGCTTTTGTAATGTTCTGTTGTTTGATTTATTTGCCTTCTTGCTTGCTGATATATTCGTGATATTTGCATTGCTGATATATTCGTGATATTTGTATTGCTGAAACCAATGTGAGTTTCATAGCACCACTTTTACTCATAACTATACTTTATTTAAACTTGGGGTGAGAAAACATGCAAACTATTTTCTTGGACCTGCCACTACTTTTTTGATTTGCTATTATGTGTTGACTAGCTAAGGTTAGATATGCGGTAGATGTTGACTTAGACTATGATAACAATCCTTTGCTATATCGTTGGTGCCTAGCTAAGAATAGATATCTACTCCCGACCTAGGCCATGATAGCAACGTAACATACCTTGCTATATCGTCGGTGCCTGGCTAGAGTCGCTTAGGACCCTACTGAAATCTCACTCTATCTTCGATATTTGAATAATTATTATTGGAATGTTGTTGGAATGTATGATATATATCTACCCTAGTCCCACATAGCAAATAACTCTATCAGGTCCACTACTAAACTTTATGATTAAACCTATGAACTCACCAGTGCTAGCTGACTCTTTTAGCATGTTTTCTCAGGTAACTAAGATGATGTTTTGGATTGTTTGTTCTTGGAGGCTTGGCAAAATGGCATGGCTGAAGGATCAACTAAAACTCTGATAATACTGATGGGACCTATCTTATGCTTTCTTTTGGGCCTTACTTTCATTACTTTTGAATAAATGTAAACCTAAGGGCTAAATGTTGGATTGTTTTTATGTAACGGATTATGCTATCTTGTTTTCCTATGCTTGTGTGGTATACCAATCCCGTAGCAGCCCGGAAGCTTGATTAGTCTTCCGCTGTACAAAATTTTGGGGGTGTTATAGATTGATATTAGAGCCTAGGTTATAGAGAACTAGGTACTTATCAAAAACCTAAACAATAACCACTTTTCATAAAAATTGATCCTACGACCAACGCATGCCTGCCTGCCAAGCCGAAGCCTCTAGTATTGATATGATGAGCTATTAACTATTTGATATGAGATTGGAAATTTTGGAAGATTAGGAAGAGAATTATGTGACATTTGACTTGAGGATATGCTTAGATTTATGTAGTATTTGATATGAGAACACAACTAGAATCGCGCGATAATTGTTCTGATATATATTTGGAATTATGCAGGATCTAAAATGAGATCATGTTGATTGATGCGATATATGGTATTACTGAAATGGAAGATTTATATTATGTTGGAGTTACGGGTCGGTTTAACGTTAATAGACCTGACCGACACAGTTATCGGACTTATTGGGTTGACGAATCCAATAGGGCCCGGTAAGTGTGCCGGAGGAATTTATTAGCATATGACCCACCCTTAGGACTCGTCAATTGTATGCGATACCCTGAAATAGGATAACAATATACCACCATTTTCACAGACTGTGTCTCCTCCCTATCCGGTCCTCACCCACTCATACCGCCTTCAACGGCATATCTACATGTTTATGTTATGTTCATGACACTTTCCTCATATAGTCGCACCGTTTAACTCCGAGATAGGACATTCGTCTTATGCTTCTGAAATGCCTATCCTATCATCATTTAGAACTCAGCCTCGGAATCAGTATAGTGGAACACGTATTTAGTACATTCCACTTTGCATTTGTATTCCGAAAGGACACGATTGGTCATGGACTTTGCGTACTCTGACTCGAGAAGTTCTCGGATAGAGGGTCTAGTTCCCGTTCCATCTACGGTTATCATCCATCACTATCGCATGCAATGATTATTGATAATTTCTATTTGAATTGTTTGGAATTTTGTACCCAATCTGGGTGCTTTGTCTTATCCAAATTCTTGGATTGTGGGATTCAGATGAAACTTCTTACTATCATGGAAATATTATTCTCGCCTTGGTGATTAATATCCGTTCTAGTATCCGATTTTGAAGGCTCGCATTCTCTTGTGATTAATCTTTCCTAACGCCCGTATTTCCTTATGCTGTAGAGTGATGGATTCAGGACAAAACGCAACTAAGACTACCTGGACACCCGCTATTGGTGCTCACGCAAGCCCTTGGATACCACCTGCGGTTGCCATCCATCCCCAAGGACGACTCCTGATTAACCCCATCCTGGTTATCAACAACCAAATTTCGCAAAATTTCGTGATTGCTAATCAAAATTTGACAGAGTAAGTGGCCCGACGAGTGGCCGAACTGCTAGCTGAGACAACCCACCCAAAAACCACTACTCAAAATTCCAGACTAAGTGAAGACAAAAATAGGAATCATGCTTTCCAAGAGTTTAGCAAACTAGTGTCAGCCAAATTTAATGGTGCTGGGGGAGCCATTGTTCTGACTAAATGGTTGAAAGAAGTGGAGTCTGCTTTTACAATGTGTCGTTGTGAGAGAGAAAACATGGTGGATTTTGCTTCCTTCATATTGCGAGGTGAAGCCTGGATTCTGTGGTGCACCCACCTCATGACTGTCGGGATTAACATGGCCTACGCAATGACTTTGGAAGAATTTAAGGACATGTTGTTTAAGGAGTATGGCCTTGATGACAAAGGCAAGGAATGGGAAGTCGAGTTTTGGAATCACAAGATGAGAGGCACTGACTTGAAAACCTACACTCACCGCTTCCTGGAATTGACCCAGTTGTGTCCCGAAATGGTAAAGAGTGAGGCTTGTAAGATCGCGCGTTACATTGGGGGACTACCTCAACCAATCAGAGATGATGTAATCTCGGCTGAGACGACAAACCTCCATGACACCATAAACTGGGCAATGTCTCGCATGAACCCAACAATTGGAGATGTTGTCGCTGGGATAGTGAAAAACAAGAGGAAATGGTAAAACCACACAAAGGGGGAAAGTGATCCAAACAAACGATAGGAGGTTGCCAGAATGAAGGGTATCGGGGAAAAGGAGAAGAAGAACTACACGGGAAACAAACCACGATGCAATGGCTGCGGACGTCATCACTACGGAGAGTGTACTGTGGTGTGCAACAAATGCGCAAAGGTGTGACACATAGCCAAGAATTGTAGATCCGCCCTGGCAACCCTCGAGACAGATTGGAAGGCCAACGTCACCTACTTCGATTGTGGAATGAAGGGACACCTCAAGAATGAATGTAGGGGACAGTGGAATCAGGGAACTGGTGGAATGGAGCTAACAAAGAAACAAAAGGCTAGAGAGAGCAACGGAGAATAAGGCGTGAGTCGTGGATGACTACTCTAATTTTCTAAACCTGAATATGAAATTTCTTAAGTTACGATGTTGTAAGACTTTCTTAATACATTTGCAAGAAGCGCATTGTGGTGCAGCGACCTTGGTATATGCTATTTTGGGATGTAAGCTTATTTGTCTCTTGTGTATCCAAGACCCCTTTTTTTCTTAGCTATCCTTCTTATGTTCATTTCTTTTTCCATCATCACTAGTGTATATTGCCCTATTTCTTTCTCTACGATTGTCTGTATCCTTATCATTGACGGTTTTCGGCATCCCCGTCTCAAATACTGTTCATAAACCCATAAGAGTTCATCACTCACCTTAGTAACTAAATTTGGCATTGCATCATCGGACCAAAATTATACACAGACTGGCCACCTATGTATAATTCGGGTACGGATCATGTTATGCCTGAAAAGGTTGCTCAAACCTACATCAAGAATTAAATTTCTCCATCCCTGATTGATATATGACTACCAAATCAATCCTACCTTTCTTTCGTTCCATGAATCCAGTCTAATTTGGCGTTATAATTTAATCCGAAAGGATATGATACGCCACCTACTCTCATAGAACGACTTCTCCGCACAACGTTTCACGTTACTCTACCCACTCTGATATCCCAGAATCCCTGTCGATGATTAGACGAAACCTTGAGTTGGAAAATTTCCTGATGACTCGTAACCTCATACGCGGTTAAAAGGCATGGTTGTTTGTAGCAATCAAGTCAAACAGTGCGACCATATATGCAGGTCCATAATCCAAGTCATATCCTTCGCGATAGACGCTAGGAAATGATACCGCATCGACCAATCGATTGCTAGTAGCAATCAACATCATTCTACATGATTCTACCCTCCGCGTTAGCAAGCAAGCATACCGTTGAGACTAGTCGAGTGTAGTAGGAACGAACGTACATCTTTTTAGTTGATGGAGGAGCCAACGGAAACTTTACATCAGCTACTCCTAAACCCTTACTCCGACATGCTCCAAGGTTCGAGCAAACTAGCTGAGGATCAAACCGCGATTCGAATACTACCAGCAGAAAGAGTTCGGGAAAAGAGAATCCCGAAGGCTTCATTTACGCCGTGGTAGCTGTTATTAACCCCTAGATAGTCCTGTCGGTTAACCAATACCTCAACCGCCTTCATGAACCTCATAAACAACTTGCGCGAACCTTCGGTCAAGTGGTGATAGTATCCAACGATGATACTCTAAACTACTCGAAGAGGTAAGGAGAAACACGAAGAACACCTGGGATTAACCTTAAGTCTACTTGAGAAGGAACAACGTTAGACTAACTTCTTTGAGTATGAAGTTTTGAAATTTGACCGTTGACTTCGTGGTCATGTGAATTGTATTTACATATATTCCACCATGATTTAGTTAATTAAGGACTGAGTTACCCCTACCCTTCCTATTGAGAGACGTCAAATACTTAGGTCTAGCTTGGTTGTACCATAGATTAATCGAAGGTATTCCAAGATAGCAAAGCCTTTAACCAGATTGACTCAAAGGATGCGAAGGGTAACTCATGAGAGAACGAAGAGGAAATCTTGTGACTATGGAATTAGGTGCGATGTAGTACACCTATCCTAGCTGTATCGGAAGGAAGTATAGATGTTGTTACAGATGGCGGTGTTTCGTATAAAGGTTGGTGAAATGTTTCAATCTGAATAGAGAAGGAAGTAGCTTACGCCCCTCGTGAATTCGAGACATGCAAGGAAAGCTACACCACTCCTGATTTAGCATGGGGTGCGGTTGTACTTGCACCCAAAATCTGGGGACAATACCTGTAGTGTACAATGTGTAGAGTATACACACATCATAAGAATTACGAAATGTCCTAGACCAGAAAGAGCAGACCGTCGAGGCAGAATCGCTAGAGAAAAGTATAAGGTGATTATGACTGCAAAAGTTGCTACTATCTGGGTAGAGGAAACGTTGCTGCTGGCGCTCTTAGGCGAGCAGAAGGAGCGCAACCATATCAGTCAGAGCCTTAAGGATGACTATCGGGTTGCCCTCACCAACCCGGATGCTTGAGGTACATGCTGAGGGTGTCAAAAGGGAGAATCGACGACTATGTAATCTTATCCTTTAAGGGGTAAAAGCTGAGAACTTTTAGGATTTTATGAGACGAATTACTAACATAAACTCATACTGTATGTACATAATGTAGTCGTATAAATCATGTTCAAAACTATAACGATATATATTAATCGAGAGATTGAACTCGAATACAATTCAAACTGCTGTAGAAATAAAAACACGAATCGCGAAACTAGTTCCAGGACACCTAAAAGGATTATCATAATGATTTCTATAAAACTGACTCTACACCAAAGATTTCATGAAGAAATTATCAACTGAAACTTTAGAATAACTGTATGTATTTGTGTGGAAATATCATAGGTGAAGAATGAGATATTAAGGGAGTCTACATCCTTTTTTTTTGGTAAAAGGTCAAAGACCCGGTAAATATATTACCCCAAAAAAACATTTAAGTACAGAGGATATGGGTGAATCCCATATCTCAACCCGTTACATAGGCCTTTACATAGGCGAAAAGCTTACATAACAAGATACTTCCTATTCTCTATATAAGAAAATAAACCACTACTCAAAAGATAACATTAGACTCCTATGGAAATATAATTACTTCCTACCAAGGCCTTGGAGCTTGATACCATACGTGTCATAATAAGCATCCAAATTTCCTGTAAGATCGTAGACCTGATCCGCATAGTTATCATAATCATAGTCATCATAATCATCTTCACGATCATGACCGCCACCAAAAATATTCATCGACTCATCAAATGTGTTCACAACCTCCTCATCTTCACTATCAGAAACCACAATCTCTCCTACCTTAGTGAATGGGTTAACCCTCTTACTAAAAGAAGAAGATGGGAAATCCTTATTATTACCTTGATAATCAACCTTTTTAATAGGATTACCATCATCATCAACAAGAGTAGCTTTCCCATCAATAAGAAGCTTTTCAAACTCCCCAATTTTCTCAACGATAGGGATATGACCAACCTCGTTAGCTTCCATTGAATCACTCACAAGCGGATCTTGTGATACATTACCTGTTTTAAGTGACCCAACCTCCTTTGCTTCCATTGTACTACCAGAATCCTCTACATCAGTAGGATTGCCACATTCATCAGAATCGATCGTATTAAGTGCAACAAAAGGATTAGATGTAGCAATCTTTGTCCCTTCATAGTTTGTTCTTCCCTTTAGTCCTTCGGCTTGACCTTGACACCAGCATCTCCTCGGCCACCTTTTTAAATTCCTCGGCCAGAACTTCCCTCCCGTTGGGCTCCGAGAGTCTCTTAGCTAAATAAGCCAATGCTACTTGAAAGAATTCCTGAACAAAAAAAATAGCATAAAAATTCAAAGACAAGTAATATAATATATGTATGTATACGCGTATCCGCATGTCATAATTTGCAAGGAACACTTACCGCATCAATTTTAGTAGGTATTGTACCCTGAGACGAATCAAAAGCTAAATTTTAGAAGAAAAGAGAGGAATGGCTACTTATAACTGAGTAAACCAGGTTTAACATACCGCCATAGAGAGGACGTAGGTATATTGAATCCAATTGCTCCAGAAATGTTTTGCCCTGAGTATAAATGCAAAACTTATTATTGGAAATGCTTATTTATGGTTCTTAGTTCTTACTTGAATTTAGGATTTAGGAACCTTGCCCATTGTCTTTTCATAACTCTCACCATGATAGCTAATCACATACCACTAGGCCAAAGATCCTTTGGCTCGATTTAACTTATTATTTACTAAGACACCTAATTTCATACGAAGATTAATGTGTACACATGCATATTATAACCTAAAGCATAAATATTTCTGGTCATTTTATGATGACTACGCTTATAACACCGAAAAATAATAATGAACTAATTGCTAAACAGTCATAACATATTCATATTCGTAAAAAACAACAACTATTGAAGAAACAAGATCAACACGTACATGCACAATATTAATCGATCTTATAAAGTGAAAATACTAAACTTGATTATGAATGAATATAATACCTACTTGATAAATGTTCGATCAGTGAATATGCGTGATATTGGGCTATGATTCACATTATAGTCGTTGTGGTCATGGGCTTTATGTGAAGTAACCCATTCGCCCAAACTTTTTTGATAGCCCAATTTTTAAAAATTTTCATTTGTTAATCCGTAGTCCAATAAATTATGTCATTGGGTTATTAGTGTCAACTCGAAAACCTGAACATATTAAAATTTGGTTTTCGGCTCGGTTTAATCCAATATGAGTTCGGTTCGATTTTCGATTTTACCCAGATATCTTGTAACCAAACTAACTCGACCGAATAAACCGAACAACCCGATAACCGAATCGATGAACACCCCTAGTGGCGTGTTTTATTAAAGTAATCAACTTTTTCAGAATTAAGAGCACGAGAACTTGCACATATAAGGCTGTAAGTAATAAAGAAAGATTAATAGCACCAAATGATGCCCGTATAATTAATGTGACTAGACACGTTTTCACTTCGCTTCACGAAAGTCCAGCTGCATAAGTTAAATTTAGAGATGAGATCAACGTACAATATCATGCAATAAACTCGCAATATGTATAAGAGGTCTGTGTGTACACAACGATTGATGCAAAACCAAGGGATTAACTTCTATTTCAATTCTTAATTTAATGCTTTTGAGTGACTCATCAACGAAGAGGTTGTGGGTACAAGTTTCGTTAGAGATATTTGTGAGGTATTTGAATTAAAGGATTAAGATTGAATGGCATAAACACAAAATTTATAACATTTGTTACATACAATTTAGTTACTTTCTTTGTAAGTGTAATTGTTAAAATTTGGGGTAATAATCTATGGCAAACATGTCACTCTATCAATTGCTAATGGCTTTCAAGTTATGTTCTTTGCAGGCATATTACAGGGGTTTAACATGAACAAAGCATAAGTGGTTTATAGTTCCAAGATTATCATTCTGCTGAAGCCTCTCTTGTTCTCTTTGAAGTTCATTTTATTGTTTCTGGAGTTCATTATTATAGCCGTTAGAGGGTCTTAGTGTAACTTAATCCCTATTTAATTAGTCCTTTATTCTAGGGTTAGACACACTTGAGTGTGCGGTCTTTGAATCACTCTCTTCTTTTCTCTTAGATCATTTCTTGATCTGTCTCGTCTTTACATTCATATGATTATTGTCTCATTGACATTAATCTAATCTTGTAACATTTGGATACTATTAATCTAAGGCGACTATTGCGACTTAGATCACGAATAAAGGTTACATTGTTTATCTCTGTTGCCTATACTTTCGTACATGGTATCGAGCTTGAGCTCATTGATTCTGTTGGCAACAAAGGTGTGGTTTGGGGTTATTGCTATTGGCGTAATCACTGGTTATCTTACATTTACAATTTACCTAGACTAAGTGAATCTAGGGTGATTGTGATTTGTTCTTCATTGCATATTTCTCTGTAAGTCTAAGTCTTATCTTTTCTTTAAACATCTGATGACTTAAGTCTCGTGGGTGCAAGCGGGTGACTAACATCTTGATCGCCACCTTGGTGGTGCGAATACTGCTCTGGTTTATCCTAGTCCACAGGCTTGGTGCTTGTTGTTTCTTATTCAAAGTCTTATTTACTTGTCTATTTACTCTTATTATTATATCATGCGTGATTCTTTATGCATCTTATTTTCTCATCTTATTGTTTATATTATGGCTATTGGTGATGATAATATTGGTGGTGGTGGTTCCAATGAGAAAAGCATCCTTTGGTGATGCTTTGTACTTACACCCCAATAACACCAATGGTACTCCCATTGTTTCTATTAAACTCACTGGGCCGAAAATTATAAAATATGGAATATGGCCATGACATTTGCCTTAAGAAACCATAACAAGTTGGGATTTATTGATGGTACTTGCATAAGAAATGATTCAAACCTAGTCTTGTTAATCAATGGGACACTTGTAACTCTGTTGTGGTCACTTGGATCCTCAACTCTCTCGATACTGAATTATTTGTTGGTGCTATTTATTCTAAAGCGCTTATGAAATGTGGAATGATCTTAAAGATACCTATGATAAAGTTGATGGTTCGACTATTTTAATTTGCACAAAAACATAAATTCTCTTAGTCAAAGTGGGTCCTCTCTTTGATTACTATAACAATCTTAACTCCTTATGGAAACAATTTGATTTTATGATTAGCTTGCCTCCCACTCGTGAGGTCGCAAAACTTTTGAAAAACACAATCACTAATCAAGTTAATGCAATTTCTTATGGGTCTTGATGACTCCTATGTTCCCATCGAGTAACATTTTAACGGAGATCCCTTACCTAATGTCAAAGCGCTTTTACATTGTCTCGGAGAAGAATCTCACGAAATGTCTCATCAGGAATAGCTACGCTAAACCCGATGCTACGACTTTGCAAAGAAAAACCTCGATGGTGGAAATTTTTGATAACAAAGAGTTTTAACAACAAAATTCTGGTTTTAATAATGGTAACGACTCTAATAGCGAGAGGACCAAATATGAATCTCAAATGTACTAATTGCAAAAGCACGGTCATCTTGTTGATAGGTGTTATGAAATTTTGGATATCTGCTTTGGATATGTTAAGAGAAATTTTAATGGTAAACCTTTCGGTAGTAACAATGTTTCTTGAAACTAATCATGTCACTAATAATAGTGCTAGCAACTCTCTGTCTCTTTATCTAATGAACAACTCTCAAGACTTATGAGTCTTCTCAATGACAACAATGCATCATCTGCTAATGCCAACTTAGCGGTAAAATTTTTCGGGAACCTTCTTTAATGGCGTGTCAAGTTTAATGTGAACTTGACAAGTTTTTAACAACAACACTAAATCCTTAACTGGAAACATCGGTCTTGGTTGGATTGGTGATTACGGTGCAAATCGACACATGATTGTGTCGAAATTTTTAATCAATGTTGTTAACATTTCAAATCTTGGCCTAAGCATTGGACATCCCAATGGTACTCGGCCCTAATTACTAAAATTAGCGATTTAAAGGTCAATAATGACCTAACTCTTTTGATGTCCTTGTTGTTCCACGAATACAATGTCGATCTATTATCATTCATAAGATTGCTAGAGACAACAAGATGTTTGTTGGATTTAATGAATCTAATTGCTATATCTGAGTTTACATCAAAAAGGATTGTAGGGATTGGTAAACAATACAATGGGTTATATATTTTGATATAGACTCTACATGTAAGATTACCTCTAATAATTGCATATCTGTTTGTCATGTCTCTTGAAATCTCGGCATCAAAGACTTGGTCATCCTACGACCAAGTCCTACACATACTAAGACCAGCTCTTAAATTTGATAGTTCATCTGAAGCCCGATCATCTGTGATACTTGTAATAAAGCCAAACAAACCGGAGAACCATTTCCTCTAAGTGAACATAAATCCACTAAAATTGGTCAACTTGTTCACCTTGATGTTTGGGGACCATATAAAATTACTAGCGAGATGGTTATAAATATTTTTAACTATAGTTGATGACTATTCTAGGCGGTGTGGGTTTATATGCTTAAGGGAAGGATGATGTTTATGTTTCCATTGTTAACTTTACTCATATGCTATCAAATCAATTTGAACACAATGTCAAAGTTTTTAGAAGTGATAATGGAGCAAATTTGTCAATAATAAACTTCAACAATTACATCATGAAAAAGAATTCTACATCAAACTTCTTGTGTTTATACACCTCAACAAAATGGCATTGCAGAGAAAGGAAACATAGGCATCTCCTTAATGTTGCTAGATCCCTTATGTTTCGAGGGGAATTACCTCTAAATTTTGGCTTTGAATGTGTTCTAAGCTTCATATGTCATAAACAGGTTGCCTCTTGATTACATCTGGCAAGTCCCCTTCTTCCTTGTGTATGGGCATGACCCTTCACTCTCTCTCCTTAGAGTCTTTGGTGCTTATGCTATGCCACAATTCTCAACGTTTCGACAAATTTGGTAGTAGATCCGAAAAAGTGTTCTTATTGGTTACTCAAATGAGAAAAAGGCTATAAACTCTTGAGCCTAGAAACAAAAAATATTTTTATTCGGAGATGTCAAATTTTATGAAGCGTGTTCCCATTCAAAAGAAAAATTACGTGTCAAAACCTTTTGTTGAAACTTATGTGCCTAAAGATTTAAACCACAAAAATTTCTTTGACTCACAAACAAGTCCCAATGATGAAGGGAGAGTGACATCCTATGATGATATACGGTGGTAAGTCATCCACCGGATTGATGAACCGGTTGCAACATCTATAGATGATAATACACACCACGAGGGCAACATATCACATGAATCACATCCTGCGATGCATCTTACGATTCTGGCGATACATCTTGGATTCTGGCGAACAAGAAAGAGGCTTGCCGACCGCTCTTGCTAGGAGGTCAACTAGAGTTTCTAAGTTGCCCGGTAATCTAAATGACTTTATTATTGAAGGAAAAGTCAAATATGGTGTTGAAAAGTTGTTAATTACTCAAATCTTAACAAAGACAATTCTTGCTTTGCTTCTAGTCTTAATAAAGTATTGAACCTACATTATGAAGAAGCTATCCTTGATAGTAATTGGGTAGATGCTATGAATTCGAAATTGAAGCCTTAAATGAAAACCATGCTTGGGATATAACCGATCTACCTCCTAATAGAACTCTTTTTGGGTAAGGGGTAATCTGCACCTGGTAAATATATTAACCAAATAAGCGTTTAAGTACAATGGATATGGTGAAATCCCATATCTCACCCGTTACATAGGCATAAAGCTTACATAACAAGTTACTTCCAATTCTCTAAACAAGAAAACAAACCACTACTCAAATGATAACAGATGACACAACAATAAAACTACTTCCTAGGACCTTGAAGCGTTGTGCCATACATGGCATTAAAAGAATCCAAATTCACGGAAGATCACGAACTGTTTCGCATAGTCATCGAAGTCATAGTCATCATACTCATCTTCAAATTCTTGGCCCCACCAAAATATTAGCAGACTCATCAAATGGGTTAGCAACAACCTCATCTTGAGAATCGAGACACCTCAATCTCTCCCACTTTAGAAAGGGTTAACTCTCTTATTAGGCGAGGTAGGCGGAATAAGTTGACCATCATCATCCATGAGTAGCTTTCCATCAATAATTAGCTTTTCAAGCTTACCAATTTTCTCGACTATGGGGTAGAACCACCATCCATTGTTCCCATTGAATCACTCACAAGCTTTGCAGCAGAATAAGTCCCAGTCTCCGGAGGCTTAGACGCCTCACCAATACAAGAGTCCGTCCCCCGAGATCCATCAATACCTGCTTCCTTAGTAGTACCAGAAGACTTCCCAGTCTTGACCTTGATAGTAGAAGAATCAGCCACAGTACTTGGGTTACCAAAATCATCTTCCACCTCAAGAGTCCCAAAAGAGTTAGACGTAGTAATCGGTGTATCTTTAGCATTACCACTTGCAGCTGCCGGTGTCTTCGTCTTTGCAACATATACCTGCTTCCTAGGTGCAAATCTAGGACCCTTACCCATATTAATACCTCCAGTCATCTTCGTACCTTTAGGTTTGGCTTTCGATTGTGCACCACCTTAAAACCATCATCGAGTTCGTCCACGGTTAAGTGGGAGGAACATCGGTATGCTCCTTAATACTCATAGGACAACAAGCGTTATCATGCCCAAACACTTTACATTCCACACGGTGTGGCGGCTTCCATTCATATTCCACCTTTATACTTGCCGTAGTAAACCCACTATCATCCTTATTAGGGATCGCCATAGTCACCACATGTTTAAGCTCACATTGGATGATAATTCCACAAGAGCGCGTGCAAAACTAATGCGACCCCATGAATCAACACACATGGAACTAGTAAAGCATCTAACATAATCGGCTACCCACGAGTAGCAATTAAGCTCAATCCATCTTCCGAATATGCAAGTAATGGCACATTATGCATTTTAATCAAGCGGAACTCTAGTTACCTCACTTTTAGATAATAGCACATCGAGTCCATTTAGTGAGAATGAGAGGAGAATTACGAATAATCCATGGGCCCGTTGAAGAACACTCTCAACACCCTCTTTAGAATCGAATTTGAAAAGGAAAACACCATCATCATTCTTCATTAGTTTCTTAAAACCAAACTTACCCCACGTATTGGAGCGTAGTTCTTAACGAAATGAAAAGCAACATTCTTGCCAACAAAGAAGCCAACAAGTGTATTTTCATAGCGGTTGAATACACCCTCCATAGTGACCTTTGGAAGCACCGTATCATGATTTTCAATTCGCATCTCATTCAACAAGGCATGAAAATTCACTTTCCTAGAGACACGTTCGGATTTAATACATTAGCAAATGACCTCGCCGTTAGTTTCAACGTTAGGGCACAAGTAGAAGTATTCACCACGTTAGGACCGAGACATCAACACATCGGCGGTTTAGTACTCGAATCCAAACCACCCACAAGCGTAGTACTATAACTTGTATTGTCGATTAGTATTACCCCAAATAGAATCCATTGAACATCATGCGTGCTAGGGTTAAGAGCAACCTAGCATCATGGCGCAACTCGAGAACAGCGGTGTCACCCTCATATCACTTTCACCATGGAGCGTTGTAACCTATCTTTAACGCACGAATATCAACCCTTTGATACGGATTCGTGTCGTATTTACACCAACTTGATCGGCCAAGTTGATGGTTGTTTTGTAGCTTTCACGAAGAGCTACCCTTGTTCAAAACCCTTTGTCCATCTCTCCACAACCCCACAAAGCAGGTCCCCCGAAGCGGACTACGAAGCATAAACCAAGAAAACCAAACAAAACCTAACGACTTCAAGAAGTGGTAAAACCTAGTAAAAACTAGGGTTTATAGAACATTAAACACGTAGCTAACCCATAAAAGCGATCGGTTGGATTTGATGTAGTGATTGCCGTGAAGATAAGAACCCTACGTTGCGATCACAACAAACCCAAACTCAGCGATTAAGAAAGACCCAAATCGATTTAACCAGAAGACGAAACCCTTTCAAATCAAAAGCAGCGCACAACACAAGATCAGACGATGATCAGGCTTGGACGGATTAGCTAGATGAATTAATAAAGAATCGGTTTAGGAAAAAAAACGATAAGGGTTTTAGGTTATCGCCAAAATCGCCAGAGGAGGGAGAGAATCGATTAAACAAACATAAATGGATTTTTAAAATCCTAATAGAACTCTGGAGGGAGAGACGAAACCCTTTCAAATCCTAATAGAACTCTTATTGGCTACAAATGGATTTTTAAAATCAAATATAAAGCTAATGGTGAAGTTGATAGATACAAGGCTAGCTTAGTTGTTAAAGGTTACAACCAAAGGAAGGAATAGACTATGATGAAACTTTTTCCCTGTTGTAAAAATGTCTCTTGTTAGATGTCTTATTGCCTTAGGCGTAAAAAACAAATGGCCTCTTTTTCAACTTGATGTTAACAATGCTTTCTTGTATGGAGACCTTGATGAGGATATCTATATGACCATTCCCAAAGGGTTACGTAATGAGAACAATAAAAATAAAGTCGTAAACTTGTTAAGTCTCTATATGGTCTAAAACAAGCTCCCGAGAAAATGGAATGAAAAACTTGTCGGTGTTTTAAAGGAAAACAACTTTGTCCAATCTGTTAATGATCATTCTTTATTCACCAAAAGCAGAGAATGACAAGTTCATTGCTCTTCTTGTTTATGTGGATGATATAGTTCTTCTTGAAGCGTGTTGATGAGATAAACCTATTCAAAGAGTTTCTAAAATCAAAATTCCATATCAAAGACTTGGGAAATCTAAAATATTTTCTTGGCATTGAGGTTTTAAAAGCGGGAATGACATCATCTCTCCCAAAGAAAATCATCTTGAACTCCTCAAAGAATTTGGTCTTCTTGGGTGTAAACACTGTCCACTCTATGGAACCCAACTCGTGCTCCCATACATTCCCAGCGATGATGACCCTTACTTGTCAACATCATGGTTATCGAAGCTTCTTGGGAAACTTATCTACCTCACCCATACAAGACACGACATTTCATACTCGGTTCATTATGCGGCACAATATCGCATTCTCCTTGAAATCTCATCGGAATGTGCCCTCAATGTTACGAGGTATCTAAAGGAGCTCGGAAAGGTCTAACGTACAATTTCAAACAACTCGAAAATCATCTTGAAGGATATAGTGATCTTGATTGGGCGAATGTAAGAAAACCGGAAATCATTACAGTTATTGTGTTTTCTTTAATGATTGTTTAATCTCATGGAAAAGTAAAAACAAAACACTCTTTCAAAATCTTCCACGAGCGAGTATAGATCTATGTCTCTGCGCTTGTGAAATCATTTGGATTCGAGAAAATCCTAAAAGATCTAAAAGTTGATATCAACCTTCACTGTTAATCTTTTGTGATAACAAATCGCTTTACAACTTCTTTGTCAATCTGTTTTCCATGAAAGATCAAAACATTTTGAAATTGATGTTCACTTCATCGGGGAAAAAATTGCTAGAGGTGTTATAAATGCTAAAAGATTGGATCTTCAAACCAAGCTAGCGACATTCTTACAAAGAACCTCCTGTCTATCGGCATAAATTTTGTGTGAAAAATTGATATTGTTTGATATGTTTGGCCATCAGTTAAGGGGAATGTTAAAATTTGGGGTAATAATCTGTGGCAAACATGTCACTCTATCAATTGCTAATGGCTTTCAAGTTATGTTCTTTGCGGGCATATTACGGGGTTTAACATGAACAAATCATAAGTGGTTTATAGTTCCAAGATTATCATTTCTTTGAAGCCTCTCTTGTTCTCTTTGAAGTTCATTTTATTGTTTCTGCTGGAGTTCATTATTATAGCCGTTAGAGGGTCTTAGTGTAACAATCCCTATTTAATTAGTCCTTTATTCTAGGGTTAGACACACTTGAGTGTGCGGTCTTTTGAATCACTCTCTTCTTTTCTCTTAGATCATTTCTTGATCTGTCTCGTCTTTACATTCATATGATTGTTGTCTCATTGACATTAATCTAATCTTGTAACATTTGGATACTATTAATCTAAAGTGACTATTGCGACTTAGATCTGAATAAAGGATTACATTGTTTATCTCTTTGTTGCCTATACTTTCGTACAGTAATTAAAGTAACAAGTGCAATGACTTTGGAAGAAAAAAAGTTCCATAAGTAGTAACCATATATCATCAGTGTTTTTCATTTATGCTTAGCAAATCTATTACAGTACACTGTTTGCATGACATCCATTAGTCAATACATGATTCCTATAAATCATTCCAACTAAGAGAATCAACATTTTTGCATAATCTCACTTATACAGAACACTTCTAATTCAACAGAAAAACACTGAAGGCTGAATATGAATATGAAACTTTATTTTTCTATCATATACATTATACATACAGTTGGGACCTACACTTATGCTGAAAACGAGCTACGAATAACTATAGAGGTTGTTCTCCATATAATAAAGTTGTGAGATAGAGTGAACTGAATCATGATATCCTCAACGCGATAATTCCTGTGACACGTTTCTCATGGTTGGTCTGGCCTTTGGATCAGTGAGAATACATGTCAATGCCACATGACAAACACGCAGAATTTCCTTTTCGATTACTCTGTCTGTTGGGTAAGAGAGACGCTGGTCCAATATATTTTCCAACATCGTACCATGACTGGTAGAAGAGTTGAAGTATGAAAGAAGCTCTCCGGGATGTTTCCCTCCAATTGTTTCAAGTGCCACCACTCCAAAGCTATACACGTCACATTTTTCGTTCACAATCATACTATATGCAAGTTCTAAATGGTCACATACAGAAAAGAATGTTAGCAAAGTTTAGCTTCATCTAGAAGCGTAACAGTGTGCAGAAGTAACTACCTGGAGCAATGTACCCCAAAGTTCCTGCGATGACTGTTTGGTTCGATGAATCAGGGTCAAGCAACCTGGCTGCTCCAAAGTCGGCTACAAATCCTTCCATTTCCGAGTTTAGAAGAATGTTGTTACTTGATATGTCTCTATGAACGATAGGTGGATTGCAATCGTGATGCATATAAGCTAAAGCATGGGCTACATCTTTGATTATGTTCACCCTCTTCATCCAATCCACTTCAACAGCCAATTCATCGTCACTCAATGCACAAAATAGGCTCCCTTTTTCCATGTATTCATATACAAGGAAGTTGCATTTGTTATGCAAACAGAACCCGTAGAGTTTCACAATGCTTTTGTGTCTTAGGTTGGTTAACACTTGGACCTCGTTCTTAAAGCTCTGGTCGAATGCTGGTTGCTTAGCTTCATACCGGTGAAGTTTTTTCAAAGCAAATGTTTGACCGCTAGGCAGTTTTGCTTCGTAAACACCACCATAACCACCGGTTCCAATGCAGTATTTGAGGTCAAAATCCTCTGTAGCATTGATGAAGTCTTCATATGCAATTGTTCCATCATAATTCATTATCGTGCACACATCTCCATGTTTTGTGATTTCAGGCTGTAGTTTCTTTGTGGTGGCCTTTTTACGACTGTAAAAGAAGTATGCAACCACTAAGAAGCAAAGTCCAACGATAATGGGAAGAAAAATGGTCAAACGGGGTACGTGCTGTTTTCTTCGCTTATGTTCATTGGTTTCCGATAGTCCATTTGTCAGATTCTGAGACAGATTTAAAAACTCTATATTTGGCAAATCGTAATAAGTAAGTGCTTTTGCAATTACCAAATGATTACCACTAATATCCAAGTAATTTAAGATTCTGCAACCACGCAGACTTGTGATATCGCCCGTCATCAGATTCTGAGAAAGGTCTAGATGCACAAGAAAACAGGGTTTACCAAACGACATGTTTCCTGAAAACTGGTTTGATGATAAATCAAGGTAAGCAAGATTAACGAGCTTCCAAAATTCTGGATGAATAGCTCCCACGAGACGATTATGATGAAGATCTAAATGTCCTAAGTTCATCAAATTTGCTATATCTTGTGGAATAGGGCCACTGATAGAATTCATGGAAAGGTTTAAAGATTGCAGTTGGCTTAGACTGCCAAAACTTGAGGGAATTGGACCATCAAGATTGTTATTACTCAGGTCCAACGTTTCAAGCTTATGCAAGTTAGTTATAAGTGCAGGTGGGATTGATCCATTCAGTTGATTTGCGCTCAGGTCCAGGTTGGTGATATTAACCATGGAACCAAATGATGAAGGGATTTGACCAATAAAGTTGTTACGACTAAGATCTAGATAATATAAATTCTTCAAACTCACAACCTGAGTTGGGAGAATACCAGTGAAATTGTTATTAGAAAGATCAAGGTTTTCTAATCGGGTGAGATTGGCAAACGAAACACCTGTGAGATAGTTATTAGAAAGATCAAGGTTTTCTAAACGGGTGAGATTGGCAAACGAAACACCTGTGAGATAGTTACTAGAAAGATAAAGGGTTTCCAAACGGGTGAGATTGGCAAACGAAACACCTGTGAGATAGTTATTAGAAAGATAAAGGTATTCCAAACGGGTGAGATTGGCAAACGAAACACCTGTGAGATAGTTATTAGAAAGATCAAGGGTTTCCAAAGGGGTGAGATTGGCAAATGAAACGCCTGTGATATAGTTATTCGAAAGATAAAGGTATTTCAAACGGGTGAGATTGGCAAACGAGACATTTAATTTACCTGTGAGATTGTTATTAGAAAGATAAACGTATTCCAAACGGGTGAGATTGGCAAACGAAACACCTGTGATATAGTTATTAGAAAGATCAAGGTGTTCCAAACGGGTGAGATTGGCAAACCAGACAGGTATTTTACCTGTGAGATTGTTATCAGAAAGATCAAGGTGTCCCAAACGGGTGAGATTGGTAATCGAGTCAGGCCATGTACCTGTGAGATGATTACTATAAAGCGAAAGATATGTTAAGTTTGATAGCAAACTAATCTGCTCCGGGATGCTTCCTTCAAGCTTGCAGTTATCAATAGAAAGCTCCTCAAGGTTTGGAAATGAAGCAAAGTCGAGGCTTCCCAGATCACCCAGACCTTCATTATAATCACAGTAAAAGTATATCGAAATGACACTTCCTTCATAATTGCAACTAATATGAGGCCAAGTACAATGATCTGAAGAAGCATTTCTATCTCCCCACCAATTAGTTGCAAGTAAAGCTTTTGCTTCTCTTGTTTTGTTGAAACCATTAGCGCTGGTTTTTGCTAGCACAAAAATGAGCATCATAAGCACATAAGTGATAGTGTGCATATGAACAATTAGATTTTTGGAGGAAGTAGGACACATTGTTAATGCTTGTTTGATCGTCAAAATTTAAAAGTAAGTACTCAAGATTAATCATATGATATATAACTGGTAGTGATCATGTATATATGCGTAAACAAAACCTTCTACTTTTCCAAGTCAATGGCAAAGAATAAGCGTTAGTCAATAATAAATTTCTTTGTCGAAAATTTTTCTAACCCATCCTATGAGTTTTTGTCAATAATAAATTTCTTTGTCGAAAATTTCTTTGGTAAACAATACAATGGGTTGGCGTAGCTTCCACACAGTTTTTGTCAAATACTATCCCCACAGGATTAGTATAGTCATCTTAACCACAGGATTAGTTCGCATGCTTTGACCACATTTGCTTGTTGACTTCAATATTAGAGTAAACAAATGAAGTAAATTCAAGATGTTCGAGATAACTCGAGTGGGATTCACATAATCATGAACGAGTAAGAGAGTCTTCTGAATGGTATTTGGCAAGGGGGTGATACTCACACCACTTCTTTTGATGCATGCACCACAATTTGTGCATTACAGTAGTACAATACTGTAATGCACAAATTGTGATGTATGCATCAAAAAATGTGGTGTAGGTATCAATTCTCTATTTGGCATCTTGTTGTCTCGCATGTACGACTTTTTATAAAAGTGATTAATTTTTCTAATAATCGATCTTTTAATTTGCTGCCAAAGAAACACTACAATGTGTATGATTAAGTAAATTTGGACATATAGTTATTTGGTAGAGCTTAATATATGACTCACTAACTTATGAGCAAACACACGAGTATTTAGGGCTACTATTTAGTTTTTAGGTATTGGGTAAAAGCCATAAAATAACAACGTACTTTCTAAAATTTATCGACTTGAAACACTTACTTTTTTATTAACATATACACCCACATACTTTCAAATTTTGTTTCGACTTTACCCATATTGTAATAAAATAATATTATTTAATATGATATTATATTAATATAAATCGGTCATATGGGTGAAGTCGGAACAAAATAAGTACGATGGTATATATGTTAATAAAAAGCAAGTGTTCAAGTCGACACATTGAAAGTAGTTGTTATTTTATAACTTCTATTATTGTATGTGGGCTTTGTGAGTAACTCATTAGCCCATAACTTTTTTATTAGTCCAATATTTATAAACATTTTCATTTGTTCCATTAAAGTTTGAATTCAGCTCGAACTCGATCGGTTCGATAAAGCTTGCCTCAAACGAGATTGAGTCGAGTTACGTGACAAAAAGCTCGACTTGTTTATACCTCTAGCCATATCACCCCACTCCGGCGAGGGGTAAGTGTTGATTTGGTTAGCAAAGTTTTGTTTAAGTAGCTCAACTTTTTTCTACACTAGAGTGTTAAAGATTGTTTATTTTTTAAATTACAGTTTTGTGTCAACTGTTTTATTTATAATTTTGTATCGAGACAAAATCAGATGATTAACAGGTTGTGAGCTACTTGTTTTAAGATGCTTATTTTTGCTAGAGGTGGAATTACTTTTCTAAAAAAAATTAAATGCCATAAATGCTTAAATTTTCTGAGCAAGCAAATTTAAACACCATTTCAAAAAGTGCTTTTTATTTGTAAACAACTTATAAGTGCGCGAGGTGTGGAGCACGAATATGAGAGACAAATCTTCTTTCCTATGTGGCTTCCAAATCGGCCGTATCTCTCTTTTCAGGAAAAAACAATTTTTTTTTCATGTGCCGGACTTGAGTCGTGAAAGCTTGAAGAGAAACACCTATTTTTGAGGAAAGATTGTATATTATGGGTAGTTGTGAATGGGTATATGTGTATTTGAGATATTTTTAAACAATAAAAAATAAAATGAGGTAGAAGGAAAGAGAGATGATGACGCAAAGGTTGAGAAAAAATTGAAAGAAATGCATGTCATGGAAGGTTTTTTAATTACGTGGATGTGGTATGACGAGAGAAATTCATAACCGCACCCTCTACTCTAAATACTTACACTTAAGAGAGAGAGAGAGCAAAAAAAAAATAAATAAATAAATAAAAAATAAAAAATAAGTTTTAGTGTTTTTTTATTATTGTGAATATATGAAGAATAATGGGTTAATATTGACATAATGAGAAAGTTATTTGAGAACAATTTATTGACTTTCTTTTCTAATTTTTACTGGAGTAACATTAGAAGAAAAAAAGTTTCATATGAGCATCTAGTTTTCAAAAACGTTTATAAACTAGTCATCTCTGTAAAGTATAAACCTTTTGATTTCTTAGACCTATTTACATTATGCATAAACCTTTTAAAGGTTCATAATGTCTTCATAATTTAATCGTAAAATATTTTGAACCACTCCATATCTCAGATCTCTTAAAGCCACCTAAAGTCCTAAACATGAATTACGTATTCACTATGGTTTAAAAATTTTAGAGCTCTTCATTTTTTTTTCTAAAGGGGGCCAGTCTTGCTTAACGCAAAAAGTCATAGTGATAAATATCACTTCAAAAATTAATCTATAGTGTTCTCTTTTATTGTTAATAATTTCTTACTTTCCCTCCATTTCTGTCTTTGTCTATCACTTGCATACCATTTCTGTACACACACTTTTCACATACACTCACACCTTGAAGATAGATGGTCAAGACTGCACAAGAAAGGATTTGGCCATCCTAATACAAACTGCATATTTTCTTCACATTTGAACTTGAAAACATAGAATCCATTATCATTCATAGACACTCTTTCTGTTAAATATTGTAAACCCCCGTCCGGTATAATGTATTATTCAACCACCATATATAAAGATTACATGAGACATAAACGAAACCCTAACGGACCTTAATCCCACAATCGGGCTTGGGCCGACTAACCTAATCTATAAGCTCAAGTTCCCCCCACATTCTTCTAACATTATACTTATCCTCAGGTAGACTCATTTGTGCACCAACAAAATAGCCACAAACAGTCCTATCCCACTTTTTATATCCATCTTTTACTAGCTCATCTTCAAATATGACAATTTTAGCCCAATTTTCATCTATATCAGGTGGAACAAAATCAAGCTTATTACTAACTTTGCTAACATTATTACTAACAAGCTCAGCAAAACTCTTAACAAACTTTTTCTCAGTCAAATGAGCAGAGCTATTCACATTTACAAGTTTCTGGTTACAGTTGTCTTTTATAGACTTAACATTTTCAGTCACCCTTGTACTTGATTCAACATTACTAGCTTTAATAGCCTCAAACTGTACATTCACAGGTAAGGTTGATTCACTTACAATGTTCTCAGCTATCTGAACAGTATCAGCAACAATTTTTAGAAATCTTCTCAACACTAGCCACACATCACTACAAACCCTAGAATCAGATGTTTTTACCTCATCCCCAATTTTTTCATTATTTTTCTTCTTACTATTGAATCTACTTGGAATACGAGTTCTCCTTTTAGAATTCCTACTTTTGGCAGACATTTCAGTGTCAAAATGATACCAACAATTCAATCAACATATCAAGATACGATTAGGTTATAGAAACAAGGAGAAAAACAGCTTAAAAATTAGGGAAGATAGTATCAAATGATGCGGAATTGAAAACTGAATCGATTACACGGATTGGATTATAGAATTTTATGATTAATACAGTGTAATTGAAGGTTTTGCAGCTTGGTCATGATAAAGAAAGTGGTATGTTGTTTATGCTACGTGCAATTTTCTTTATATTTTTCATTTCATCATCTCACGAATATATATGGCTCATCTGATTTTGACCCATTTTTTTTACACACTCTACGGTCTTCTTACACCTGCAGAACGAAACCAAAGCCAGTTGCTTTGACGGATCCTTTCCGTTCGTTTCACGCACTCCCGATGGTTAGTCTCTTCAACACAGAACAACTGATCGATGGTAGCTTACACCCCCTTCAACTGAACCAGCTGATGTCAAATGAAGGTTATCAGCCTCCTTAAACCCGGACTCACACCCACTGTAACACCAATCAAAGCGGCAAGAGGGGTTTCAATGGTTTATTATTAAAAATGAAAAATAATTAAATACTTGCATACAATATGAAACTTACTACCTATTTATAGACTACAGGCTAACAAAGTAAATACATAAGATTTGCATGATATGAATCGGAACGTGGAATATATCCACACTTTTATTCAACAATACAGGGCCCACATACTGACCAGTACCCGCTGATTCGTGACCCATAATGAACCACGACGTGACCCATCAAGATTACCCAACATAATATTCATACCCAAAGCCAAAAGGCAAAAACCTTCTACTTTTCCAAGTCAATGGCAAAGAAGAAACTTTAGTCAAAACAAGTTGCTTTCTCCAAAATTAAGTTGTTTCGTGTATTTTTCATGCCTTTGCACTTCAGCTTTTATTACAAACCACACATTGTTATAGAAATATCTTAAAAACAATTATTGGCTCAAGTATAAGAAAAAGGAACATAAGTTAAAGATATTTCATTGCAAATTATTGGCTCCAGGTTTGCACATTTTCATATGGAGATCGTAGACGGCCTTTACCGAAAACTTAATTGATGTTAAGATTTTTGAAGAAGATGATAGCCTCATTGATCACGAATTTATCTGGATTTGGCTTTTTATTTTTTTATTTATTGAAATTTAAATTGAGGAAGAAAATAAAATTCCAAACATGATGAACTTCCATCATAATCACAATGTTTTTATTAGGGTTGAAATGTGTTAGCATTACATATTATTATGACCATACCACTAGGTGATTCCCTTTGATGATACAGATTGTGAGGAGGTGATGTCTGTATGGACACCACTAAGAATTCTGCGTGCGGAATTTTAATTTTTTTTTTTTTTGTGTTTTTTCCTGAAAAGATGAATATATATTAATCACAAGACTTTACATAAGTATACCACTAAAGATTCTGGGCAAGAGATTTTGTTTTTGTTTTTTTTTTCAATTCAGAACTTGAGCAAAGGACATTCCCTAAGCATAAAATCTGAACTACCGACTACCAAACAACAAATTCTACCATCTATACACAAAGCTATCAATTCACTATGACTATATCTAAGCTGGAACGTAACTCACCATCTAAGAGAATTAGCAAAAGAACAATGACCATTCATGACATTCATCAGTCAATACATGATTCCTTAAAATCATTACAACTAAGAGAATTAACAGAACAATCACCATTTTTGCATAAACTCATTTATACAGAACACATCTAATTCCACAGAAAACCGCTGCATGCTGAATATGAAAATGAAACTTTATTTTTGTATCATATACAAACAGTTGGGACCCACACTTACGCTGAAAACGAGATACGCAGAAGTATAGAGGTTGTTCTCCATATAATAAAGCTGTGAGATAGACTGAACTGAATCATGATATCCTCAACGCGATAATTCCTGTGACACGTTTCTCATGGTTGGTCTGGCCTTTGGATCTGTGAGAATGCATGTCAATGCCACATGACAAACACGCATAATTTTCTTTACGATTAGCCTGTCTGTTGGGTAAGAGAGACGCTTGTCCAATATATTTTCCAACATCATACCATGACTGGTAGAAGAGTTGCAGCATGAAAGAAGCTCTCCGGGATGTTTCCCTGTTAATCCCTCGTATCTGGTGTTATTCTTCTGATGTGTTTGAGATAAAAAATACATAAACAAATATGCTATAATATCAGAATTTATAGTAATTGAATTTGTATATTGAATTGATGAATTGTTTACGAGACTTTGATCCTATTTATCTTGCATGAATCGATGCAACAAAGAGTCATACCGATTCGGTGAAACGTTATAACCTATTCTAAGCGTTGTAACCTATTCTATAACCGTTTATACCGTTATCCTAATGACCCACCCAATATAATGGGTGGATTTCTGAGAACACATAACATAAATACACTAAACTACCTATTCTTTTCTTCTATAACATTAAGGTCCAACATTCACCCCCAATGTTATAGGCGCAAATCTAGTCTTCATAACTTGTCTTTCTGACAATGTTGGTTCATCGTCTACATCCCGGATCGGGTTTGCCTCATCCCTTTTCTACGATTTTGGACATTCGTTCTGTAATGCCCTAGTTCATGACACTTATGACACCGTATGTGACTCTCGTCCGTTGCACTCCACTTATCGCCTTGACCTTTCACGGACCCTGACCTCTTCCACGGCCTCGTCCAAAGTCTCCATGATTTGAGTTTCCACAACCACAATGTTCACATCTCTGGTGTTTATCCTTCTCCTTTTTGTCTGCTTCCGTGAATAGAAGTCTACTAGACATATCTTCCTCCTTAGTCTGCTTCTTGGTGCGTTCCTCAAAGGCCTTCAATCTCCCAATGGCTTCTTGGAATGGCATCGTATTAAGATCGGCAAATTGTTCGATTGCAGCAACAATTTGAATAAACTTTCACCCAAAAGTTTACGAGCGAATCTTTTATCGTCCAAGGTATGTCGAGGGCTGCTTGCTTGTGATGCACTCTCATGATCTTTCCGCATAAACATCGGTGAATCATTAACATTCATCTTTAGTGATTCAAAGTCGACTCTAGTGTTTGTAACCGTGCTTCTTTAACCCTATCAACTCCTACATGTCGCACCTTCAATGCATCCCAAATATCCTTCAGAAGTAAGATTAGCAATTTACAATATCATGTTTTACGGAAGTGCTTGGTATAACATTGCAATTCTTGTTTTGTTCTTCTTTTGATCCACTTGGTTCAGCTGTAGGTTCATGATTCCCAAATTCCATGGACGTTAAAGATTGCCTTAATCTTTAATGCCCAAATAGTATAATTTGTAGAGTTGAGGATTGGGCCTTGGAAGTTTAACGATAATCCTCCTTCCTTTGCTACATTTTCATTCTTCTTTGAAGAATCCCGATCATGTTTCTTTTCTTCTTTCTACCAATCTTTAATTAAAATTTTCTTTCTTTCACAATACAAATCGATTATGCTCTTATTTATGACTCCAAATTCGATAATAAGGTAAAAAAATCGATTATATTTGTAAAGGTTCTTAGAAAAACAAGTCGATTTCATTGATTTGTAGGTGTTTGATCAAACTCGCCTCATTGTTGAAAGTCAAACTCGTCTTGCCAATGATTGTCAATCCGCATACGCTAATGACAATCAATCACGCTTCTCCGTTTCGACAATCAAAGCGCTTCCGTTGTTGATCACGATCAATTCATTGTTGATAATCAATCCGCCCACGCTAATGATAATCAAGCCGCCTTCCTGATCGAATTTTCTACTTCCCTGAATCTAAAACCGCTCTGATGCCACTGTTAATCCCTCGTATCTGGTGTTATTCTTCTGATGTGTTTGAGATAAAAAATACATAAACAAATATGCTATAATATCAGAATTTATAGTAATTGAATTTGTATATTGAATTGATGAATTGTTTACAGACTTTGATCCTATTTATACTTCATGAATCGATGCAACAAAGAGTCATACCGATTCAGTGAAACGTTATAACCTATTCTAAACGTTGTAACCTATTCTATAACTGTTTATACCGTTATCCTAATGACCCAGCCCAATATAATGGGTCGGATTTTACAGAACACATAACATAAATACACTAAACTACCCTATTCTTTTCTTCTATAACATTAAGGTCCAACATTCCCTCCAATTGTTTCAAGTGCCACCACTCCAAAGCTATACACGTCACATTTTTCGTTCACAATCATGCTATATGCAAGTTCTAAATGATCACATACCAAAAAGAATGTTAGCAAAGTTTAGCTGCTACTAGCTAGATGTAATTAAACTTAAGAAGCCTAATTAAACATAAGAAGTGTAACAGTGTGTAGAAGTAACAACCTGGATGAATCGGGGTCAAGCAATCTGGCTGCTCCAAAGTCAGCAACAAATCCTTCCATTTCCGAGTTTATAAGAATATTGTTGCTTGATATGTCTCTATGAATGATAGGCAGATTGCAATCGTGATGCATGTATGCTAAAGCATGGGCTACATCTTTGATTATGTTCACCCTCTTCATCCAATCCACTTCAACAGCCAATTCATCATCACTCAATGCACAAAATAGGCTCCCTTTTTCCATGTATTCATATATAAGGAAGTTTCATTTTTTATGCAAACAAAACCCATTGAGTTTTTATGGGTAAAGGGGAGTAATCCTGCACCCTGGTAAATATATTAATCAAATAAACGTTTAAGTACAATGGATATGAGTGAAGTCCCATATCTCAGCCTGTTACATAGGCATAAAGCTTACATAACAAGACACTTCCAATTCTCTAAACAAGAAAACAAAACACTACACAAATGATAACATATGACACCACAAAAAAATTACGCCTAGGACCTTGAAACTTAGTGCCATACATGGCATTAAAGGTATCAAATTCCCGGAAGATCACGAACTGTTTCGCATAGTCTTGAAGTCATAGTCATCATACTCATCTTCAAAATCGTGTCCACCACCAAAATATTACCAGACTCATCAAATGGGTTAGCAACAACCTCATCTTGAATCGAGACACCACAATCTCTCTACTTTAGAAAAGGGTTGGCTCTCTTAGTAGAAGAGGTAGCGGAATAGGTTGACCATCATCATCCACAAGAGTAGCTTTCGGCAATAATTAGTTTTCAATCTTACCAATTTTCTCAACTATGGGAGTAGAACCACCATCCATTGTTCCCATTGAATCATTCACAAGCGGAACATGTGATGTAGAACCGATCTTATCCACATACGCTTCCTTAGAACAACCGGTAGAATCTCGATCATTGCCTCCTCATTAACCTCCTCATTATTAGAAGCAACCGAACTTTGAATGCCCGTGTCCTCATGCACCTCAAGTGTCCCAAAAGAGTTAGAAGTAATGTGAGTACAGCAGCATCCGGCGTCTTCTTCTTTGGGATATAAACACCTTCCTAGGAGCAAATTTAGGACCCTTACCCATATTAATACCGCTAGACAACCGGACCTTAGGGTTTGGCTTTCCGATTATGCACTACCTTAAAACCATCATCATTCGCATCAAGTTCGAGGTGTGAGCATCGGCAAGATGCTCCTTGGGAGACTTAGGACAACAAGCATTATCATGCCCAAACACTTTACATTCCATGCAATGTGGAGGTTTCCATTCATATTCAACCTTGATACTAGCCGTCATAAAACCACTATCATCCTTCTTAGGGATAGCCATAGTTACCACATGTTTAAGATCGACTTCGATGATAACTCAACAAAACACGAGCAAAACTAATACGACCCCATGAGTCAACGCACATGGAACTAGTGAATGCATCTAACATGATCGACTTACCCACGAGTAGCAATAAGGCTCAACCCGTCTTCCGAATATGCAAGTAATGGCACATTATGCAATTTAATCCACACAGGTACTTTGGTAACCTCACTTTTGGACAATAGCACGTCAGGAGTCCATTTAGTGAGAATGATAGGAGAATTACGAATTATCCAAGGTCCTCGTTGAAGAACATTCTCAACACCCTCTTTAGAATCAAATTTAAAGAGAAATACACCATCATCATTCTTCATAAGTTTCTTTAAACCAAACTTACCCCATGTATTGGTGACATAATTCTTGACCAACTGGAATGCAATATTCTTGCCAACAAAGAAGCCAACAAGAGTATTATCATACCGGTTAATCACACCCTCCATAGCAGCCTTAGGAAGAACTGTATCATGATTATCTATTCGATTCTCGTTCACCAATGAGCGAAATTAACTTTCTAGACACACGTTCGAGTTTAACACATTTGCAACGACCTCACTTCATTATGTATACCATCACTCACATTAAGACCCGTAGAAGCATTCTTACCGACCATCGAAGCATTAAGATCGATAATGCAGAATGATTAGTACCATACAATTGTGATTGCATAGCCACATCAAAGCTCGACGGAGGAGTATTTGCGAGAATAAACTTTAGTACCATTACCACTCGAGTTGTTCACATCGGAAGATGAAGCCATCTTAGCAATATCACATCAATTTTATTTATTCTTTGCATCAAATTTCGATCGCGTTAGCAATCAGCCCTTTCGACATTAGGTCGTGTAGAGGCGAATCGAGAAGCGAGTTGCACTCTAAATTCGACATCACACCAGCTTCCGTATTCATAGTAAAGACTCCTTCATCCCCACTTACAGTCGACAACCTACATGGATCAGCCAAACTATGTGCAGCAACCTTAATCCTGTCACCACCCTCGTCCAACCCATTGCCACCATCAGTCAACGATTTGGATGCACTAGTATAATTTAAAAACCCCTTTTCCATCTCTCTAAACCCACTAACAAAACCAAGAAACACAAGAAAGACCAGTTGACAAAGCAAGCGACATAAAGCAAAGACAATAACTAGGAAGAAAAACCTAACGCATGTTGGGGTTTATCGCATGAGAACCAAAACCTAACCCATCGAATCAGGACCAAAACAGATAGATTTAGAATCAAATACCAACCACCGATTAGGATAGAACAGAATCACGAGGTGGTGCGATCACAAAAGCCAAGTCGGTTTGAAACAAAACCCTAAAAAACGATTTCACAAAGAAAACACCAAGAACCTGCGTAACAAGCACCAATCTGATCAGGATAGTAAGTAACACGAACGTTAATTACTAACTAAAACAAATTGATGAACGAAACACAAGGAATTTAGCAGATTTAGTGAAGAACGATTAAAAAGTTAGGGTTTTATTTTTTCGCCAGGAGAGAGTCGCCAAAGGGTTTTTTTTTTTACAAAACCCATTGAGTTTCACAATGCTTTTGTGTCTTAGGCCGCTTAACACTTGGACTTCATTCTTGAAACTCTGGTCGAATGTTGGTTGCTTAGCTTCATACCGATGAAGTTTTTTCAAAAGCAAATGTTTGACCGCTAGGCAGTTTTGCTTGGTAAACACTACCATAGCCACCAGTTCCAATGCAGTATTTGAGGTCAAAATCCTCTGTTGCTGTGATGAAGTCTTCATATGCAATTCAACAACAACAACAACAAACCCAATCCCGCTGAGGCGGGGTATAAGTCTTCATATGCAATTGTTCCTTCATAATTAATTATCGTGCACACATCTCCATGTTTTGTGATTTCAGGCTGTATTTTCTTTGTGGTAGCCTTTTTACGACTGTAAAAGAAAGATGCAACCTTTAAGAAGCAAATTCCAACGATAATGAGAAGAAAAACAGTCAAACAGTGTACATGCTGTTTTCTTCGCTTATGTTCATTGCAAGCTGATTTTTCACTCCCCAAATTTCTCCAGTAAGATGATTCTGAGACTGATTTAAGAGCAATAAATCTGCGAAGTCGCAGTGATTAAGTGCTTCTCCAACAAAATGATTACCACCAATGTCCAAGTATTCTAAGTTTCTGCAATCAAGTACACTTGTGATACCGCCTGTCATCAGATTCCGAGAAAGATTTAGATTCTGAAGAAGACAGGGATTAGCAAGTGATATGTTTCCTGACAACTGGTTTGATGACAAATCAAGGTAATCAAGACTTGAAAGCTTCTCAAGTTCTGGATGAATAGAACCCACAAGATGATTATGATGAAGGTCCAAATGTTCCAAATTGAAATTCGTCAAATATGCTATATCTAGGGGAATAGGCCCACTGATAGAATTCATGGCAAAGTTTAAAAATTGCAGATAGCTTAGATTACCAAAACTTGACGGAATTGGACCATCAAGATTGTTGTCGCTCAAGTCGAGAAAATCGAGATCTGTAAAGTTGTTTCGACTAAGATCCAGATGATATAAATTTCTCAAACCCGCAATCTGAGCTGGGAGAATGCCAGTTAAAGTGTTATTAGAAAGATCAGGGTATTTTAAACAAGTGAGATTGGCAAATGAAACATACTTTGAATTTAGCACAACAATAGAGTTCTATAGCTTCTTTTTGCATGTCAAACAGATGAGGATTTTGAATCATCGTTTCACTATCATCCATACCGATCAATGTTACCTGCATCAAATAAATCACACTTTATAATTTTTCAATATAATAAAAATTAAATGATATAAGAAGAAGAAGAAGATTATATATATATACCTCGGCAACCATGTTTAAATATACTAATTCTTCTTAATAATCCTGCGTTTGTTTATTACTATGAAAACCTTTTTTGTCACCACTTTATATACCCGCACTTTCACACGGAGAGCCCAACTATCACTTTCACACGGGCTGTTTGGTTGGGCCGGTGGTTTTTGTAGTATTTGAAATTTCCATTTTATCTTTTACTAGTTACTACCCCGTCCCATGGATGGTTTTCTTAATAAAAGTTGTTAAATTGATATCCACAATTTATAGCAACATGCACACACTTTTTCATGCAGGTATTATTAAATGAGTCGTAAAAGATGAATAGGTTACGTGTTTAAGAATACATAATTTAAATGGGAAGTTTGCAACATTGTTATTACATTCTTACCCATCACTGGATAATAAAGGCATGATTCTTGATTATTAAAACATTGTCTTTGAAAATATGCATCCGTAGTAAAATACTAATGATGATCACCCGACTTTGACTAGTGTCAAGATGATAAAACGCTTTCAACCTCAAATTCACAGCCATTGCCACCATTCTTTTAACCATCGACATGCCAATAAGCTGCTTTCTCCAAAATTAATGTTATATTTGTTGGTTTTATGGATATAAATTAGTAGTTGTGAGTTAGGATCGAACTCGAGACCACGGGATTGCACACTTTACGTATGAGAATTAAAGTTTTCATAATTAAATATAAAGGTTATATTTAGTTATTAATTACACAAAACGATTAACAAACGTTAAGTAATTAGATGTAATGGACTAACTATCATTATATGTTAAAGGAAAAGGACTAGAGTGGAAATTTGATGTCAAGAAGGATCCGGAAACCCCTTGTGGGTTTGTGGCCGATCGGATGGGCTATGGGGTAACCCATTCCCACTCCAACTTGTCCTCCATGTTTTCCATCTTATAAATACAAGGCTTTAGGTTAATTATTGGGTAATCTTGTACACATTACCTAAACGTGAAGTTTTTCCTTGTTATTTAGTCATAACAAATCGACCAAACAAGTGTTTGGGCCAATTACTTTTGTTTTCCATAAACAAATTGTTTATTAAACTAGCATTTACTTTAATTCATTAATAGTACGTGTGTACAAGAACGTGGTACAATCACACTATTGATTGTATCTTGGATTGAATTGCAAATTTGGTAAGGGGCAATTCCAATAATCCTTATAAACCCTAATTAGGGTTCATCTTAATTGAATAGTTGCTTGGATTGATTCTTGTTTAGCTAGGAACAAAAGGTACGCATACTATTTATATTTTAATTAATTAGTTATTCATTATATGTTCTTTACGCTTCCGCATGATTACTTTGATGTTTATTGTTTATATTTATGAGTTGTCATGTTATATAATTACACAAATATTTCCATCTGTCATGTTGCATCAAATAAGTACTCATAATAAGTTGTTTCGTATAATTTTCATGCCTTTGTACTTGAGCTTTTATTACAAACCATACATTCTTAAAAATAATTATTGGCTCCAAGTATAAGACAAAGGAAAATAAATTAAAAATACTTTCTTGACCAGTTTTTCCAAATAATATAGCAAGTAAAGTCCAAAATACATTCATGTGGTTTACCCTTTGTCTCGCTTTACATCCCTAAACTTTTTTTTTGCACAAAACCATCCCTCCGTTAGTAAAGTTGGCACAAAATACATCCCTCTATGTTAGCAAAATCAGTTAATAAGGACTAACGATGCAAATATTTCTCCGTTATCTCCTAACGGAAGAGAAAATATTTGCACCGTTAGTCCTTAGGACTAACGATACAATAAAATAAATTGCATCGTTCGTCCTAAGGACTAACGGTGCACTCCACCGCCACCTACCACCCAACGCCACCACCCACCGCTACCTACCACCTCCACGCTACCTCCACCCACCACCACCCAATGCCATCACCCCCCACCTCCACCGCCGCCACCCACCGCCACCACTGCCACCACTACACCACCACCTCCACCCACCACCACCCAACGCCGCACCCCCGCTCACGGCCGCCACCACAACTACACCACCACATCCACCCACCGCTACCGCGCCGCCGCACCCACCACCACCGCGCCGCCCCCCCACCTCCCACGGCCACCACCACCACCGCCACCATCGCCATTTAACGCCACCTCGCCACCACCACCATCGCCATCCATCGCCACGCGCCACCACCGCCGCCATCCACCGCCAACATAGGTGGTGGTTGGTGGTGGGTGGGTGGCGGTGGTGGTGAAGGTGGTGTAGTGGCGGTGTGGTGGGTGGAGGTGGCGTTGGGTGGCGGTGGGGCAAGGTGTGGCGTGGTGGTGGTGGAGGCGGTGGTGGTAGTAGCTATGGTGGCGATGGGTGGCGGCGATGGAGGTGGGTGGAGGTGGCTTTGGGTGGTGGTGGGTGGAGGTGGTGGTGGAGGTGGTAGGTGTCGGTGGGTGGTGGCGTTGGGTGGTAGGTGGCGGTGGAGTGCACCGTTAGTCTTTAGGAATAACGATGCTATTTATTTTATTGCATCGTTAGTCCTAAGGACTAAAGGTGTAAATATTTTCTCTTTCGTTAGGAGATAATGGAGAAAAATTTGCACCGTTAGTCCTTATTAACTGAATTTATTAACAGAAGGATGTGTTTGTGCCAACTTTATTAACGGAGGGATAATTTTGTGCCAAAAAAAAGTTTAGGGATGTAAAGCGAGACAAAGAGCAAACCACAGGGATGTATTTTGAACTTTACTTTAATGTAGTCTTGCAAATTATTTGCTCCAGGTTTTTCATTTTCTCAACAACGGAGATCGTAGACGGCCTTTACTCGAGACTTAATGATGTTCAGATTCTTGACGAAGATGATAACCTCATTGATCACAAATTTATATAGCTTTGGATTTTTTTTATTATTTATTTATTTATTTATTTATTTTTTAATTCAGCAAAATCATTATATTTAAAATAGGGTTGAAATGTGTTAGCATTACATGTTATTAAGACCATACCACTAGGTGATTCCCTTTGATGATATGGACTGTGAGGAGGTGATGTCGGTATGGGTACCACTATATGTTCCCGAGTTTGATGAGTAAAGAAAAGAAAGGTGTGGAAAGAAGAGGAGAGGAAAGAAGAGGGGAGGTTAGAATACAATTACAGTTTCTTGTGTTCCCGAGTTGAGAAGAAAAGAAGAGAAGAGGCACCTCTTTTATGTTCCCGAGTTGGGAAGAAGAGAAAAGAAAATTAAGAATTTTACAACTATACCCTTTATAGCTAGATAAACAATAATTCCTAATAACTAAATAAAACAAACACATAATTTTACCTCAACATCAACAACATAAAAATAAAAGAAGTCCAACTCGTTTGAATCAAATAAACAAACAAGTTTAACATGTTTAACACCAATCCCTAAAACCGATCTCCTCTGGTGCCTTTTATGAAACCCTTCTATCCCTAAAAATCGATTACAATACATTCTATTAATCATGTTCTCTTGTTTCTAATCATCTTAGTTACTCAATTACATTCGTGTGTTGATTGATTGTTCTGATTTATTGCGATTCAACCGATTTTAGGGTTCTTTGTATCGTTTTTCTTAGGGTTTCATAAAAGCGGTTATCTTGGCGATCACGAAACCCTTTGTTTGGGTTTTCTCGATCGCTAGCTTGGGTTTGATCATTATCGGTTTGGTTGTCATTACAAATCATTCTACCGACCTGATCTCTTCACCATATCATGTAATCACTATTGCGCGCCTATGCTTATAAACCCTAGTTGTTAAACTAGGGTTTTAATTGTTTTGTTTGAAGACCAGACATTAGTTTCTTCTTGTTTTAAGGTTTCTGATTGTTGTGATGTCGAATTTGGGAGAGGAGATTGTGTGGGTTAAATTCCATGACGTTCCTCTTGCTATGTTTTCTGATGATGGCCTTAGTCTCCTTGCCACATTAATAGGCACGCCTAAAAGGTTAGATGCCTTCACTAGCCAAATGTGCAAGGACTCGTGGGGCGTAGTAGTTTTGCTAGATGCATGATTGATGTGAAGTCGGATGAGCTTCTTAGGGACAGCCTTCTTGTTGAGATTCCGTTACTTGATGGGTCGGGGCCGACTATCGAGACGACACGGGTTGAATATGAGTGGAAACCACCACATTGTGATAAATGTAAGACTTTTGGTCATACTCCTATTGATTGTCCTAAAGTTGTTGAACCTCCTACTCACCTTCTAAGCGTGCAAATGATGGTGCAAATGATGGTTTCAAGATGGTTTATAATAGGAAGAAGGAAAGCAAGGTGGGTCTTCTATTCCGGGCCAAGGAGGGTTTTCAAACTGTTGTGGGTAGCAGTTTCAATACCAACCCAAGAAGAATCCTCCTGAACCTAAGAAAGTCGTAGTCACTAAGAAGAATGCTTGATGTGGCTAGTTCGAGTGGAACCAAGATCGCTACATCTAACCGGTTTGATGCTCTTAATATGGAACATACGGATGCGTCGGTATTCCTTCTAATGACACTATCAAGGATGTGGATTCGGTTGTACAATGGAAGTTAATGAAGATAAGTCTACTAAGGCAGTCTTTGCATCACAAGAGCCTCTTGTGAGTGATTTGAAAGAGATGGAGTCGGTTGTGGCTCCTCAAACTAGTGATTCTTGTATACCGCCTCTTCTACTAAGAGAAGTAACCCTTTTTCTAAAGTGGGAGAGATTGTAGTGTCCGATTCGAAGATGAGGTTGTTGCTAACCCATTTGATGAGTCTGCTAATTTATTTGGTGGTGGCCAAGAGTTTGAAACGAGTATGATGACTATGATTTCGATGACTATGCGAAAGCAGTTCGTGATCTTCCTGGGAATTTGGATGCCTTTAATGCCATGTATGGCACAACGTTTCAAGGTCCTAGGAAGTTATTTTATTTCTTTGTGTCATATGTTATCATTTGAGTAGTGGTTTGTTTTCTTGGTTAGAAAACAGGAAGTATCTTGTTATGTAAGCTCTATGCCTATGTAACGGGCTGAGATATGGGATTTCACTCATATCCATTGTACTTAAACGTTTATTTGGTTAATTTATTTACCAGGGTGCAGGATTACTCCCCTTTACCCAAAAAAAACATGTTTAACACCAAATAACTAGATAAAGAAATGTAGTTTTCTTAAAATGACCAAACACAATAAAATGTAAAAGTTCGAGTAAAAGAAACTTCAAGCGAAAAGATAATCAGATGTTTAAATCGAACTCATTTCGTCACTTGATCCCATCATTTTCTTTAGTAAGTCCTCTCGCATGTTAAGAGGACAACTAAATAATAGTCTTGCTTTTTTTGGGTTGTCTGCCAAGAAAATAAGAGCATTTGATACGACATCATCTTTCAAATGTAAATGCTCCAATTCTTTATAGATTTCATCTCCTGTATACTCACGTTGATAAGCTCTTCCTAATATGACGTTAGTTTCTTGTAAAATCAAATTACCTTCCTTTATTGCATCAGCCACCACATGAACAGTACTCATAATGTCCGAATTGGATTCTTCTTCAAGTTTTCTTTTCTTATTTTTGGATTTTGTTGCATTTGAGGCATCTGGCATGGGAGAATCCACATGAATTTCTTCAAGATTGACAAGGTTTTCATAGATGACTTTATTGGTAGCTAGTAACTCGTTAATGTCTTCGATTGTTTCAATATCTATGGGTTCTTTGTTGCTTGATTGACCTTTTTTCTCCTTGGCATTTTTCTCATTTGCAGTTTGAGAAGCAACACCCGATGCTCTATCTTTAGCAAAGAGTTGTGACAGCTCGTCATAGTTAGAAATTGGTTTGGTCCACAATTTAATAGCATCAGGATTAACCTATTACAACATAAATTTTTTAAAGATATTATGTTATTATCAAGTGCAAACAAGAAAACTAATTACTTGAAGTACAATAAACCTGCACATTATATGAAAATATGACACTCAAATAAGTAAACATACCTCTTCCAGTTTTTCCCATACTTCTTCTCTGCTTCAATGAGTTGAGTCATGGAGTTCCAAGAAAATCCGCTTAATTTAGAACCCCGAATCACATCATGACAATAAGCGAAATTTTCTTTTATAGTTTTCAGACGAGCTTTTGTGAAATCTAGTTTGAGCTTTGTTCTTATCACGGCATTTACCACTTGTTGAGAGGTTGTGTAACATCTCTTCCCTTACATTTTTGCAATGTAAAATAACATCTTTAGTAGGTAAATTAGCACGGTTCATGTGAGTATGTCTACGTCGTGTGATGAAAGCAACCAATAAACAAACTAAATGAACTGCTGCCAATTGGCGAGCTATCACTACACGTCGAATGGTGAGTATTCTTTCGATAAGAGTGCTATCCATCCTAAATCTTAAATGTGATACAAATTTTGTGTATTAGTCAATAGAAATCATCTATAATAAGTAGATAAGTAACTAAGAGTTATATATTAAACTTATTATTGTCATAAGCTTTTTTGGTGTTTGGCTTCTCCTAAACTTTGAAAGAAAAGAATAGGATATAAAAAATGTCAATCTAAACTAAAAGATGATAATAACCTAAAAAAAGCCAATGTTCAACAAAACTAACCATTTGCATCAATTATATTATTGACTTATATTTTTCTAATTTATTTATATTTTAGAGGCAAATACTAGCACACATTTGTCCCTATGGGAACTCGAACACACAACCTGTTAATTTGTCGACTACCTTGATACCTAGGGGCCAACGGCATGTTGGTATTGTTCTATAATAATTATCTTACCACGGTTTCTTGCGTACGACCTAGCGTTGTCATGTTCATTTGTAAATGATTAGAGGGTTCAATAAACACACTGATTCAAAATATGTATCGTCGATTTAAGCAAAGCTAATCAAGAGTATGGTGTAGTGACAATTTCAGGGCATTAACAATAATCATCTTCATTGCACATGTATTACAAGCTTGATAATTCAAGATAGACATTAACATTGATCATTATGAGCCTACACATTCATTATCACAGATTGCACATTATAAACATGATAATTGGTGTAATAGAGAAGTATTCATACAAAAAAATAAAAAAAATAATATAAAGAAAAAGAATAAAAAAAAAAAAAAAAACATTAATATAAACAGTTCATAAGCTTAACCATTTGAATACATGTATCAAAATAAGCATAAAAAGCCATTACATTTTTATATAAACATTACTAGTGCAAACAATCATTAATGTAAGCAATCATAAATGTAACTTTTATTATAACACTTGATAAACATGACCCCTATCTAAAATTATACATATCAGGTATAGATGTAAATAATGCTTAACCAAACTTGATCATCCAATTGTCATTCTCATTTTATTCGATGAAGTTTTACGTATCCATGATTGTTGGTAAAATAAACATCCAACGCATCACTAGATCAACCATCATTATCATGCAAACTTTTGTTTTTATTGACAATCATAATGGTAGAACTACCTATCTACTGCCATATAAATAGGAACTAGGCACGTGTAATGCAATTTGCAATTTGGTATAAGTCAACACAAATATGTTGCATACAACCCATGATATACATATTAAAAATAAGAAGATAAGACAATAGTGGGAATTGAAGTTTAGCAAAATTACCAGATAATTGAATAGTTGCTATACGGCTGAATGAAAATATCTCGTATATAAATTGATATTTTAGGTTAAGGGTATTTTGGTGATAATATATTTTTTAAAAGGCCCAAGACTTCTTTCTTTCCAAATCATCCTAATATTGGGAAGAAAGTTAGGAGAGAAGATTGGATGGAATTTCCTTCCCTCTTCTTTTCTCTTCTTTCGAACAAAAAACTCGGGAACGTGATTTTTTTTAGATTTTCAAAATTCTCTTTCCTCTTCTTTTCTATTCTCTCAAAAAAATAACTCGGGAACTGCGCACGAGATTTTTTTCTTCCGAAAAGGTGAATAATATATTAGGTGAATAATATATTAATCACGAAACATTAAATAAGTAGGGAGTCATTCAATTCAGAACTTGAGCAAAGGACATGCCCTAAGCATCCATACACAAAGCTATCAATTCACTATGACTATATCTAAGCTGGAACTCACTTCCAATCAAGATCACAAGAAAATTATTCAGTGCGGCCACAATCCATCTAAGAGAATTAGCAAAAGAACAACGATCATTGACTTTTTGCATGACATTCAACAGTCAATACATGATTCATTAAAATCATTCCAACTAAGAGAATTAACAGAACAATCACCATTTTTGCACAATCTCATTTATACATAACGCTTCTAATTCCACAGAAAAACGTTGCAGGCTGAATATGAAATGAAAGTATATTATTTTTTTATGGGATAATATATCAGGAGGCCACTCAACTTTTAAGTTTTTCTGATATAGGTCACCCATTTTTGGAAAGTAACTTATACGCCACCAAAATATGTATGTATTTATCGTCGTTTACACCACTTCCGGTCAAATTTAATTTTCGACAATTATCAAACGGCAAGAATGGTGGAAGAATTATAGAGGTTGGGAGCTACACTTACATGCTAATTGTTACCAGTTCAACTTGAAGAGCTTCCACATATATGCTGTTAATTTTGTTGATTCTTCATCTTCATTACCCCATATGGTATAACATTTTCAGGACCATCTATAACAGCAGCCTTGTTCTTGTGCGTGGCTATCTCCTCTTACATCGAAAGGCCACGAGTGAGGATTCCAGACCTGATATACAGTTATATATATAAACATTATTAGATTACAATAGAAAACAATAATAGAATGAATGTAGAAGGAATACAATTAAGCAAAGAGGAGGAGAATTACTCAGTTAGGACTTGACGAACATCACATCCAGGCTCAAGATAAGCAATGTGACTAGTGTTGTTGTTGTTTGCAGCAGCAACGAATGCCTCAAGCCTTTCCTTCTTCACAACGGTGGTCATACGATCCACAGTTGTGTATCTATTACCCATGTCAGGAAACCAGACAACATCAACAGCTGTATCCTTGTCTTTTAACCACGATCCAAGCGATTCCATATGAGGCTTGTCGGGACATGCAGGACTGAAAGACAAGAAACAAACATGCAATAAGCAATATAGTAATCTGATAAAGAGTCATTATTATATATGCTTGAAAATACATACATACCCTCCAACAAACAAAAGAATCCTTTTTGGGAGGCAGCCTTTTACAAAACCTAACATAGTATACACGAGCCCATTATAAAAGTCATAAATACCGCCGTGTGGGCATCGACCTGAAGCAAGCATATAACTAACTATAGAGTTAGTTTCACGGCGGCAGAGAAGAAGAAAACAATTATTTATTATAACACTTGCTGCTGCTAACCTTGCACGAAATAGAGTATTACGTCAAGATCACTTCGGGGTTTGGAAAAAACACCAAAGGAACCCCGACGCATTGACGATAAGCCCACAGTATTCTTCGGATTAGACTGCATGCAAACCCAATAAATAAATAAATAAATTATAGAACTAGAAGAATCAGTAATTAATCAAAAAATAAGAAACATACTTTGAATTTAGCACGACAATAGAGTTCGATAGCTTCTTTTTGCATGTCAAATAGATGAGGATTTTGAATCATCGTTTCACTATCATCCATACCGATCAATGTAACCTGCAGAAATTAAATCACACTTTATAATTTTACAATGTAATAAAAATTAAATGATATAAGAAGAATAAGATTATATATTATATACCTGGGCAACCATGTTTGAATCCAACATAATATACTAATTCTTGTTAATAATCGAATCGATTGTTTATTACTAGAAAACCCTTTTGGTCATTCCTCACAACTTTATATACCCGCACCCACCCACCTTCTTAAAAACCTTTTATTTTTTCTGTCAAAACTAATGAGCAATAGCCTTTCTTAACTAGGCTTGGTCTTTGGTGCATCAAACTAATGAGCAATAGCCCAACAAACTCCATCGTTAGCCCAAATCCAACCTAACTTTTAGCCCAACAATACCAAACTCTATACAAAACTCTAAACACAAAAATATGTTTGGGATGATTAGATTTTCATTCATCTTGGTCACTCCATTGGTTGGGTAATATCCGAATAAACCGAAAACCGAAACCGAACCAAACCGAAAATAATCGAACCGAACTCGAATCAGGCGAATTTGCTAAACCGAACCGAACCGAAATAAACGTTCGGTTTCGGTTCGTTATGGTTTTAACAATCAAACCGAAACCGAATTTAAATAAATATATATATATATATATATATATATATATATATATATATATATATATATATATATATATATATATATATATATATATATTTATATATTATATATTTATATAAAAATATATTAAAACTCTTTTATAATATATATAATATTTTTAAGCTTGAAAATTATTTTTTTTCAAAAAATATATACAAATAAATGAATAAATTATTAAATTTATGTAATTCGGGTTATTCGGTTCGATTTTCGGTTATTGGGGATTCGGTTTTTGGTTTTCGGTTCGGTTTTTGGTTCGGTTTAGTCAAATTTGAATTCGGTTCGGTTTGGTTCTCGGTTATAACCAGAAAAAAAATTAACCGAACAAACCGATAACCGAACCGATAAACACCCCTACTTTTAATCTCTTAAACTCTATACAATGATAAGTATCTTAAGACTTGAGGCTGTCACTTTCTAAAAGTACTTATATTCAAGATTTAAAGACTTTACTACAACATATATATATATATATATATATATATATATATATATATATATATATATATAGTGTTATATTCTATGCGATACCAATATTAGATCACAGATCTTACTGATTACTCTTAAAATGAATCTAAGCCATTGGATGTGTTTGATCAAAGGCTAGAATTAAAGTGCAAAATTGTAATTAAACAAAAATAAAGGTTTCTTTTTTAATTAAACAAAAGGCAGAAAGGGCATTATGAGAATTTTACTTTTAAATATTTAAAAACCGTCCCTATTCTAAAGGATACACAAAAATCTGATATTTCTTCATCTCTCCCACTTTCACAACCCCCTCTCTCTCTCACCCATCAAACATAACCCTAATCCTTAAATCCCTGCCGCCACTTTCACAGCCTCACAACCTTCTCTCCACAATCCTTTTTTTTGTGTGCTGCTCGTAGTAACCACCAACCTAAAAATCGCCCCTCTTTCAATCTTCATCTCCCTCACAAAAACCCTCATCGCCCCTATCACAATTCCTTGTCTGCAAACCACAGTAAATAAACAAGTAGAACCGTTGGTGATGGGGCGCTCGTGGTGGCCGTCGGATTGTGGTTTGTCTTTCCGAATTTGTGGCGCCTGTCATGGTGAATCCGGATCAGAAAATAAAAGAGCAGGTTTGTTAATTTTTTTTATTATTTTGAAATGGGTTTTGTAGGTTCTTAGTTATTATTGTAGTGGTTATTTGTGTGGTGGCGTTTGGTTATTGTTGCTACAAGGTTGTTTCTTTTGTTCTTGTTCTTATGATGTTGGGATCAATAATGGTTTTGTCTTTAAATTTTTACAAGATCTGTTATAATCACGTCCAAACACAAACCTGATGTCTTTTTTGTGTTTCTTGTTTTAAATTTGAAAGTGTGTCTTTGTTTGGAGTTTTTTGTTGTAAACGATGAAATGAGATGGTATTTAGGTAGTGTTTACTTTTGTAGTTCTTTATTTATTGTTGTTTGACTATGATTAGTTATTGTTGTTTAACTATGAATAGAGCGCAAGTTTGTATTATATAATATTTTATGCGAGATTGGTGACTTGGTTCTAATTACTCAAAGTGCATGTTTGTTATCTTTATAGCATACTAATGCACTAAGTTTGATGCTAAAGTCTTAAAGGTTTCGTGACGAGTTGCAATAAATATAAATATGTGCTTACAACTATTCTAGCTATCATGAAAAGAAATTGAATTTTGATGAGTTTGCATTTCTGAAATGATTTGAGCGTGTCTGATGAATCAAAGCATTCAATAAATGTTATTGAATGACATAAGAGAATAATTTAACCAAAAGATAAGCAAGGAAATTAAAGAGCTGGTTTTATTTCATTTCAACTACCAATTTATCAACAAAATAGAAGCATACGTACATGTTTTGGTTATGATTAAGAGACAATAATTCCTATTAACTACCCTTTCTTTTGCATTAACTTCTCATCTCTACATTGACTTTGTATTTCGGATATCATTCTTTGTTATTCTTGTAAATGATATATTGCATTGTATAATATTCAATTTTGTAAGATAAGATATTAATAATTCATATTCGTTTTGTTTGCGAGACATGTTTTAGATTCTAGGGCAAATGACTCAAAAAGCACATAAGTTATGAGTCATTTCTAATCCACTTTGTATAAGGAATTGAAGTAGATCCGATATCTTGATATCTTGATAATAAACTGTTAATTGATTAACCTTTTGTTTGCATGTTCTTCATGATGAGAAGCGCAACGTGCACATATGATCTAGGAAGGAAGGGTACACATATGTTCTACTCAATTTGATGAGAAAGTGAAGCGTGCATATATGTTGGTAGAAGAGTGCACACATGTTACTAGAAGAGAAACTGAAGCGTGCACGTATGTTTTTGGAAGAGTGCACACATGTTTTGTGGAAGAGTGCACACATGTTTTTGAATAACGTGCACATTTTGTTTTAATAAAAATTACATTTGTATTTTGACTTGTATTTTATATGATATTAAATTTTGTGTATACTATTTATGTTTTTGGTTTGTTATAAATTTAAAGGTTACATGTATATGTTTATGTTTTTAGTTATAAATTTTGAAGATTAAAGAATTTACACTAGAAATATATGTCAATTATCATTTTAAGTAAAACAAATTTGATGTATATACAATTGTACACAAGAAACATAATAAATTTACAATATTAAAAAAGAACATATATGCACCTCATTTTTCGAAAACATGTATGCTAAAAAATAAAAATAAATTTTTAAATTTTGAAAATTTGGGGGACTTAAAAACGTTTTTAATTAAAAAATAAAAAAGGTGAAAATGGGTTTTACTTTTATACCCTTTTGAATTAAATAAAATATTTAATGATACTAATTTCTTATTGGTTTAAAATGGTAATCAGTAAATCTTGTATATAATATTAGTCTTTATATAATCACTCTATATATATATATATATATATATATATATATATATATATATATATATATATGCATATAGTCGTTGTATAACGGTTGAAAAAATTAAAAGTTTGTGGTCACCATTCATTTTCATTATTGGAGGTTTAAATTTTGATGTTGTAAAAATTGTCAGTTGCTACAAGGAAAGTTCGAAGTAATATTTATTACGGAGTATGAATCATGTATTTAAGTTGATGAATAATATTTTTTTTATGAAAATTAGACGAACGTTCGCGTAAAGCGGCAATGTATATTGATAAATAATTATATTTGTGAAATCGTGATTATGGTTTGACTTTTGACGCAAAACTTACGAGTTTAATTTGTAGTTATTAAAAAAAAATTCATAAGCTAAAAACTAAAAATAAATAAATATTTAAGTATTAAACAATATTTAAAATATTAATTTAGTTATTAGATGATGTACAATTTTTAATTAATGGTATAATAATGCACTAATATTACTCAAATTTTAAGAATTTTAATTTAAAAATGCATATATATGTTTGTCGATCCATGGTATGTGACTCAAGCCCCAATCAATCACAATCAATCAATTATATTATTCTACATGGTATCGTATGTTAGTAAATCCTTCCCTAAAACAAAACAAATATTTCACGCCTACTTCTCCTTTCTCGCTCATCTCAATCAATTATATTATTCTCATCTTCTGAAATCTTCCCTAAAACAAAACACTCACATCGCCTCCCTCATCTCCCTATCAATCACTCCAATCTATCTCTCCTCCAATCATCTCTCCTCTCATCATGACCGCATCGACCCTCTCCTCAACCCACCATCCTCCTCTCCGATAAACTCATGGCTATCACCAATCTAAACAACATCATCCGGTCAAACTAGACGAGAGCGAGATGAACTATTCATCGTGGGTATACTTCTTTACCCATTTTTGTCGTGGGAACCTCCTAATGGATCATCTTGATACCAAAAGTGGCCAAGATGCCGCTAGTACCTCCTCACCCCCGGATGCGGAATGGTTAAAAATCGATTCCATCCTTTTTTCTTGGATTTTTGTGACTATCTCCAAAACCCTTCAACAACGTTTAGTTGTTGCAAACCCTAAAACCGCCCTTGAAGCATGGGAAACCTTAGCCGCCATTTTTTCCGATAACAAACGCACTCGCTCCATAGCCTTGAAAGCGGAACTACGGTCCTTAAAACTCGGAGACATGGGCATTGATGCCTATTTTCGAAAGATCGAATCAATTGTAACAATCTTGAATAGCCTTGGTTCAAGTCTCGATGACGACGATGTTGTGACTTTTGCCTTGGAAGGGTTACCCTCTCGGTTTGATAACGTGGCTACAATTATTGCACATCGGGACCCCTTTCCCGACCTCAAAACCGTTCACTCCATGCTTACCACGGAAGAGATGCGGTTGAAGGCTCGTACCAACGACACTTTCCCCGACTCAACCTCATCCTCCCCAATGGCTCTACTTGCAAACATCGGTCCTAACCCTCGTCGACCATCTACCTCCATGGACAAAGTTCACAAGCCATGTAATAATTGGAGCAAGGGCTCTTGTCGTTTTGGCGCATCGTGTAGGTTTTTGCACAACGGTACGCATGGTTTGCATGCAAATATTGCTTCCCCAACTCCAACATCTACCACTCACTTATCCTCAAATGATTTGCATGCGTTACAAACTCTTTTGGCTAAACTTGGATGCGCTACAAACAGTGGGATAAATACAAACAGTGGGATAAACACTGGTTCAGGAGCATTTGGACCCTCTGGTCCAACGAACCCTCCAATTGCACTAGTCTCTGGTTCAGGAGCATTTGGACCCTCTGGTCCTCATCTCGCCCGTCCGATCACTTGTGAACCCCGGTTCAAGGTCTGCCAGGCCACTACTTGGCTTACACATATCCGGCCCAGTCCACTTATCCCATGGGTCACCTACCGGCTCAGTCCATTTACCCGGTTCACCAGCAGGTTCCTCGGCGAGGTCACCAACCGGTTCAACAGCCGGTTCATACATGGGGTCGTCAGCAGGTCACTATGGTTTTGGTCAACCGGTTCACATCGCTAGCATCCTTGGGCCTGCCCCGGTTCATGCAACCCAGTCCACTCAAGCAGGAGGTTCGCTAGGAGCTACCATGGGTCAAGAAACTGTTTTACCACATGCCTTTGCCACTACCACCCTTCATGAACCCGCTCCCGGTAATTGGAACATGGACACAGGTGCGTTGTCTCACCTTAATGACTCGGTCAATAATCTTAGTGATGTTTTTCATTCTAGCATTTATTCATCTGTTGCGGTTGGTGACGGTCACACTATTCCTGTCACCAACTCTGGCCATAGCATTTTACCAACTCCTTATCGACCACTCCACCTAAATAATGTTCTCATCACTCCTAATATTGTTAAAAACTTGATTTATGTGCGTCAGTTTGTATGTGAAAATAATTTCATTGTTGAATTTGACCCTTTTGGTTTCTCTGTTAAGGACTTTCAGACCCGTCAGGTGCTGCTCCGCTGTGATAGCACTGGCGACCTCTACCCTGTCACCAAGCCATCTCCTATACCTCAAGCCTACCTCACAAGTCAATACATGTGGCATCAACGTCTTGGCCATCCAGGAAGTGAAGTGTTGCGTCATGTTATTTCTAATAATTCCATTTTTGTAATAAAGAGAAATCTCCCGTTCTTTGTCATGCTTGTTAGCTTGGCAAACACGTGCGACTTCCGTTTGTCAGTTCTTCTACTTTAGTTCAAACTTGTTTCGATATTATTCACTCGGATTTGTGGACTTCACCAATACCGAGCCTATCTGGTTTTAAATATTATGTTCTCTTTTTGGATCATTATTCTCAATTTGTATGGGTTTATCCGTTAGTTCATAAATCTGATGTCTTGTCCAAATTTACATTATTTCGCAACTTTGTCAAAACTCAATTCAACCGTGAAATAAAATCATTCCAGTGTGACCATGTTGGTGAATTTGATAACCATGACTTTCATAAATTATTTAACGACAATGGGATTCACTTTCGTTTCTCTTGTCCTCGCACCTCACAACAAAATGGTAAATCTGAACGCATGATTCGCACCATTAACAACCTTATCCGCACCTTACTTTTTCAAGCCCATCTACCCCCAAACTACTGGGTCGAAGCCCTCAACATGGCTGTTTACCTCTTAAATATCCTACCCTCCCGTTCCATCGATAATAATATTCCCCTAACACGCATGTTTGGCACCTCACCTGACTACCGTCTTTTACGTGTCTTCGGGTGTCTTTGTTATCCTCATATAGACACTAACCACAAACTTGGGCCACGAGCCACACCATCCATATTTTTGGGACATGCCACCAATCACTGTGGCTATCGTTGCCTAGACCTAAACTCCAACAAAATCATTATTTCTCGCCATGTCACCTTTGATGAAACCGTTTTTCCCTTTGGCACCACCGCACCCACTATGAAACCGTCATACGACTTCCTAGATGACTCACCTAACATCATATCCAACATTATCAAACTCACTTTAACTCCGCCTACATGACCAACCCCACCCGATCCTACACAACCAATCTCATCTCCTTCCCCATACTAGACCCTCCACCTTCTCCCATTGCGACATCACCGGTCGTACCTCCTCACCACCACCACCCACCTCTCCTACACCCCAACGGCCCCGCTTCCATTTCCAAAGACCCCCATATACCGACCTACCCCGACCACACAATCATTTCATCCCATGGTTACATCGTTCACGTGTCGGGACTACCCGTCCCAATCCCGTTATGCTTGTCATGTGTCTACCGCTTCCCTTTACCCGCTCCTATAACGCTTTTCATGATTACAATTGGTTAAATGCTATGTATGATGAATTTAATGCTCTTATTAAAAACAAAACTTGGATTCTTGTACCTCGTCCTACGGCCACCAACATTGTTCGCTGTATGTGGTTATTTCGCCACAAGTACTTGGCTGACGGTACTCTCAGTCGCTACAAGGCTCGCCTTGTCGCGAATGGTAGCACTCAAATAGAGGAGTTGATGTTGATGAGACCTTTAGCCCGGTTGTTAAACTTGGCACTATCCGCGCCGTTCTCAGTTTAGCTGCTTCTCGACATTGGCCGATTCACCAGCTCGATGTCAAGAATGCATTTCTGCATGGGGATTTATCTGAGACTGTTTACATGCACCAGCCACCTGGTTTCCGGGATACCGAGCACCCAGATTATGTATGTTTGTTACGCAGGTCTCTGTATGGGTTGAAACAAGCTCCTCGGGCTTGGTTTCAGCGATTTGCTACATATGTTCTTGGCATTGGTTTTACACATAGTCGCTGTGATACTTCTTTGTTTATCTATCATCAGGGGACCGACACTGCTTATCTTTTACTATATGTTGATGGTATTGTACTGACTGCTTCTTCTGATAGACTTCTCTAGCATATTATTGCATCTCTACATAAGGAGTTCTCTATGACAGACTTGGGTACTCTAAACTGTTTTTTGGGCGTATCTGTTACACGTGACTCTTCTGGTATGTTTTTGTCACAGCGAAAGTATGCTACAGAGATCTTTGAGCCTGCTCACATGGCTAATTGCAATTCCAGTCGGACTCCGGTTGACATTGAGTCCAAACTGGGAGATGATGGCATCTTGGTATCTGATCCTACATTATATCGAGTCTTGCGGGGTCACTTCAAGACTCACATTCACTCGCCCGACATATCTTATGCAAGATGCAGAGGTGTGTCTTCATATGCATGATCCGAGAGCCTCATTTCTCCGATCTCAAACGGATTTTGCGCTACATCTGTGGTACTTTGGATTATGGGTTACAGATTGTATTCATCCTCCACTACATCATTGGTTGCTTACTCGATGTCGATTGGGTGGTTGCAACAACTTCTCGTGGTCCACCGCTATTGTGTATTTCTTGGCAACAATTTACTATTATGGTCCTCTAGCGCCAACCGACATGTCTCGCTCTAGTCCGAGGCGAATATCGAGGGTTGCCAATGCGGTTCTTTGAAACATGTTGGTTGCGGAACCTTCTTCGAGAGCTACATACTCCAGTTTCTTCTGCAACACTTGTCTACTGTGATAACGTTAGTGCCGTCTACATGTCCTCGAATCCGGTTCAGCATCAACGGACCAAACATATCGAGATTGACATTCATTTTGTTCGGGATTTGGTGGGTGCAGGTCAAGTTCGAGTTCTTCATGTGCATTCTCGCTATTAGTTTGCGGATATATTCACTAAGGGACTACCTTCAGCTCTATTTGAAGAATTTCGTGACAGTTTGAGTGTTCGGTGTCCTCCCGCTCGAACTGCGGGGGAGTGTTAGTAGTATGTTATTGTATGTAGGCCTTTTATCATGTCTCGGGCTCAAGCCCACATCTCTCTAGGGTTTTCACTGTATATATGTGTGTCATGTGACTCAAGCAATCAATCACAATCAATTAATTATATTATTCTACAGCCTTTTTTTTATTTTAAAAGTGAGTAATCTAAGATGGAGGACAATGGTTGTATTTTTTGCTGAGATTATAAGTGTATTAATTCATGAAATAATTTTAAACTAGAAAACGAACTCTTAGCATAACAAAAAGAACGAAAACTTTAACTAATCAAAAAGCATGTTTTTTTAGATTCTTCATGAGCTTTTAATGGGATGCAATTCATTTTATATAGGTTGACAAAAATATTAGGCCCCTTTAGGATGTTGGCTTCTTGTAGTTGCCTACTTTGTACAGGCCCAAATCTAGCCCTGACTATAAGCTGTAAAGATTAATGTAAACACAATGCAAATCGGAAGAATGCTAAAAGAAAAAAAAAACCGAAAATCCATCAAAAAGGTAATTAACCAATCATTTAAATTTATAGATCAATGCCATAATCCTCACTAGCTACTTTTAAGGGATTAAGTTGTATAATAGCAATGTACTTTTTAAAATGTCTCGTTTTGATACATGTATTTTTTTTAAGTTGTAAAATAGCAATGTACTTTTTTAAAGTGTCTTGTTTCGGTACGTGTACTTTTTTTTAACTTTGTTTAAGTCGTAGAATAGCAATTTACTCTCCATAAGTGTTTCAATTTGATATGTAGATAATGTACCAAATTTGAACACTTGTGGAAAATAAATTGCTATTCTACAACTTAAACAAAGTTAAAAAAAAAAAGTACACGTACGAACACACTGAAAAAATACATAGCTATTATACAATTTAATAAAAGGTATACATACCAAAACGAGACACTTTTAAAAATACCTTACTATTTTACGACTTAATCCCACTTAAAACTCTATGCTTAACTTTAGTACTTAGTTAATAGTTACCACTTTACCACAACATGCATGTTTTTCTCAACAAGTTTTTTCGATTAAATTTGTGATGATGTCATGGATTATGAACAAGCTACTCCCTCCGTCCTATATTAAGTGTCCATTATTCATATGCACAAAGTTTTAGAAAATTCCACTAACTTCACTATCCACCAATCAAATATCATTTTCACCCACTAAAGTCTCATCTCATTGGTTGAAATATTCTGTGGACACTTAATTTGATCTAAATATTCCATTGTGGACACTTAAATTGAGACGGAGGTAGTATTTGAGAATCATAACAATCGATATTTTCTTATTTCCTTAACGTTTTTTGTTCTCTATTACAACTTTTTATTTTCTCACAAACCTTTTGTATCACTGTCAATTAAACACATTGTTTATTTATTTATGCAGATGATTTTTAGTTCACACAAATCATCTGTATGTAATTTCAAGGAAAACCATGAATCACTATGATGTTTATACATATGAATAATGAAGTGACAAGTTGAAATGTTGCGCAAGTATAAAATTAGAAAGAGAATACAAAATATGATAATGAAGTTGGAGATATAATTGACATAGAAATTAAAATAGGGTCAGGAGGGTATTTGGGGTTTGTCAAACTAATGGCTTCGGGGTATTGTTTTAAATGATTAAAAAAAGAAAGTTTGTCTCACAATTAATAAGGTAATTTATAATTCTAATTATTGTGTATTAAACGCAATTTTTAGTCTAAAAGAAAATTTTGTATTGAATTAAATACACTTAACCAATGCTCCCAGGCCGCTTATTATTAGACACTCCCTTTGGATATTTAAGAGTTTACAACATTTTGTACAAAGAGTGTGTTTTGAAGGCACACTCACATAAAAGTTGCATATATACACAACTTTCATAAAAAAATTCTATATATAGCGATATTCTATGTTGTGAAATTTGTATAAAATGTAAGAAATGATACGAGTAACCATAGAAAAAAAAAAAAAAAAAAGAATTAAGTGTTTTTTTTCTTCCTTCTTCTAAATGTCTTGTTTTAAAATTACAAGTATTAATTAATACTAAATTAAGTTTCATAATGGTATAGATCAATAACACCCTGAAATTGATTTTTTTTTATTAAATTACGAGAATGCAATTGTGATAGTTTGACTAGGTCACTATGGTATTTAAGTGTCGGGAGACCGAATCTGATTGGTTAGTCAATGAAAGTAAAGTTAGTTGTCAAACCTATAGTGAAATGTATATCTCCTTTCTACACACTTCCGAGACTTTCCAAAGAGTTCTAAGAGTGTGTTATGTGTGTCGACTTAGAGAAGAAAAGAGAGTGGTAACAAAGCTATTTGTTAATCAAATTATGAAGGGATTGCTGTCCCATGACAAGAGTTGAGCCTTAGTAATCCTCCTACAATAGAAATAATCTCTTGTTTGATTTGAATTTATGATATTTTGAGTTAGGGTTCATGTACCAAAATTTGTGGATTTTTGGTAATTGTTGTTCAATACCAAGTATTGAGGTGTTTATAATAACGAGTTAAATCCCTTAATAGGTTTACCTAAATTAGTATTGATTTTGTGGATTTTTGTAATATGATCATGGTAATGATCATATAAAGGTTAGCAATTTGTTGGGTATGTCTTGGGTATGCTAGAAACCCTTTAATTTCTATGATTTAAAATGTGTTAAGTATTGTTGTGATTATGGTTTAGGAATCAAGTTAGGATGATAGAGATGAGTTTCTTGGTAAATAACTATTAAATCTAAGGTAAGTAACTTTGGTTATATTGTGTTTAATATTTATGTTATCATATTATGTGTGGTGAATAAAGATGTTAAGGACCTAGAAGGATTGGCTTAGAATGAATGGAATTAATGGATACTTAGATAGTTGGATAAGTGTATGTTAGTCTTTGGTTATAAACTAACTAATGTATGTGTTGCAGTTAACTAATGTATGTGTTGCAATGATTATGTGCTTGACGTTATGTTAAAATATTATTGGTTAAAGCTTATTGATTGTTATAGTGTTATAGATACATTTGATGTATAGTGATAGACTTGGACTAATGGTAAATGTTCATGATGCAAATATGAATTATTAATGTATTATACGTGTTCTAACCGATTGCTTACTTAGTGAAAGCTTACGTTATAGCTGATGACGTTTTTGTAGGTTGTGTGGCTTAAGTAAGGTGTAGGATTAAGGACCTATGAATATGAAGTAGAACGTTATAGTTGCTGATGTTTCTGTAGGTTGTGCGGCTTAAGTAAGGTGTAGTATTAAGGACCTATGAATATGAAGTAGAAGGAATGGAGGTACGTTAAATTATGCTTATGAGCTTATTATTAGATACCGAATTGAACAAGTTGAACCCCTTGAGTCATTGAATCAAAGTATTTTGGTAATGTGACGAGTAATGATAACTTTTTATAGTTTTAAAAGCATAATTGTAGAAGTTAAAGCAAGTCAATGTTATATGTTATAAAATTGTGTATGAAAACGGGTCAATACAGGTGCTTAGCAAACCCCGTAAAGTATATTTGTTCGGGTCATTTACACCAAGTATGAGTATGTTAATTACATAGATGTTTAAATGAATTATGGAAGGTTTGATGTTATGTCATGTAATAGAAGTCATATTTTAGAAAAATGGGTCGAAAGTGCAAGTTCTGAAAAATAGTGCACATGTGGGGTGGGGGTCTATCAAATCAACCGTGGCTCGTTAGAGGTCGTGCCACCTATCGACAGAAAGGTTTTCAAGTCTTCTTTAACTTAAAAATACTTTTAGAGTCTTAATCTTATAAAAAGTATAATGATACAATAACATAGATTAATGAAATGGCTTGGTCTTTTAGAGTCTAAATCTTATTAAAAAGGGTGTTTAGCTATGGTTATATAATTGACTTATGAACTTTTATGACTCAATTAAGCTCAAACTAAGTGTTTTTGACTAAGGTTACATGAGCTTAAATAAAGGATTTTTATATGCCTAAAAATGTGGTTTTTCATGTGCGTTGAGCTTATATAACATGCTCAATTACAAGTTATCATTTTAAGCTCAATAATATTTGATCTAAGGTTTATATTTTACTAACCGATTTCTCTTTTGGTCATTGTATATACATACATATGGCGTAGGGAACGTCGTCGTTTTGAAGCATGCTCAAAATTTCTCTCTCTAATGTTTGATCATTGTGTAACATTCAAAAAACTAAGATTTTTCTGTATCATTTATGATATTGTGTAACGGTCCTAAAACCATTTTCCTCTATATAATTCATGACTATTGTGTAACGGTCATAAAACCATAATTTTATTTATAGTATTCGACCATTGTGTAACGGTCATAAAACCATTATCGTCTATAAAATCAATGACTGTTGTGTAACCGTCATAAACGAAAATTTATCTTTATAATATTTAACCGTTGTGTAACGGTCATAAAACCTAAGTTTCTCTATATAATGACTTTCTATGACTGATTCTTTCTCACTCACATTTTTTATCTCCCTACACATTATCTCAATATCACACAATTATACTTTTGTGTTTTACATGGACTTTCTTTCTATATGTTGATGTTATAGCTTCATCAACAAACTAGTTAAGATCATTATGTACACTACTTATCTTCAGTTCAAGCTTTACATTTTTATTCCAAATAAAATCCGGAAACGTAAATCTTTCTTAGGAAAGATTATACATTCCCGGCTCAGAAAGTCTCTAAAGAAATTGGTGAAACATTCATTTTCCAAGTTATTTGGAAAAAATTGTGTCGCCGAGATGATCATGTCGTCTTCGGTTAATGAACTTCCCAGAGATGATCATATGGTTTACGATCAGTGGCGGACTTAGGAAGGAAACCAAGGTGGTTCCCCTTTTTAGTTGACAAGACAAAAAAATTCAAGCTGAGTCAATCAAATGGACATACTTACGGGCCGGGTCGGTTTTGCACATTTAACATGCAACATCAAATATTTAAAAGCTTCTTTATATATGCACTATAGTTTTTATCAAGTAAAACCAAATAGTGTGTTAAAGTTGCGTTCTTTTATAAATAGCTCATTGTTTACAAGTGAATTACTACCTCCGTCTTAAAATTATTGTCTTTTTTTAATCTTTCGATCTTTCTTTGTCAACTTTAACCTTAAATATTTGTCTTTGTGTTAATGAAAATTACAGCATTGACAATACATTTAAAACACAATCATTTATATATTTTGCATCAAGTTTTATATAATACAAACAAAAACTTTTAAGATAAAAAGTGTAAAAAAATGACCGAAAAAATCAAATGAGGAAAATAATTTTAAGACGGGAGTATCTATATTTTTTAGTTAGCCATATTCTTAAAATGTACCCCATATAACTTTCATTCCAATGTCAAGAGTTAAAACATTTATACCTTAAATGGTATTCACAAACTTTTCTATGTCAGGTAACTATCTGCACATAGGGAACCGTATACAAGTCAAAACTAAGCACCGGCCCTTTTTTTTTCAATAAAATATAATATAACATCAATATTTACCTCATCTTCCTCAAGTTTCTCTCTTCCTTCTTCCACCATTTTCATTACCTTCTTCAACTTCATCTAACTTATTTAAATTCCTACTTTATATTCTCTTCTTTATAACTCAATTTCATCTCAAGGTGGTTCCCTATATTTTCCTAAGGTAGGTCCTAAAAAAAATCACATATAACTCATAAAGGACCTCGATTTCTAAGGTGGTTCCCGGGAACCACCTACCAAACACATAGGTCCGCCTCTGTTTACGATTATTTGACTGGCATCGTGAAGCACATGATACGCCACAAGAACAAGAATAACGATGTCCGTAAGGCATTTAAACGATCACAAGTGCCGCCTAAGTCATCTCAGTCTGTTGGTCCCTCTTCAAGAAGATCAGCACAACCAGAAACAAGAAATAATTCTAGTTCACTTAACAATGGTTCTCGTCAAAAACAACCCGTGAACCCAGTGCGGGTTGGCTCCTTAAACACTCTGGTAATCACAACAATAGAGGTAAACCTGGGCCGTAAGCCATTAAATGATTTATCAAAGAAATCATAACCTTTAATAATTTATGAAAGAAACCCATAAATGTTAGAAACATGTTTTGGTTTAATGAGTTTATTTATAGCATGTTTTTGTGTTGTGTAGCAAGAAATAAATGGGTTCTCATTATCTATTTAGATGACATATATATAAGCTAATAGTATCTATGGTTACGCGGGTAGCCACACTTATACTCAACCAAATCTTCAACCAACAAGAAGGGAAGACTTACATTGGGTCATTTGTAGCAAGATTTAATGTTGTGACAAAGGCTTTGGACAAAATGGTTGATGAGTTCACTGGAATACCTCCACCTGCGTTGTTTAAAAATATACTGATTTGCTACCTTCGACTAAGTGAGCTCTCGAGGTTATGCCGGTAAACCTTAGCACACATCTATAACTTTATTCTTATAGTATAAACAGTAGTTTTTAAAACCTTCGTTGTAAAAATGCAGGTGCTGTGATGCATTGAAGAGATGCTACCCTCTGCAGTGAATCTTTGATAGTCTTGTAGAGGTTTATACCGACCTAAATTCATAGCACTACGATTCAAAGGTTGAGTAACAAAACATTGACCTTCTCGTTCAAGAAAAGAATTTTATCAAGAAGAAATCCGCTATTGTATGCAACTATTTTCATCAGAAGATCAGCGAAGAAGTATTATGAACCAGATCAACAACAATGTGATGGGCAGGCACCAGAGTATATAAGAAAAGAACTATTAGATTTTTAACATAGCAAGTTAATAACACGAATTAGTTCAGATTCTATGGTGATGACCTTTGTAATAAAGTTGGTCTTATTGTGATAAACTTTTTAAAATGATATTAGTACCCAAACATACCCAAAGTACTAATTAGTAGACTAGAAGCGACAATTACCTAATGATAAATTGATCAACTTAAAACAAATTGTTCAATGCAAACTTATAAGAGTATACTAAACATGCCTGAACCATACATGCATCTACGCAATTATCTTCGCTTTTGACGATTACTAATTGGATCGATGTGCGAATTTTGGTGAGACAAGACTTTCTACATATCTAGATATAATCCTCCATTCTTTTAGACTAGATTTTACGTCAACACTTTTACAGAATGTTTGTTCTTCAAGATCATATGTCAACACTTGATCGTGCGTTACAACCAAAAGTTTTCCGTCGGAATAAAACATTAGTGGCTTAACCTTAGGAATTTTATTGAATCCACGGATTACAATCTTTGTCCAAGATTCCTTGACTCCGTACTCATTCATCAACCAAACTTCACCTTTCACATCATGGAATATAGCAAGCTTTTCACCAACCTCCACAAGTTTGCAGTGAAGATCACGCGAGAAATTAATTGTCGCATCCACAAAACATGTAAAAAAGTCATCGGGTGGTGAGGGCACTTCACTGAATTTCTCATCCGCAAAACTAAAAGAAACAACTACTGGTATACGATCAGAATCCTTCCTAGCAATCCAATGAATACGCCCATTAACATAAGCACCTGAAGATTGATCTTCATAAAAATACAGATCATAAGGCGAATTACTCAACTTCCTCCAAGTACCGGTTCTAAGGCTATAAACATGAACATTTATTTCTTCCTCCAAGAAAGAGATGGTGACAACCTTGTAATCATCTGTCTCTGAATCATATATAACCGAATATAGTCATATAAAATTCATAATCGAATCCAACATTTGGGAATTTCACATACTCTCTAGTAGCTATATTTAATACCACAAAGTTCTCAACCCCATACTCATAAGCTGATGCTAAAACAAGACCATTGATAGAACCTTTTAGATAAACATATTCAGATTCTAAGGGACGCTTCGGTAGTGTTGATACTGTTTCATGGTTATTAACTGGAACTGAATAAAGTGAACCACTTTTTATCTGCCAGAAGATGAGGTGATTTCGGTTGAGCGATTTTTGATGGGTTTTAATGAATCCGGTTTCTGAAAGTAAAGATAGCCATTCCTTTGAAACACATCGAAACCGCCCTAAAGATTTGACAGGAAGATGGTATAGAATGTCGATGATGATATCCTGTGGGATCGTGATGTCGCTTTCTTCACACGCCATTGTTGTATTAGACGATAAATAAGTGTTAGCTGGCTCGGTCACATTATATATAGATTACATCAGACATGTAGAAAACCCTAATGGATCAAGCCCACTAGTACTTATTTATCATGTAATATATTGTTACTAGACTAAAGACCTGCCAAATTAGCGGACTGCATATAAAAATATTAAGGATAATTGCATATATCTTACTAGCTAGTTATAATACCCATGCACGCACGGGGTTTTGACAAAAAAAAAAATTATTCTCTATTAATACTGAATATTGTGTCTTTGAAGGTAATTGCATATAATTATATAGTTATAAGTTTCGTGCATGCACGAAGTTTAGACATAAATCAAATTTATTTTACTCTCCGTCCCATATTAAGTGTCCACAATGGAATCTTAGGATGTCCCAAATTAAGTGTCCATAATGTATTCCAACCAATGAGATGAGATTTTAGTGGGTAGAAATGATATTTGATTTGTGAAGAGAGTAATTAGTGGAATTTCTTAAAACTTTGTGCACTTTGAAAGTGGACACTTAATATAGGACAGAGGGAGTAACATTTTAGTTCATTATATACACATAAGAATTTGTCCATGAAAATTGTGATATAAGTACAACTAATACTTATGCACGAGTTTTTCATTATACATTAATATCCATTACAATTTGGTAAAATATTTGTAAAACTTTATGTTAGGTAACTCAAGATTCAAATTTTTTTAGCTGACAAATATATTGATGTTGTTATTTAAATTTCACTACTTATATTATGTTGTACACATGATGCAAGTTTAATAGCACATAATGAGCGTTGATAAAGTTAAAGTATGCTCCTTAAAATTTTTTAAAATTGTTTTTCTAGATATCCTTATATAAATAAATAAGAATTACATGAGACATTGTTATAAGTAAAATCGCGTATATTTATTTTTATATTAAAGTAACCCGTGCTTACAATTTGATAATTATATTCTCATTTTCAGTAATTTAGCCGTATTTAAAATGTAAACTCGTGTCCACATAGGTTAAATTTTTAAAAATGAAATTTATGAGTCATTATTGAACGTATAATGTAAAAAAAATTGTTACTTATAATCTTATGCAAATTTATATGTTGTTATTTTAAAACAACATATACATTGTATTTTTTAAGATATAAAGTATAAGGGGTATTTGTTTATAATCCAAAGTTATTAAAAAATGTGGAGGCTTAAAATATTACACTAAACTCTGTATAATTTTTAAAAATTCAACCACTAAAGTTTTATTAATTTCCTCCTCTTTTTTTAAGTTTTTGTTTTCACAAATTTGACACCTATATTTTTATGTGTTTTTTTTATCAACCAAATTTCTCCACCAAATTTATTAAAGTTTGACCAAAATCAATTTAATTTTGACTTTTATTAACCAATCACATCACACGATTTTGCTTACGTGGCAAAATCGAGCTCTCCTATTGGCCCAATTGTTTTTTCAATAAGAATGAATTGACAAAATCACTCCGAAATGATGTAATTCCTTTATTATATAAAAGATTTGTCATTCTATTTTTTTCTATGTATCAAATTAATTTTTTTTGCTATCTTTTATATCCAACTTGTATTTTGCGTCACTTTTTTGTATTTCGTGGCTATTTTGCCCTTCAATTTATTAACACTTGAGAGGCAAAAATGTCACAAAATACACACAAATGACCCAAAATGCAAGTTGAGTACATATAATAGCAAACAAATTAATTTGATACATATAAAAATATAATGTGAAAAATAAGATACATTTATATGTCATTATCCGGAAATATTTATCTTTAAAAATTGCTACAGTGAAGCAACATGCCCAACATATAAATAAAAAGGGTACAACGTAAAACAACGGAAAAGGTTAACATGATCCAATAGGTTTTCCTAAATTAGTATTGACTAGAAGGGTACCCGCGCAATGCGGCGGCGGGTACCCGATAACTATTTTTGTGGAGAGCAAATGTTTTTCATTTTAAACTTTGCTTTCATAGCATGTCCCAAATACTTTATAACGTAGTAGATATGTGTTTTTCAAAAGTAGAACGTCTAAATTATTAATAGTGTAAATAGTTAGCACTTTTATTTTTCAAATTTTAGCAATAAATTGATGGTTATAAATTAAGTGAGCTTTTAAAAAAAATAAAAATAAATCTATTAAAATATATCATTATTATTGTAGGGGGTTACTATATAGTTTTAATGAAACTTAAATTTTCAAATTTTACATTAGTTTTCTAATTTTCCTTTTATAGTAATGTTTTTTGTTTTAAAATTTTAGACTTCTTTTATAGGAAGTCCCAAATGCTTTATAATTAAGTATAGATTTAGTGAGTTTTTGTAATATGATCACGGTAATGATCATATAAAGGTTAGCAATGGGCTGAGATGTCTTGGGTTATGCTAGAAACCCTTTAATTGCTATGTTTTAAAATGTGTTAAATATTGTAGTGATTATGGTGTAGGAATGAGGTAAGGATGATGAAGATGAGGTTCTTGGTAAATAGTTATTAAAGCCAAGGTAAGTAACTTTGGTTATAATGTGTTTAATATTGATGTTATCATATTATATGTGGTGAATAAAGGTGCTAATGACCTAGAAGGATTGAGTTAGAATGAATGGAATAAATGAAGACTTGGCTAGTTCGATAAGTGTATGTCAGACTTTGGTTATAGACTAACTAAGGTATGTGTTGCAATGATTATGTGCTTGATGTTATGTTATAATATGTTATAGTATTAGTGGTTAAAGCTTGTTGACTGTTTTAGTGTTATAGATGCATATGATGTATTTAATAGACTTGGACTAATGGTAAATGTTCATGATGCGAATATGAATTATTGATGTATTATACATGTTCTAACCCGGTTACTTAGCGAAAGCTTACATTATAGTTGTTGACGTTTTTGTAGGTTGTACGGCTTAAGTAAGGTATTGGATTAAGGACCTATGAATATAAAGTAGGAGGAATGGAGGTACATTGGATTATGATTATGAGCTTAGTATTAGATACTGGACTTGAACAAGTTGAACCCCTTGAGTCATCAAGTTAAAGTATTTTGGTAATGTGAAGTGTAATGATATCTTGTTATAGTTTTAAAAGCATAATTGCAAGTTAAAGCGGGTCAAAGTTATATGTTATAAAATTGTGTTATAATGTATGCAAATGGGTGTTTGGAAAACCTCGTAAAGTATATTTCTTCGGTTCATTTAAACCACGTATGAATATGTTGATGAAGTAGATGTTGTTTAAATAAATTTTGGAAGTTTCAATGTTAGGTCGTGTTATAGAAGTCATTTTCCGAAAATGGGTCGAAAGTACAAGGAAAAATAGTGCACATAAGGGGTCCTTAAGTGCACAAGAGTGCTTAGCAGATTTTGGTCGTTTTCTAAATTTTCTATAAAATCAACCAGGGCTCGTTAGAGGTCGTGTCATCTATCGACGGAAAGGTTTTCGATTCAACTTTCACTTAAAAATATTTTTAGAGTCTGAATCTTATCAGAAGTATAAATGAATACTTCAATAGTAACAGAAGGTCGGTTCCGGCCATGTCGTTGTGTAAAAAAAAAATGCTACCTCCGTCCCAAAATAATTGTCCTCTTTTGACTTTTTGAAGTCCTATTTTTTCAAATTTGATCTTAAATATTTTCGTTTGTGTTATATAATAGTTGATATAAATTATATGAATAGATTGGTTTTAAAATGTATTTTCCATTGATATGATTTTCATCAAGTATTGTATAACACAAACAAAAATATTAAAGATTAAAGTTGATAAAGAAAGACTTTAAAAAGTCAAAAGAGGACAATTATTTTGGGACGGAGGGAGTATATATTTATTGAATCATTTTGGGGCGTTTTCTCATTGAAATTGCTTGGTCCTTAAGAAAAAGAGTGAGAACCTAAAATATCATATTAAAGGGGTGTTTGGCTAAGGTTATATAATTGACTTATGAGCTTTTATAACTCAAGTAAGCTCAAACCAAATGTTTGACTAAGTTTATATGAGTGGCTTTATGAGCTTATACAAAGGAATTTGATATGCCTAAAAATGTGGTTTTTCAAGCGTGTTGAGCTTATATAACATGCTCAATTATATATTATCATTTTACCCTCAATAATATTTGATCTAAGGTTCATATTTTCTTAACCCATTTCTCATTTGGTCATTGTATATACTAGTTATAATGTCCGTGCACGCACGAGGTTTTTTCTAATATCTTTAATAATGAATTTTTATCTATTTATAAACAAACAGTTTAATTTTTATTTTCTTTTGTTATGGTTCTTAATTTTGGATTTTAATTATCTTTTATTGAAGTAGTAAATGGTTATATATATTTTTGTAGAAAGTTTTATCACAAAGCTTTATAAACCAAGTTTACTTACCGTTTGTTATGTTTTTGCATTTCTAATTTAGGTAAACTATAGTTTATTGGATCTCCACATACATGCAATATTAAACATAATGAAGAGAGAAATTGCATCAACTAAAAGTAGCAAACTTGTTATTTTTTTACCAACATTTTAACCCCCAAAAAAAAAAAAAAAAAAAAAAAAAACTGAAGGCTAATAAGAAAATGGACTTAAAAAACAGGTTCCCATTAATAAATGCAAGTTATATAAGTGAGGATGTGAAATTAGTTGTATCTTATACACTTTAAGCATGACATCTCCGTGCATTTGAACTATCCAAAGAAGGAGTTATAAGTATCTAGTGGATCGGGAGTAATTTTATATTTCACCGACAAATATAATATGGGATCAATCGTTTTTTACATTACATCGACAATACAATTTGGGTTTATTGTTGTCAAAACTCAAACCTAAAATTATATATACATGAAAAGTTTATATGCTCTAAAGTATAATCGTGATGGGTCCGACTACCATGGGTAATAATAGTTATGATCTTCATGTGCTTGTTTAAGATCATAGATTATTCAATAGTTCATAAAATGAACAATGAAGAATGTGAAACTACTACATTTTTTAACTTCCAACATTTTATAGTCATATCATTAGTGGACTAAAATGATATTTTGAGGCCATTTTAAAAACTTGGGAGTAAACCCATGTCAAAACTGAAATGTGGAAGCCATGAGTTTGACCTTAAATAGTCAAACTGTGATTTTATGCATGCCCTTTTTTGTCTTCAAATGATTTTGTGCATGCCTCTTTGTGGTCTTCACCCAATTTGACCCTTTAGCCGACATGTCCAGCCTATTCACTTAGGCACCTATAAACAGATCTGTACATGTTGAAAAATTATACCACGAGACTCACCTATGCCTACATCCATACCACGACCAACCGTACCCTCATATCTGTATCATCATGAGATAAAAAAATACCCGACGTTATCATCAAGAGATCCATCCTCAAAAAAATGGTCCATATCAGCCTGCACAATGTCTTTATCATCACACTGCAAAATTATATAGCCAATAAGAACTAAAAGGAAGGTTAACCTTAATGATCTAACCACAAATGTTACTTCACACTCGCCAATTGATTTGACAGGGATGTAACATTAGCGGGACCATCAACATCAAACATCATTAAGGCTTTCAAGAATTTCCATTATGCGCCAAAGTAGGCACTGAGATCACATCCCCAGGTCTATGAGTTGGCGGTGTTGACGGCGCTGAACTTGGTGACGGTCATGCAGTGTTTGCGGTTCTCGTATTGTTTACGGTACCCGAATATGACACAGGATGCTTTCTTTTTCTTCCATCCTGGTTTTTAAAGCCTTGAATGTATTAGAAACCAAGTTGCATGGATAAATATTTGTATGGTTTTACAACAATAGCTTATTTCCATTTGTGTTAATCTTGACGAACTAATAGAAATTTAAAAGGATTCTTAAATGCTTATTCTTAGAAAATAAGATGACTTGCTTATAAGCAACGCATCTCAATAAGAATCACAATAGGTTATCAGTTTACCTGGGCACACTAAAGAAGTGACATGATCGTTTCCTCTAAAGGAGTTTTACGCGCTCCCATCTCCAGTTACACTTCTTGATCCTAACATCTTGTCTTGCTGAAGATTTAGACTCTAATTTTGAATTAAGGGAGCAGAAAGAGAATATTGAAGATGTTGTTGTTGTTGTGGGTTACGGTTCCTCTGTTGCTGCAGCTGATCCATTTCTAACTACAAAACGCATGCTTGAGTTTGTTTAGAAGACATTTCTTTTTTCTTGCATGCCCAAGTAACAGAAAGGTCCAACTTGTTTCGAAATATAACATACCTTTTCTTTTAATGTTAAAATGCCAAGTGACTTAAGTGTAAATTAGCCTATTTGATATAAATTTAATTGACAATGATAAGAAAACTGTGAAGTTGCCAAGATATCCTACTTCATCAACTTACATGACGGAAAAAAATGGGTGGGTTAAGTACCAAAAATCTAAGTCAGTTAAGTACAAAAAATCTGAGGCAGTCACGACTCACGAGACATATCCAATTTTCATTCACACTTAATCATCTTTTTAGTGAATATGATTACAGAGTTTGACACACCTAGTCAGATCCAATTTCGATTGACTCAACTCGTATGAGTCGACTCGTGACTCGTACGAGTTTGAAAGCTGTATATTAACACATCATATGTGTTTTCTCGATTTCTTTGATTCTATAAACAATCAAAATATTGAAGATGATTACAGAAACTATTGATTGTCCAACTGCTGAATAATGCAATTTGGGATGTTATTGATTCTTAGGACTGCCTCTAAACTGTTTAAAATATTTCCTTTTTAGTTAGTGAAATAAAGTTGAAGGATCTTGGTTTATCACCAACACATGTTATGCGGCGTTAGGTTAAGAGTTTAGAGAGAGAAAGTGGGAGAGGATGGGAACCCTAGAGAGACAAAGAAAAATATATTATGAAAGCTCCAACCCTTTGCCTTGGAGGGCAAAGGGTATTTATAGGGTACAAGCTTAGACGCCTACTATAGGTGTGGATCGTGCATACAAGGGGTAAAGACCCGTCCGTCCTCCACGGTGTTACAAAGTAAACTAAATACTAACACCAATTACTACGACTACGAGCTTTCTAACGAGTATACATACTTGAGGTGACCGACACTTTAAGTAATCGGATTTACTAAATCCCAACAATCTCCCCAAGGAGGTCACCTCAACTTGACCTCAACTTACGATGATTACAAACCGATATGACATTTCGTTGTTCTTGGTTTCTTTGATTAAGCACTTTTGTTATTTAGCTCGTAGTCTTTGATTCATCATGTTCTGCATGTTTTGTTAATTCAAGTGGAGGTCTCTAACTGATCCACGTGATGTTTGAGTATTTGAACCACCTTTGAGATTATCAGCAACTATAAATCTCTGACTCTTCCATTGTGGTGTTGATAGCGTGTGAAGTTGTGACATTTGGACCGACATGCTCACATTCTGGATCATGATATCTTCTTATCAGAGTAGCGGAAGCTATTGTTGATTCATGATATTTGCAGACTGGTAAGCAAGGAGTGAAAATATCGAGTCATTGATGCACTTATCATGATTTCTTTAGAGATGAATGTATTGAATGAGCATGTGGTTATGGATTGACCGCATCATTCGATCACCGCAAACATCGGGCGCACTGCATACAACGCTAGCAATAAACACACACGAAAGTGTCTTTGACCACTTTCGTTGAATTGAGGTACACGACCCACGGTTCCTCGCTGATCAAGACAAGCATCGCCTGTGATCGTGCACAATTCCTAAGAATTTCCTTGATGTGGTTTCGCAATGCTCTAGTCGTTCTCAAACCGAACGCCTCAAAGAAGACAACACGGAGTGAGTGAACCAATAATTAGAGATTCACTGATTGATAAAAAGATATTTGATAAACAATCGTGTATTGCACAATAGAAATTGTTTTTGTAATACAACGAAGGTTTTAATGAAAATCAATTATCAATCATAAAACACTTTTTATTTTGAAATATTAGTCCACAGTCGATGTGCTAAAGAAAAGTATTTTGAGCACAACGACCGGTTTTTCAAGGTATCCGTCAATCCGTTTTCCTGGACCAAGATTGATTCAAGATTGAATCTCTCCATCGTTTATATCCAGTTGTCACAAGCTTGATCTTTAGAAAAGATCTCACATGTCACCCACCAAGAGCTTGTTTGATGTTGGCTCTAGAAGGATTTCCATCTTCATTGTGAATATTTAGCATATCACTCGAGATGTTCGCAATACCACAAGGATAATGCGTAGGACTCATAAGATGTAATCTCTTTCCACATTGTGTGAAGCGTAGTCTTCATAGACAGTGTCCTAATGAGATTTATTGATGATCTCGTGGTTCTAGACCCGTTGTGCATATTTGGATCCTATATCGAGACTAGGAGAGGGTCTCTTCTTCAATATCAACTATCTCTAGGAGAAAGTCGATAGATAATGTTGGTTCCCGTGAGAATGAAACAAGCCCTTTTAAGAGGAACTTGAGTAGCTTGGGAAGTTTAGTGCAACGCATCACTTGGGTCCATGATGTCTTGTCTTCAATACCAGTGTTACCTTAGTAAACACCAATAGCATATGTATTGAACCCGGTTTCACCTAAGGTTGAATTATTGGAGGGCTATTTCTTTTCACCCTTTTCACATTCAATTTTTCATTCTTCAACCCTTCAAGCTTATCGAGACTTCATAACTAGAACCTTGTTGGGTTTATTCTAGTACTAGCTCGCCTCATCCGCACTCTTCCCATTTCTCATTTTTCTCCTTTTTTCAATATACCTAAGGACTCTACACTATCTAGTGGATTGTCCCTCGGTAGATCCTCCGGTTCGGCGGATCATGGGAACAAATACCTAACCTTATCATCCTTATATCACCGCATATAAAGTAAAGTTGGTCGGTCTATTTGGTATTGTTCATCCGCCATTGGAACCAATTGAAAACCATTTGAAAATCAATCCGTATACTTGTGATATATTATCAAAGTATTTTGTACCGAATTGTTTTTATATTTTAGAACAAGATCTCCCCTCAACATGTGCTTCATGTATAAGAGATCTTTTGGCACACAGAGGTAAGAGGAAGAAATAGCTTTTTGATTACCATTTTCTAAAACATATCATCATCACTTCCCAGATTAAATCAAGTAGATTAAGCATTTTGGGGAAGGATGAGGTTTTCATAAGTTTGCTCCCCCTCAATATGTGCCTCGTGGTATAAAGGAGTTTTGCACATACTAGAGAGAACCTGCACTTTGAGACACATTAATCACGTTTCAATTCTTATGAGGTTTAAGATAGATGCTCCCCCTCAACATGTGCATGAAAAATTTGAAATCGTTTGTCACATGCGGGGAGGAAAGCTTGCTAAACACTTTATGAACCCATTTATTGAATTATCAGTTTGACTCCAATTTAAATAACAAATTCTCCCCCGATCACAATTATCAAATCATTTTAGATTTGTGATCTCTGTAGATTTAAATTGATTTTGAAGGCTTTTAAGGAAGATTGTGACTTGATTATGAAAAACGTTTTAACTGAAAAAGGATCAAATTTTGAGACTTTAAACTCCATTGATTTAAACATGCATGAATATCTTTTGAAAACAATTGTATGACAAATAACCTTTTGAATAATTGAAATCATTCTCCCCCTCAATCAATGACATAAGTTGTTGATTGATGGATAGATGTTTTAACAAACTTTAAGTCCAGATGATTTTCAAACTTGAGATCGAGTTATTGTATAAAACAATTAGATTTCAGCAGATAAATGTCTATAGAATCAGAGCATGAGATTTGACAAAACGTGATATGGCTCTGTTCTTTCTTTGAAAAACGGGTTACCGTCTCAAATAACAATAAACCTATATTTTTCTCCATCCGTTTTTTTTTTTTTTTTTTTTTTTTTTTTTTTAAGATTCGAACTTCATCTAGAGACCCGTGCCATTCTTTGAGTGGCAACTTAAAGTCCGTAGATGTTATCGAACCGACAAGAAAAACATGATAAAATAAACAATATTTTTGAAGATTTTCAATATTTTCTCGATTTTATGGATTTTTGAAAAGTTTTATATTTTTCTATTTTCGCTTTGTTGGTTTTATATTTTTGTATTTGGTTTTGATAAATATTTACAAGGATAGAGTAGATGATATAGTTTAAGAAGGAAGATGATACGAGTACCGAGATAAGGATATCGAGCACCCGTTGTAGAAGATAGAAGTCATCATCCCTAAAACTTTCACCACCAAAGCTTCCGAGGCTCTTGCATTGAAGAAATAAATTGAACCATCTCGAAAGTGAGACTTTGGCGCCTTCCCCAAACCGAAAATCCTTTAATGAAAGCGATTCAAAGCTTTCTTTCAAGCTTCCTTAGCCAGTGCACATAGAAGCACACCATTATCATAAATCCCGCTGCTCCTTTTAAGAATAATCACCGTGATTCTTCGTTCGAGGTTATATCATCCAATAGAACAACATCAACGTATCATCCCACTCTTGAAATTTCTTCTCATATTTCATTACCACTGAAGTCTAAAGCAATCCATTCCAAAAGGTGTCACGAGACAACTTCCCCCACGTAGTTGAATTGATGCAGTCAGTCTCTTAGACTAGAGCTCACGAACTCGAATACACATATACCCAAAGACAGAGAAACTTATAACATCGAAGTAGCATTAAGTCTGATAGCCAAAGAATAACCCCGATGAATACTTTTCTCTCCCCTGATGATAGTGTATGAAGTTCAAGAACCCAAAGTACCGAATGCCCAAAAAGAATAACCGATAACATCAAGAAGCATGTGAATCATCGATTATCTCTGCGGATGACAATCTGCGGATGTCAACTCCGAATAAGTGATTATATCTCGTAATCACCGATTAAGCCCTCAGTGAGACGGTGATCGCCCCAATGTACACAATTTTCTCCTTGATGATTGCGATAACATCGAGATCATCACACACTTGTGTACCTCTTTATCTTCGTAAACTTTCTATTACATCACTTCCCCACGTAGTTGGAATAATAACACTAAAAGCCTTGATGAGTAAAACCTTGAGTTTCTGCGGTAATAACATTTGTCTTCCCGGATATCTTCAATTACTTAGAAGTATTAAGTTCATCAAGTTTACTCTCGTTTAGGTGCTTGTCTCCTTCCCCTTCTTTGGTTTTGACACTTCAGAATCAGCAAATCATTATAAGCCCAAATTGTTGAAATATGATGAGAAGATCGCTTGAAGTCTTTGTGAGAATCAACATGCTGAATAATGTGAGCAAGTCTAATTGGGGATTAAATTTGGCTTTACACTTTTCCCCAATTAGTGCTCTCCCCTAAACCGACAATCTTTATGATGAATGCTTGAGTTGAGAAGAAGTCTTTAGATCGTTAAATGCAACTCGTCTTTAGTCTTCTATCATGTAGCAGAAAATGTAGGATGATCAGACTCGACCTTCTTCAAGATTGTCCAATTGGGGATTAGATAGTTAACATCTTCATCTCACCAAATCGCTCCAATTACCTTGTATGTAGCAAATCTCCTTAACTAAAATCCTCCCAATCAAACAAGAATGTAAAGATGTTCATCAAAGAAATCACCAACAACTAGAAGCACTTTGTCATTTAATCATATCGCATCGTGAAGATATTTTCACTTGCGCGCTTTTATGTGGACTTAGAAGTGTTCGTATAAATTGGAATGACTTTAGGGAATCATGTATTAATTGGCGAATGTCATGCAAAAGTCAATGATCATTGTTCTTTGCTAATTCTCTTGTTGGAAGTTTTAATCTTTTAATCTTTGTTATACGTATGTTTATTATGTTTTAGTTTAGGAAGCTCAGAAACCCATATGTAATTGGGCTGGGTCATTAGAATAAAATAGGTATAAACCGCTTTATGGTTATAACGCTTAGTAGAATACGTTTATTTTCATTGAATCGGTGTCTTTGGAATGAAGGCAACGATTCTTTTGTATATATAGGGGTCAAGAGTCTGTAATCAAAGCAACCTTTCACCAGATTTATATCATATCATTTTAGAAGGGTTCAACCCCCATCTTCCTGTTTCCTTTTATTATATCGATTCTTGGTTGATTGTTGTTACCATGAAGTTGTTTGATCACATATACGATCCTATGGACATGCAACTTTCTGCATAAACAACCTGTGAATATAGAACGATTACAAAGTTCTTAACAGTATTTTTTTTTGTTTCCCTATAACTGAAACTGCCATATATTCATCTAATGGGTTGTTGGCATTTGGCCCAACCTGAATACATGCTTTAAAAAACAAAGCGTCTGTTTGGCATAAAAGACATTAATCAGTCCAACATCTCCCTCCTAATGTCGAATGCCAAACTTCAATCTTCTTGTTGGATTTCATAAGTTCAAATGCTCTTCATACTCTATGTTTTTTAAGACAATTTATTTAATCTATGTATTTTTCTCAACAGCCATGTAATCAACTAATAAGGTTGCACAGAATATTAGGTTAGGATTGATGACATGTACTTTAGGTAGTTATCTATAAGTTGGTCGTTTAGGCAGTTATTATAGTTCGAATACAGTTTGTGATAGTTAACTATGGAAGGTTGTGTCTTATGGGTCAAATTGAACCATCACACCCATTCATATCATGCTTGTTCACAAACTATATATAGGCATTGTATTGACAGTTATTATATCATCAATATAACAGTTATTTATTGTTACTTTCCCTCCATATCTCCATCTACACTGCACTAATCCCTACACATTGCATTTTATCTACACTACACTAATCCCTACACAGATTACTGCATTTTATCTCTCACAAACACACTACACAAAATGGTTATCTACCATACACATTCTGATACCAATTGGGACAAACTGTATTACCCCTATGGAAGATCTGTTGGCACATCCAAAATGTGGCATCAGAGCACAAAGCCTGGGAGACTCATGAACAATAGACTCCAAAGGGAATTCATACAAAGACAAGTCAAAAGAGAAAGCAACACAAGGTTTGTATTGGTAGTGCTTGGTGAAAGTATCGTTGTAGTTACCATCGATTATCGTGTTTCCACCAAAGCAAGATTAATCGATCGTGTTTCCACCGAAGTGGTGTTTCCACCGTGGTGTTTCCAAGTTGTGTCTCATCAAGTTGTGTTTACATCGAAGCGATGGCGTTTCCATCGAGCGGGTAACCACTAATAGCACTATGAAGGTAATCGATGATAGTATCGCTTGTAACGGTTTGACCTATTCAAGTGGCGTTTCAACGCATTATGACCACGCTTAATTGGTCATGTAACCACTAACGGATATAATGGGGATAATTATGAGGCTATTAATGGGCCGATTAATACTCATAAGTCCATTGACTAGTCTAGAGTATTTTCCTATAAATAGGAGATCTGTTTTCAGATGAAACATACAGAAAATACGTGTGAAAACAAAACTTACAAACCTAAAAACATATTAGCGGCGGGTTATAGAATTGTGCATAATTCTCTAATCAGATTTGGTCTTATCCCAAGTAGATATTCGTGATACCCGGGCATTAGGGTCGAATAGTTTACTTTGGAAAGTGATCACACGATTCCAAGTGATATCCGTAACCACCGGTGGTATATGTTATCACGACTCTTTGTTGTTTCACGAACAGTTATTGATTATCTTCACCGCTTTGGGACGATTACACACCAACAATCAAAGTAAACTATTTAGTGATAATCAATGGCAACCGCGCAATGAAACACATGGCTTCAAACTTTGCCAAGCTTGATAAGTTTGAAGGGTGCACTTTAGAGGTGGCGAAGAAGATGCACTTCTTGTCACAAGCATGAGTGTGGTGTATGTGCTAACCACACCAATTCCTCGATGATGGTGATGATGCCACCGTGGAATGATCGGGAGGAGGAGCAAATGGGAGAATGACGACTACATATGCGAGTTCTTATTCTCAATGGTATGTCGATGCTCTTTGATATTTATCGAACATTGAATCTTCCAAAGAACTGTGGATTCCTTGGATGCCAAATATATGGTCGAGGATGCATCAAGTAAGAAGTTTCTTGTTAGTAATTTAATAATTGCAAAATGACCGATTCAAGACCGGTCATGGAACAATACAATAAACTTCTTGGAATACTTGGAAGGTTTACACAACATAATATGCACATGGATGAGTCTATTTCGGCCTCTTGTGTAATTGACAAACTCCTCCTTCTTGGAAAGATTTCAAGCATACCTTGAAACATAAGCAAGAGGAGTTAACTCGTTGAGTTCATACTCATCCGCATTGAGGAATCTCTCAAAGTGCGTGATAATGACAAGCCAAAGAGTAGCAATGCTACCGGTGCATCTCATTGTTAATATGGTGGAGCATAATAACTCCACCAGTACAATGACAACAAAGGCAAGCTTAAATATCATGATAACACAAGGAAGATCTAAACAAGAAGGCAACACCTACTTGTTGGAAATGTGGCAAACCGGTCACATTAAAAGGGATTACAAGGGTGTTAAAGTTTTTTGGGTAAAGGGAGTAATCCACACGGTAAATATATTAACCAAATAAACGTTTAAGAACAATGGATATGAGTGAAATCCCATATCTCACCGTTACATAGGCATAAAGCTTACATAACAAGATACTTCCTATTTTCTAAACAAGAAAACAAACCACTACTCAAACGATAACATATGACACAACGAATAAAATTACTTCCTAGGACCTTGAAACTTTGTGCCATACATGGCATTAAAGGCATCCAAATTCCTCGAAGATCACGAACTGCTTTTGCATAGTCATCAAGTCATAGTCATCATACTCATCTTCAAACTCTTGGCCACCACCAAATATATTAGCGACTCATCAAATGGGTTAGCAACAACCTCATCTTCGTAATCGACACCTCAATCTCTCCCACTTTATAAAAAGGGTTAACTCTCTTAGTAGAAGAGGTAGACGGAATAGGTTGACCATCATCATCCACAAGAGTAGCTTTCCATCAATAATTAGCTTTTCAAGCTTACCAATTTTCTCAACTATGGGAGTAGAACCAACATCCATTGTTCCCATTGAATCACTCACAAGCGGTACATGTGATGTATAACCAGTCTTAGTCAACTCATCCTCATTAAACTCCATTGTACGACCAGTATCCACATCTGTATCGTCCATATTAAGAGCATCAAACCGATTAGACGTAGTGATCCCGGTTCCACTCGTACTAGCCACATCGAAGCCATCTTCATCGACATTAACTTTCTTGGGTTCGGAGGTGGCTTTTTGGGCCGATATTCAAAATGCTTGCCCACCATGATTTAGTAGAACCTCCTCGACCCGGATTCGACCCAACTTGCTTTCCTTCTTCTTATTGTTACAGATCGAAAACCATCACTTACGTTCTTAGGAGGTTGAGCACTGGAATCACAACCTTAGGACAATCCACCAAAGTATGTCCAAATACCGACATTTCTCACATCTAGGCGGTTTCCATTCATATTCAACACGGATCTTCTCAATAGTCGAACCTGCACCATTAAGTAAAGGAATCTCGACGGTGAGGTCGTCCCTAAGAACCTCATCCGATTTCACTTCAATCATACACCTAGCAAAACTACTACGACCCCAAGATTCTTTGCACATTTGACTAGTAAAAGCATCTAACCTTTGGGCGTACTCAATCAATGTAGCAAGAAGACCGAGCCCGCCATCGAAAACATAGCTAAAGGAACATCATGAAATTTAACCCACACCGAATGTTAGTCAAATCCTCTTTAAGCAAGTTGGTGTTCAATGTCCATGGTTTAAGAATAATAGGAACATTACGAATCAACCAAGGACCATTATCAAGAACATCATCGATGCCTTTTTCGAATTAAACTTGAAGAAGAAGAATCCTTAGCGCTCATCATAACCTTTTGTAAACCATACTGCCCACGATTGCGAACATAATAGTCAACAACAGAAAAGCAAGGCGTTGACCAAGGAAGTATCCGTAGAGAGTATTCTCAAACCTCATGTTCACCTCTTCCACCACTTTCATTGGGACCAAAGGTCAACATCATCCTTCTTTTGCCGCATTCTAACCTCCGAAAATTAGACACATGTTTCGGGATTCATTAGAAGCAACACCCGAAGAAACCGACTTAACTCCATTACCACAAGTAGTAACAACCTTGGGTGCATTAGGATCAAGTAACACTATGATTAGTACCATACATCCGGGATTGCATAGCAACATCAAAACTCGACGGAGGAGTATTTTTTGAATAAACTTTAGTACCATTCGAATTAGATTGAAGCCCAATCCCACTCGAATTGTTCACATCGGAAGATGAAGCCATCTTAGCAATATCATCATCAATTTTATTCATTGCTTCATCAAATTTCGATGCGCATTAGCAATCAATTGCTCCACATTAGGTCGTTTTGAAACATTAGAGGCCGAATCGTAAGGTGTGTATCATGGCTTTGCTCCAAATTATCCAAAACAACCTTATCCTTAACCTTAATCACGTTATCGCCCCATCACATTCTATATGGTCACCAAGAATCTCGCTCGACCAAGACTCCCATCATCATTGCGTGTATTCAACCGCATCAAGTTCATCATCCTTTAGCAACCCAACTTGATCGGCCAAGTTAGATGGTGCATCAATAGTTTGCGAACCACTAGTTTGATCGGCCAAACTAGTAGAAGACCCCACATCTCTAGTGCCCTTACGAGCACTATTCTTGTTGAAGAAACCTTTTTCCATCTCTCTTTAACCCTCAACCTGTTGAAACAAATCACCCCAACCTAGTAACAATCAACCAGCGAAACGCATGCACAAAAGAGAAACAAAGCGACTAAAAACCCTAACTTATGAAAAGTTAGGGTTTAACCATTAACGACAAGATCCTAACCAACACCCATTATATTGCATGCAAATCAATACGAAAGAATAGGAGATCGATCATTAAACTATGGTCAATAAACCGATTCAAGGGTGTTAAAGTTGGTGGTAAAGCCAATGGATCAGCACTAATGGTTCGTGAGTGGTGGTTCTTCCAACTCACCGAAAGGTCGAATATGGTTAATAAGTCTTTTCGATTTATTATGTTACATATGTATCTCGAATCTCATTATGTGCGTGATGATGATATTGCGTGGTGGGTTGACTCGAGCAACAGTTCATGTGCAAAGATAGAAGTCGGTTCAAGACTTATGAGTCACCGAATGATGGTTCTATTCTTCACATGGGAAATGAGTCAATGACCTTGGTGCATGGTCATGGTTGTGTAGATCTTAGGTTTAGTTCGGAAAGATTGTAACTTTGTTTAATGTTATTCATGTTCACGATATAAGGAAGAACTTGGTTTCAAGTAGTGTTTTGAATAATCATGGATATAAACAAGTTATTGAATCGATAAATTTGTTCTTTCTAAGAATGGTGTTTTTATTGGTTTTGGTTATTTATGTAATCAAATGTTTAGGCTTAATGTTTCCACCGATGGTTTATCTGTTTCCACCGATAATGTTAATTCAAACTTTTGACCACCACCACGACCGTCTCGACTCTACCCTTTGGCATGCTAGACTTGGCCATGTTTACTATAAAGAATGCAAGATATGTCTAAGGATGGGTTAATCCCAAGATTTGACATGGACACCGAAAAGTGTAAAACTTGCATGTTGACCAAGATAACTAAGAAACCCTTCGTGGTGTTAGTCGTGAGACCGAGCTCTTAGAGCTAATTCACGATGACACCTGTGATTTGCATGCTACTCCTTCTTGGGTAATAAGAAGTACTTTGTGACATTTATTGATGATGCTTCTAGATTTTGTTATGTTTATTTATTACATACTAAGGATGAAGCCTTAAATAAATTCAAAGTGTTTAAAAGCAAGTTGAATTACAACTGGGTCTTTGATCAAAAGATTAAGGATCGATAGGGAGGTGAGTACATGGATACTCAAGACTTTCATCTATTGGTATAATCCATGAAACGATCGCCTTTATACTCCTCAAGAAATGGTATTTCGAAAGGAAAAACAGGTGTCAAGGAGATGGTTAATTCCATGTTGTCCTATTCGTGGATGAGTCAAGGATTCAGGGTGAAGCTATGTTGACACTTGCTATTTATTAAATAGGGTTCCCAACAAAAGGAACAAGGTTACCCTTATGAACTCGACTAAAAGGAAACCCAACTTGAACTATCTCAAGGTTTGGGGTTGTAGGGTCATTGTAAGACTTCGATCCAAAGTTGAAAACTTTGGGTGAAAGAAGCATTGATTGCATCTTTGTTGGATATGCCGAGCATTCCAAGGCTTTTAGGTTCTATGTTATTGAACCTAATGAATATGTTTCGATTAACTCAATAATTGAATCAAGGGATGCAAACTTTGATGAGAATAGATTCTCATCGATCCCTAGACCAAGTATGAGGATTCCTAATGGAACTCATGACATCGGTGTATCGAGGTCCCCGATGATGAACCATCAATGGTCCTCGATGAGGTTGTGGTTCAACAACTCGAACCCGTGCTCGGGAAGAGCAAAGGGTTAGGACCCAAAGTCATTTGGGTCTCGAGTTTCACCAGATTTAGTTGAAGGAACAAGGGATGAGGTCTCGACCAATACTCCTATTGCTTCATTGTTGAGGATGATCCCAAGACATTTGAAGAAGCAATGAAGTCCCGTGATATTGCTCGGAAAGAAGCAATCAATGATGAGATGGATTCCATCATGGGGAACAACACTTGGTCTGGTTGATCTACCACCGTTGCAAACCTTTAGGTTGCAAATGGATTTTCAAAAGGAAAATGAAGGTAGATGGAACTATTGAAAGTTCAAGGCTAGACTAGTCATTCAAGGCTTTAAACAAAAGTCGTGGATAGACTATTTTGATACTTATGCCCTCGTGGCTCGTGATCGATACCATAAGACTAGCCGATTGCTTTGGCATCTATTCACAACTGGTTATTCATTAGATGGATGTGAAGACAATTTTCTTGAATGGTGAATTGGAAGAGGAGGTTTACATGAACCAACCTCGTGGCTTCATCATGCTCGGCAATGAGAACAAGGTGTAAACCGATTAAGTCTCTTTATGGACTTAGCGAGCACCTAAGCAATGGCATCAAAAGTTTGATGAAGTGATTTTGTCTAGTGGTTATGTTCTTAACCGTCGACAAATGTGTATATAGCAAATTTGATGAATCTGGTAAAGGAGTCATCATTTGTCTATATGTTGATGACATGTTGATCTTTGGCATCGACCAAAATCGAGTTGACGACAAAGGAATTTTTTCATCAAGGTTCTCCATGAAAGACATGGGAGGCCGATGTTATCCTTGGTATAAGGATTAAACATGAAAGTAAAAGAATTTCTATCTCTCGGCCTCATTATATTGAGAAGGTGCCGAGGAAATTAAATTACTTTGATTGTACTCCGTGAGTACACCTATGGATACTGTGAGAAGTCGATGCCTAATAATGGTAAAGTCAGATCTCAAATTGAGTATTCTAGGTGATTGGTCGCTTGATGTATGCCATGACTTGTACAAGACCCGATATTGGTTTTGCGGTGGGAAAATTGAGCGGTATACTAGCAATCCTAGTGCTCATCATCGGCAAGCGCTCAAAGGGTACTAAAGTACTGAAGAGAACTATGGATTATAGTCTCTCATATACCGTTACCCATCGTTGTTGGAAGGATACACTCATGCAAGTTGGATCAAGAACACTGAAGACAATTCGTCTACCAGGTGGTGGGTATTCCTACTTGGTGGAGGTGCAATTTCTTGGGCATCCAAGAAGCAAACTTGCATCACCAGTTCAACAATGGAATCAATTTGTGGCCTTAGTCTGCCGGAAAAGAAGTCGAATGGTTGAAAACTTGCTTCTTGAGATTCCATTGTGGCCTAAACCTATAGCACCTATTTCTATCCGTTGTGATAGTGCGACTACATTGGCTAAGGCTTATAGCCAAATGTACAATGGTAAGTCTAGACACTTAGGTGTCGTGCATAGCATGATTCGTGAGCTTATCATGAATGGGGTGGTATCTATAGAGTTTGTTAGATCTCAATGTAACTTAGCCGATCACTTGCGAAGGGATTAGCTAGAGACTTGGTTATAAAGTCTCGCTAAAGGGATGAGTTTAAGTCCAACTTAGTCATCGAATGCTAGGACACCCAACTCCTCCTAAGGAAACTTGGGAGCTAAGTTCAATGTGGAAAGTCGAACATTCAGTTGACTGGAGCACATGTTTTATTTACATCCCAAGGTTGTGCTTCTAACTGCTTGCAAGGAGGATGAAGTCTTTACTTAATGGTTAATTTTCTTTGAAAAAGTGCTTGGCAGAGCATGACTAAAGAGGAACCACCTATGTAAATGTTGAAGTTTTGCCGCTTGTGAAGCTTTGGACTTTAGCTTCGCAACATTTATGAATTTGGATATGGACACATGGCTTGTATAGTGTCGAGTCGATATGTGTTTGAAAGTGTGTGTAGCTATCTTCGTGTATTCAAATGGGTTGAAGGGTTCAATTCTTAGAACACCACGATTCTCGAATATTTGAACGTGTAATTACTAAGATGGAAATTCAATCCTCGTGACATTTTCATTTATGCACATGTTTTGTTTGATGTTTGTTTTCATGCAAAGGAAGTGAACTAAATTTGGGAGGATTGTTGGAAAATTTAGTGCACTTGTGGGATTGGTTCACACCTTGTAATGGGTTAGGAGGTACGGAGTGTACACCCATAAGGTCCATGAACACCCGACTCTTGTAGTGGTTTGTATTGGTAGTGCTTGGTGAAAGTCTTGTTGTGGTTACCATCGATTATCGTGTTTCCATCAAGCAATACTTACATCGATCGTGTTTCCACCGAAGTGGTGTTTCCACCAAGTTGTGTCTCACTAAACTTGTGTTTACCTTTGAAGCAATGGCGTTTCCACCGAAGCAGTGTAAACACCGATAGCACTATGAAAGTATCGATGATAGTATTGCTTGTAACGGTTTTGACCTATTCAAGTGGCGCTTAAAGCGCATTATGACCACGCTTAATTGGTCATGTAACCACTAACGGCTATAATGGGGATAATTATGAGGCTATTAATGGGCCGATTAATACTCATAATTCCATTGACTAGTCTAGAGTATTTTCCTATAAATAGGAGATCTGTTTTAAGATGAAACATACAGAAAATACGTGTGAAAACAAAACTTACAAACCTAAACACATATTAGCGAAGGGGTTATAGAATTGTGCCTAATTCTCTAACTGTATTTGGTCTTATCCCAAGTAGATATTCGTGATACCCAGGCATTAGGGTCGAATAGTTTACTTTGGAAAGTGATCACACGATTCCAAGTGATATCCGGTAACCACTGAAGTGGTATATGTTATTGCTGACTCTTTGTTGTTTCTGCTGAACAGTTATTGATTATCTTCACCCTGCTTTGGGATGATTACACACCAACAATGTTCACTCTAATTTTAATCTGTTTGCAAAGTTGAAGGAGAAGTTTACTGTTGAGAAAAATTAAGATAAGCACAAACTGATGTTTGTTCATGGAATTGAGAGGTGCAGATAAGAATTGGATCAGAAATCCTGATCATTCCTGGTGTACATTTCACACCAGATGTATCATTCAACATTCTTTCTACAAAACAATTGGAAGCACGGGGTCTTGAACTAACTTTCAAAGGAAATAGGTGTAAACCTACTCCTATGTTCAAGAACCCATCAGACTGCTATTTTGATCAGAACAAAATGAAGAAAAGGCAAAATAAATACATGGAAGATTTCTACAGACTCCTTGATGAAAGTTCTCACAAAAAGGAAGAAAGGAATTTGACTGACACCATACCACAGTATGATGATTTCATCTGTGTAAAAGGTGTACACTACCCTACTCAAATTGCTTCCTCTAATGACTATGTTTCATTCCTTGATTTGTTACAAAATGACATGATTATAAGTCAAGAATGGGACTCCTTTAGAGAACAATTCAATAAAGTCATTATTTTGTTTTACTCTGTCTATCTTAAAAGGGACCTACCAGGACCCATTCCACCCAAAATTCATGGGATAGAGATCCATCTAATGGATCTCTATAAGCTTGTTGAAACACTAGGGGGCTACCTAAGTGTGATTTTATCAGAAGAATTTGGTTACATTGCTGAAATTTTTGGCCTACAAAAGGAACATGGTCAAGAGATAAAAGAATGCTACAATCTTTACTTAGATGTCTTTAAGTGTTATTACAACAATATTACAACAGTATTATGGAGGGACTCTAGTGAAAGAACCCATAAACAGACAATATGTAATGAAGATTGAGCACTTTGGTGTGATGTTAGTGGATCTCAATGGCACTTATCAATGAGACTAGATAAATATTCATGATGAAGAAAAGACAACAAGCTCAAGAAAATTTGGCAAACTTGGAAGGGAAGAAGGGGACACTGACAGTAATGGAACTGATGACTTCACCATCATCAGTTGCATTTCACCAAGAGAAGACAAGGCATCAAAGTTCGATACAAGATCATTTGATCTTGGGAGGTGTTGGCTTTCATAAGTTCAAATGCTCTTCATACTCTATGTTTTATAATACAATTTGTTTATTCTATGTATTTTTCTTAACAACCATGTAATCAACCAATAAGGTTGCACAAAACATTAGGTTAGGATTGATGACATGTACTTTAGGTTGTTATCTATTAGTTGGTCGTTTTGGAAGTTATTATAGTTGGAATACAGTTTTTGACAATTAACTATGAAAGGTTGTGTCTTATGGGTCAAACTGAACCATCACACCCATTCATATCATGCCTATTCACAAACTATATATAGGCATTGTATTGTGATTATTACATCATCAATATAATGATTATTTATTGTTACTTTTCCTCCATATTTCCATCTACACTACACTAATCCCTACAAAGATTACTGCATTTTATCTCCCACAAACACACAACACAAAATGGTTATCTACCATACACATTCTGATACCAATTGGGACAAACTGTATTACCCCTATGGAAGATCTGTTGGCACATCCAAAATGTAGCATCAGAGCACAAATCCTGGGAGACTCATGAACAACAGACTCCAAAGGGAATTCATACAAAGACAAGTCAAGAGAGAACGCAACACAAGATTTGGAAGATGCATTAAGCAGATTTCACAAGATTGTAAAGATATGTTGAAGAAAAGACTACAGGACATTGAAAGATACAATCACACACTATCAAAATCACAAATAAATTTAGAAAGACACAAATGATATGTCTACTATGGGTATGGGATCAGAGGACACATTGCAGCAAACTGTCGAAGTAAGGGGAAGAATAAAATAATGCAGATTTGGAGAAGGACACACATACACCACATATTCAAATCACATACCTTGAATTCATCCATGTGCCCACTGACTTTATGGTGGAAGGAATAGATGAGGAAGCCTGGTATAAAATATGGTATATAAGCAACCAAAATAATAGGCATGTTCGCTCTAATTTGAATCTGTTTGCAAAGTTAAAGGAGAGGTTTACTGTTGAGAAAATTTAAGATAAGCACAAACTGATGTTTGTTCATGGAATTGGAGAGGTGCATATAAGAATTGGATCAGAAATCCTGATCATTCCTGGTGTACATTTCACACCCGATGTATCATTCAACATTCTTTCTACAAAACAATTGGAAGCATGGGGTCTTGAACTAACTTTCAAAGGAAATAGGTGTAAACCTACTCCTATGTTCAAGAACCCATCAGACTGCTATCTTGATCAGAACAAAATTAAGAAAAGGCAAAATAAATACATGGAAGATTTCTACAGACTCCTTAATGAAAGTTCTCACCAAAAGGGAGAAAGGAATTTGACTGACACCATACCACAACATGATGATTTCATCTGTGTAAAATGTGTACACTACCCTACTCAAATTGCTTCCTCTAATGACTATGTTTCATTCCTTGATTTGTTACAAAATGACATAATTATAAGTCAAGAATGGGATTGCTTTGAGAACAATTCAATAAAGTCATTATTTTGTTTTACTCTTTCTATCTTAAAAGGGACCTACCGGGACCCATTCCACCAAAATTCATGGGATAGAGATCCATCTAATGGATCTCTATAAGCTTGTTGAACACTAGGGGCCTACCTAAGTGTGATTTTATCGAAGAATTTGGTTACATTGTGAAATTTTGGCCTTCAAAAGGAACATGGTCAAGAGATAAAAGAATGCTACAATATTTACTTCGATGTCTTTAAGTGTTATTACAAAACTGCTAGGGTCTCACAAACTGAAACAGAAGGTTTTGTTTCAGAAAGCAAGAAGAAATGCTATGGAAGGATTACAGTCAAAGAACCCATAAACAGACAATATGGAATGAAGATTGAGCACTTTGGTGTGATGTTAGAGGATCTCAATGGCACTTATCAATCAGACTAGATAAATATTCATGATGAAGAAAAGACAACAAGCTCAAGAAAATTTGGCAAACTTGGAAGGGAAGAAGGGGACACTGACAGTAATGGAACTGATGACTTCACCATCATCAGTTGCATTTCACCAAGACAGAAGACAAGGCATCAAAGCCTGATACAAGATCATTTGATCTTGGGGAGGAGTGTTGGCTTTCATAAGTTCAAATGCTCTTCATACTCTATGTTTTATAATACAATTTGTTTATTCTATGTATTTTTCTTAACAACCATGTAGTCAACCAATAAGGTTGCACAAAACATTAGGTTAGGATTGATGACATGTACTTTAGGTTGTTATCTATTAGTTGGTCGTTTTGGAAGTTATTATAGTTGGAATACAGTTTTTGACAATTAACTATGAAAGGTTGTGTCTTATGGGTCAAACTGAACCATCACACCCATTCATATCATGCCTATTCACAAACTATATATAGGCATTGTATTGACAGTTATTACATCATCAATATAACAGTTATTTATTGTTACTTTTCCCTCCATATTTCAATCTACACTACACTAATCCCTACAAAGATTACTGCATTTTATCTCCCACAAACACACAACACAAAATGGTTATCTACCATACACATTCTGATACCAATTGGGACAAACTGTATTACCCCTATGGAAGATCTGTTGGCACATCCAAAATGTGGCATCGAGCACAAATCTGGGAGACTCATGAACAACAGACTCAAAGGAATTCATACAAAGACAAGTCAAGAGAAAGCAACACAAGATTTGGAAGATGCATTAAGCGATTTCACAAGATTGTAAAGATATGTTGAAGAAAAGACTACAGGACATTGAAAGATACAATCACACACTTTCAAAATCACAAATCAATTTAGAAAGACACAAATGATATGTCTACTATGGGTATGGGATCGAGAGGACACATTGCGAAAGAACTCGTCAAGTAAGGGAAGAATAAAATAATGCGATTTGGAGAAGGACACATACACCACATATTCAAATCACATACCTTGAATTCATCCATGTGCCCTTGACTTTATGGTGGAAGGAATAGATGAGGAAGCACAGGATAAAATATGGTATATAAGCAACCAAAATAATAGGCATGTTCGCTCTAATTTGAATCTGTTTGCAAAGTTAAAGGAGAGGTTTCTTGTTGAGAAAATTTAAGATAAGCACAAACCGATGTTTGTTCATGGAATTGGAGAGGTGCATATAAGAATTGGATCGAAATCGATCATTCACGGTGTACATTTCACACCGATGTATCATTCAACATTCTTTCTACAAAACAATTGGAAGCACGGGTCTTGAACTAACTTTCAAAGGAAATAGGTGTAAACCTACTCCTATGTTCAAGAACCCATCAGACTGCTATTTTGATCAGAACAAAATTAAGAAAAGGCAAAATAAATACATGGAATATTTCTACAGACTCCTTAATGAAAGTTCTCACCAAAAGGGAGAAGGGAATTTGACTGACACCATACCACAACATGATGATTTCATCTGTGTAAAATGTGTACACTACCCTACTCAAATTGCTTCCTCTAATGACTATGTTTCATTCCATGATTTGTTACAAAATGACATAATTATAAGTCAAGAATGGGACTGCTTTAGAGAACAATTCAATAAAGTCATTATTTTGTTTTACTCTTTCTATCTTAAAAGGGACCTACCAGGACCCATTCCACCCAGAATTCATGGGATAGAGATCCATCTAATGGATCTCTATAAGCTTGTTGAACACTAGGGGCCTACCTAAGTGTGATTTTATCAGAAGAATTTGGTTACATTGCTGAAATTTTTGGCCTTCAAAAGGAACATGGTCAAGAGATAAAAGAATGCTACAATATTTACTTAGATGTCTTTAAGTGTTATTACAAAACTGCTAGGGTCTCACAAACTGAAACAGAAGGTTTTGTTTCAGAAAGCAAGAAGAAATGCTATGGAAGGATTACAGTCAAAGAACCCATAAACAGACAATATGGAATGAAGATTGAGCACTTTGGTGTGATGTTAGAGGATCTCAATGGCACTTATCAATCAGACTAGATAAATATTCATGATGAAGAAAAGACAACAAGGTCAAGAAAATTTGGCAAACTTGGAAGGGAAGAAGGGGACACTGACAGTAATGGAACTGATGACTTCACCATCATCAGTTGCATTTCACCAAGACAGAAGACAAGGCATCAAAGCCTGATACAAGATCATTTGATCTTGGGGAGGAGTGTTGGCTTTCATAAGTTCAAATGCTCTTCATACTCTATGTTTTATAATACAATTTGTTTATTCTATGTATTTTTCTTAACAACCATGTAATCAACCAATAAGGTTGCACAGAACATTAGGTTAGGATTGATGACATGTACTTTAGGTAGTTATCTATTAGTTGGTCGTTTTGGCGTTATTATAGTTGGAATACGGTTTGTGACGATTAACTATGAAAGGTTGTGTCTTATGGGTCAAACCGAACCATCACACCCATTCATATCATGCCTATTCACAAACTATATATAGGCATTGTATTGTGATTATTACATCATCAATATAACAATTATTTATTGTTACTTTTCCTCCATATCTCCATCACATTGCACTAATCCCTACACGATTCGCATTTTATCTCTCACAAACACTGCCGCACAAAATGGTTATCTACCATATGATTACGATACCAATTGGGACAAACTGTATTACCCCTATGGAAGATCTGTTGGCACATCCAAAATCTCTTTGATGGATTGTGGCCGCACTGAATGATTTTCTTGTGCAATGATCTTGATTGGAAGTGAGTTCCAGCTTAGATCTAGTCATAGTGAATTGATAGCTTTGTGTAGGGGTGAAAACGAGCCGAGCCGAGCTCGAGCTCGTTTAGGCTCGAGCTCGGCTCGTTTATATATAAAAAGCTCGAGCTCGAGCTCGAGCTCGTTTCGAGCCTCATATTTTGAGCTCGAGCTCGGCTCTTGAAATTTTCACAAGCTCGAGCTCGGCTCGTTAACACAAAGCTCGACTCGTTAACACAAGGCTCGAGCTCGTTAACACGGTTATCGTATAGAAAATATATATACGTATATATTTCTAAGGCTCGTTTAGGCTCGTGAGCCTAAGCGAGCCTTTATATAGAGCTCGGGCTCGAGCTCGATTATTAAATGAGCCCAAACTTAGGCTCGAGCTCGGGCTCGAGCTCGTTTAGGCTCGGCTCGTTCGAGCTTTTTACCGATCCGATCCCGAGCTTTTCACGAGCGGCTCGGCTCGTTTCCACCCCTAGCTTTGTGTATGGATGCTTAGGGAATGTCCTTTGCTCAAGTTCTGAATTGAATGACTCTCTACTTAGGGAATTTCCTTTGCTCACCATTTCAGAAGAAAACAATCTTGCGCGTAGGATCCTTAGTGGTATCCATACCGACATCACCTCCTCATAGTCCATATCATCAAAGGGAATCACCTAGTGGTATGGTCTTAATAACATGTAATGCTAACACATTTCAACCCTATTTAAAATATTATGATTATGCTGAATAAAAAAAAAAAAAAAAAAAAAAAAAAGAGCAAAATCCAAAGCTAAATAAATTTGTGATCAATGAGGCTATCATCTTCGTCAAGAGTCTCGAACATCATTAAGTCTTCATAAAGGCCGTCTACGATCTCCGTTGTTGAGAAAATGAAAAACCTGGAGCAAATAATTTGCAAGACTACATTATTTGGACAAAAAAACTCATCAAGAAAATATTTTTAATTTATGTTCCTTTTTCTTATACTTGGAGTCAATAATTATTTTTAAGATATTTATATAACAATGTATGGTTAGTAATAAAAGCTCAAGTGCAAAGGCATGAAAATTATACGAAACAACTTATTTTGAGTACTTATTTGATGCAACATGACAGATGGAAATATAGCATCAATTTTGGAGAAAGCAACTTATTGGCATGCCGATGGTTAAAGAATGGTGGAAATGGCCATGAATTTGAGGATGAAAGCGTTTTATCATCTTGACATTAGTCAAAGTCGGGGGTGAGTCATTGCTATTAGTTTTTGACATGGTATCGAAATGTTCTTGAGATAAAACCTTTGGAATCCAACAAGAGTTGGTTACTAATATTGTAAATCATAACACAAAGCAACCCGATTACCGTAAATGGGTCGAAATTGTTAGAACCACTTTTAAACATTGTGAAAACTAAAGCCAAATAAGATTGATTACAAATGGCAGAATCCTGAAACAAATTAAACTCATTATAAAAGAAAGAAAAAACCAGTGATTCATTATGTGTTTGTATGTTATTTATTATATTAAAAAAGTTTAGAAATGAATTGATAGAATTCTAGTTGCTGCTTACATTTTGTTAGATGGAATGATGTTTGTGTAATAAAAATGTCGACATAATTCAGAATTGACAATGTTTGTTTCTTTGAATGTATGAAGAAAGAGTCGAAAGAGTTTGACAGGTGTGGACATCGTTGTAATTCTATCAAGTTGAGGAGATAAAGGTTATGTGGAAGCTATGCCCAACCCATGGGATGGGCTAGAAAATTTTCGACAAAGACTTGGTATTGACTATTGTTTACTCTTTGCCATTGACTTGGAATATTAGAATGATTTGTGTATGCATATATACAAGATCATTACCAGGTTGCTCAGAACGTTGCCAAAGGGGAGCTTAATTATGCCTTTGCAATTTTAAGGCCACCCTGACACCATGCAGAAAAAAAAGTGATCCCATGGGAATCTTGTTGGAATTAAATAACATGACATTCAAATAAATAACCACAAAACATCAAAGTATTCAAGCGGAAGCGTATAGGATTTATTAATGAACAATTAATTAAAATAAAAGAATATGCGTACCTTTTCTTGATTCTAGCCGAACAAGAATCAAATCCACAAACTAGCAATGGAAGACCCCTAATTTTATTTAATTAGGATTATATGAATTACCCCTTACCGTTTTGTAATTCAATCCAAGAATAATAACAATAATGTGTTATTACCACGTTCTTGTACACATGTACTAAAACAAATTAAAGTAATGCTAGTTTTATTAAACCAAATAACTTGTTTTGGAAAAAGGTTGAGGATCGACACCCTAAAGGAGGTGGCCAATCGGTTTGAGCACAAAACACACACAAACGTTTTAGGGTTTTAGCTTATGAGTACAAGAGATGCAAAACACAAGACCCCTAGCTTTGTATATATACTAAACTAAACTTGGTGGACAAGTTTGAGTTTGATGTGGGTTGGTTTTGGGTCCTCCTTGGCCGATCGGTTCACACATCCCCAAGGGGATTCCGGAACCTTCCCAAATTTTGCATTCTAGTCCTTTTCCGAATACATTTAACGACTTTTAGTCCATTACATTAATTACTTAACGTCCGTTAGTTATTTTGTTTAATAAATAAATAAATACAACGTTTATATTTAATTATTTAACTTTAATTCTCATACGTAAAGTGTGCAATCACGTGGTCTCGAGTTCGATCTAACTCACGTCTACTAATTTATATCCAAAAACTAATGACTCCCACTTGGATATATCTTAATAGAGTGATCACATCGGTTAGCGTCTAGCAACACTTGATGCCTCTAGTACAACTCGAGTAAGGCTCTGGAAAACCTTTTAATGATTTCTCTTTATTATTATCCTTTTGTTTCTAATACCACGTTAAATAAAGATATGGAATTAAGTCATTCTTTATAAACCTATTACATTTCTCGTTGTAAGTGATTGACCAAGATTACCAAATCTTCTAAACATATTTAGGGAGATTTTGGGTGCGGCGCTGAAACATCTTGTCAACCCTACGAGGCCCAGAAGATTAAACTCCAAATAAATTTGAAGGCACAAATTCTATCTTGACTATGAGAATAACCCACAAACTTTGCAACATTTCGAAAACAACCCTTATGACTACCGCCACGTATAGCGTTAAGTTGCTCACGTAAATGCACTACATTCATGACACTTATCCGGTATCTCAAGTGCTGGGATAACTATTCATAATTTACTTATAACAATATCCATAAAGTAAATTATGTAGTTGGGATAAATCCTATATTCAATTCATTGAATATCATCTGAAATTGGTATGCATTCTCATCAATATACTTTCAAGTATATTCTACCATATCTCTCAGATTTGTCTTACTTTAATGATACTCCCATATCATTAATTGACAACGGACGATTTAGAATAAATAAATTTACTCACGGATTAAACATGCAAATATAGGATACAATATATTATAAAATCAAACATACCAAGTATTTGATTTATTATAACAATTGTTTAGCATCCTTTATCCAAATACTAAATAGATCAATGCATGAAAATTCCAGTTGATGAATTATGCATCAAGTAATGACAATCATACTTGTTGACAAGGCATAAATCAACCAACTTGATCTATCGTAATTTTGAGAATACTTATTTCAAGAATTTAATTAGTGAAGTCCTTGTATGTGTGCATTCACCAATCCACATAATAATTCATAAAGTGTGTGACATCCTCTATCACCAATTTATGACAATTTAAACTTTCAAACATTTTAAAGTTTAAAGTATTCTTATTTTTTTAATGTATAATGCAACTGTGCTCTTAGTAGCACAACTAGTTCACATGGCCATTAACAAGGATGAAATCATACCATGACTAGTATTGAGTGTCATCTCAATTAAACCAACATCATTGTATACTGATAAGGTTTTAAAGGTACCATTTGAGGGTCGTTTAAGTCCTTATTTGATCACTTTGTATCCGTTATTGCTTAATATCGTTCCTTTTCACTTTTAGGTCTCGTGAAGGCAAAATGCTGGAATGGCACTTATTTGGACGAAAGGCGAATATATGAAGAAAATGGCCAAAGTCGAAATCGAGACACTCACATTCTTTGAAAGTATAAAGCGACGGCGTCGGTGCTATTTGACGCCGTCCCAAAATTATTGTGATGGTCGAACTCAAAACTCGTGTTTTCAAGAGACGGCATCTAGTGGTGAAAGAGTAGGCCGTCGCTACTCGGGCGGCCTAGATGCGATCCGCACGACGTCGAGGGCGAAGAGGACGCCACGGACATAAGGTGACGCCGTCGCAAGGTTAACGTGGCCAAGGCGAAACCCAATGGCGGCGACACGACGGCGTCACTAAACATAAGGTGCGCCGTCGCAATTGTAATCTTATATATAGAATCCGAATTTTTCAGTCTTTGTGTGGAGAGTCTTTGGAGTAAAAACCTAAAACCGAACCTAAGGTGTCTTGTACAGTATTTTAGGGTTTTTAACCTTATCTTACACCAAGATAAGTCTTTACTTCATTAATTCAATTATGTCTTTGATTATTTGTGTGTATGCTTGCATGTTCTCCATGTCCGGCTAATTTATTTGTGTGTTTGCTTAGGAAGTATGAAACTTAATTATTAAATATTGATTGGTTGTTTCTTATCTTAGTTGATTAATGATCTAGTAATGCGATAGGTCATTCGTTGTGTACTTAATGCTTGATTCATCTTTGTGAACCTTAGAGTATGATTACTTGAGTGATTGTAGGCTAAACCATCCGAAGAGCGCCTTAGAGTAGGAGTCTATAATCTCTAAGTGGATTTGTAGACAAGACCCTTTGGTAAGTTCAAAGAGTTAGGGAGAAACGCATACCCTACAACTTTAGAAACACAACGCAACTAGGAATAAGACGTGACACTCAACCATCAATAGGAGATAATTAAGGAGTAATACAAACTAAGTAAACACATCTTTAAACCATCATACGAGCACACATTAATTAGACATAGACTCCCACAACCTTAGTTTAGATAATTAGATAATAGTAGAGTAATCGGTAGAAATACCAACCCCCCCAAATCCAATACCTGAGATTCGTACCTTTCCATTTTTCATAAAATATAAAAGATAAAAATAATCTTCCTCAACCTTAACCTTAGCGTAGTAACTCCTACTAGCATTCCTATTCCCCTAGAGAACGATATCAATACCCGTGGCTTACCCTAATTACTACACTACAACGATTAGGTTCAACGCCTGGGTGTTATAAAACTTGCTCGAAGAAAAGGAAGTTCCTTTGACCCCGAACGACGCGTGTAGCGTTATCATATACAAACAACAATATGCTCATTAATACTCCGTAAACTTTAATATCTTATTGTGTAATGTTTGATGTCTTCCAAACTTTCAAGTTTGAAGCTGATGAAAATTTGCACAACAATTGACATATTGTTCATCCATAGAATTTAGGAGCAATTCCAGGCTGAGGATGTAATTCTTCTAGAATATTCATTACACAAGTTATCTAATAACTTTTAGTTAGATATCAATGTTCTCAAATCACTTCTTATTCAAGAATGATACACCAATTTTAATACACATCATGATGAATCTACAGGTCAAACTTAGATTTCATTCATGTTCTATCTTGTCAAAAGATATTTATCCATTTCCCAAATGATATATCATGTTTTATTAGAATCATTTATTTTACTGCACATGTTTATTAATAATAAACATATATTCCAAGGTTGTATGTTTTAATTCTTAAATCTTACAAATGAAGTTTCATTCCAATCTAAGACTTAACATTTAGCTTTCAAGGAATGTTACTTCTCATATAAGATTTAAAACCTTAACATAATACTCCCACTAGCTTTCAGGATTACTTAAAATTTATCTTATTTCAATTATAAATCAAAACTAGAATTTAATAATTAAATATAAGTATAATTTCATAGATGCATGCATTTATCCATTCATGAATTATTGCACTTCGTACACTACCAAAGATTATATGAATTCAAAAAATCTTTCAATTACTTACCGTCCTCGCTCAAGTAATTCTTCAAGAAAGAGTTTTGATATTCCATTATCATATTTCATATTAATGAAAACAAGTATGACAATTATCATCTTTATATATTTAATGTGTCTAGAAAAGAATATTCAATCATAATTAATTGCTTAAGTATGATTAATAATATTGTCATAAAACATGCATTAAATATGTGTACAATATTGTCCATATGATTTCTACATAGAAATTCAAACCACTAGGGTTTTTCATCTCTTTGAAGAAACTCATTTCCATTCTCTAGTCTAACTATTAAGATAAACCAAATTTCCAAAATTGATTATCTTTATGGATAGCATCTTTAACATTTATAGTATGAGTTATTTACCCAATTCAATATTTGGTAATCCATCATAATGATTATCAGGTTTACTATAATCTTGTAACTCATGTTCTTCTCAACATATAAATCAAATATCGAGATATCCTTGCGAATCTATGAATGAAAATTCCATCATCTTGAGGTTAACATTTCATATCCAATTTCATCGTGATATTTACGGTGTATTTAAGAAGATTATGTATCTTGTAATTTTATCTTTCAAGATAATAAAAAACTCCCACTTTCCTTTTGTAATATATAGACTATCTATATATACTTAGCAATTAAACAAAACTACATTGTTACTGCTTTTGGGATATTACAAATACACATTGATAATTCCTGACTTAAGTTTGTTAATAACCTATTCATAAGTAGTTTAACAAAATCAGAATCTTCAATATTAAAACTTAATGTGATTCATCACATTCCATAATAAAATGGTGTTTTATCAATCTTCTAGGTTGGAGTCACATTGAGTATATTCAATCCATACTCAATTTTCTAACCTTGTTACTTTTTAAGAAATAAGTTATGGTTATCTTGAATCAAACAAATCAAATGTAGTTTGATTCTCCTAACTGAACATACCATCAACTTGTGGTATTCATTATAATTAATATTGTAAGACAATCTAACAATATATAAGATAAACATATTCCTTTTGGCTTACTTATTTACCAACTAAGTCAACTTAATGGTATAATAGACTTTCCAAGCCAATTGCATGCTTTATAACACAAGTACTTTTTAATCAAGTTACTTCATATCCATGTCTCATCAAGAAAACATAAATTGTTATAATCCCATTTAACGTTATAAATCATTGATCAACTCAATGACTTCTTGTATATGTTTTAATTAAAAAACATAAAAAGTTAACGTCTTACTTTATTATAAGTCTTAAAAGACTTTATGTTTATGTCTTTACAATGAATCATAAACATGTTTAACAAAAGTAATTATGAACACAACTCTTGGTTTCAATAGTAATTTCAAGTTAATTTATTTACTTCACAATAATGTAGGACTACATTATTTTTCATTTATGTCATTCCAAAATACATAAATAAACAAATTGAAGTAGTATTAGACTTCTTCATTTATTTATGTCATTCTAATAATACATAAATATTTAATTTGAAGTAGTCTTATATCTATCATCTTGACACATATTCTAAATACCTGTCTAATTTAGAAACTACAAATATTTCCATGCAAGGTCTGACTTCACATAGAGATTTACTTTGTTGTTGCAATCTCGTCAAGTTCTGACATGACGTAAATTGCAACACCAAGTGTTTCTTGAATTAGATATGTTCAAGTTATATTAGAATGTTAGTCTCTTACCTTGCAGTCAAGAGAATCCGTTAAATCATATACATATATATGTTGTACCTTGCACACAATATAGATTTCTCCCACTTGTGCATGGAACAACATCATGTAGCAGATAAACAACACGACATATGTTTGTTTATGTGACTAATATGATTGTGTCATTGATATTAGCATAACTAGTAGATATAGAACCACTTCATTGTCTAATAAGGAAACGCACATGACTATCCTTGAAAACATAAGTGTCTACAAGTGGAAAGTAATTATCTTAAGACATTCTAGAGATAATCTGGGTTACTACCAAGATGACAAAGCTTGTAACTCCTATTGAATTAGAGATCATTACATTAATTCCTTATTCAATTAATAACAACACAATACTCCCTGGATTTGACAACATTGTAAGTGTTTCATTAACGATTGAAAGAAAATAGTGTTCCATTTACTTCCCTACACCTTTGAGAAAGTCCATACATAACAATTACTTATGTACTAAAAGAGTGTATTATAATATGTAGATGATGAACTATCCATCAATGCTATTAAATTCAAAAATTGGGCATGCAATTTCTTTCTTAATAGTTCTACTATTCCAACAATTGTAAGTAGTACTTTTAAATGGTCAAAACAAAACAACTAGATAAAATAAGCTAGTTTGTCTTTTACCAATTATACAGTAATTAGTCTAGCTTCTAATTTAATAACTCAGAAATATGCAATTTTCTTAACTATTAAAATTTGCTTATGAGTTATGTATTTAGAATTTAGACAATTCTAATTGTCTTATCATACCTTTCTTCATTCATGAAAAGGAATAGGATTGAATCTCACTCTTTATTATGAAAAGAGGACTAGGTTAATTCATTTAGCAAAGTTGACTCTACCAAAAAACCCTTACAGGTGTAGATCAATTTACCAATATAGGAATCACCTACGTTTACGATTTAATGTTGCATTAATACATTTAAAGAATTAGCAAAAATCAATTTTAGTATTTTCGATAATTAAACTTTTCAAGAAAATAAAATACCCAAGGTAATATTCATATAACCATAGAATTTTCTCGAAAACTAGGATCCAAATTATCGTAGTTCCATTACATCGCTTGATCCGCTAGTGAAAGCACATAATAAGGTAATCATCGAACAATAATTGGCAAACAATTTCCAATTCCTAGATCATTATGGGATTTATATTTTCCAATGCTATTGCAAATATAAACATGTTTCATCCCATCTTATGCCTTGAGTCCGGTCTCACTTCCTACTCAACTTAAGTGTCTAACTTAAAGAAGCGCAAATATGTTCATGTAAGGTCCGACTTTACATAAAGATTTACCTCTCCATCACAATCGCCAAGAAATCTTGTCATGACGTAAATTGCAACTTCAAGTGTTCCTTTTAATTAGATGGCATATAACTTAATTTAAAAGGGTACTAGTTTTGATTTTATGTGGTCAAATCAAATATGTACAAGGACGTCATGCATTCATCTTGTAGCATAAATATAATAAAAACTTTTATTACCAATTCATAAAGATCAAATTATCTTTTTTGGGTAAAGGGAGTAATCACGCACCTGTAAATATATTAACCAAATAAGCGTTTAAGTACAATGGATATGAGTGAAATCCCATATCTCAGCCCGTTACATAGGCATAGAGCTTACATAACAAGAAACTTCCTGTTTTCTAACAAAGAAAACAAACCACTACTCAAATGATAACATATGACACAAAGAAATAAAATTACTTCCTAGGACCTTGAAGCGTTGTGCCATACATGGCATTAAAGGCATCCAAATTCCCGGAAGATCACGAACTGCTTCGCATAGTCATCGTAACCATAGTCATCATACTCATCTTCAAACTCTTGGCCACCACCAAATATATTAGCGACTCATCAAATGGGTTAACAACAACCTCATCTTCGAATCGGACACTACAATCTCCCACTTTAGAAAAGGGTTACTTCTCTTAGTAGAAGAGGCGGTATACAAGAATCACTAGTTTGAGGAGCCACTACCGACTCCATCTCTTTCAAATCACTCACAAGAGGCTCTTGTGACGCAGTACCTGTCTTAGTAGACTTATCTTCATTAACTTCCATTGTACAATCAAAATCCACATCCTTGACATTGTCATTAGAAGGAATACCAGACGCATCCGTATGTTCCTTATTAAGAGCATCAAACTGGTTAGATGTAGCGATCTTGGTTCCACTCGAACTAGCCACATCAGAAGCATTCTTCTTAGTGACTACGACTTTCTTTGGTTCAGGAGGATTCTTCTTGGGTTGGTATTGAAACTGTTTACCCACAACAGTTTGAAAACCCTCCTTGCCCGGATTAGAAGACCCACCTTGCTTTCCTTCTTCCTATTATTAACCGTCTTGAAACCATCATTTGCACCATCATTTGCACGCTTAGAAGGTGAGTAGGAGGTTCAACAACTTTAGGACAATCAATAGGAGTATGACCAAAATCTTACATTTATCACAATGCGGTGGTTTCCACTCATATTCAACCCGTATCGTCTCGATAGTGAATTGACCCATCAAGTAATGGAATCTCAACATGAAGGTCGTCCCTAAGAAGCTCATCCGACTTCACATCAATCATGCATCTAGCAAAACTACTACATTACACGAGTCCTTGCACATTTGGCTAGTGAAGGCATCTAACCTTTAGGCGTGCCTATCAATGTGGCAAGGAGACTAAGGCCATCATCGAAAACATAGCAAGAGGAACGTCATGGAATTTAACCCACACCGGATATTGGTTAAATCCTCTTTAAGTAAATTAGGTTCATTGTCCATGGTTTAAGAATAATAGGTACATTATTAATCAACCAAGGACCGTTTTCAATAACTTCATCAACACCTTTTTGAATTAAACTTAAAAAGAAGAACCCTTTGCATTCATCATTACCTTTTGTATACCAAACTTAGCCCACACATTGCGTATAAAGTAATCAACAACGGGGAAAAGCAAGGCGTTTACCAAGGAAATACCCATACAAAGTATTCTCAAACCTAGTGTTTACCTCTTCAACCACTTTCATCGGGACGAAAGATCCACACCATTAGCTTTCTTACTACATTCCAACCTCTGAAAGTTAGACATGTGTTTCATTGGTTCAAGAGAAGTAACACCAAGATACGATGAAGCAGTGTTTCAAAGCATGCACACCATCCTTCTCAATACCAATAGCCCCATGTGCATTAACATTAGAAGCCATAGGACCACTTGTATCCCGAGGAGGTTTGAATAACCGATAGCGAAAGCATTTCCTCAAGCTCCTTACGGATCATGGAACCTTAAGATGCTCAAACGAATAAGCCCCAAAGAGAAGTAGTAGCATCCATCGTCCCGATTGGTTTTAATGGTTGCCCATTCTCACCCACAAGAACAAGTTTTCCTCTAAGATTTGTTTTTCAATAGCACGAATTTTCGAGAAAGTATCGTGACCTCGGGCATGTCATGACTAGATGCGTCACGACTGGGCTTGAATCAAGTGAAATCGGCTCCACTTGTCCATCGTAAGCGACCAATCATGTTACCCACAATAGCGGAAGACCTGTCACGTTAGTAGCGGATGTAGTAGAATCCTTTTCTCCCAAACTTGTCATTAAAACAGTAAACCAAAACGAGAACCAGAAAGTACACGAAGAAAATTAAGGTCTAAACTTCGGAAACAAAAACCATTAAAACCCTAGCTAGAAAGACTAGGGTTTATAAGCCATAGATACGCTATAACCTAACCCATAGGAATGATGATGTCTCAATCGGTTTAGATGATGAAACAATGATTTGAATTAAAAGAACAATAAACCGACAATAAGAAAACCCTAATAAGCGATTAGAAAGAACCCTAAAGATCAATAAGAAACGATTATAGATCCCAAACAGGAACAAACTATGACTTAAGTAAGATCATACACAAGATATAATCAAATTTAATTCAAGAATGTAAGGAAGAAATCATGATCGATCACGTTATGAAAGTCGATTTAGGGTTTAGTGCAGTCGCCAAAATCGCCAAGGGTTGGGAGAATTTTTAGATTTATATGTTAAAAAAGATCAAATTATCAAAGTTTTGATTGAGGTATTGGGTTCACCAATCAAGGAATTTAGTGTTAATTATCGTTCATTATACCGTACTTTTGCATAAGTGTAAACACTTAGTGTTTCGGGTAATTACCACCGAAGTGGCGCATGGAATTAAAACTAATTCGCCTTAAGATGAGTTTGCACATTTTATGGCTTACTAAGTAGCTCCATTCGAACTTACAGAGGCGGAGGACCGTAAGTTAAAGCATAACCTAAGACATCCTTTCGGTGTGATTGTGCGTGCTTCTTTATTAACCCTTTATAGTTCATTCTAGTGGGTGAGCCGTTCGGACCATTTGTACCAAAGTCATCAATCAATTAAACTATTGAAAACTTAACTCTTCCAAAACAAATCAAATTTCGCCATTGTTTAGTCCGTATTATTTTTCTATTCAAAATTACCTTTGCTTAAAGCTGTCTAACATAATAAACAAACAAGTAACAAATAAAAATAAACTACTAAAAACAATGCGCATATAATAAACAATTTATACGTGTAAACAAGTAGCCGCATGCAACTTATTCGATAAAACTGATAAGGTTTTAAAGGTACCTTTGAGGGTCGTTTAAGCCCTTATTTGATCACTTTTGTATCCGTTATTGCTTAATATCGCCTTTTCACTTTTAGGTCTCTTGAAGGCAAAATCTTTGGAATGACACTTATTTGACGAAAAGACGCGAATATCTGAAGAAAATGGCTAAAGTCAAGAATCGAGACACTCAATTTCTTTGAAATACAAGGGACGGCGTCAGTGTTAATGCGACACCGCCGGAGGATTTTGTGACAGTACATAAGTGAAATTGCTTGTTTTCAAGGGACGGCGTCGGGCTTTAAAAGAGTAGGTCGTCGCATCTCATACGGCCTAGATTCGATCTGGGGCAAGGCCGAGGCTGAAGAGGCGGTGTCACAAGCTTAAGGTGACGCCGTCGCAAGACTAATGTGGCCAAGGCGAAACCCCAATGGCGGCGACACGGCGTCACAACTCATAAGGTGGACGCCGTCATAAGTGTAATCTTATATATAGAATCCGAATTTTTCGCTTTTAGGAGGTAGTCTTTTGGGTAAACTTTTGAGTAAAACCTAAACCGAACCAAGGTCGTATTTTAGGGTTCTAAACCCTATCTTACACCAAGATAAGTTGTTTACTTCATTAATTTAATTATGTCTTCAATTATTTGTGTGTATGCTTGCATGTTCTCCATGTCCGGCTAATTTACTTGTGTGTTTGCTTAGGGAATATGAAACTTAATTATTGAATATTGATTGGTTGTCTCTTATCTTAGTTGACTAATGATCTAGTAATGCGATAGGTCATTCGTTGTGTACTTAATGCTTGATTAAATCTTTGTGAACCTTAGAATATAACTCCTTGAGTAGTTGTAAGCTAAACCATCCAAAGAGTGCCTTAGAGTAAGAGTTTATTATCCCTAGTGGGTTTCAGAGGCGAGACCCTTTGGTAAGTTCAAAGAGTTAGGGAGAAACGCATACCTACAACCTTAGACACACAACGCAACTAAGAATAAGGACGTGACAATTCAACCACCAATAAGAGATAATTAAGGAGTAGTAAAACCTAAGTAAACACATTTTTAAACTATCATATGAGCACACAATAATTAGACATAGACTACCAACACCTTAGTTTAGATAATTAGATAATAGTAGAGTAATCGGTGAAATACCAACCCCAAATTCAAACCCGAGATTAGTACTTTCCTTTTCTAAAAATATAAAAGATAAAAATAATCTTCCTCAACCCCAACCTTAGCGTAGTAACTTCTCACTAGCATTCCTATTCCCTTATAGAACGATATCAATTCCGTGGCTTACCCTAATACTACACTACAATGATTAGGTTCATCGCCTAGGGTGTTGAAAAACTTGCTCGACGAAAGGAAGTTCCTTTGACCCCGAGCGCGTTGTGTAAGCGTATCAAGTTTTTAGCGCGCGCGAGGAATAGAATAGCTAGTTAGTAGTCCACTCGTTTAGGTTTCTTTACTTGATTCCTATCAAGTAAACTTTTTCTCATTTTAGCTTTCTCTTAGTCTATCCCCTTCTTCGTGACCTTTGTTCTGTAATCCCATCACTTTTCATCATGGAAGGTGATAACCAACCACCATTCATCAACCTACCACCAAATGACCCGCCAAGAGCCCGTACTCTTAGTGAATACTGAGACCAAGCCACCTAGGCTATAGGAACACCATTGAGCTTCCCGACCAAGCCCAATTACGTACCGTGATCCGACACCATCCGGTTGGTGCAAAATGGATGTGCATTCCATGGACTTCGTTCAAGATCCTAATCGACATCTTAAGGATTTCCTTAAAATTGTCGATTCCATCGACCTCGATGCTACTACTTGGGAGACCACGCGCATGCGTCTCTTCCAATTCTCTCTACGGGACCTAGCTAGTAATTGGCTTGAGTGACTTCCCTGGCTCCTTCTCAAGTTGGGATGATCTTACCTCGCTTCCTTGCTCAATTTTTCCACGGGAGAACCACTAAGCTTAGAATGACATCTTGATGTTCCAACAACGTCAAGGTGAATCTCTCTACGAAGCATGGACTCGATTCAGGACTTACTTCATAAAGTCCTCATCACGGCATTGATCTTTGGCTCCAAGTCCAAATCTTTTATGATCATGTCAACTTCCCACTAAGCGATCCATCGACCAAGCGGCGGTGGAAAACTTAGTGATCTCACCATGGAAGAATCATGGGGTATAATAGAGGACCTTGCTCTCTATGACAACGAAGTTGGAATGACCCCGTGAGCTGCCCAAAACCGTTAAGGCAATCTCTTTGCCTCCCATTGACTCACAACCTTCCAACCGTGGGATGATCGAACTTGAAGATCAAGTAAAATTCTAATGTGTTCCTACGAAATCCTAAGTCTTCACACCATGTGAACAAAGTTTCTTCCTCGTGTGAGCCGTTTGTGATCCTCATAACACGCTCACTAGCACCCGATCCCGAACATGCTTCCGTTGACTACGCATCTTGGCGTACTAATGGAACGGGAGGAAGATTCTACAATACCGGACCTAGGAATTTCAATGAAACCCGAGAGGCATGGAAAGGCAAGCCCGAATTCTCATCGGTACAAACCAAAGAATTCACTTCCAATGATTTTCATGGCCCCACCTAACGGTCCTAACCAACAAAACATCGAAGGGATGTTGCAAAACCTAGTTGCAACCCAAGAAGCCCAAATGGCTAAGCTCTCGGACCGCTTTAACCAACAACAAGCCGAAATGGATAGAAAAATAGAAAACCTTTTGAAAGCCATAACCAATAGTACGTGATAGGAAGGTTAGTGCTATCTCGACTCCCGAACCTTCCGGTTTAGAGATTAAGGACCCAAGTAAGGTAGCTAAGCACGTTCAATTCCTCAATGCCATCGCCTTAGTGAAACCTAATGAAACAAATGACGAAGAGGACCATACACTTGAGAATAATGAAACAGCCGAGGAAGTAGATGAAGTAGACAATGACTATTTCAATAAGTTTCCTACGGAAGAAGAACTATCTCGCCACCCTCACTTAGTCGTGACCTCCACATGTATGTTAGGAAAAGCCCTAGAATCAAGTTTGGGAACCCTTGGAATCTTAACATACCATGTTGCATAGGACACCTTTTTGTGGCAAAGGCCTACATTGATCGCAAATCCCAATCAACATAATGAATAGCACCTACTACAATTGGGTAATGAAGCCTATTCCAACTAGGCAAGACCCGATAATCCTAGGGTTAAGTGCAATTTTCTTGGTAGAGTTAAGGGATTGCTGTTTATGTAGGTACTTTCACGTTCCCACGAACTTCATAATTGTGGATGATATTAGCACGCCATAGACCTAGCTTGTCCCATGTTATTCTAGGAAAACCTTTCATAGAAAGCACCGGATGACCTATGATCCCTCATGGGAGTAGTGCGATTCAAGGATGAGACCGATGACATAGATTACCAAATGCCGTTTAAGATTGAAAAGTTTTCATCACTCTCTAATGATGAAAAGGAACTTAAACTATCGGTCTATTATAGGAATGATGAGGATAGGGAAAAAGGAGTAGATTATGTTATGGCTAAGATTTTCGGATTCTATAAGGATTGCTTGAACTTAGGACCGAAATATAGGGCCAAGTGGGGAGAGGACGAACTCTTAGAGAGGTGCACCATAGGACACTTCTACAACATGGAATCCCCCATTAGAGACCGTCAAGGTGGCGGTAGTGAAGTCACGTAGGAGCACGACTACGAGTCTAGCTACAAGACTCTTAAATAAAGAAAAGCGCTTCGGGGGAGGCAACCCATGCTTAATTGTTTGCTTGTTTGTGTCATATATCTTTTATTGATTGTTTACTCTCATGTTTAAATTTGTAAAAATGCTTTATTTTATTTTTAACCTCGTCTTAATTGCATATAAAGGTATTTTACATAAGGGATAAGTGTAGGGAGGATTACACACGATTTCAAAAGAAACGTGAACATGAGAATAACAATTAAGTAAAAGATATATTTGTTTGTTTGTTAGAGTCAAATGCTTGTATCGAGTCATAATGGATGTTTTGCGAAATTTTTCCATTCTAAAGATGTAAAATTTCGAATTTTTTCAAAAATCGCAGACCGCTTTTTGTCGGGATAACTTGACGTCGAGATTGCAACTGACGTCGAGGAAGGAGTAAAAACATCGATTACTTTTTCGTTTTCGAGCTACTCATAAATTTTGGAATTTTTCGGTCTTAATTTTCTTAGAAATTCAGAAACATCCATTCCACAAGAATTATATCCTAGTTTAAATCGAGTCTTATATATTATTACCACCGATTTTACTGAAGGTTTCGTTTGTTTTCTTCAAGTGTGCGTGTTTTGTTTATCAAGAAGAAGATACATAAAGTTGGAAGGAGTTTTCACGCACATTCTTCTTGGAAAGGATTTAACCACTACTTCACACGGATCCTACCGAGCTAATCGGGGAGTACTAGATTCTTCGTTTTAATTACCTTCCATTATCATAACTTTGATACTTTCGGGAACATTGGGACAATGTTCGGTTTAAGTGTAGGGAGGAAAATAAAGCGGAACTTTGAAACTATGCTTATCCTTGATTAGTTGCTTTGTCCAATTGTATTTGCGTAATAAACCATGAGAAAATGTCGGTTAGGGTAATTTTGGCACCAAATTTAAAATTTTTCATGACATATAGGAGTGGGCCATTAGTTTTAACAAAAGCGTCTCACGGATAGGAAGTTGCATGACTAGCACAAAACCCTTTACCATTTAAATTCCACCAAAATGTGAGGATCGCCCTTAGATAAGTAGGAATTAAAGCATTCATCTTTAATGCTTAGAGTGTGAACCGGTAGTATATTAGATTCTAGAACTTGTTTTGTGATGCATTCCAAGATCGTTAGTAAGACTACACTTGTGTAGTTAGGAATAACTAAATGATAAGAGGCATTAGGATAACCATTGTTTGATACCCGTAATATAATTACTTCTTCCACATCGGTTGAGTAATTCCCCCACACCCTTTGCGTTGTACTCATCTTTAGTACACGATACCCTAGTTAACCCCTCGAGCCTATCCTTTTCGCGGTTCTCGTGATGTTTCGGTTTTCCGAATATCAATGAAGAACATTGTTTACACCCCACCCCAAATATACACCCAAATCTCCTTAGCCTACCTTGTATGCACTCACTTTAGTGCATTATTGTTATCACCCTAAACCCTTAGTTCAATTATCTGGTTGCTTGCATGAGTTGCTAAGTCGAGTCATATCCTTTGTATACAGTTTTGGGACGATTGGGACTCATGGGAAAAGTTAAAGTTTATGAAATGACGGGAAGGGAACGTTAAATTCAAATTCACTTTGTTTGCGTAATAATGTACTCCAAGTGTTTTGATCTTTTCAATTCGGGTCAAATTAGTGTAGAGTAATAAAAACTCAAGTGTAGGGATGTGCCTATAAATCCCTATCATTTTGATGTTATCGTAGAGGATGGTAGAGTAAAAGTGTATGAGAAAAAAAAAAAAAATCGAGAAAAAAAATAGAAAAAAAGAAAAAGAAAAAAAAATAGAGTGATAAAAAAAAACAAAAAACAAAAAACAAAAAACAAAAACATACGGGCTACCATCCTACATCTATCTTTAAATTTATGTTTGTTTATTTTAGTCATCTAGAGTTTAGAGTGACGAGTCTTGGCTTAGCAACGCCATTCTTCGTATGCTTGTAACATAAAGGTTTTTGACATACCACTACTAAATAAGCCTATCCCACCAAACCCTTTGTTTCCCTACCGTAAGCCTAACATTACAACCCGTTTAAAGACCTCTTTGATAGTCTTTCCTAGGTGCATCGCCAAAGCGATGGAGGTTTGATCTATTCTCAAGCCTATGGTAATCTATGTACTAGGACAGTTCTTGAGTGTTTATCTTCCATTTCCAATTTGTTATATTTCATATACACCGAGAGATGTGAGTATCCAAACACCCATGTGAGGTGCTAGTATGTAATTTTCGTGCTTGTTATGACTTTTGATGGGGCTTAAATGTGTTGTGGACTGCTTTAAACCAATGCTTCATGACCCCTAACTTATAAATTAATTAGCTAAAAGCACATTTGCTTGAGGACAAGCAAATACCAAGTGTAGGATATTTGATAAGGTTTTAAAAGGTACCTTTTTAGGGTCGTTTAAGCCCTTATTTGATCACTTTTGTATCCGTTATTGCTTAATATCGTTCCTTTTCACTTTTTAGGTCTCTTTGAAGGCAAAATGCTTGGAATGACACTTATTTGGACGAAAAGCGCGAATATACGAAGAAAATGGCCAAAGTCAAGAATCGAGACACTCAAGCTGCTGAAATACAAGGGGACGGCATCAGGTGTTAATCTGCGACGCCGTCGGAGGATTTTGTGACGGCTCAGAAGTGAAATTGCTTGTTTTCAAGGGACGACGTCGGGCTTTAAAAGAGTAGGTCGTCGCATCTCAGACGGCCTAGATTCGATCCAGACGGCATCAGAGGCTGAAGAGGACGGCGTCACAAGCTTAAGGTGACGTCGTCGCAAGACTAACGTGGCCAAGATGAAACCCTAATGACGGCGACACGACGACGTCACAACTCATAAGGTGACGCCGTCGCAAGTGTAATCTTATATATAGAATCCGAATTTTTCAGTTTTAGGAGGTAGTCTTTTGGGTAAACTTTTGGAGTAAACCTAAACCGAACCAAGGTTGTATTTTAGGGTTCTAAACCCTATCTTACACCAAGATAAGTTGTTTACTTCATTAATTTAATTATGTCTTTAATTATTTGTGTGTATGCTTGCATGTTCTCCATGTCCAGCTAATTTACTTGTGTGTTTGCTAGAATATGAAACTTAATTATTGAATATTGATTGGTTGTCTCTTATCTTAGTTGACTAATGATCTAGTAATGCGATAGGTCATTCGTTGTGTACTTAATGCTTGATTAAATCTTTGTGAACCTTAGAATATAACTCCTTGAGTAGTTGTAAGCTAAACCATCCAAAGAGTGCCTTAGAGTAAGAGTTTATTATCCCTAGTGGGTTTCGTAGACGAGACCCTTTGGTAAGTTCAAAGAGTTAGGGAGAAACGCATACCCTACAACCTTAGGCACACAACGCAACTAAGAATAAGGACGTGACAATTCAACCACCAATAGGAGATAATTAAGGAGTAGTAAAACCTAAGTAAACACATTTTTAAACTATCATACGAGCACACAATAATTAGACATAGACTACCAACACCTTAGTTTAGATAATTAGATAATAGTAGAGTAATCGGTAGAAATACCAACCCCAAATTCAAACCCCGAGATTCGTACTTTTCCTTTTCTAAAAATATAAAAGATAAAAATAATCTTCCTCAACCCCAACCTTAGCGTAGTAACTTTCACAAGCATTCCTATTCCCCTAGAGAACGATATCAATTCCCGTGTCTTACCCTAATACTACACTACAACGATTAGGTTCACTGCCTAGGGTGTTGAAAAACTTGCTCGACGAAAAGGAAGTTCCTTTGACCCCGAACGCGCTGTGTAAGCGTATCAAAACCCTATTAACAATCAATATCTAGGTTAAATTAATGTATATATTAATTAGGGCTTTCACTCTCTCAATTGAGAGTGAGCCACATACATCAAAGAATCGATTGCGTAAACCCATAATTAATAATATACCAAATTGCACATAATTGATTCATTGATATATACAATTGAGTCTTCCCAATTCAAGATTTATAAATAAATAAATATTTCTTAACAATTAAACAATATCAAAGTAACTTATCCATGACTAACATGCATGTATAATCATGGATACATCATAACAATTATACAATAGTCACAAGATCGCATATAAAAAATTCCATGACACATAACAAATTGTTCATGAATTAATCACGTAACTAATATATTAATTATAGGTTTTAATAAGGTTAGCAAACAATTTTCAAAACCCTAAAAATTTATGTATGTGTCGACATAAAAAAATAGGGTACGCCCAATTCATAAAAAATCGACCAAACAATAATAAACATAAACCCTAGATTAACATATCAAACAACATACAATTATTTGTTTTGTTACGCGTTTATGTAATTAATTACTCATTAAAAACCAATGACTCGTGATGCCACTGTTGGAATTAAATAACATGACATTCAAATAAATAACCACAAAACATCAAAGTATTCAAGCGGAAGCATATAGGATTTATTAATGAACAATTAATTAACATAAAAGAATATGCGTACCTTTTCTTGATTCTAGCCGAACAAGAATCAAATCCACAAACTAGCAATGGAAGACCCCTAATTTAATTTAATTAGGATTATATGAATTACCCCTTACCGTTTTGTAATTCAATCCAACAATAATGTGTTATTACCACGTCATTGTACACACGTACTAAAACAAATTAAAGTAATGCTAGTTTTATTAAACCAAATAACTTGTTTTGGAAAAAGGTTGAGGATCGACACCCTAAAGGAGGTGGCCGATCGTTTTGAGCAAAAAACACACACAAACGTTTTAGGGTTTTAGCTTATGAGTACAAGATATGCAAAACACAAGACCCCTAGCTTTGTATATATACTAAACTAAACTTGGTGGACAAGTATGAGTTTGATGTGGGTTGGGTTTGGGTCCTCCTTGGCCTATCGGTTCACACATCCCCAAGGGGATTTCGGAACCTTCCCAAATTTTGCATTCTAGTCCTTTTCCAAATACATTTAACGATCGTTAGTCCATTACATTAATTACTTAACGTCCGTTAGTTATTTTGTTCAATAAATAAATAAATACAACGTTTATATTTAATTATTTAACTTTAATTCTCATACGTAAAGTGTGCAATCCCGTGGTCTCGAGTTCGATCCTAACTCACGTCTACTAATTTATATCCATAAAACTAACAAATCTTCCTATAAAACAATTTATGGAAGGACTCCAAGTGTTGTCCTTTTTGTTCGGTGTAAAACACATGACTCAAAATCGATGATTACCTCTTATGCTTATTTTTAGTATACGTTATAAACATGCGAGACATGGTGGGTTGGAATTTATCACTTTGTATGCTCAAGAAGCCAATGATATCACCAATTTACGACATGTTATGGTAATTTTTCACTCTACTTTGATAATGGATCATATTATTCCAAACTACATCAAGAATTTTATTTATGTTTCTCGGCGTTTAGTTCCAATACAGGCATTTAGTCGAACACCGGTCACGGTATTAGTCCCAAAAAGCGTGGGAGGAGCTATTGCAAGCTTAACGGATGCATAGCTAGGGATGGCAATGGGCAGGGAATATTGGGATCGATTTACCATCCCCATCCCCGTTTTTCACTCCCATCCCCATCCCCATCCCCACCCCCATCCCCATCGGGGAATCGTTTTGCATCCCCATCCCCATCGGGGATCGGGGATCCCCACGGGGATTCGGGGATTTTCGGGCCTTTTGAATTAAGTATACAAATTACAAAAGTAATCAAATATATAAAGAATTGACCTATAAAATGTCTCAAAAAGCGTACATTGTATATAGGTGGATTGTCATTCAACTTTAAAGCATTGTATATATTGAAATTTATCACATATAATACAAAAATAGAGTGAATCGAATGAGCGTATTAGGACAAAATATTGGTTGGATAATACGTAGTTAGTGCTTAACATTTTGTAAATATTTCTTGATTTTGATCCATTAAATGTCACATACACATACATATATACTTGAGTATAATGCTTGTCAATACTACTACCATATACATATAAAAATACATTTAGTATTAATATGCATATTTGTACATTAAAAGGTCGGGTTCGGGTTCGGGACGGGATTTATGGTCAAAGATATTTTTGGCCACGATATTATCGGTGGTTCTGATCTCGCCTATTTTAATATTAACTTTAGTATTACTATAAGAGTATGGATCAAATGAGAATAAAATTGAAATGAGAAAGATGAGAAGAAACCACAATCACACATTTTAGATGCACCTACAAAAGTAGATGCATCTCTTTTAAATTTCTTTTTTTTTAATTTAAAATGTGTGGCTAAGAATATTTCTCACTCTTCTCATTTTATTTTCTCTCTCACTAGATCTCCTCCCTTACTATAATATGCATCCACTATCTAATTAATGGTGTTATTTAAACATCCACTATAGGTGGATGTGGTAGCTGAATCTTCGCAAGATTATCAAGTATGCTTGAATATTATCCTCTCGGGCTCAAAGATTAGAGCATGGTTTTAGAGATTTTTTTAATCAGTATGGCGACGGGGAGTATATTTCATTCATATTAATACAATATTAGCTTCGATTTTCTTTTTTTTAAGTACGTATTTATTGCATTCGATTTTCTTTGTTTTAATCAGTATGTGTTCTTAGTAATACAACATTAGCTTCGATTTTCTTTGTTTTAAGTACATATTTATTGCATTCATACGCAAATGCAAAACACGACATTTGATTATTTCCTTATTGTAAGATTATAAAGTGTACCCAAAATCATTTGATCATCTCATCTATACATCTCTCTCCTATTTATGAGTTTAAGATATCCTAAATTAGATTTTAAACACATACAAGTAACTAAATATAATTTACAACTATGTAAAGCCCAATTGAAACTCAACAAACAATACTTCTTACATACAATTAATACATAATTCAAAACACCCCATCACCAATTGTTACAACTACCTAAGCACAAGATACAAATACAATCCAAAACTTCCCTCTACTCCATGTTAATGTACCGAGATTTTAAATAAATACATATAATTAACACAAGATATGAAGCTACAGGTACAATCATCATAACCACAATTTTTTTACACTAAATACATCATAAACACAATTATGTACAAATTCTTCGGCCTCCTTTTATTTTTCTAGCCTCCTTTTGTCCAACTCCAACTACGGTCAACAATATATCAAACCCATTCTCACAACAAATCGAAACTTAAAAGGAAAGTAAAGCAAGATTTAAATTTTATTGTGTTCATAGCAAATCTTTGAAAATTTAAACACATATCACATCATAGATTGTAAGAAATTTCAACTTTTATCATATGTCCAAAAATTAAAAGGTAAGAACCTAACAAATCCGTTACATCATTTCCTTATTTCGTTCAAAAGAACGTTTGTTATAAAGTTCTTGAAGCCATATGAACGTTTTTTGTATTCAGATCATCACAAAGCAAGAAAACGCACAAAGAAAGAAAACACAAAAAGAGAAATCTTAGATTTACTTTGTTGATGTTCGATTATATCAAGAACACAAGGGACATATTTGTTTTGGAGCTTTTTGGGGCGATGAGCGGTGAGTAGTGAGCTTTTTTATTTTTAGTGTTCGTTTGGCAAAGGAACGGTGAGCTTTGCTATTTTTAGAAAGCTCATTTTCCAATCTTCTTTAAGAAGCATGAGTGATGGCAAGTGAGGAGTGGCTCTGACTCACATTCTGCTCACTGTACCTCTCTTGCTCACAGACTACTTTTGCCAAACATAGCCTAGGTTAATTGCTATTGGACTTGCACTTGGGCCGGGTATAAGAAACTAAAATTCGGTTTAAAAAAAAAACAACACGAAGACAATCTACAAACACACAAAATGGACCGACTCTATGACATACATGTCATTTTTGGTTGGACACAATATTATCTTCTGAGTTTGAGCTAAACATCACGTGTAGGGTATTATTAGCCCACAACTTTGACATTTTAAGCTTATCCACTTATATACTATTCATTGTTGACTTAAGGAGTTGGTACATGCAATGTGAAAAACGTCATGTTCTTGGAAACAAGCTATTATTACAAAAAAATATAATCGAATAATATTGTTCACTAAAGTTTTGATTACAGGGTACTCGCCGATGCAACGCGTGGGCACCCAGCTAGTATTTGATTACCTACGGAGTATATTTTAAAAATGTAATTTAACTACCTTCTTTCGATAAAGAAAAGTATTCTAACGAAATTATAATACATGCCGCCCATCGGGCGGCTTATATCATGTGCTTGGTGGTGGCTTTAACCATGGCGTATAATATATATATATATATATATATATATATATATATATATATATATATATATATATATATATATATATATATATATATATATATATATATATATATATATAAATATATATATATATATACATATATATATATATACATATATATACATATATATATATACATATAAATATATATATATATATATATATATATATATATATACATATAAATATATATATATATATATATATATATATATATATATATATACACATATATATATATATATACACATATATATATATATATATATATATATATATATATATATATATATATATATATATATATATATATATATACATATATATAGGCTCGGTTCCATTGAGAAGGTTTTATTTTGAGAAGATTGAGAAATCTTCGTTTGAACAAACTGATTCATGCTTTTTATTTGATTCACAAGTAAACATCACTTTATGGTGAATCGAATCTATAAATCACAAATTCGATTCACAAATCATTGTTAAAATCGAGTCATGATGATGATTCATTAAATTTATACGAGATGATTCAAGATTCTACATATCGCAAAATCGATAGATTTTAACATTAGTTCAAAAAAATTTGCACATTTTGAATTTTAATCACATTAAAATGAGTTTACGTTTGAAAACATGAATCAAAGTTACAAATCTATCGTTTTGAAAACCTTCTCAATCTTCTCAAAATAAAACCTTCTCAATCAATCCGATTTATATATATATATATATATATATATATATATATATATATATATATATATATATATATATATATATATATATATATATACTAATGTCAAAACCCGTCCGATGGATGGGTATGACTTGGTTTCTATTTTTAGGTTTTAGTAGAACAAATATATACTAAAAAGTAATTAAAATTTAAATTAAACAATTTACAACAATAATTGAAAATCCTGTTTTAGTGGCATAGGAAATCTTAAATTTTGCATGGGAAATTAAAAGTTAAATTAAACAATTAAACAATCTTCCATATTGCTTCCCCTTTGCATAGGAAATCTTAAATTTTCCTTTGAACATGTCTTAGTGGCATTGCATCCCTGAGGTATTCTAGTCTAATGCTAGTGCTTATGTACCTGAAAGTTATCAGATACTTGAATATATATAAATATACACGCATGAGTTGAGGAAACTTTTAACATTAAATCAAACAATAACTACACCTTTGTGTATGTGCTTTTAAATTGTAAAAAAATATATCATAAAATTAAGAAGGCACTTGTAGTTTGTAACAAAAAGTTGTGGCTTGATATAAGAATAAAATAGTATGTTCTCGTATTCATCAATGATGCAAACCCTTGCACAAAGATCTAATGAGCCATCACGACCACCACCAACCATTTTGCAGGCAAGCGCAACTGCTTTTGTTTTCCCACTATCGATTCTCAAGTCATCCTGAATGCCTAAGTTAGCAAATCGATGTAGTACTCCCTGAAATATCAACAAAGAACTCAAAATGTATCCATTGAGTGACCTTATAGGTATAGATATCTAAATTTTATGAGAATTAAGAGTTTGGGGATATAACCATACCTTCACTATCCGTTATGTGAACGCAGATATCCGAGTGCTAGAAATCATAGCATAATGGAAATGTTAAACAAAAAAAAGTTAAAGCTTTAGATTATTAACTTTTTTAATGTATCCAAATTGTGTTTAAATTGACCAACCTGCTAGTATCTAATTTATGTCGTTCAACTTCTCAAAGTAAGTCTACCGATAAGTTGTTATGTTGTTCGATTGCTACAGACATGATATGGTTGGTTTTTTAAGTTATAATAAACATTTTAGAACTAAGGCTGCTATAGATTTTAAAAAAGAATCAAATCAGAGCACCACTTATGATTCGTGTGCACCTAAAATAATAGGGTTATCAAATAATTATCAAGTATAAAGTCGTCCCAATTACCGTGAACATCAAATCAAACCGAATCAAATAAAGTTAATGAGATAAAAATAACTAAACACATACATCAGGCTAGATCATTATTGTGTTCTAATACATAAAACAATCTTCATATCCAAATTTAAATTTTAATACCTCACAAAAAAAAATATTAGATTCATGCATAAAAGCTCATCATGGAATCTGAATATATAGAAAGCACATTATGTCGGCTTGTATCGGTAGTTACCTTAAAGATGCTCACACGGGTTCTTAATAAGAATTTAAACATACGGATCTTAATGTCTGTAACAACAAAAACACAAATCAAATGGAAAAAAAAAATAGCAACTTCTATTAATTACTATTTTATTTATTGTAATATAAACCAAAAGATGATGAAGTACACAGAAGTTAGGGTTTTCGGAATTTAGGAGGGAATGAATGATGCAGGAATGATCTTCCATGTGATATATCACTAAACTTTAATTAAAAATATGTATCGTAAAACATAGTTTTTTTTTTATATACACATAATAATATGAAAGGAAAAAAAGTACGCCAATTAAATTTTGGGCTAAGATTACTCTAGTCAGATAATGAAAAACAAAGTTAATACACACCATTAATCAGCAATGACTCACTTGCAACTACTCGATCATTCATAACTGAAACTAATTTTGATAAACTCCATTATTTTAACTTCGATACAGAAACAAATAATTGATACTCAACTTACAGATATGTGGATTTATAACACTAATAACGCAATGATGGTGAAGCAAATAATTTCTTCATTTAATACACACATGCTATACAATCTATTGATACACGAATGAACAAATTTCATCAAATATTTGTAGCGATGACAAATTCTAGATGGAGTATATATTCTAGTATATAAAGTGTAAAATTAGTTTAAATATTATGTAAATATGGTGTATAGGTTGGATTTAGTTGTTTTGTATTTTAGTTTGTCAAATTTATCACAAACTTGGTAATGCTCTAGTGGTTGAGATGTTAACTCCTTTGAGCTTACCATCCCAGGTTCGAATCGTGGTATTTGCTAATTTTATTCCGAATTTTAAAAATTCAGCCACATGACTTGTAAAAAACATGCCCATGTGGAATAAAATATGGTAAGGTGGCAAAAATTGTTGGTGAGGTGGACATCTTAAGTGATTATGTGGTTTAATATGGTGACGTGGCAAAAATTGTTGGTGAGATTGACATCTTAAGTGATGATGTGGTTTTAAACACCATCTTGAGAATTTTCTACCACCCTTTCATTACAACTGATAATCTGATCTAGATTATTTGATATCAAATCCAAAAACCCTCCTAAATCTGAATAAGGTTTTGATCGCACATGGACATAAACGCCAGTGATAATTATTCAAATGAACCCAACTATGTGCAGTCAATGCTTGAATATAACTACTGATTTAACTCTTTAAATAATACATTAGTCTCTAAGTCTAATCAGATATCAACAATAATTAAGGTACTTGTCGAAAAAGAGTAAAAAAGATGTTAATATCATCAAAATTATGGATGTCCAGAAAGATCCAAGACTTATCCATACCCAAAATTTGCAATATTATGTTCTATCTAAAAAGTACATTGCAGCTAAAACACATTATTTGTCCCCATCTTACATTTAGAACAGAAACAATTTTGACCCGTTAACCAACTATGACCACATAAAGGGGTGTTTGGAAAACTCTAACAACAACAATTTTGACCCGTTAACCAACTGTGCCACTTGAAGGGGTGTTTCTCAAACTCTAACAGCAACAATTTTGACCCGTTAACCAACTGTGACCACTTAAAAGGGTGTTTGAAAAACTGTAATAGCAACAGTTTTGACCCGTTAACTAACTGTGACCACTTAAAGGGATGTTTTGCAATTTCTAATAGCAACAATTTAACCCACTGTAACAACAACTTAGTGAATTAAATAATAAAACATACTGAATGTGTGATATTTGCAAGAGAATCCACAATGCAATGTGCTAATGAGCTACCTTATTGCGTCATTTTCTGCATGAAAAGCTTTTAACAACACAGCAAACACATCTGTTATTAATTCTTTTGGTCGGATCTTCCATATTGCTGCCCCATTGCATAGAAAATCTTAAATTTTCCTTTGAACATGTCTTAGGGGCATTGCATCCCTGAGGTATTCTGGTCTAATGCCAGTGCTTATGTACATGAAAGTTATCATATACTTAAATATATATAAATATACACGCATGACTTGAGGAAACTTTTAACATTAAATCAAACAATAACTACACCTTTGTGTATGTGCTTTTAAATTGTAGAAAAATATATCATAAAATTAAGAAGGCACATGTAGTTTGTAACAGGAAGTTGTGGCTTGATATAAGAATAAAATAGTATGTTCTCGTATTCATCAATGATGCAAACCCTTGCACAAAGATCTAATGAGCCATCACTACCACCACCAACCATTTTGCAGGCAAGCACAACTGCTTTTGTTTTCCCACTATCGATTCTCAGGTCATCCTGAATGCCTAAGTTAGAAAATCGATGTAGTACTCCCTGAAATATCAATAAAGAACTCAAAATGTATCCATTGAGTGACCTTATAGGTATAGATATCTAAATTTTATGAGAATTAAGAGTTTGGGGATATAACCATACCTTCACTATCCGTTATGTGAACGCAGATATCCGAGTGCAAGAAATCATAGCATAATGGAAATGTTAAACAAAAAAAGTTAAAGCTTTAGATTATTAACTTTTTTAATGTATCGAAATTGTGTTTAAATTGACCAACCTGCTAGTATCTAATTTACCTGAACATGATTATACTGTTACTAATTCTACTAATGCAAGTTCGTTTGTTTTCTATCTCTCAGCTCTATATTAATCCCATTATAACATCAAAATTTATGAATAAAATCTTAAATTGCATACCAGAATTATTAGTTGGAGCGAACCCAATAGGACCGACATAAACTGATTAATGAGGCACAGAGGATGGATGTGCGATCCAACAAATTTTTGCCAAACCACAGGGATGATTTATGCAAATTTTACGCCTCAAAAAGACCATTCATGTTATTCTTTGACAATGATAGGGACGAGTATGCAACTTTTAAGTTTGAGGGACGGTAGATGAAATTTTCGCCAAACCACAAAGACCATTTATGTAATTTACTCTGATAATATTAAGTGCATTCCTAGTATACCTCACTGTAGAAACTTATGATATCTACATATCATAAGCTGTTAAGGCAAATTTCCGTTATGAAGAAGGTAAATTGAAATGCGTCAGTTTACGATATACTTATATTGTTGTCCACCATCAGTATAAAACATTCAGGATGGGTTGACATTAGCAATTTAAATACTTGTCCATCAAGAGAAGCAATGGCATCCTTCATTTCAGCTTTACTTGTCTGTGAACGTTCATTTTCACTATCACAAATGACCCCTGCATCAACCACCTTCCTGTTTTTATTGAACACATGTCCAGTTGACCAAAAAAAAATAACATAGAAGCAGTAATGGTGTCACTCATTTCAACTTTACATGTCATTCCAGTTGACCAAAAACTAATTAACATAGAAACATTAAAGTCGAATGTTCAGGTGTAACTTACTTGTTAAATGGGACACCACTACATGTATATAAAGTGAATATCACGATCATACCAAAGCTGGTTCAGAGTTCATTGTATGTTTGAAAAATAGGTCGGTTTTCTTGAAATTATACCAAAACGAATATCATAATGATATAAAGCCGAGTATTATAACAACAGTTGATATTGTTGGATAATTAATAACAGAAAATCAGAACATGTCATATAGTGAATAGAGCATGTATAAGAAATTATATGAGTAAGAAAAGGTGTTGGAAGGAAGAACATACCGGCTTCATGCAATCCTCAGAAAATTGCGATAGTTGGGGCCTGACCATTAATTGAACTAAAGGGTAACTTATTCTACCTTATTATTTTTTCATGGCCTGCCATGGACATAAATATATAGTTATGACCCAATGAGCCTGCTTCCTGCCTTCACAAAGTTTGATTAAGCATAGTTGATTCTAAAATATCCTGAGCTTTGTCAATCCCAGCCCAGCAAACTGCCTAAGCTTTTCCAAATACTAACACAAACTATTTGATATTGCAACATGTCAAGTCTTCTGTGGTTCAATCCCACCAATTTCTCTAACCACCTAAACTTTTTCGGTCTCAAACTATTTGTCCTCTGCAATGCAATATCACATCTGTATATATCAATGATTTTTTTTTCCAGATACAACATTTGAGTTATAATTGAATGTATTTTGTCTTTTTTGACCTTTATCTGGATTAAAATCAGAAAACTGATGGAGTAGCTTGCTTCCCTATGCAATAAGTATGCTGAATATGTCACCTGGCTTATTATGGTTTGCTGCAAATAACTGTCGACCCATGTACACATTGACCTATGACATTGACCTAATCTAAATATGTTTGGTAAGTTGATGTTGTGTGCAGTGGCAAAGATTTAACAATTCGGGTTGTGATGCCCAAAAAGTTTCATGATCTAGTCCTCATAAGTGTCCAGCGGCCCATTATGCAAACACATGTCTTCCTTCCCATCAATAACGAAGAGGCTCCCCAAGCATCTATTGTTGAACCGATAATAAAACAATATAACTAACTAACACATATAAAAAAAATGTAGCAAATATGGGTCAAAATAGTTTACCTCGTTTTGATCAGCTGCACAGAAGCGTTCATGAACTGAGAAATAAACATTACTGGGTCAGTGGGTCTTGGACTCCAATTTTTCTCAATCGCAAGATAAATCCCTCGTCTGGGACAACCTTAAAAGGTGCCTCAAATCCATCAACATAAATGTGGCAGTGCACTATATGGTATCTAAAACACAATTTCTACTTAAAATCGCCACTATTTGGTACTATTCACCGCCTACAGGCTACAAAGTTGGTACTACTCACCGCCTACAGGCTACAAAGTTGCAAGACAACGTAACACTATTGAATTCAAATGGTATAAAACAATATTCTGCACATTTTTAAGAGAAAGGCCCAAAACAACACATAATAATAGCCAATAATCTTATAACATCAAGATTCGAAGACTATAAACCTATCATCACAACATATTTTTAATGAGGAGCATGTTATGATAAACTGAGTAGCCCACCCCAGTAGCATCCGAACAAGTGGAATAAAATTGAAGTTGCTATGTGAGGTGTGTACTGGATGCTATAGCTACAACAATCATCACACCTAACCCTTTTAGCTTTAAGATCATAAGCACAACAATTTGTACGGCAATCATTGCGGACTATTCGACCTGAACTAAAAAGATGGAGGGCAGCCGACAACCAAAACATGTAAAAAAAACTGCAAGGATTAGGTAGTATGACTGGAAATAATATGAGAGCATGAACTTCTCCAATGACCTTTGCTGCAACCTACATGTAGATGAGACAAATTGACTTTTATATATATCATTAAGATATAGGCGCTCACCTTAAGTACCGAAGTTGTCATGAGGATCCGCCTTACAATAGCTATGGATGATAAAACAACAACAATCGTCACACATGTCATAAAAAAGCAGCATTACGGATATGATGTTGCTCCTAAATAAAGTCAATTCATAAATATATAGTAATGAATATATTCAACTCATTATGAATATATTCAACTCATATTTGTGAGTAACTGTGTGAAGGGACTGATCAATGTAAGAACATACCCTTGAGGCAATTCAGTTATATGTAGTCACAATTAGGCATAATGGGATCATTAATTTCTACCAAATCATAACAGTTTTCAAGATTTAACCATTTCAGATTTGGAGTCAGGCCAAGGTCAAGGGTCCTCAACTTTAAATGACTGAGGTCGAGACCTAAGACCTTTGGACTTTCCAAAGGCATTTGAAGTTCTACCAAATCATTACACCCACCGAGTATAAGCGTCTCAAGATTCGGAGTACTCCCGAGGCAAAGGGTCTTCAATTTTGAATAACTGACTTCTAGCTTCTTAAGATTTGGAGTGTTCCCGAGGTGAAGGTTTGTCAACTTTGAATAACTGATGTGAAGATATTCGAGCTTTACACTTTCGGTAGCCATTTGAAGTTTTACCAAATCAACACAGTGTTCGAGTCTTTTAGGTTGCTAATGTAATGTAATTAGTCTCTCCTTCGTTATGCAATAAATGACTATTACTTGTATCCCTTTAACAGTGGATGTTGGCCAGTAACTTCCTCCATTCCTATCAAGATATTGTACAATACGAAAAAGAAATCCTCCTGATAACAAAACATGAAGTAGTGTGAGCCGTAGATAATCAGGACTGCATAAACGCACTTCTCCAAAACCCTGAGTAGATTGTAACTTTATGCATCAATGATATTATGCATTCTTTTGGCGGCGTAGGACTGCTTAAGGCCTAGACTTTATTGCTCTTTTCTTCTTGATATAGATAGAATAATAACTAATAATATGGCTGTGAGCCGTTACATTGCCTATGACCGTGTTGGTTTTGGACTTGCGCCATATGGACTATATTGGCAGCAGATACGGAAGCTGGTAACTTTTGAGCTTTTTATGAGCCAATGTCTAGAAAAGCTCAAGAATGTATGCAAGTCAGAGGTAGCACTCTTTGATCATCTGCCAATTGCTTATAACCAATGTGTTTGGTGAAGAATCTCCAAGCCTGTACAACCCAAAAAAAGATGATGTTAAACATAGATCTGACTAAATAAGCCTAAAACAGCAATATAGTTGAAGATGGGACACCTAACAACACCTGAAGTCTAGCCGAATAATGAATCTGGTTCACCCTAAGTCGAGCTGAATAGTTAATGAGTCTGAAAGTTTTAAGCGCCCGATCGCCAATCAGAAGAAAAATGTTGAGTCACATCACCTGCATACGCATTTCATATATTTGTGAGTCACATCACCTACCAAGCGACGCCATACCAGTTACTATCAAGTCAACCATTTGTGGCCAAAGGCTGCTATTGTAAATATTCAAGTTTACTCGTGTCTCTTTTGAGGATTTTGACTCGTTTATATGCGTATGAGTTTGTTTGGGTGTATTTTAACCCAAGTGGGTCATATAATTCTGCTACGTAAAATGAAGCGGGTTGAATAGGTTAACTGTTAACCCGTAAGTCTAATTTCATTGCACACATCTGAATTGCTTTAGTTAAAAACTCGAATTGATATTGTTATAATAGCGTTTTAATTTTATGTACTAATATTTAACACCCTAATTTTATGTACTATATATATAGCTCTACTGATATAGGGTCCATATCAAGATTTTATGAAATAAGGCCACTCTGCACAAATTTTAAGTATGGGTAGGTCACCTTTGATGAAACAAATATGAGACAAACGCTTGTTATATGCATGTGATGTATGTCAAGTTATAACATTACCATATATCGCTGTAAAGGATATATAAAGATAGAAGCAGATCTGTGGATGTCTTTGTCTTATTCGGAGCAGAAGTGACAATTCTCTATGTAATGCTACTTGAACTTTAACAGTAGTGACAAGGCCATAAATAGTGTTTGGGACACTCCGAACACATTTTTTTCTACTTTTAAGACACATAAAGTGTCTAAAAATCAAAGGTTATTAGCATAGGGATGTTTGTTCTCCTCATTATGTAAAATCAAACATCCCCTTATATATTAGTAACATAATGTTTATTTGAATGTTTCAAAATTCCAGTGCGTTTTGGTCCAAAGATTATCTATTCAACTATTTGTGGCCAAAGGCTGCTATTGTAAGTATTCAAGTTTACCCGTGTCTTTTTTGAGGATTTTGACTCGTTTATATGAGTCTGTTTGGGTGTATTTTAACCCAAATGGGTCATATAATTCTGCTACGTAAAATGAAGTGGGTCGAATAGGTTAACTGTTAACCGGTAAGTCTAATTTTATTGAACACATCTGAATTTCTATAGTTAGAAACTCGGATTGATATTGTTCTAATAGTGTTTTAATATTATGAACTAATATTTAACAGTTTAACACCCTAATTATTCATCATATATTGTACCTGCTCATATGTTATCTTTCGCAGAGGTGAACCACGTCCAATGGAAGCATACCCTTCTTTGCTGTTGGATTAGCCGAAACAACCTTGGGAGACGAATGATATCCTGCAGCAATAATGCATTGTCAATACTTCACATTACAAACACGAAATTACTTGTAATAAAAAAAATATCGCGTTAGCAAATAGATTATACAAAAAGGGATGAACATCATTAATCGTATCCGGGGCTCCAAGATTGAGAAGTACTTCAACTTTCTTCCCCTGGATATTTTATGTGTCGAACTATGTAACGGTCAAACTCCCTTCTCAACTGATCAAGGCCTCCAACATCTTCCCATTTTACATTTGGATTGCTCAAGAAGCCTTCTCTTCTAGACGAGGGTTGAACCAGTCTTGCAAAGGTCAAATTTTTTAAACAAATTCGGATTTAATTAAATAAAAACGGATTTTAACTAAAAAACAGCTTATGTGGCATTAAATTATAAAAATCGAATTTTATACTAACATATCCGAATTTTATAAATTTAAAAATATAAAAACACTAAAATCAAATCAAATTAAAAAAAAAATGGTATTTTAAAAAAAATGCCACATATTCAATGATGACATGGAAATATGACATGGCATTATGGGATCAAGTGGCATTTTATGTGGCATACGCCTCTTATATATAATGTATAGATATAGATATATATATATATATATATATATATAGGGAGGTTCTTTCGAAGCAAAGAAAGGTCGAGAATCATGGAATCAAAGATCAACCAATCGAAATTTTTGGATATTTACTTTTATTATTTAATTCAAAAGGGTATAATAGTAAAATTATATTTTTTTCTTTTCAATTTTCGTTAATAAAAACGATATTTTTCCCCTTAAATTTTAAGATTTTTTTTTTTTTTTTTTTTTTTTTTTTAATATATTTTTTCCGGCATGCATGTGCACATGTGTTTTTTTAGAAAATGTAAATTTACATGTATTTTTAGTTTACAATTGCTTATATTTCTAATGCGGTTTGCTTAATAAAATAATTGCACATATATTTCAAGTGTATGTTCTTTATACTTCAAATATTAAACAAAACACATAGACATACATGTGACCTATAAGTTTGTAAAAAAAATAACAACATAAAAATTAACACAAAATTTGATACCATTTGAAATACAATTAAATATTTAATACAATATGACATATGTGCACACTCATTATTATCGACATTTTTAAAGGAGAACATATATGCACAAGTATCTCTTGATTACAAGTACACAAAAACACATATGCACTAATCGCATCTCTTGAATAGCCGCAAATTATCTTTATGTAGCTATCTATACATCCACTTTTAAGTCTTCAATGATGTCATCATCTTCGTCAATCTGATACAAGCGTACACAAATACAATTAAACCACGAGCAAATAAGAAATGAACTTTTTAATCATAAGCATAACACATATGCACAATCTTGTCTATTTTAAATAAATAATATAAACGGATTTTTTATGATAAACAACTAACAAACACATATGCATAATTTAAAACATATATACATAACTCTTACTTGATTTTATATCAACCTTATAATACATATGCACACCCTTATCATTGATTTTATACCAACCATAAAACACATATGCATCCTTCCATTAATTTTGTATTATCCTTAAAACACATATGCACCGTTGCATTGATTTTGTATTAACATTAAAACATATATACACACACTTCTATTGATTTCATATCAACCATAAAATACATGTGCATACGTCTTTCCACTATTACTTTTGTAACAACAAATTAAATTTCAAAAAATATGCATAAATCGATCTATCGAAAATGAACTTTTATACTTTATGTAACTTAATCATTCTTATCATTGTACAACTATATAAAATGAGAGCGAAAACGATATATAAAATACTACATTCATAGCAGAACCTGTAAATGAGTAAAGGCTTGATGTAAGTTCAAAAAAAAGTACAAGCTTGATATAGGTGGCAAATACTTGTGGATCAAAACCATCATCATAAGAATATATAAAAGAAATCCAAAAATTCAACACAACACAATATTACAAGAACAACCTTAACCAAAAGAACTTACGATAATATTGACAAAATAAACACCAAACTGCAATTAGATCATCTTGACAAAATGGACACCTAATCACTAAGTAAATTCCATACTACTTATCACAAAATTGATCCAAAAGCAGTGATGATGTACTTGTATGTGTTTCTTTGCGTCAAGAAACTACTTACAGCAACACAACAATTTCCTCATTTATTTATTTATTTTGCAATCCACCTTTTGCACAAATATCATTTATTTAGTATGTTAATTAAATTGATGGTTCGAAATTAATTTCGAGAACCAAAATATATAACAAAACAATTTTGAAACTCAAAATAATAACTTAAAAATAGTATAACTCCAACCTTATTATTACAATTGTGTCGGCGAACATCTTTTTTTAGGTCTTCTTCTAAGGAGACAAGCCAATGACAAATCAACACATGGATCAGTGGGTTCATAATGATATCTTTTAGGTTTGATTGAGCATTAAATCTAAGATGAAGAGATCAACACGTTTACGATATTATGATTGTTGATGGAGACGTTAGAACAAGGCCATGGATATGGGATTGAAAGGGTGGCGGCTAGGTTTTTGGTGTAGAAGAGTAGCAGTTTTTAGGTTAAAGAAGAGAGAGGGAGATGTCGAATGATAACATAAATCTGTGTTTGACAATTTCTTAGGGGTATTATGAAATTACTTAAATGACCTTACATCATTTATAAAAAGTAACTTGAATTTTCAATTTATTACATTTATGCCACCATTGCTTTTAACCATTGATCAAAAATGGATGGTTCGATTGGTTCTCGCAGTTCTCGATCTTTTCTTGGTTCCGAAAATAACCTTACACTATATATATATATATATATATATATATATATATATATATATATATATATATATATATATATATATATTATATTTAGTATGCTCACCTCCTGAATTTTCGTATGTTTAAAAACTTTTAAAACTAATACTTTAGTAATGACATCAGCGGGTTTTCTAATTTGGTTCAACCGGTTGAACTAGAGAGCCGACATTACAATTGGTTTAATGTGACATCAGCGGGTTTTCTAAATGGAACAACATATCAATTCAACACATAATTAGCAATTCGAACATGACATCACTAAATTAAAATTATAAATGGAACAACATATCAAGCAAGTAATTATATTCTTTGTTATAAATCAGCCCCTGCAACAACATGTTTTAGTACTCTCTATCAAGCATGCTGGGGAACATACTTTAGGGTCTTTATTAATAGGGCAACAATATTCAGTACAATCTGTAAAAGTTTGACAAGTCGGGGGAGGGCATGTCGATGGATCTGGTGGAAAACGGCAATTTTGAGGATGACAGTCTTGCTCAATAGTCGTTGATCGAGTTTTGAAGAATGGAGTCATATCGCTTTCTCCAAAGACTCCTATAAGAAACAAAACAATAGTCATAAAGAGGAAAACATGTAACTCACTTCTTATATGTTTGTGACTTATATGAAAGAAAATTTAATAAAGATTAAATACCTGCAAAAGCAAGCAATGTGGCAAAAATCATGAGCTGGAATATAGAAATTTTCGCCATGTTTGAGTATTGAGATTTGAAGTCGTCTTCGCAATATATATATACACATACCTTGCCATGTTGAAGTTGTATTAGTTCAAACATTTATTGCATGGCAATAAATAACAAATGTTTTAATTAGGTTGTTACTTATCTAATAAACATATTACTGTTTTAAGGTTTGTAGTAGTTCAATATTTTATACAGCATTTTTACATCCGGTGAATATATTACTCAAAAAATTGTTTAAGTACATAGAATGTGATGTATCCTACCTCTCAGCCCATTACATAGACGGTAAACCTAACATAACATAAACTTCTACTTCTAATGCATCTTTGACTCTTTTTTTTTTCTTTTTTTCTAAATTTCCTATAATAATTTTTATGCACTACAAGTTCTAAAGCAATGTTTACAACTTTTTACAACACCAATATATCAATTCAACGCATATAATTAATAATATTCTTTAAATTCCCTCTCACTCAAATTTCCATTGACTAAAATAGACATAACTAAAATATTATTGCATTTATTAAAAAAGGAAGTGACAATTTTGGTGGAAATTAAATGGGAGACCGAGGAATTAATTATGTGCTAAAGTGCCTCCAGTTATAAATTGAGATATCACTATTTCTAGAGCTACCATTAATTGCACATTATATTGAAATACTATATTCTAACCAACAAATTACTATTTGAATTAGATAGATGCGAATAATTTTTCTTGAGATACATTGCATATGAGTAGAATGAATCTTAAAGGAAGATGTATTTAATTTTTGTAGTTGCATATTAAATGTTCAACTATAATTCGTTCTCACATATTTTATTTTAATTTTATTTTCTATTCTATCTTAACTCTTAAAAGAATATTAGTACACTTTTCCCAATTATAATTCAAAATTTTTAACCATCATTAAACGTGATAAAAATGAATTTGTAGCGCAAATACGATTATCCAAGCTATTAATTAAATCATCTTTTGATGGATGTCTAAATAGGATTTGTAAATTACAAATTAATGAATAAAATATGAAATACATTTTTTTGGTTTTCAAAATTTCACTATTTACATTCTTGTCAAAAGATATAAAAAAATAGTAAAAAAATAGTCTATCAATAAACGTCAGACAATATCTATTCCTAACAACGAAGGTTGCAATTTTTTTGTTTATCTACTAAATTGGTTTTGACATGTAGAATAATTTTGTTCTTTTGCTTGTAAAAGAGATGTATTATGCACTTCGCGTTTACTATTATTATTATTAGTGTTATTTCTTATGATTAATTATTATTATTATTAGTTTTATTTTAGGATTAATTATTATTATTATTATTATTATTATTATAATAGTACCTTTTTTTTTTTTTTTTTAACATCGGTTTATTAAAACTCAAAGGGTTTACAAGAAATTAGTGGGTTCGAGAAACCAACTGGGCCCCCTCCTCTAGCAATAGCGAAACTAATACAATTAAAAATATGACCCGCACCGAGCCCCGATGTCTTGAGTCAAGGAGAAACGTCTAATACGCTTTAGTAAGGTTACCGCCTCTTTCTCAAGTTCTCCAAAAGAAGAAAAGGAAAGGGAGGAACCCGTATCCGATATCTGCGCATTTAACCTCATACTTGACACGTTTACGCGTGCGACCTCACTAACCGCACGCCGGCACAATATCAAGCAACCCGACATTGCGCCAAAGGAGACGAACCTGTAACGCCCGCCATCCCAAGAATAAAGCACCCTTTTATAAATCACCCTTTATTATTATTATTATTTTATTTATTTATTTATTTTTATTATAAATCACCCTTTTATAAAAAACTCATAGTATTACAAAAGATTAGTGGGGAGCCTTGAAACCAATTGAGCCCCACACTCTAGCAATGGTAAAACCAATCCTATTAAAGATATGAGCACGCACGCCGCCCAATGTCTGGGTCATGAGAATCGTCGAATACGCTTTAAGTAAGGTGGATCGCATCTTTCTCAAGTTCTCCAAAAGAAGAAAAGAAGGGAGAAACCCATATCCAATATCCGCACATTTAGCATCGTTTGACCGTTACTGTTTCAGGCAAGATCACCGATCGCCGCTCGGTATGAAATCAATCAACCCGGTTGCGTCAAAGGCGACGGACTGTAAGATCAACACATACGTCGCGTCCACTATCCCAAGAGTAGAGTAATATGTCACCGTCGCAAGGATCCGTCCCCATCTCCAAAAGCCCAATATCCACCTCCTTGCGGCGGAAATCCTCGACCGAGAGCATATATCAACAAGAACATCAGCACAAGGTTGTGACGATGTTTAATGCCAACAATACCCGACACGAAACAGCGTGATCCCGTAAATATCTCCAAGAGAAACCTTAGAGCGGTGAACACGGTGCACTGACAAAGGTGAAAGGGAACACCCAACGATAACACAAGACACAACGATAAGCCACGGCATTCATAGTTTGTCCCAATCTAGATATCAGAGCCACCCTAAGCCAATCCGGTGTGATCCTCCTTTAAAGAACTCCATAACGCCATCCGTCGGGGGAAAGATGGAAAGTAGATTCAACAGTTTGGAAACCCGACCGAAATATATATCCGCCAATTTCTTCATAAGTTTGGGGCAGCGCTTTAGGGTTACTCAAAAGGTCAATATCCATATTCACATTGAAAGTACATAGAGCATCATCAAAGAGGGACCAGCAGTTACAATACCAACCATGAAGAAGCTTAGTCTCAGAGGCGGTGATTGAAGTCTAGCAAGGAAAGCATAGTTCAAGACATCACCCATGAATATAAACCAAGTTCCCAAAAGCAAAAGATAAGGTGGCGTAGTCTCCACCGCCACCACCAAAACCAGTCCAAAAGATAATATGACATTATTATTATTATTATTATTATTATTATTATTATTATTATTATTATTATTATTATTATTATTATTATTGTTATTTTATTTATAAAACATCACTTCATTAGAAAATCATAGGAAATTACAAGAAATTAGTGGGGAGCCGAGACTAACTGGGCCCCACACCTCTAACCGGGCCCCTACACCTCTAGCTATAATAATATTATTATTATTATTATTATTATTATTATTATTATTTTTATTATTTTTTTTAATAAAACATCACTTTCATTAGAAAGCAGAACCGGTGGATTACAAGAATTAGTGGGAGCCTCGAAACAATCTGGGCTCCACACCTTTTGCAATAGCAAAACTAAAGAGAAACAACATTATCTTTTATACACTAAAGAGAAACAACACCAACGGCTAAGCCAAAACTAAGGTCATTTCATGACTCTAAATTTTAATTTATTTTGTAATGATTTATTAATTTTTGTATTATGTGGCAGTTTGATAGCTAATCTCGTATAGATCAGTTTTAAAGAAAGCGAGCAAATACATATTTGACCCAACTAGACAAATAGCTTATGTAAATATTGGCTTCGTGTCCCGCCATTTTTTGACACATTTTGTTTCTAGCTACGTTTTCAAAGCTTATCCTTTAGACTTGTTAATTATAAAACTGAATTTAACAAGTTTTTAAGTTAGTGAGTTGTATATCAAGCTCTACTATATGACTATATGTCCAAATTTGCTTAATGACACACACTGTAGTGTTTCTTTGGCGGTAAATTAAAAGGCCGATTATTAGGAAAATTATTTACTTGTATAAAAAGTCGTACATGCGAGACAACAAGATGCCAAATACGACTCTCATCATTATCAAAACTCAAAACCATGGGAAACAATAAGCGAGTACGCTTCGAAAGACTCGCTTACTCGTTCATGATTATGTGAATCCCACTCGAGTCATCTCAAACATCTTGAATTTGCTTCATTTGTTTACTCTCATAATACTGAGTACTATTGAAGTCAAAAAGCAATGTGGTCAAAGCATGTGAAAGAATCCTTGGGCAAAGATGAAATCAGCTGTAAAGGCCTCACTTGCCAAAGTATTTGACAAAAGCAGTGTGGAAACAAATTATAATATTAAGATTTTCCACATAGAAGATTGTTATCATTGACTAACGGTTACTCATTTTGTGACAACTAGAGTGCCTTGTATCTTGCAAGGAATCCAGCATTTCATTCAAAGACAAAACATATACGAGTTTAGTATCACTTCATTTGTGTGAAAGTGGAAGAAGGAACCATGGATATGCAGAAAATTCATACTGATGATAACGTGGCAGATTATCTGACGAAAGCAATCGACAGTGACAAGTTTATATGGTGCCGATCCTCATGCGGCCTAGCAGAAACGTAAGCAACATGAAAGTGCAAGGAAGGATAACGATGTGAAGATCGATTTAGCTTCAATCAGATCTTCAAGTGGGAGATTGTTAACAGATACATTGTATCTCAATGTGGAATCTTTTCCCAAGTTGTATGCAAGTTGAAGTAGGGAGGTCATGGATGATGTCAAGATGGTCATTTGAAGCCTACAAAAAGCAATGATGCTTGCTCAGTTTTTGCATTCCATTCCAACGAATACAAAAGTGTTCTTGGTCTCATTCTTTCTTTTAGTCTTTGAGTTAATTAAGAGAGTTTGTAATATCTCCTAATACAAGAGATATAAGTGTTTATCCTTGTAGTTAAAGAGAAGGTACAACTCCTAGTTTTCATCATAGTGAAACGTATCTTATCCTATTGGGGTTTTCCATGTTATATCTGTGTGTCATCTTTTATTATATTTCATATTTTAGTTGTGGGTTTGCTTCAGTCTGGTGTAACTTTTCTCAACACACACACACACACACACACACACACATATATATATAGACGAGTACCCGCGCCTAGCGGCAGCGGTGTCTAGTTTTTTGCAAAATTCCGACGACTCATAAGTTTCTTTCAACAAAATGTATTTGTAGCGTTAGAGAATCATTTTCGAATAACTATAATTGTGATGCGTGGTTGCATAGCAGCAGAAATATACAGATTTCAAGAAAATTATGTGGAGTCGATCTAAGTATGGGAGTATATTTTCTAATAGGATTGTTTTAAATTATTAAGATTTTAGTAGATATGGGAGTATATTTTCTAATAGAATTGTTTTAAGTTATTAAGATTTTAGTAATTAGAGATTCAATCATTACAAAAAGCAACGGTATTATGTAGTTGGCAATATTATATTGTAGTTTAGAGGTATAGTGTGTGACCGACTTTTCTTGCTTTGTCGGTAATTTAGGCAATGATAACTAATTTTTTTACATGTGTAGTGTTTATCATTTGGTGTGTGGCTTTTAAACTTGTAACCTTACAAATTATCACCATAATAAGATTATTTTGTACTATCAATTTGCATAGATAATTAAGCATTGTTCAAAGCTATTTGTTTGGGTACAAATAATTATCGCTAAAGATAACAATACTATTTAATTTTGTGATTCTAATAAACTTACATAACATTATTGATATACTGGACAAAGGGCTATACAATATATATTAACTTTTAAAAGACGATTCATATATGCTAGTCCCTTAAGTGGTGCAAGACCAACAATTTTCAAAATAACATTATACAAATGACAAAGTACATGTGTCAAAGCAAAATAAACAACAAAAAACTACAATTACTTGGTCTCTCATTTTTCCAAATTTTTCACGGGTTCCACAACTACGTCATCATTTCTCATATAATTTTGTCAAATTTGAAACCCGGTTCGACCCGGGTGGTTCAACCGGTTGAACAATTCCGTTTAAAAAACATGTCGATTTAAACCGAGTCAACCATACATGTTGGGTCGAAAATAGGTCAAATTAAACCGTGTCAACCCGCAGGGTTTGAAGCGTCTCGGGTCAACCCGGTTTTCTATGTGTATTAATAGTTTACTTCTGAAATATATGTCTTCAACATTTCCTCTTTTAGTTTCAACTTTTCACTTTTTACTTTTTGGTTTTTCCTTTATATATAGTATATAGCAGGGTACCCGCGCGTTTCGGCGACGGGTACCCTGTGACGATTAACTGGAGAAATAGATCTCGATGAGACCTGATTCACCAATTTGTATCGGTTTCAACGGGTCCTCTCTGGTTCATTTTCAGATGGCTTTAATTTGTTAGCCGAACCAGTGGTGACACCGGTTCCCGGTTGAACACGTTGGTCCGGTTCGGTCCGGTTTTCAAAAGTATATGTACCATAACTTGTTAGCTTGTAATAACATGTATTTTTTATTTTAGGGTGTTTTAAAAATAACATTAATTAGTGTGTTTAATTATTTTATATTTTGGATTATGTTGTAGCTTCTTTAAATTGTACGTTATGAAAATTTTATTGTACTTTTTAGTAAGGGCTGTTTTAATTGATGTTTTTAATTTGATAGATGTGTTTTTAATTGGTTGTACAATGTGAATAAATTATTGTCCTTTTAAGTAATGGGGTGTTTTAATAAGTGTATTGATTACATTATGCATTTCTCTCCATTGACCAATTTAAAATTTTCAACTTTTCAACTTTCAACTTTAATTTGTTTTTCTATTATATGTAGTATAGATATATATATATACTAGGCGAGTACCGTACCTAGCGGCAATGATGTCTAGTTTTTCAGAAAGTTCGACGACCCATAAGTTTCTTTCAACAACCGTATTTGTAGCATTAGAGAATCGTTTCGAATAACTACAATTCGATGCGTGGTTGCATAGCAACATAAATATATAGTTTTAAAAATTATGTGGAGTCGATCTAAGTGTGAGTATATTTTCTAATAGGATTGTTTTAAGTTATTAAAATTTTTAGTAATAATAGATTCAAGTATTACAAAAAGCAACGGTATTATGTAGTTGGCAATATTATATTGTAGTTTAGAGGTATAGCCAACATTGTGACCGCTTTTTCTTGTTTTGTCAGTAATTTAGGCAGTGATAACTATTTTTTTTTACATGTGTAACGTTTATCATTTGGTGTGTGGCTTTTAAAATTGTAACTTTGCAAATTGGATATCACCATATAAGATTATTTTGTACTATCAATTTGTATAGATATTTATGCATTGTTCAAAGCTATTTGTTTGTGTACAAATAATTATCGCTAAAGATAACAATACTATTTATTTTTGTGATTTTAATAAACTTACATAACATTATTGATACATTTGGACAAAGGGCTATACATATATATATTAACTTTTAAACGATTTATCATATATGCTAGTCCCTTAAATGGTGCAAGAGCAACATTTTTAAAATAACATTATACAAATGACAAATTACATGTATCAAAGCAAAATAAACCAAAACTACAATTACTTGGTCTCTCCTTTCAAAAAATTGTCACGGGTTCCACAACTACTTCATCATTTCTCATATAATTTTGTCAAATTTGAAACCGATTTCACCGGGTGATTCAACTGGTTGAACCGTTCCGATAAAAAAAATGGTCGATTTAAACCGAGTCAAACCGATAGGCCGGTCGAAAACGTCAAATTAAACCGGTCACCCGCGGGTTTGAAGCGTCCCGGTCAACCCAGTATCGGTTTCAACGGGTCAACCCAGTATCGGTTTCAATTGGTTGTTTTAATTTGGTAGATGTGCTTTTAATTGGGTGTACAATGTGGATAAATTATTGTACTTTTAAGTAATGGGTGTTTTAATAAGAGTATTAATTATATTATTTATTTCTCTCTCCATTGACCATGTTTTCAACATTCAACTTTCAACATTTTTCACTTTTCCACTTTGACCATTTTTCCATTTTATATAGTATAGATATATATATATATATATATATATATATATATATATATATATATATATATATATATATATATATATATATATATATATATATATATATATATATATATAGAATCTAGATCAAATAAGATCAAGCTTAAAGTTGTTAAAATGAGATCCAACTAAAATTTGACAAGCGACACTCTCCTTACAACAAAAATAAATTTTTTATTAAATGCAACTAAAATTGTTAAAGATTCGATAGATTTCTATTTAAAATTTCTGAAACTTAGGTGATACACTTTGATTAGAAGTGTAATGTGTATCGTGTTTTGTATGTGTATCGCTTTTGGAATATTTATTAGTGTAATGTGTATCAGGTGTATCACTAATCCAAACTCATGTATCATTTGGTTATTAGTTGCTAAAATGTTAATTTGTATTAAAATATTATTTTTATGTGTATTATTGCTAAAATTATTATTTATAAATGTTTTAGTAGCTTTTTAGACTTGATCTTATTTTTACAACTTTAAGCTTGATCTCACGTTAACCCTCCCCTATATATCTCTATATTATATATAACAGGAGGCATTTGGCATTAATGCCACCTCAATGCCCAGTAATTGTTTTTCATGCCACATAAGCATTTTTGGTCCAACTAAAATTTTTAATATTTTTTTTTGTGAAATTCGATTTTTATAAGCAATTCTTTCTCAAATTCGAATTTAATAAAAAATGAGCATGGTGAGATTTGAACTTGGGTCGTTTGTAAGATTAGTATTAATAACTTGTGTGTTTACCACTTAGGCAACAAGTTATTTTGATAATTATGTTCCATACTATAATATATAAATGGCTATAATTTTATTAGAATCATATAGTAAATAAAATTATTTGGAATCTGTATTCTTATAGGATATCCCTTATATCACGTACAAAAAATATTTCTGTGCATTCACAATATGCTCTTTCTCCAAACCCTACTTTCATCTTTTCCTAGCCTTTTTTTCTTAATTCTCTCATGTTGATCTTCTTTTTGTGTTTGCAGGTTTTAGAATACCAGGGTGCTACAAAGCCAGATGAGCCACTAGCAACAACAGCATCATATTGCAGTCGCATCCTTTTTCTCATAGCCCTAATGATAAATCTATTTTTTTTGGATATACATGTAAGTCTCTTTAGAACTCATAATATTCTTATCTCTACTAAACTTGTGCTGAATTACAAGTTGTGAAACCTTAAGTTACGTTTTTGTAGGGTTTCTAATAAGTTTCTAGAATAAGGTATGGGTTTATATTTGATCTTTAGAACTTTACATTGTTTATCTACATGATGAATATTGTTTTCTTTGTAACATGTTATGTAGGTACCCCGATATTACAAAGATGTTTGCTGAGCGTTGTTGTGTTTGCTGTGACAATTGCAAATGTAGTTTGAAAAGTGGGGCTAAATTTGCTAATGGAATTATGTGAATTGGTGATCAATTATGTTTTATTCATCACCTGTTCAGTAACAATTTTGTTTTGGAATGTACACGTTTATCAGTGTCAAATCTGATTCTTTCATTACTGGAAATTGATATGCGTTCCTTCGTTATTTTAGCATTAAACACTTTTCACAAGAAGGTTGATAAACAATCTGATATGTTTATCAATTTTCTCGAAAAGATTGAAAATTGAAGTGAAATTTTGAAGGTCAAAAGCATACTGTTTGACGTTATAATGACAAAGTTTCAAATTTGACTTTTTATTTTATTGTATTTTTTACTTTTTGAAATCAGGTTACTAGCTCGACTAGCTGTACTGCGGGATAGCGGGTACAAGAAGCTATTGCATGGAGCGGAGACGATGAATGATGGAAAATATCCAAATGAAGCACACCAACAGAAGCAGCTAATGAAGCTATTGCAGGTTACTCATCTAAGATCAATGGTTTTATAACTGTTTATGATGTTTGCCTAATATACATATTCGTTTATTTTGTTTATGATGTTTATTTTGTTTATGATGGTTGCTTGATTACCACATTAGTGTTTCTGGTATGTTCACTTGCCATTTGTAGTCGGCATACCTGTGGAGTGGGTAATGTCTTCTAAAACGTGTTCGTGGTCAACTTAATATAATTTTTTTTGCGTTTTAGGTTAACATAGAGAGCCGTTAGTTCATGTGGTTGCAGCCACGACAACTTTTGGGTACTGCTTTGGCACTTGGTAAGGGATGATGTTCGATAATGGTATGTCTTTTACATCCTTTTTATATGATCCTGTATAAAAAGATTGTCGATGTGATAAAATGTGTGGTTTTGTAGGTGATGTATAATACGCATACTGAACAAACTAGGAAGATGCTAAGAAAGCCGTACAGGTATATAATGGATATGTAACGTTTTTGTATTTTTATGAATTTTTTGGCATAACCAGTCCAAGAAGCCTTTGTATGTGTGTGTGTGACAAGCCTTTTTTAATTAACGTTTGGATGTGTATTTGAAAACTGAGTTTGTGATTATTTCAACTTGACGTTGCAGTGTTATACTTGATGCCCTTTTTGGTCATTTTATCTTTTAACTTCTCTATAAATCAAATTTACAGACACTTAAACATCTGATTATACTGATTATATCACAACATCAAACAACTTGAATCAAAAAGCAATGCTTTCTGATTCAGCATTACAGGTGTGGCTTGTGGGATATGTTGTGTTATTCTTTTTATTTCTAATATCACTTCTTCTGCAGAGCAGACCTGCAAACTGCAATCGAGAATGAAAACTATGTACTGGCAACTGAAATACGTGATCAAATGTCCAAGCTGGAGGCTGATTCACTGGCTGCATCAATAAAAGCCCAAACCTTTGAACAAGCTCAATTTGAGTTCCGTTTAGGCCAGAAAGTGAGGCACAAAAAGTTTGGTATATCTCTCTCATTTCTTCCATTTTCTTTCAGATGCTATTGTTATAACCTGTCAGAGATCGTGACCTTAATAACATAAACCTTTTGTTATATTTCAAACTGTAAGAGCATATAAAAATGAGTACTTACTCTACCGCAATGAAAGTGTCTCGAAAATCGATTAATATGTTGTATCCAACGGATGAATATGTTGTATCAGATGTTGCCGATGCACCTGATGATTCTGGTGATGTACCACCAGTGGCCAGCAGCACCACTTTGAAGCCAGGGTTGAAAAGGCTGGTGCGAGGCCCACAGTTAATCACTCCCTGTAAACCAGATGATGGAACGAAAAAGAGAAGGTTATATTTCAGTTTATCATATTAAACAACATATTTGAATCAAATCATTGCACAGGCTTACATCTGCATTGTCTTTCATCTTAAGTGTATGGGTAGAAATTGCCACATCTACCTATTCCCCGTTGTGAGCTTCTATTTGTAGTTCATTTAATTTGAATTATTGCTATGGACTATCTTCAGGCCAACAATAGTGGGAGCCGGTGAAATAGCAGCAGTTGCTTCACTTTGGTCAGGGATTCCGGTTCAATTGCTAACTGTTGATGAAAGAATGCTACTGGTGGGACTTGAGGAACGATTAAAGGAACGAGTTTGTGGTCAACATGAAGCTGTGGATGCCATCTGTCGTGCTTTTAAGAGATCACGTGTAGGTTTAAAAGATCATGACAGACCGGTTGCCGCCATGCTCTTTTGTGGCCCCACTGGAGTTGGTAAAACCGAACTCACAAAAGCTCTAGCAGATTCCTACTTTGGCTCGGTAAAAATACATGCTTTTTAAACATCATTTAATATTGCATTTATCCCCTGAATTATTAAACCAGTAACATAGTTGGAATCTGGTTGTGTTGTCGCAGGAAGCTAACATGCTAAGATTAGACATGAGTGAATACATGGAGCGGCATACTGTCAGCAAGCTAATAGGGTCCCCACCAAGAAAACTTTTAATGGCCCAACCAGCATTTCTCCTGAAGTTACATAAAAAAAGGTGTGTATTGAGTCATCAGTCTATTCAAAAGCATAAACTCGAGGTGGAAATATGGGCAGGATGAATAACGGGTCAAAATAAGGAGCATTTACAAGCAAAGGTACAAAAACTCCATATATTCCAATGTATAAGTAATTTTGTTTATAAAAAAAAATGTTAATTCAACTTTCGACAAACCTTTATTTGCTTATTGTCATTTGATAATGGATTGCTTATTTGATTATATGTACCCTCGTGATGAATACTGTTTTTAACTGCAATAACTTTATATTTTACATCTGCAAGTTTCTTTAATTAGCTTACAAAAAATAACAGTTGTTTGATTATGGATTAAACAGTTTCAAAAAGTGGTTTGACTTCAGTTGGTGTCTCAAAATTTTAAATTCTTATTTGCAACTTAGAAACTGTTAAGTGTTTAATATCGTTTGTCTATTTGAACCCTCAAAATGAATACTGATGTTACTACAAATAACTTTTTTATTCATAGTTGGAAAAGTTGTTAAAGTTAGTTTACGAAGAAAAACAAGGATGTATCTAGCTGCAAGTATTGAGACTTAGCTCTGCACATGACCATACGACTTACCTTTTTACTAACAGGTGGCTTTACTAACAGGTGGCTTTGTCCTTTTTTATGTTTTGAGGTTTTATATTAATGTTTCAAGCCAACCCGTTTGAGTAATAATTATCATTACTCCGTATTATTATAGAGTGTATTTCTCACTTGAATCAGATGGAAGGATTATTGAGAAGGAGAGAACAAGAGTTGAAAGTTGTTACTGATGATTGTAATACATAAAAGGTATTATTAATAATTATCATTTATTTGCTCATAAAAAATAATTTACTTCGGTTTAAACTAATCGGGAAACCTTTACGATGTTGGCATAGCCACTATTTATGAATTGAACTTGAGACCTCCTCGCATTTAGTGATGATAGTCACAAGTCGTTTGCCACTAGGAAACCTTTAAGTGGTTTGATAAAAAAAGTTTAAAATTAAACGTCAATCTTAAAGAAACTACTGTAATATTGTTAAAGTTAAGACAAAATATGTTATATATTCCGTGTTATGAAAGAGAAGTACATGTTTTTGAAGTAAAAGTAATATATCAGATGTGAAAAAATGGGTATCCGGTGTAACTTTTTTTATGGTTGACCGGTTTAAATTTATGGTTAGTAGTACATATTCGATCAAATGTTTCATTGAAAGTGGTACTTCAACTTCAAGCGAACTTTTGTACGTTTAACTATATTGTTTGATAATGACAAAAAGTTCTTATGTAAGTACTCCTTATGAGAGCTATGTGTAGGTTCTAAATTTAAGCTCTGTGTTTGCAGCTCATTGAAATTGAAAGATGGGAAGATAGTAATCAATGCGATGCCTAAGATGTAATCAAATTCTCCAGATATAGAAGAAGCGACCAATATTCTCAAGTTGATTTAGTGTCAGTGTCCTTCTAAAGGCAAAGAAAACCCAACATTTTAATGCACATTCGGATCTTGAAAAAAGTACATCTGACAAGGCTCAACATTCCTAATTGTGATTCTTTATTATTTTTTGTTTTGAAATCTAATGAGAAATCATAACTATAAATTTATTTAATATCAGTAACATGTATAGTGTAAAGCACGACTTATAAGTACACAACTAACAAATATAGTTGAAGTATAATCATCAGCTCTATTTATAGTCTAAACTATTGATATGATTAGACAAATTTGCATGCATGTGAAAGGTTTAGTTAGATATATGTTAATATTAGAGGTGGCAAAACGGGTGGGCCGGGCGGGCACGGGCACGGGCAATGGGCTAAACGGGCACTAGCCCAATGGGCACGGGCTTAAACGGGCATGAGCTTAACCATTTACAAATTTAAATATTATCAAGATATAAAAGGTAAAACGGTACTATAAAAGTATGTGTTTTTAGTACAATTCTGCGTCGATTTTGGATATTTTGGTCAGTAAAACCTTGATTTGATCGGCTTTCGACTAGAATAACTTAATAAAAGCTCGGTTCATTTGTAGCTCTTATGTCATGTGACATCGCGACATTTACTATGAGTAAATTTACTTTTGTATTTTTTAATTGTTCTATAAATCATAACGCTCATTCGAGTTTAAATCATATACTATATTGTTTAAAAAACTTTGTATATTTTAATTGTTCTATAAATCTTGATGTTCAATTATTTTCACCCTTCTTACGCTACTAATAGCTTTGATATATATATATATCTTACTATTCAAAAGTAATACACTCAAAGAATAATCAGTCATGCCCATACCCATGCTTTAAAACTATATATATATATATATATATATATATATATATATATATATATATATATATATATATATATATATATATATATATATATATATATATATATATATATATATATATATATATATATATATATATATATATATATATAGTATGTTGACTCACCTAATTTTGTATGTTTAAAAACTTTTAAAACTAATACTTTAGTAATGCCATGAGCGCATTTTCTAATTTGGTTCAACCGGTTGAACTAGAGAACTGACATTAAAATTGGTTTAATGTGACATCAGCGGGTTTTCTAATTTGTTTCAACCGGTTAAACTAGAGAACTGCCATTAAAAATGGTTTAATGTTCGATTCGGTTTTCAAAACCTTGGTTTTTATCCTACCAATCATACATTCGCAATTCGAACATGACATCACTAGATTAAAATTATAAATGGAACAACACATCAAGCAAGTAATTATATTCTTTGTTATAAATCATCCCCTGCAACAACATGTTTTAGTACTCTCTATCAAGCATGCTGGGGAACATACTTTAGGGTCTTTATTAATAGGGCAACAATATTCAGTACAATCAGTAAAAGTTTGACAAGTCGGGGGAGGGCATGTCGATGGATCTGGTGGAAAACGGCAATTTTGAGGATGAATGTCTTGCTCAATAGTTGTTGATCGAGTTTTGAAGAATGGAGTCATATTGCTTTCACCAAAGACTCCTATAAGAAACAAAACAATAGTCATAAAGAGGAAAACATCTTACTAACTTTTTATATGTTTGTGACCTATATGAAAGAAAATTTAATAAAGATTAAATACCTGCAAAAGCAAACAATGTGGCAAAAAACATGAGCTGGAATATAGAAATTTTCGCCATGTTTGAGTATTGATGTTTGAAGTCATCTTCGCAATATATATATATATATACACATACCTTGCCATGTAGAAGTTGTATTAGTTCAAACATTTATTGCATGGCAATAAATAACAAATGTTTTAATTAGGTTGTGACTTATCTAATAATCATATTACTATTTTAAGGTTCGTAGTAATTCAATAATTTTTAAAGCATTTTCACACTCGGTGAATATATTACTCCAAAAATTGTTTAAGTACATAGGATGTGATGGATCCTACCTCTCAGCACACATTACATAGACGGTAAACCTAACATAATATATACTTCTACTTCTAATGCATCTTTGACTCTTTTTTTTTTAAATTTCCTAAAATAATTTTTATGCACTACAAGTTCTAAAGCAATGTTTACAACTTCTTACTACACCAATATATCAATTCAACACATATAATTAATAATATCTTTAAATTCCCTCTCACTCAAATTTCCATTGACTAAAATAGACATAACTAAAATATTATTGCATTTATTAAAAAAATTAAGAAACAATTTTGGTGGAAATTAAATGGGAGACCAAGGAATTAATTATGTGTTAAAGTTTCTCCAATTATAAATTAAGATATCACTATTTCTAGAGCTACCATTAATTGCACATTATATTGAAATACTATATTTTAACCAACAAATTACTATTTGAATGAGATAGATGCGAATAATTTTTCTTGAGATACATTGCATATGAGTAGAATGAATCTTAAAGGAAGATGTATTTAATTTTTGTAGTTGCATATTAAATGTTCAACTATAATTCGTTCTCACATATTTTACTTTAATTTTATTTTCTATTCTATCTTAACTCTAAAAATAATATTTGTACACTTTTCCCAATTATAATTCAAAATTTTTAACCATCATTATCTTTAAACGTAATAAAATGAATTTGTAGCGCAAATACGATTATCCAAGCTATTAATTAAATAATCTTTTGATGGATGTCTAAATAGGATTTGTAAATTACAAATTAATGAATAAAATATGAAATACATTTTTTTGGTTTTCTAAATTTCACTATTTACATTCTTGTCAAAAGATATAAATAAATAGTAAAAAAATAGTCTATCAATAAACGTCAGACAATATCTATTCCTAACAACGAAGTTTGCAATTTTTTTGTTTATCTACTAAATTGGTTTTGAAATGTAGAATAATTTTGTTCTTTTGCTTGTAAAAGAGATGTATTATGCACTTCGCTTTTACTATTATTATTATTGGTGTTATTTCTTATGATTAATTATTATTATTATTAGTTTTATTTTTAGGATTAATTATTATAATAATAATAATAATAATAATAATTATAATAATAATAATAATTATAATAATAATAATTATAATAATTATTATTATTATTATTATTATTATTATTATTATTATTATTATTATTATTATTATTATTATTATTTAATTTTTTTTAAACATCACTTCATTTAGAAATCATAGGATTTCACAGGAAATTAGTAGGGGTCGAGAAACCAATTGGGCCCACTTCTCTAGCAATAGCAAAGCTAATCCTACTAAAAATATGATCGGTGAACGACGCGGTCTCTGAGTCAACGAGAAACTTGGATGCGCTTTAGTAGAAAGTTCGCATCCTTCTCAAGCTCTCCAGGAGGAGATGAGAAGGGAGAAACCTATATCAAATGTCCGCACATTTAGCCTCATACTTACCCCCGCTTACATTGCTACCGCTCGATCACCACACGACCCGGCAAGAAATCAACCATATTAGTTTGTGTCATAGAGACATATCAAGAAACAACATTCTTCTAAACTCAAAATGGAAGGATTTGTTGTCGACTTTGAGCAATGAGATTGCTTGAACCCAATTCATCCAACCAAACAAATGTTAAAGGAACTTTGGGATACATTGCTCCGTGTAATTACTTCTACAAACTCACGCTTCTTAAGTATAATTACGTCTATCTAGAATGCATTAAACTTTGCTAACGCGTTCTTTCAGATGTGATCATTTAGAACTTGGCGTGATAGCATGATTGTGAACAAAAAATATGACGTGTATAGCTTTGGAGTGGTGGCACTTGAAACAATTGGAAAGAAACATCCCTAGAGCTTCTATCGTATTTCAACTCTTCACCAAGAATGGTACAATGTTCGAAAATATATTGGACCGGCGTCTCTTACCCAACGCATAAAGCTAATCGAAAAGGAAATTTTGGTGTTTGTCATATGGCATTGGCATGTATTCTCACTGATCAAGGCGCGACCAACCATGAGAAATGTTTCACAGGAATTATCGCATTGAGGACATCATGATTCATTTGTGGGATGTAAACTGGCATCAGCCGGGTCATCCATTCGAGTAATGACCAAGTCTTATGCATGTTGGAAGTGAAGACCAAGTTTTTTTAGAAGTATCTTTGGAGTAGTCAAATAAGTGGAGGAAGTGGTTGCACTTTTATCTCCTAGCCTTTTTTTCAGTAGTAGTTTGTTATCACTTCAAGCATTCTAATTTCCCTTTTTTGAAATAATTTATAACACCCCAACTCGACAAGGGTTCGAATGTCACAGTATTGAGTCATATCAGAACATACTAATAAAAATGCAAGCGGAAGTCTCTTATTAAAATCATAAAAAGTCACAAAATATATTACTCCCAAAAGATCTAAAACATAACAACCAACTGAAATGAAATAGTCCAAAATACTAAATCAAAAGATAGTCTAAAATGATTAAGTCCAAATAATGAGGGTTCACTAAGGTAGGTCTTCCTCTCCTACTCTCGAATCCCATAGCCCTGCTCCCAGATAAATACCTACCGCATGGAAAAGAAAACGCGGCTGAGCTAACGCACAGTGAACAGATATAAACAGATAATAAAACGAATCAAATTATGTCAAATCAAAAAAGGGAAAGAGCCTGCTGAGAGAATGTCAGATGAAACAGAATATGAAATTCATATGATCAGAGTGCACAACAAATATCAATCAATATATGATTGGAGTGCATTGCCCAACTGCCTAAGCATGATACATGAATAGGCCAAATAATCATATCACAAATCATATACCATCAATTTCATAAGTTGTACATAGAGTAGCTAGCTCACAATGTACCAGATATGAGAGGGTGTAAGAACACACACCGACCAATCACCAGATATAGATACAGATTCCCTAGGATGCATCCATACGCTCCTTGCAAAACAATGTAGTACATACACTAGCTCAAGGATAGCATACATACTCAGATAATCATAATGGCCAAAGTATTATATAGCATATACAAAAATAGGAACGCCGAGGACTAATCACACCGCCCCAGATATTGTCATGCCACCGGTGCCTCAATGACATGACCATGGTACCTCCATGGCCAGGAATACAGATACATAAGTTGGGCAATACAAGAGCAATCATAATCATATCAAATCAATATTATCAAATACTGAACTGAAACATATCATATGAAATACTGAACTAAATCAAATGGATAACCAACGAATATCATAATGAGATAGCAAATCAAATATCAAAACGAATATTAATCAGATAACAGAACGGATATTGATAACATCAAATTAGCCTGATCTTTTATATATCAAATTCCCGTGTTTATGGCCTCATTTGCATTAATATGATACTTTATTCTTTCATATTCGTTCATATTTGCATTTCAGGATAAATGAGGCGTTGAAGCGGAAAAGATGTGATAAAAGGCCAAATATATGTTCTAAAGATGAATTTACGAGGGCCTTTGGATTTTATGTGAAGATTACGCCGTAACTAGCTAACATGGTTACGGCGCAAATATGAGCTTTGAAGAATACTGCGTAACCAATTCTTATGGTTACGTCGTAATTATTTTTGTGAAGGTTACGTCGTAATGTTGCAATTTAGTTACACCGTAGAGATAATTACGTGCGGTTAAAAATATACGGTTGAAGAGTTACGGCGTAATTCGGTAATTTAATTACGCCGTAATTATTAACTTGGGCACTTAGGAGTTGAAGTCCCGTGGCAAAATGAAGATAATATTTACTCCGAGGATGAAAATTAAAAATAACAAGTGCGATCAGGGACGAAAAGCGACAATTCATATGAAGTTTATTTACTTTAAGGACTTGTTATAAAATCAAGTATGATGAGGGCCATAGCGTCAACTAGTGCAAAATAGTTTCAAGGAAATATCATGACATTAAAAGTCACGAAATACAAGGCGAACTAAATAATTTAGTTATGACGTAATTGTTTGAGATCCGGATTTAGATTACCGACATTAGTTAATGCATTAGCCCTTACAAGTTCTGTAGTAACCATGTCGGGGCCTATAAATACAACCCTAAATCTGCATTTTTGAGTATCTCTTCACCCCTCTCCTGTGGGTCGATTAGGCACCACCTGTGGCATTTTCCGGTTGTCTTAAGCCGTTTGAAGGAAGAATTCACTCGCAATCATCATCATTATTAGCTCGACATCAAGTAATTTGTATCAAACATTATGTTCAATTCAATTTATGATCTATTCATTTTGTTGGTATGATTTATTATAGGTTTGGCTAAGCTACAGTGTCGGCTAGTTATGATCCTTTAATTGTTTTATTTGTATTTACTTTACTTGTGCAATTATTTCTAAGTGTATGCATGCATAGTTTATTGGTAGCCACCCTTGGTTCGGTAGTTTTGAATGGCGGTAGAGGCCAATTGCCTAGGAGATATGACCAACTAACCCTAGGTGAGCGGATGAGACAGGAAGGGTAAGATATGACCAACTCCCTTTCTACTTGTGCGATTTGACCAACCTGATCATCTATCGCTTGGATGAACTTAAGAATTAGGGGTGATTGTCTAAGTTCCGTCGGGCACTCACTATTATAAATCTAGCATGTAGCGGTACTTAATGACTCGGCTTAGGGACCGGAACAACGGGACTTATGATGCGCGCTGATTTCTCCTGTGGTGGCATCTTTTCGATAGGTTAGGCGAATTGACCAAATGTTGTCCTCTCGACTTTGACCCCACCCGAGGTAATTGGAAGTAAGTAGACATAGACATTACTAGCTAGGATGAATAACTAGGTTAGCACCACTCTTCTTCTCTTGCCTTTATCTGCTTTCCTTTATTTCCTTGTTTTATTAGTTATATTTATCATTTCAGTCTTAAAATCAATTAAAATCGTGACATAAACTTAAGTTAATTTCCGATCCTCGTAGCTCTTGGGACGACCGGCTTTATCGATTACTACACTACACACGACCTGCACACCGCCTGCAATAGTGCACTAGTAGTGACCATAGGTATAGTGAGACACTATAAATATTAAGACACAGTCAAGAAACACGCATCAAGTTTTTGCGCTTCACGGGAGCTATTTAGGATTTTAATTTAAGTTTTTCTTTATTTTCTTTTATTTTGTTTTTAGTTTTCTTTTCTTCTTTTCTGCTTTTGTTTGTTTTGATATTTCGGGATATGGAAGATTCGTGTTTTGACATGCTCACTATGGAAGAATATATTTCTTTGACTCAAGGTAACCAAAGATCGGGCATCGTATATCCCGAGTTTTAATGATGACATCGAGTTTGAGATCACCGCCGCTTCATGGGGAACTTAGACAAAGGCTTTTCACCGAACTAATGATGAAGATGCCCACCTTCATGCGAAGAGTATTGGAGATCGCAGATCTTTCCACACCTCAGGAGTTTCTCAAGATGCATTAATGCTTAGAGTGTTCCCAATTACACTCACAGTGCCGGAAGATGGATGAAGATGCTTCCTGTGGGGTCAATCAATACGTGGAATATTTTGAAAGCTTTCATTGAGATATTGTCCTCCTTCAAAGATTGCCAAGAAGATGGAAATGATAAGGAGTTTGAGACGTAAGATGGATGAAACGCTTGATAAACTTTGGGAAAGATATAATGACATTCTCTGAGATGCCCAACGATGATATCGGCAACCATCGGATGGTCCTTATTTTCTACAAAGGTTTAAACATCTCGTCCGCCAAATGCTCGACTCAAGGACCTATTCCTACAATGCCACCGCACAAGCCCTTAGATCAATTGAAATGATGGGTGACCATTCGCGAAATTGGTATGATGGAGCAACCACTGGGTAACAAATAGCGAAGGCTTGGATGACATTGGTGACATCACCAAGATTGATAGACTTGGATGTGATATGAAGATGGCTAAGGAGAGCATTCATGCTATACAAGAACACTATCTCCAAGAAGAATATGAGCGGTGGTATGTTGAGTCATTGGAGGAAGTCACAATAAATTCTCGGATAATCTTAAAAGGATGCACGACTCGAATGACGAAATGATTAGGAAATTCAAGGAGGGTGCAGACTTGAATTTAGAGAAGCTTGATGCTAAGAGGAAAAGCTTGGAGGCTATGCTTGATAAATTAAACCAAAAGGTCCTGGAAAGTAAAAAGAATGCGGTTGGAACTATCAAAACAACGGTGGGAAAAATGAAGGAAGCCAACAACGAGGAGCCGATTCCTTATATCAGACCCTATGTACCACCTATCCCATTTCCAGGATGTTTGAAGACTGTGAGAAAAGAAGAAACAATGACGATCAATTGAAGAAAATGGAAGCAAAGAACTTACGAGTGATGAAGCAACGCCACAATCTAATGAGGAATCAACCACAACATAAAATGGTATTACTTAACTCTTCTTTATTCCTAACAATCTTGCTTGTTTCTCTATTCAGATCTTTGAAATTATGGATGAAATCGCAACCTATCACATCACCGATGATGGCTATGTAGCTACCATCGAACCTATTTTAGTTGATCTTGCAATGGAATTAGAGGACAAGATCTTGGACACTTCAGTGATTAACGAGAAGACATACGAGCCTATTAATCAGCCACATCACGAGGTGATCCAATCATCAATGCCATCAACTAAAACGGGTAAGGTATGGAGGGAAATGACATCTCCTTTCAGGTATGATCATAACTTATCATTTCCCCATCCCATAGCAAATTCACACCCTCATGGTGTTTATTGCTATTTTCACCCACACTTGATTGCAAGTGAGGGGATGAACACCCTTTTACGTAGTAAATAAGGGTGGAGTCAAGCTCGTGACTCGAACAAAACAAGCGCTCGTGGAGGCACCCCATGCCTATATTTTCTTTTCATTTTATTAGTATAGTTGGGTTTTGTGTTTTCTAACCATTTTTGCGAAGCGAGGAAGTAATTCTTCAGTGCGGTTGTTCGATCGACGGAGTTACGGCATAACTCATGTTAGTGATTACTCCGAACCAACTTTTTAGCGCAGAATTCTTGACGCATTAATAATTACTGTAATACCATCTCGTGGTTACGCCAGTAACCACTCGCTTTAAACTTATGTCGTTTTGTTAGTTACTACGAACTCCTCATAAGAGTTCGACGTAACCTTCCTCGCTAATTCTTTCATTTTAAAACACATAACCTTGTATTAGTATTAAATGAACTTTGTGGGTGTCTTCTGTAAACCTCACGAGACTTCACTCGTCCACTTGGGACACCAAGTGGTTTAAAACTTGTTGCATATGCTAAATGCAACCGTGATTCCTACGAAAGTGAGTTAGGTTTTCATTTTCTTTTTATACTTGTTGTTTTCTAGTATGATGAGTTTGGTTGTCTTAAGTGAATTCGTGTTATTAAAGTTTGCTCATAAATCTCAAAGCGGGACACGTTTACTCGTGAGTCTTCCATCATGCCGAGCAAATCCAGGGAGTTTTCTGCTCCAATTCTAACCCTTCTTATCTTTCATTTATATGCTTAAGTATGACCCAGTGGGGAAGGGATAGACATAGACACCGCTTGATTTTATTTGCCCTTATTTTTCTAGTTTTGATGAAAAGAGTTTCATTAGTAAAATTTTGATATGTTTTCATTACTTAATTGGATTAATCTGGTGAGCACACTACCCTATATTTCCATTGTGTAAGGATAAGCCTTTCCGTTTTCCCTTATACATAATTCCATAAAATGAGGTGTCTTAGGTGGTCGTAGTAAACTTTAGAACTTGGCCTTGTATATCTTTTCGAGACCATTATAATGAGCATTACACTTAAGTAACTTGGTGTGATCGGTGCAGCTAGGATTTAAGGCAATTTTGGATTTAACCCAAATAGCCCACATATGTTGTGTATATTGACTTTTCACATCGATTAGTCAATCCCTGTTAAACCATGTTTGTTGCACTCACCATTAGTGCAAGATACCCCTAGATACACCCTTCAGAGTCTTTCCTTTCATTTTGTTCACCCAATATATGTTTCGTTACACCCATCGCCTAGCCTACCCTCTAGTTTCCTTATGTCCATGGTCCGGGCGCTGTTGGTTAATTTTGGTTCCACTAGTGAAATTCGCGGGTTTTGAATAAAGGGTTGTGGAAGAAAATCGGGTTTAGATGATAGTTGATCTCAAGTGGGGGGATACTTTTTAAGTTCGTATCATTTATCCATGTATACCTTGTCTTGCATAAAAAAAAAAAAAAAAAAAAAAAAAAAAAAAAGCATGCAAGCAAGTGTTTTGTCTATAATTAGTGTTTCCGCCTTGTTCAATGGCGCAATTTTTTACAAATCCGTTTTGTCTTACGGATAAAATTAGAAACCGAACATTTCTATCTCGCTTTTCAAATTTTAATCAATATTCGTACAATGGGACATTGTACATTTCAAGTGGGGATGGGAGATAGAAATGGCCGATTTTGATAGAAATATGTGCTAAATTGACCCAAATTTTAAAAAAATTATATACACATTTTTTCATTGATGATGTAGGAGTTAATGCATCTTATTTGCCTAGATTATGGAGTTTATGAGGCACCACATTACATTTCTTATGCATTAACTCGTGTATTGGATTATTAAAGACCCTTGACTCTGACCTCGATTTTTCTATGGGATTGAATGCGACTAGTGGTGGGGTGTTGTGGACTTAGGAATCTATTTGTTTCGTGTCTTTTTATTTACACCCATTTAAAATTTCTCATGTCTTATCCTACCTTAGTCTTGAATCGAGCTTAGGTGAGGAAGCGAGCAATCATTGGTGTCTTGGCCATGGATTTGGTCATGTATCATTGGTTTTGTCCCCCTCGCCGTAGCTCGTTAGTAATGACAAAATAACCCCATAAGCCTATGTTGTGTCAACCCATTTCCTTTTAGAATAGCTGCATCTATAGACTCTAGTGGTGGAGATTAGTATCTTTGCCAAGCCTATAATAGAATACTCGCCATGACTGAGCAGTTGAGTGATCACCCCAAATATAAACACGTGAATTATGAGAGAGAGTGTGATTTTTATTCCCTTTTCGTGAGGTGCTCGGTTTGGATTTTCTAGCTTAGGTGATTTTTAAACTCATAACTTCTAATTAATCCTGGGAGATATCTTTTTAAGAATTATTTAAAGGGTCTACTTGAGGACAAGTAGGATTCAAGTGGGGGGATATTTGATAACATCAAATTAGCCTGATCTATTATATATATAATTCCCGTGTTTATGGGCTCATTTTCATTAATATGATACATAATTCTTTCATATTCGTTCATATTTGCATTTCAGGATAAATGAGGCGTTGAAGCGGAAAAGATGTGATAAAAGGCCAACTATATGTTCTAAAGATGAATTTACGAGGACCTTTGGATTTTATGTGAAGATTACGCCGTAACTAGCTAATAAGGTTACGGCGTAAATATGAGCTTTGAAGGATACGGCGTAACCAATTCTTATGGTTATGTCGTAATTATTTTTGTGAAGGTTACGGCGTAACGTTGCAATTTAGTTACGCCGTGGAGATAATTACGTGCGGATAAAAATATACGGTTGAAGAGTTACGGCGTAATTCGGTAATTTAATTACGCCGTAATTATTAACTTGGGCGCTAAGGAGTTGAAGTCCCATGGCTAAATGAAGATAATATTTACTCCGAGGATGAAAAGTAAAAATAACAAGTGCGATCAGGGACTAAAAGCGACAATTCATATGAAGTTTATTTACTTCAAGGACTTGTTATAAAAATATGAAGTACGATGAGGGGCCATAAGCGTCAACTAGTGCAAAATAGTTTCAAGGAAATATTATGACATTAAAAAGTACTAAATACAACATTAAGGCGTAATTAGTTATTTTAGTTACGGCGTAACTTAGTTACTGACGTAACTAAATAATTTAGTTACGACGTAATTGTTCGAGATCCGGATTTCGCTATACCGACATTAGTTAAGGCGTATTAGCCCCTAAGGTTATGTCAGTAACCATGTCGGGGCCTATAAATACAGACCATAAATCACGCATTTTGAGTATCTCTCTTCACCCTCTCCTGTGGGTCGATTAGGTACCACTCAAGGGCATTTTCCAAACATCAAAAGCCAATTTTGAAGGAAGAATTCACTCTGCAATCATCATCATTATTAGCTCTACATCAAGTAATTTGTATCAAACATTATATTCAATTCAATTTATGATCTATTCATTTTTGTTGGTATGATTTATTATATGTTTGGCTAAGCACACCGTGGTGCTGGCCTAGTTATGATTCTTTAATTGTTTTTTTTTTGCTTCTAACAATATTCATAATTTACTTCTAACAATATCCACAAAGTAAATTATGTAGTTGGGATAAGTCATATATTCAATTCATTGAATATCATCCGAAATTGGTATGCATTTTCATCAATATACTTTCAAGTATATTCTACCACATCTCTCAGATTTGTCTTAATTTAATGATACTCCCATATCATTAATCGACAACGGACATTTAGAATAACTTAGTTACTCACGGATTAAACATGCAAATATAGGACAACAATATTATAAATGAAAATAAACATAATCCAAACTTTATTTCATCAAAATAATAAATGTTTTACAATATCCTTTATCCAAATACTAATCACAGTTACGCATGAAACTACTAGCTAAACGAAGTCCAATTCCATTGGGAAGTCCAATAAGCTTGTCTTTAGCTAAAGCCTTAGTGAATGGATCAGCTAAGTTATCATTTGTGTGAACTTTCAATAGATTAATTTCACCTTCACGGACTTGTTCCCGAACATAGTGATACTCAGAAAATGTCCGGTGCCCTTCATGACCCGTGTTCATTGGCAAATATGATTGCGTGCGAATTGTCACAATACATATCAATAGGCGATTCAATCAAGGCATAACACCAAGCCTCGAAATGAATTTCCTAATCCAAACAGCCTCCATTGCGCTTCAGGCGCTATATATTCGCTTCGCCGCAGACATCGCATCGTACTCGCTTCTTGCTCTTCCGGTCAACCGCCTCCTCCATTGATGACAAAGACATAACCCGTCGAGACTTCAGATCATCTTTATCACATCGCCAGACGCATCACAAGAATCACAACACCAAGCTCGTGTCCGGATTTCCACCATACACTAAAAACATATCTTTGTATTCGTAAGATACTTTAGAATATGTTTAACAAGAATCGATGAAGTTCACCCGGATTCATTGATATCGACCGGTCATGTTTTGAGCGAACGCATACATCGGCCTGTGCATCTCACAAAGATACATAATAGATCCTACAAACCAAGCATAAGGAACTTTCGCATGCGTGCACCTCGGCCAGTGTTGAAGCACACATATCGCTACATAAGCCATGCTTTACTTCCATCGGCAAATATCCTTTCTTGGAATTTTGCATATTGAATCTCTTCAATATTTTATCAATGTAAGTGCTTTGACTTAAACCAATTAACCGCTTTGACCTATCTTGGTAGATCTTGATTCCCAGAATGTATGCAGCTTTTCCTAAATCCTTCATGGAAAAACACTTCCCAAGATATGCCTTAACATTTTGCAAACTTGGAATGTCTTTTCCCATAAATAATATGTCATCGACATAAAGAATCAGGAAAATTACATCACTCCCACTAACTTTGTGATATACACATGGCTCATCAAGATTTTTAATAAATCCATACCTTTTGATTTCTTCATCAAATCTTTTATTCCATTGCCTTGATGCTTGCTTCAATCCATAAATGGACCTTTGAAGTTTGCATACATGGTTTGGAAATTGTGGATTCACGAACCCCTCAGGTTGCTTCATATAGATGTCTTCATCTAAGCGACCATTCAAGAAGGCGGTTTTGACATCCATTTGCCATATCTCATAGTCATAGTATGCTGCTATAGCTATGAGAATTCTAATAGCTCTAATGTCCGCTACAGGAGAAAAGGTCTCCTCGTAATCAATGCCATAAGTTTGAGTAAAACCTTGCGCAACTAGACGAGCTTTATAGACATGTACATTGCCATCCATGTTAGTCTTAATTTTATAGAGCCACTTACTTCCAACCACCTTGGCGTTTGGAGGTAAATCGACCTCTACCCAGACTTCATTTTCTCTCATGGATTGCATTTTCCCATTCATTGCAACTTGCCATTTTTCCTTATCAGGACTTGCCATGGCAGCTTTATAACTAGTAGGCTCTCCAAGATCTCCTAACATAGTTTCCTCAACCTCTACTTTAAGACATAGACGTTAAGGTGCACGCGTAGTCCTTACAGATCTATGAACAAGAATCACTTCAACTTCTACCGGAAGTACGTTAGTGTTTTCAGAAGGTAATGCATCTTCTTGATCATCTTCCAGATCATAAACTCTCCCACTGAATTCTTGAGATACGAGATCTCTTTCAAGAAAATCTCCATACCTAGCAACAATTACTTTATTTTCAGATGGATAGTAAAAGTAGTAACCCATAGTTTCCTTAGGGTATCCTACGAAGATACACTTTCTGATCTTTGTTGGAGTTTATCTCACGAGTCGCGTCTAACATACGCCTCGCCACCCCTGCACCTTTAAATAAGACAAAGTTAGAGCTTTACCATGCCATATTTCATATGGTGTCTTATCAACCTTCTTTATGGGAACCATATTTAGAATGCACAGCAGATTCTAAAGCATAATCCCAAAAGGATAAAGGCGGTAGTAAGATTAAACATAGATCGATCATGTCCAACAATGTACGATTTGCTCTCAGACACACCATTTTGTTATGGAGTATATGGAGAAGTGAGATTCGGACAATTCCATTCTCGCCTAAGTAATCTTTAAACTCTTGGCTTAGATACCGCCTCCTCCATCGGATCGAAAAGCTTTAATCTTCTTTCCCAATTGCGGTTCTACTTGACTTTGAAAACCTTAAATGTTTCAAACACCTCATGTTTATGCTTAAGTAAATAAACATTACCATAACGGTCAAATCATCAAGAAGGCTAAGTAGCTAATACCTCTCTTTGACACATGTCTAAGTGGTCCACACACATCAGTATGAATAAGACCAAGTAGATCAAGCCTCTCCATATTGCTATGAAAAGGTTTCTTCGTCATCTTCCCGATATGCATGACTCACATTTATCAAATGATTCATCATTCATATTTTGCAAAGCCCTTCATGTTGCAAGACTTATGCATGCGAGCCTTGCCTATGTGAGCAAGTCTACAATGCCAAAGATAAGAAGAATTCAAGTCTAACTTTATCTTCTTGTTAATGCTAAACATCGAATTATTAATATTGTTAGATTCATTTCCAATCACATCAATTTCAAACACACCATTCACAGTGAATTGCTTTAAAATAAAATACACCATTTAAAGAAACATCAATTCCATTACGTGAAATAGTATGAGTAAAACCATCATCCAACAAAACGAAAGGAAACAACACCTCTAATTATAGAAGGTGCGTAATGAAAATTTTTCAATAATAAGACTAAGCCCAAGGCAATACTAAACTAAACGTCCCTATGGCTTCATAGTGCATAGCGCCATTTCCCACGCAAGATATTGCTCCCATAGGCCGACTTCCTTCCGCTCTAAATCCTCGGTGTATTACAAATGTGAATACCACATCCAATATCATATACCCGTGAATTTTGTGATTTAGAGTAATAATTCAATGACAAATAAATTACCGTAAGAACCGGCGCCCATGGACCCTTCAGACTTCATTTTATTTGCCCGCAATTCATCAAGATAGAGCACAATTTCTTCCAATGCCCAACGCCTAACTGTGGTGGCATGCTTGATCCTTTTAGGATTTTCCTTCCTAGGAGTAGGTTCTTTGGTTGTGGTTGATAAGCCATAACCGGTTTGCCTTTGTCAACCTTTCCTTACCCTTCCCTTCTTGTTGTTTGCACTGCGGTTTTGGCTTATTAATCCTTCCACCAATAGCAAGTACCGGCGGAGACCTTTTGAGGAAACCCTTTCTCATAGTCAATTAGCAATGCGTGTAGGTCAAGAATCGTCTTCCCCACATGCAAGTGCATATTGAAGTTTCGACAAAACCATTAAAATCCTTGTTAAGGATCTATTAATCGATTCACGGCCATGTCATCATCATAAGTTTTGCCAAGTGCCTTTAGCCGGTCCATGTAACCTTTCATTTCCAAAGACATGAGCACTCACGGGTTTACCTCTCCCTCTGATTTAGTGTAATCGTCGGTCAAGTCATAAATCTCGGAGCGGTGGTTTCTCAAACATAGTTCAAGTTCATTGAGCATATTATATGGAAATAATGTTCGAATCGCTTGAAGAGCGATTCCATTGTTCCCAACATAAGACAAGCCACATCATTATGACGCTTATACTCGATTTCAACTCGTCTTTTTAGCTTGAGTAGTCAGTAGGACCAGGTTGGTTCGTGAGGCAAGGTTCATAAAGATATTTCAACCGTCGGAACTCTACAGACGGTTCTCAAAAGCGGTGCCAATCATTGAAATTCTTAGAGCGACCAACTTTTCTCGATCAAAAAGCTTTTGAAAGCGAGAACTTAGTGCGATGTTAGTGTTATCGTTATTTTGAGCCATTTCTACGGAAAAAAGTTCAAGTATTAGTATTTTCGATAATACAACTTTTCAAGAAAACAAAATATACCCAACGGTAATATAAACATATAACCATATAATTTTCTCGAAAAAACTAGGATCCAATTATCATAGTTTCATTACATCGATTGATCTCGCTAGTAACGAAGCATATAATAAGGTAATCTGTTCGAACATTAATTGCAAACAATTTCCAACTCCTAGATCATTATGGGATTTATATTTTCCAACGCTATTGCAAATATAAACATGTTTCATCCCATCTTATGCCATTGAGTCCAGTTCTCACTTCTACTCAACTTAAGTGTCTAACTTAAGAACTGCAAATATGTCCATGTAAGGTCGACTTTACATAGAGATTTACCTCTCCTCACAATCTAGCCAAGCTTGTCATGACGTAAATTGCAACTTCAAGTGTTCCTTTTAATTAGATGGCACATAACTTAATTTAAAAGGGTACCAATTTTGATTTTATGGTCAAATCAAATATGTACAAAGATGTCATGCATTCATCTTGTAGCATAAATTTAATAAAAACTTTTATTACCAATTCATAAAGATCAAATTATCAAAGTTTTGATTGAGGTATTGGGTTCACCAATCAAGGAATTTAGTGTTAATTATCGTCCATTATATCGTACTTTTGCATAAGTGTAAACACTTAGTGTTTCGGTAATTACCATAGAAGTGGGCGATGAAATTAAAACTAATTCGCCCAAGACGAGTTTGCACATTTTATGGCTTACTAAGTAGCTCCATTCGAACTTATGGGGAGAGGACCTGTGGCGTAAAGCATAACCTTAGACCTCCTTTCAAAGTGTATTGTGCACTTCTTTATTAACCCTTTATAGTTCATTCTAGTGGGTGAGCCGTTCGCACCATTTGGACCAAAATCACCAATCAATTAAACTATTGAAAACTTAACTCTTCCAAAACAAATCAAATTTCGCCATTGTTTAGTCCAGTATTATTTTTCTATTCAAAATTACCATTTGCTTAAACTCTAACATAATAAACAAACAAGTAACAAATAAAAATAAACTACTAAAAACAATGCGCATATAATAAACAATTTATCGTGTAAACAAGTAGCCACATGCAACTTATTTGATAAAACCTATTAATAATCAATATCTAGGTTAAATTAATGTATATATTAATTAGGGCTTTCACTCTCTCAATTGAGAGTGAGCCACATACATCGAAGAATTGATTGCGTAAACCCATAATTAATAATATACCAAATTGCACATAATTGATTCATTAATATATATATATAATTGGAGTCTTCCCCAATTCAAGATTTATCGCAAATAAATATATCTTAACAATTAAACAATATCAAAGTAACTTATCCATGACTAACATGCATGTTCCATCATGGATATATCATAACAATTATACAAATAGTCACAAGATCGCATATCAAAATTCCATGACACATAACAAATTATTCATGAATTAATCACGTAACTAATATATTAATTCTAGGTTTTAATAAGGTTAGCAAACAATTTTCAAAACCCTAAAAATTTATATATGTGTCGACTTAAAAAAAATATAGGGTACGCCCCAATTAAAAAAAATCGGCCAACAAAATTAAAACATAAACCCTAGATTAAACATATCAAACAACATACAATTATTTGTTTTATTACGCGTTAATGTAATTAATTACTCATTAAAAACCAATGACTCGTGATGCCACTATTGGAATTAGATAACATGACATTCAAATAAATAACCACAAAACATCAAAGTATTCAGGCGGAAGCGTATATGATTTATTAATGAACAATTAATTAACATAAAACAATATGCGTACCTTTTCTTGATTCTAGCCGAACAAGAATCAAATCCACAAACTAGCAATGGAAGAACCCTAATTTGATTTAATTAGGATTATATGAATTACCCTCACTGCTTTGTAATTCAATCCAAGAATAACAACAATATTGTGTTATTACCACGCTCTTGTACACGTGATTTAAAACAAATTAAAGTAATGCTAGTTTTATCAAACAAAATAACTTTATTTTGGAAAAGGTTTAGGATCGACACCTATGAAGGGTGGCCGATCGGTTTGAGCAAAAAAAACACACACAAACGTTTTAGGGTTTTAGCTTATAAGTACAAGAGATGCAAAACACAAGACCCCTAGCCTTGTATATTTGTACTAAACTAAACTTGGTGGACAAGTTAGAGTTTGATATGGGTTGGGTTTGGGTTCCCTATGGCCCATCGGTTCTAAGCCTCACCAAGGGGATCCGGAAACTTCCCAAACTTTGCATTCTAGTCCTCTTCCAAATACATTTAACACCCGTTAGTCCATTACATTAATTGCTTAACGTCCGTTAGTTATTTCGTTTAATAAATAAATAAATACAACATCTATATTTAATTATTTAACTTCAATTCTCATACGTAAAGTGTGCAATCCCGTGGTCTCGAGTTCGATCCTAACTCACGTGTACTAATTTATATCCATAAAACTAACACAAGTCATTAGATGCATTTATGGTCTCGATGGGGGGATACATACTGCTTCTAGTAGTAGCCTTAAACGTACTACTTAGGGGTCCATTATCCGTTCAATTACTAGTTTCAAGCAAAAAGGCATTGACCTCATTTTTATTGTTCTCGCAAGATTGGTAATGGGGCGAGCACTCGGTTTTGGGTTGACATTTGGTGTGGAGTACAGCCATTAAAGGTCTTATTTCCCCGTATTTTTCTTCTCGATTTAAACAAAAACTGCTACGTTTCAGATCGTATTCGCTCCCCTAACTGGTCCATGTTTCTTAGACGTAATCCGAGAAGTGGAGTGGAGGCTTCTCAGTTTACCACCTTAATGAGCTCTATTGATGGTACGTCTCTTACAGGTCAAAGGGATTCTTGGCATTGGATTCTTGGATCTTCTATGGGTTTTTTGTTGTTTCCGTTCGCCTTTTAATCGACTCTCACACTTTGGACACGGACATTGTATCCACTTGTTGGAATAAAAACATTCCAATTAAAGCCAATGTGTTTCTTTGGAGATTGAAGCTTAATAAGCTTCCGTCCAGGATGAATCTCGACAGAAGAGGTATTGAGGTCGATTCTATTCTTTGTCCAACTTGCCTTATCGATATTGAGACTGTTAATCATTGTTTCTTCAAATGTGGTTTGGCTAAAGACTTATGGACCTCTTGACAAATGGTGGGAGTTGGATATTCCGATCTGTGGTAATATTGTCGAATGGTATGATTGGTTAGATTCTTTACATGTTTCGTCTAAGGTTCGGTTGGAGCTCAAAGTGTGGGGGGGAACCCTTATGTGGATTACTTGGTTCTACCGAAATCAGCTGATCTTCTCAAGCTCCACTCCTAAGAAGGCAACGTTATGGGATTTCATAGTTTCTCATTCTTTTTTGTGGATTTCATCTAGAAATCCTAAGTGTAATTTGAATCTGGTAGGGTGGTTGAAAAACCCGTTAGTTTCAATTTCTTCTATGTAGTCCTTTTCTTTAGCTTTTGCTAGTTTTAATAAAAAGCCGCCGTTCCAAAAAAAATTTGATGCAACATGACAGTTGGAAATATAGCATTAATTTTGGAGAAAGCAACTTATTTTGACTATAGTTTCTTCTTTGCCATTGACTTGGAAAAGTAGAAGGTTATATTCTGATTTTTCACTACTTTATTGGCCATTAAACAAATAACATCAATAATTTGTACTACTTCCTCCAAAAATCTTACTTTTCATATGCGCAATTTCACTTATATGCTTACAATGCTCTTTTTTGTGTTATCAAAAACAATTACTATATATAGTAAAAGCAATTCAATACGACGTCACTTCACTTGGCCCATTTCATGTTATACTTTGGTCTGCCTTTGTTGGCCCGTTTGCCTTTTGTTCTATTCTCCACCGCTTCATCTTTTTGGTTCTTATCAATATTTGGTTCTTATCAATACATATCTCGAATCTTCTTGATTGGGTATCACCTACCTCTCTCTAAAACCAGATCTCACCCACCATCTTTTGCTTCTGTGTGTGATGACCCAAGGGGTTTGTTTGGTGATCGCGGTTTCGGTGTTACGATGCTATTTGTGAGTGGATTGATTGAATGGGTAGTTGGTTCCAGCTGCTCTTGGTGACTATTTTTTGGTGTTACGATGCTATTTGTGAGTGGATTGATTGAATGAGTAGTTGGTTCTAGCTGCTCTTGGTGACTATTTTTTTAGGTTAATAAACCTAAAAGAAAGAAGGTATATGTTTTTATGTTTCAAAGTTTATAATTTTTGGTGTTTCTAAAAGGTGTTGTTTAGTTTTTTTTTTTGATTAAAACTGTTTTTAAAATCGATTTATGTTTTTTACTTTGGTATGTCCAGTGCGCTATAGTATCTTATATAAATGATTGGTGTGGAATTCCTAATGTTGTCTGTCATGGGTTTCTATATACAAAGCATCTTATATAAATCATTGCCGGTGGAATATGATGGCTTAAAGCGGCTGTCTTGGGTGGCATCATGGTTACATCGTTGTTTCGACCATGTCGGTCAAGCTGCACCCTCTTATCCTGTTACGCATTTGAAAATATGAGTGTGCTAGATGTATGTTGCGGCCACCTTAGCTGAATTTGCAGCATCGATGTTCGTTTTAATTGTGGCATTTAGGGTGTATGCTGACATTTTGGGTTTTTTAATACGTTGAGTATATTGTAGGCGATGATGAGATTTGTCAGCCTTCGATGTTTTTGTAAGTGTTGTATGCCAAAACCCATATCTTGGCGTGGCGACCGGATTGTTGCAGCCATGGGGTTTTGGGTACCACTTCCATAATCGCTGGCCTGAGCCTTATGTCGATGTGGGCTTGAGGAGGATTTGGATGAAAGAACTTATGTTTTGTGCGCGTAGCTTATTGACGGGATGTTGGCATGGCAACCGAACACGTGTTGTGGTTGCAGCCATGGAGTGTATTTTGTTCGTACATTATAATTCTGTACGTGTTTTTTTTAGACAATGACAAGAAAGAGAAAAGTAGAATTGAGATTATCCGCATCTTGGCAGGGCAAGTTTCTAACTTTGCAGCCACGGCGGCTTAGTCCACTTTCTATGAGTCTCAATTAAACGTAGCTTACCATTCAAATGAGGCTATGATGATTGATTCACGATAAATGTAGATAATTGAGATTGTCCGCATCTTGGCGGGGCAAGTTACTAACTTTGCAGCCATGGCGGCTTAGTCCACTTTCTCAATTGAAATGAGGCTATGCTGATTGATTCCGCATCTTGGCAGGGCAGGTTACTAACTTTGTAGCCATGGCGACTTAGTCCACTTTCTCAACTGTTTATAAATCTGAGCCTTTGACTATAGTGCGCTGGACATTGAAACCATTATATTTTATTCAGTCTAAAAAATATATATATATCTGCAGGCCAACCTTATTGACCCGGCAGGTATGATCATCGTGAAAATGTTACGCAAAAGTAATTCTCGATAAATGTTATATAGTCGTAATTGGCTTGGCAATGCTGATCCATTTTCTGCATTCATGCTTTTTAGGATCGCCGTCTAATGATGCCCATATCTTGGCATCGTAGCCGCGTCTATAACGTGGTTGCAGCCATATCGGCTGTTTCTTGACGGTCCCTTGCTTGAAAATCTTAGCCCGCCATTATAGCTACTCATCCTCGTGCGAGTAAACATCGGTTCATCATCATTTTATGATTCGCTTAGTTAGCTAACAACTATTATGGGCCATGGTGGATTAGTCCACTTTCTCGATTGTTTATAATCGATCCTTTGATAATGCTTTTAGATTGTTATTTTCTTTTACGCTAAAAATGAAGATTGTCGATCTTGGGTTGCTTATACTTTCGACATACATGTTAGATATACGTGGAATGTGGTAGATTAAACGTATCTTGCCATTCAAATGAGGCTATGATGATTAATTAATGACAAATGTACACAATTGAGATTCTCGCATCTCGCAGGCAAGTTACTAACTTTGCAGCCATGGCGGCTTAGTCCGCTTTCTCAAATGTTTATAGATCTGAGCCTTTGACTATAGCGAGTTGGACATTGAAACCGTTTTATTTTGGGTTAATAGATGAGATCAGTGTGTGTGTGATTTCTGGGTTTCTGGATCAAGAGAGAGAGCCTGTGGATGTGATTTCAGAGTCCTGTACACGTGTTTTAACGCGTGTGCATGCCAAGTGAAGTGTCAGTGAAGTGACGTCGTTTCAAATGTGTTTTAATATATATAGTAATTGGCGATGATGATCCATTTTCTGCATTCATGCTTTTTAGGATCGCCGTCTACTGATGCCCGTATCTTGGCATGGCAACCACGCCTATAACGTGGTTGCAGCCATGTCGGCTGTCTCTTGACGATCCCTTGCTTGAAAATCTGAGCCTCGGTTTTCATTGTAGCTACTACTGTTCCCTGTCTGAGTTAACATCGGTGCATCATCATTTTATGATTCGTTTAGTTAGCTAACAATTGTTATGGAAATGTATATGGCTAACGTACCTTGGCGAGGTTACCACATAAAAAACTGTCTGAACCCATGCTAGCTGGTATGTGTCGAATCCTCCCAGGTAGGTTTTTATGTTTCTCTAACTTAGAAACACAAATAACATTTCTGCAACTAATTTGTTGGTTTTACGTTTAATTGTGTTTATTTTTCCAGGTTTCGAGGTTCAAGATATTCGGTATTGAAGAAGGACAGCGGGAAAAAGTTGGTAAAGACCAGCGTCGAAGTAAATGGAAATCTTCAACCACGTGTAAGTTTTCGCACTACTGCAAAAAACTATTTATCAGCAACTAATTACATAAATTACCAGATAAAAGCTTTTTACCAAGATGCGGGTCCAAAAACTGGTTTAAATAGCTTTTTACTCTCAGCTGCAATTATCACTTTATTTAAACATTGCTATTCGACGTCGTTTAAATAGCTTTTTACTCTCAGCTGCAATTATCACTTTATTTATATTAGTTATAAAAGCTTTTTACCAGAATAAATAATAAGGTTTTACGCTTTTAGCTCACACTATAGGCTATTATTATGCACTTATAGCTTTCTTTTGCTGCTATCTCTTAGAAACTGGCAACAACCGTCAAGTAAGAATCAGGATTATTGAAAGCTTAAATTGGAAAAACGCGTGCTAGGCTTTTACAACTCAGAAAGGTAGCCGAATTCGTTTTTCACCAGACGGAAATAGGAAGGGGACGGGTGACACAGACCTTGGAAGAAAAACTACAAAGGGTATAATTTCTTTTTTCTTTTAATTTATCGCTTTCAATATCGACATTTTGTGCTTATGGATTTAGCTTTACGTAATTTTTTGTTGTACAGGCGAACAGACATAGATCAGCAGATCGGTGTAAAATGGCAGGTTGTGTTAGGTAATGCGTTGAAATGAGTATGCTTGGTTCGAGCCCGTTCCAAGCACAGTCACTGGTGGAATGGTTAAGGTACTAGGGTTAGATCAAATTTTGAAACAAAATAATGTAGTAAGTAGAATCTATTGAGATTCATCATTTTCGATAACATATAAGCTTATCCCAAACACCTTCTTGATATATATACAGATATATCTGGGCTAGAGAGAACGCGGAAAAAGGTACAAGGTGGTTGCTACGAAAGTTAATGAGAGTTTAACGGATGCCAAAAAGGTACTTACGATTAAATGTTACTAAAACATGTAATATGTTTATAGCCTAACCTACGCATCATCAAGTTAAGTGGGTATTTGGGTTAGCAATTTTAATTGGCTTACGAGCGTTTTTTTTTTGTTAAAAACCAGATAAGCTCAGTTATTTGGTGTAGCAGGATGACCCGTAACATTTTTATACCAGAATATAGGATTATAGTACATCGTTTGTTAATATATGTAAATTTATCCATTGCGCCAACATTACTTCCATCAGTGGCAACAGTTGTTTTACTTACGGTCAGTGTTAAAATTTTATTCTGCAGTGCTGCAAGGTAAAAAGACGTTCATATTTGCCATCACCTTCTCATACCTGTGAACGCATATGATGTGTAAACAGACAGAGCGTGTGGTTACTTATTCGTTTTGTTGCTGCAGATACACCATCTGGGATTCAGCTCAGGTATGCTTACCTTTGTCATGAAAGCCTGTTAGGATTTCTCCCAAATATTCGATTTTCGTTAAGGATACAGGAAATTTTTTCTAATTGAATTGAGCTCTAAATTTGATAAATGTTCCTTTTTGGTTACATTGGCTAAAATTTGTGTGAATTGAGACTGGTGTTGTTTTTTGTTCGTTGGTCAGTCAAAAAACTCAAAAAACTCCTTCCTGCTACCTCTATCTATAATCTGCTATGCGGTTGATATTTCAGTCAACAACAAAAATCCAAGTAAAAAAGGCTTCATGAAATCTTGAATGTCAAGTAGTTGTTTAGAATCTTATATTTGAAGAAGCTTTACTTCGGCAATATTGTTTAACTTAGAATGGCTTTGCTCATACAGGTTTCTGATGCCATTGTTTCTTCCCTGTTATAGGCAAAGGAACCCCGATAAAGCAGGTCATGAGTAAGAGCAAGATGATACTATAGCTAATAGAAGGAATTCCAGCAATGTTGAAAGGTGAAGTTGCAATGGTAACTTTTTGTCGAGTGTAACGTATATCTGAAGTTAATTAATTATTTTCAATCAATATTCGTTATCAACCTCTACACCATCAAGTTTAAGCTCTTTAATTTGGGTTTTATGTGGTTATCTATCGTTGGAATTTTAATTTTTCCAGTGTCTGCTTTTATCTAAATTGTTGTGCCTGACATCTAAGTTGAAGTTTACATACTTTTAACGTTTTTTCGTTACATAAATTACCAAATAAAAATGTCAAAAAAAAAGCTCCGCCGCAACGCGGCGGATGGTCGCAATACTCGTTGCTAATGATTTCAGCAAATCATTAGAAGGAAAAGCTTTGTGTGCAATGAATTGGTGAGGGAGATAGAAATGCTTCTTAAAATCATTGTACTTGTGACGACTTCAGAAATATTTCAATAAGTAGTATATAGCCGCAAAATGCTTTAACACACTTTCATAACTTCAATTCGTATATCATACATATATTTTGGAGCTAGAGTTTGTTGAATCTTAAATGAGATGGACTACATGTTTTATATAAAACATTCATGACAAAATATTGAAACAGCATACATTATAAGTATGGTGGTTGTACTCAAAATGACGATGCTGTGAGATCAGAGACTGAATGATGCCCTCAACATGATAACTCCTGAGAAACTTCTCTCATTGTGGGTCGGACCTTTGGATTTGTGAGAACACATGACAATGCTACCTGACCAACACGGATGATTTCTTTCTCAATAAGCCTATTGGTCGGATAAGAGAGTCGTTGGTCTAATATATTTTCCAACATTGTACCACGATTTGTAGAATAGTTGAGAGATGACAGGAGGTCTCCTGGATGCTTACCTCCAATTGTTTCAAGAGCAACCACTCCAAAGCTATAAACATCACATCCTTCATTCACAATCATGCTATATGCAAGTTCTATATGATCACATGTACCAAGTTATTGTTAGTGAAGATCTACTGACTTGTAGATATAAAATTAAGAATCATAAGAACATGTATACATGATTACATACCTGGGGCAATGTATCCTAAAGTTCCAGCGATTACTGTTTGGTTAGATGAATCAGGATCAAGCAATCTGGCTGCCCCAAAGTCGGCAACAAATCCTTCCATTTCCGAATTCAAAAGAATGTTGTTACTTGATATGTCCCGATGAACGATAGGTGGATTGCAATCATGATGCATGTAAGCCAGAGCATGTGCGACATCTTTTATAATATTCACCCTCTTCATCCAATCCAATTTAACAGCGAGTTCATCATCGCTCAACGCGCAAAATAGACTCCCCTTTTCCATGTATTCATATACAAGGAAGTTGCATTTGTTATGCAAACAAAAACCGTAAAGTTTCACAATGTTTTTGTGTCTTAGGTTAGTTAACACTTGGACCTCATTTTTGAAACTCTGGTTAAATATCGGTTGCTCAGCCTCAAACCGATGGAGTTTTTTCAACGCAAAAGTTTTACCGCTAGGTAGTTTTGCTTCATAAACACTACCATAGCCACCAGTCCCAATGCAGTATTTGAGGTCAAAATCCTCTGTGGCATTGATGAAGTCTTTATATGCAATTGTTCCATCATAATTCAATATCGAGCACACGTCTCCATGTTTTATAATTTCTATATGGATTTTATTCTCGGTAGCTTTGTGACAGCGGTAGCACACATAACCAAGAAGCAAGAAGCAAATCCCAACAATGACCGGAAGAATAATGGCCAAATAGTCGACTGATTTCTGGATCGGAGGATCATTGGGAACAATTGTGGTGAGATGATTCTGAGACTGATTAAAGAACTCCAAATATGGGAATTCCCATCGATCAAGTGCTTCTCCAACAAAATTATTACTACTAAGGTCCAGGTACTCTAATTCATTGCAAACCTTTAGTGATTTGACAACTCCAGTCATGAGATTATTAGATAGGACTAGATGTTTTAAACTACAGGGAGTTTGAAATGACACGTTTCCTGACAAGTGGTTTGATGACAAATCAAGATAAACGAGTTTTGGTAACTTTCCAAATTCATGATGAACAGGACCCACAAGACGATTATGATTTAGGTCGACATGCTCTAAGTTCATCAAGTGTGTTATATCTAGAGGAATGATGGCACTAAAGTTATTCGTGTCAAGGTTTATAATTTTCAGTGCACTTAGATTACGAAAACTTGATAGAATAGGACCACTGAGATTGTTGTCACCAAAGTTCAGTACCTCTAAGTTTTGCAAGTTACTTAGTTCTTGTGGGATGGAGCCATTTAGTTTGTTGGTTCTCAAGTCCAGATGGGCAAGATTAAACATGGAACCAAGAGATGAAGGGATGGTACCAGTAAAGTTGTTTCGACTAAGATCCAGGGAGGTGAGATTAACCATGGAACCAAGAGACGACGGGATGGGACCAATAAAGCTGTTTCGACTAAGATTCAGGTAGGTGAGACTAACCATGGAACCAAGAAATGAAGGGATGGGACCAGCAAAGTTGTTTCGACTAAGATCCAGGTAGGTGAGATTAAACATGGAACCAAGAGATGATTGGATGGGACCAATAAAGTGGTTTTGACTAAGATTGAGATATGACAAACTCTTCAAGTTCCCTATCCGAGATGGGATAGTACTCATGAAATTGTTTCCAGAAAGATCAAGTTCTACTAATTTGGTAAGATTAGTGAGTGAAACAGGTAACGTACCGGTTAGATTGTTCCCACGAAGTGAAAGATGGGTCAGATTTGATAGCATACCAATCTGTTCTGGAATGCTTCCTTCTAAGCGGCAGCTTTCAATAACCATGCGGTCAAGGTTCGGAAATGAAGAAAAGCCAAGGTTTCCGAGATCATGAGGAAAATCATAATAATAGTAGTTACCACAATTAAACTCTACTGAAACGACACTTCCTGCATCATTGCAAGTGATTTCATACCAAGTGCAATGATCTGAAGCATTTATACCCCGCCAACCCGCTAGAAAATTATTAGCAATCGTATTTGGTAACACCAAAACAAGCATCATAAGCACATAAGAAAAAATGCGCATACGATCACATGTAATATATTTGGAGGAAGTAGACAACATTGTAAATGTTTGTTTAACTATTAACCACTGAAATTAATCATGCATGATATGCTACATATAGAATCATCTACTTTTCCAAGTCAACAGCATATAGAGTAAACGCTTTGTGGAAAATTTCTAACCCATCTTAAGGGTTGGGCTTAGCTTTCACATTAAAACAAGTGGTTCATGTATTTATTTCAGCTTTTGTAATTTTAAAGACTTTGTTATAAGCAAAAAAAATATCTTCTATAAACAATATAGTTTCCATTCCAAGTATGAGAATTCTAATAATCTATTACTGCGAAATTTGTATTTTTTGTGTTTTTACTCAAGGAATTTAACCACAGTAAACAACTATCTCGTGATTATTTGGCATGAAAATATTCAATTTTTCAAACATCTTCATAATTTAATGCTTTTGAGTTATATGAGATTTTATAAAGCTTCATGAGGTTTATCAAAAGATTTATGAGTTGGTTACACGACTCAATTATATGAAGATGTGAATTTTAGAACGCGAGGTTTATCATAAGGTTTATGAACCCTTTTAAAAGTGTAGTGTAATGAATGTCCTAAGCATAAATGAAATAAATGATGATATATGGTTACTAACGAGTTGGACGTCGGTCCGCCGCGTTGCGGCGGGGCGCCGTAGATTTGCACTTTTGAATATTTTGATATTTTTCGGGAGAATTATAGTATAGTTGTTTTGTTAATGTTTTATGCTATGTTTCTATATAGCAATAACGGCTTTAGTATAGTGTTCCGTCGCGGTGACGCGGTGTGTCGTTGACCATTCTGTAAACTATTAAGCCAAATTCCAAAGTTCTGATCTACAAATGTAATATAATTTATGTAAGCACGTTCAACCCATTGATGCATATATTGAAACGACTTTATTGCTAATGCATAAACTTTTTGGTTGAAGACAATATCCAAACATATTGGTAAAAAATTTTGAGGTACAAAATGTATTTGTTCAAACCAAGTATAAAATAAGGACATTAGACCTATGGGTTTAGCAAATTCTAATATCTTACAAATAAGATCTCCAAGATCCTCATTGCATTCCACCTAGTCTTCCGCAAAGAATTGACAACTTTATCAAACACGTCGTAGATCAAATAAAAAATAACTAAACTGAATGAACTCGCTGAATGACTTTCGAACACATGGTCTAATATCCAACACAAACGTAGTTGCTCGCTTGCACATTTATCTCTAACCTGTTGGGAATCAAAGTAAAAAAACTGTTAGACTTGTCGTGCAGCAGTATACAAAATCAAGTCAAAAGTAGAGAACAAAAGATGGTTTATAATTCAAACAAAATGGTGACTCGGCTGGTTCCCCATTGAAGGAACAGCATAATGAATAATTCATTATGAATCAACAACACCGATTTTCTCGTGTGTAGACTATCAGAAAAGGGTTTAGCGATTATTGTTACAAACCCATATTCTAATGTGAAACTATAATTATCTAATCTACTAAGTCCTGCATTTCATTACACGAATTAACAAAGCATCACGTCAATTAAAAAAGTAAGCACAAAGTTACCTCAACTACGAACCTTCTGTCCAGCTCTGTAAGGCAAGCGCAGCAGGATTCCGAATGAAGCATGCATACGAATCTGTATTATGCATCTCATCCAGTTGAATTAGTTATTCGGCTTAGCGGTTATCCACCATCGGGTATCCTCCGAATCACAGTATCTGAACAACACCCTGTTAACGACAACCTTGGGCTACAACCCATCTGAAGAATTTATCTGGTTCCAACTGTTTGGTAATTCAGCGATATGGGGTATAAGTTTCAAACATCTTTAAAGATTGCACACAAAATTGGTAGCAAGCAAATTGACAGGATTTTGTATATCCTTTTGGTGAAACAGGTTGTTTGCTCGAGATGAGTCAGGTTGCTGAGTTATGTGCTCGCGAAAAGTCTCAAATCATGAAGAAAGTACTGAAACTCAAATAAGTTTATGCATTTTTATGCTTTATGTATATTTAGTTTCTGTTACCATCTGTAGTCTACTTATCTAGTTTTTTGAGTTATAAATGTTGGGGTTGATTTTTTAGTATGTTACGATGTTATTAGCAGGCCATGGTAACTATTTTAGGTGTGTCAAATTATAGTTGTGTGTATAATCTGTTGTATGTTTATGTTAACATAAATAAAAGTGTAGTTTATTATGTTAATGGATTGTCTTGGGTATAAAATAATAATCACTTTTGGTGTTTAATATTGATAGTGTTATAATATATTTGTTTAAATTTATATAAACCGTAGGTTTTTTTTTTTTTTTTTTTTTTGTAGTTTGATTTTCCGAGTATGTGGTGGACATAGGTTATGAATCTGCTTTCATTTGCCCACACAAGTATGTATTAGCTTTTTATGTTCTTTAGTTTGCATTGGTAATGTAGATTCACAACCTTTATGATACCATAGGTCGGAATTTTTGTGTTTGGAATCTAACATTGGAAAGACAACCCAAAGAGTTACTATTCTCATTTAATCAGTAACTGTGTTTGGCTTCTTTTTTTTTTTTTTTTTTTTGGGTATATAAGTAGGTGTTAGGCTGTTGATACTTTTCCTCTCATCCTAAATATTTTCCTCTCAAAACTATGTAAAAAAATGGTTTCCACTCCTAAATTTGAGCAACTAAAAGAAGCTTGTGGATCTAATGAGCTTCATCACTGCTTCAAATTCCTGTTTGTTCAAGAACAGGTTGAGAATGAAGGGTTCATCATGTTGTTGGGTGAAAAATGTGATGATGTTTGTCGCAGGATCAAAAAAAGAACTGAGTTTCTTGAAGAAGGTCAGAGGTTTAGTCTGCTTGATGATGTAAGGCCGATGGTCTCCGAGTGTGGAGGAGGCACGTGCCATCGATCGGCATATTTTGTCCGGCTTGATTGCGCCCGGATTTAGCAAGGAAGGGTTGAGAAAACCCGCATGAGTTCACGATGGAGATGTATGATTAGGGTATTCTGTTTGGTTTGTTGATGGTTGTGTGTTTGTTTGTTGGACATGTCTAATGATGTTGCATGTTTGGTTAACAGTATGTTGTTAATCAGTCATCTTGTATCTGTAACTTATATTTTATATGAATAAAAGTTATCACTTTTCTGTTTATTAGTTGTCGTATAAGGCCCAGTGGTCGTTGGATATAAGTCCCAATGTTCAAAACTCAAGTCTAACTAAAGACAGTTATAATCATAATATTACTGCTGCAGTTAATCTACCAGGTAGCCTAACACAATTCTAATACACCAATTAAGTAAATATAACTTGTTCCATAAATTGTACATATATTTAGCGTTGAGAGTTTATATACAGATATGACTCACCAAAGTTAGTTAGTTAGAAGAAATGCTAAATAAACTAAACCTAGAAATACATTCACAAACCTGTCTGCTACTTCCTAGTTTGAAGCAATAAGATGTGCACTCATAACTTGGTATTTTTATCTAAATAAGAGTATAAGAAGAAATTACCTCGCAAATCATCTTTATCTAACTTGCAACTTGGCCAAACGTCGTCTTAAGACGGTAGTTTGATCCATATTTTCTGGAATCTCCTCCAGTTTTGCTGAAACAACACCGGTTGGGCAGAAATCATAAGTGGTGATCAGTATTCGACCAAGAAAAACGATCCCAGTACACCAGGGCCAAGAGTATTTTTTTCTTGGCCGAATACTGCTCACCACATTTATTTTCTCAAAGTCAACCTGAAACAAAATAGAGAATCAGTTTAGCATTTCTGAAATTTAAATTCCACATCAACAAAATTAATACATACCGAACACCTTGACTCACCTCTGCTCGCCTGCAACTCTGCGATTTTAGCCTTCAAATTATGCAACTCACAGGTAACATTCCACTTCCTTCTTAAACATATGAAAACAAAATAAGACCCAAAGGCATCCAATTTACATTTGAAATATTTTTTTTTAAACAAAAAGGTCCATTTATCTAATGCATGTCAGTATCAGCAACAATCGATTCCATTCTAGTATTAAAAAAATGGTTTTGGAACATTGTATAATGCTGCTGTAAAACTAAAGTTAATACCAAACAGCCTTGCAGCAGAACTTTACACAGCACCAAACAATCCTTAAAGTACCACTACCAAAGTCAGTAGCAAACACACTTGATGGTCATTTCTAATCTAAGTTTACAAAATTATCATATCAGACAAACCTGAAGTTGAAAGAAATTGTCAAAAGTATATATCATTTTTAATTTATCGTTGTCGCATGAGTGTACATCCATTTATCATCCAACGGGCAAAGAATCGAAGATTTAACAAAGATAATTACGCATTAGTAGCATATATTTTAACCATTAAGGTTAATAAAGTAGGCGGGTTTGCTATAATGGCATGAAATGATAGGTTTGCCATTACCAATGTTACCCTTTTTTTTACCAGCATAATCGAGAATAAGATCATAATGTTGACTTGGGTTAAGTAATTTTAATGTATAGAATATAAAATAGCACTTTACCTGCAGTCAATAAAAAAAATCTTACGAAAAGAACATCGATACCTTGTTTATCAGTAGCAAAAGCTACAAACGCTTTGCCAATGCATTCTACCATACACTTTTCCACATTACATCAATGGGTACAACATTAAATCCCACTTACCAACTAACCAATAACACAAAACACTAAAGTTCGTTCAGCTCTAATGTAGCATAATCAAATTTCAGCTAGAAAAAAAATACCATAAACGCATGTAATCGTAGAGGTTCCTACTCAGTTTTAACTTTCTGCTGACCCATTATCCAATGTATCTGCTTCCTCTGGATTATATGAAACATTACTAGCACGTTTACTAAAAGAATTAGTTGTAGAATCTGTATGATAAAAAAATCAGTAGGTTGTGTACCCTGAATGAAGCGTGGCCTTTAGGCGCCTATTAAGGGTTCTATTACTCACTGACCTCGCATAATTTCTATGTACTGAATTATGAAAACATCATTAGTGCGTTTATTAAAGAAAAGACTAGTAAATTATGTATGCTAAGAGAGTAAGAAGCTATGTACCTTGAATGAACCGACGCCTTTTTGAACGTGTATTAGAAATGTCAAAGGCCCTTGTTTGTGAATCTGGGTGAGCTAAAACGCTATCATATGCACCTTCATACTCAGTGGCTAGTGGGAAATATAAATAGGGTATTTAGTTTTCATAATTGTAGGTGGTGGTACACATAAGATAATTTACTAACTTACTTGTTATATATGATGATGCTTCATTATCGGGAATATGTGGTCTTCTTGGAGAAAGTGTTTGAGTATATGGTCTTTTTGTTGGAAAATTTAGTACACTTGTGGGATTAGTTCACACCTTATAATGGGTTAGGAGGTACGGAGTGTACACCCATAAGGTCCATGGACACCTCGACTCTAATAGTGGTTTGTATTGGTAGTGCTAGTAGAAAATCGCATGAAAGAAATCGCTTGTGGTTTCCATCGCAAGCGATGTTCCATCGATAAGCGGTGTTTCCACAAGTGGTGTATCCACCGCTAGTGCTATGAAAGCATCGATAAGCGGTGTTTCCATCGATAGGTTGTATTTCCACCGCAAGTAGAAAATCGCTAGTGGAAAGTACCTTATGGAAAGTATCGCTAAATGACGCCATAACCGCATTATGACCACGCTTAATTGGTCATGTAACCACCAAAAGCTATAATGGGGATAATTATGAGGCGATTAATGGGCGATTAATTCTCATAATTCCATTTGACTAGCTAAGAGTAACCTCCTATAAATAGGAGATCTGTTTATGCATGAGATCTACACACGTAAAACATAGACACCGATTAGCGAAGGGTTATAGAATTGTGCCTAATTCTCTAATCGCATTTGGTCTTATCCCAAGTAGATATTCGTGATACCTGCATTGTGGTCGAATAGTTTACTTTGGAAAGTGATCACACGATTCAAGTGATATCCAGAACCACCAAGTGGTATCTCATATCACGACCTTTGTTTTGTTTCGCTAAAGGTTGAGCATATCTGCTGAATTGATTATCTTAACCCTGTTGCTGGGAGCTGATACCCCAACACTTTTGGCCCTCGAAGTAACCAAATTAGTTTGTATAATTGGCGGATCTTCTATTGTTGCACCATCACAGCTGCCATCTGGTCCGCGGAACAATAGCAAACCGTATAAGTATGAAAAGCAAAACGTATTCAAAAACATGAACCATAAAATAAATTTGTGACACACAAAATGGATCAAACATGTTCATGAACTCATTCTTTATGATTGATACCAGTAACAAAATCTTCAAAACTTACCTGCTAGTAACCATTCAATAAAACAACTTGGTAATGAACCAATTATAAATCTTATGAACCAATTTACAGTTCTAACTACGCCCTAAAAGAATCTCCAATAAAAAACAAACCAACCATAAAAAAAAGTTGTTGTTTAACTTACACGTTGAAAGTATTAAACCATATAGAAAGATATCATTCACTTTGAATCAATGAAACATCCACATATATACCTGTAGCGTCACACAACGTAAACCAAACTCTTTGCCGCTTTGAGACCTAACGGAAAATAAATAAATAAATAAATTAGTCCCCTGAAAACACAAAGCTAATCTAAATAATAATGGATTTACGCTTAAAAGGTACAATTGGATCATGATGTTTTTTGGTCAGCTAAGTAACAGGAATCGTACCGTACCCAAGCTATGGTTGATTATGTCTGAAGGTTTTCGATCGAGCCTCAATCCATCTATATTGATACAATTTTATTTGGGGATTTTTTTCGGCATCTATGATTTGAGTGGGTGTACGTGTGTGTGGAAAGTTATGGGTGTGTGTGGATTGTGTAACCTGAGGAAAGAATAGTACACGTTGATCCCAAAGTAGACAAAACGAGAAGAGCACATGTTGGGCCAAATAAGTCTGCTAATTGGTCATCGAAATGACAATTTTTCCCTCAAAACGACGTCGTTTAACACATGGTTTAATATATATATTAATTATGAAACTTTTTTTCTCTCAAAGTTATTGCACTTGTTACTTCTAGTAACACTTACAAATTAAAGAAAGTCACTAAATTGTACTTTAATCCAACATAGTAAATTTTATGTTTATGTCATTCAATCTTAATCCTTTAATTCAAACATTCACAATAGTAGAATCAGGGTTGGGTTTTACATAACGTAATCACGAAAAAAAAGAGCAGATCATTTTACGCATAATACCTCACATATGTATCTTATGAAACTTCAGACTCATAACCTCTTTACGACAAGGCCACCAAAAGATTAAACTATGAAGATTTGGGCTATCAAATAGGTTTGGGCGAATGGGTTACTTCTCATAAAGCCCATGACCACAACGACTATAAAGTGAATTGTAGCCCTAAAAAGTGAAAACTAACTCATGCACAACAACACGCATATTCACTAATCGAACAATCATTAAGTAGATATTATATTCATTCATAATTATTTTCACTTTATAAGATCGATGAATGTTGTTTGTGTACGTGTTGATCTTGCTGATTTGGAATTGCTTTTTTAGTAGTTGTTGTTGTTTTCATGAATATGTTATGCATGTTTAGCAATTAGTACAATGTTATTTTTTAGTATTATAAGCGTAGTGATAATAAAATGAGAGCAACTTCTTAAAAGAGTACAAAAACTAGGAGTGAGGTCACCATCTAAGCCAAAAAAACACATCTTCTCAAAATGATGATGTGTTAATGTGCGAATGTGCGACTCTATTGGATGTGCGACACATGTCCACATATTTATTATTAAAGTACAGTGGTAGATGCACGTTTTTTCAATTATTCTTTTTTTGTCTTATTATTACTAGTGTAAAAGGTCAAAATACCCTCTTTTTTATATGTATTCTCTCACCACCCACCTTATCTTTTCACTTTGACATTTATAACCACCCATTCATTATCTATATTCACATAACCCACGCCCTCATCATCCACTGTTTCACACATGATCAAACCCATTTTAATATCAAAAACTTGTCATCTTCATTTTCCTTTAAATATAAACATAAAACACCCATATTTATCACACTTTCTTACCCAAACAAAAAAAAATTGAGATGCATGATAAGGATGGTGGTAGCATGTGTTTATGGTTGATTGGTGGTGTAAATGGATAATTAGAGATGAAATTATGATTGGTGTCACATCAAATATGTGTTGGTCGTAGGCGGCGTCAGACGAGGTGGCGGTGGTTCGTTGGTGGTGTAGGGTGGGGGTTGTGGTGGAGACTCAAGGCTGTAATGGTGGCAGTTGATTCGTGCTTGTGGTTTGTTGAGGTTTTTTAAAATGTATCATAAGAGTTGTATAGATCTGAGATGGTGGTGGGGTTTGATAGGTGTGGTGGTGGTGGGGCTGATGAGGATGTAGGTGGCAGTGACAGTGGTGGGTGGTGGTTTATGTTGTGTGGTGGTTGTATTTTGATTATGAACTCGTCGGAAAAGTTCAAGTTGCCGGAGATGGTCAAAATATTAGTGTGAGAAACAGTAGCATATCGGAGTGTGGTGGTTGTGTGTTGGTTCTACTAAGATGGGTGTTCAACGGGGTGGCGATCGAGCAACACATCTGGTGAATAGGTTGGCCGGAATTTTTGAGAGAGAAAGAGAGGTGGTAAACAAGTGTGTGTGGTGAGAGAAATTAATTTATATAAAAGACAAGGGTAATTTGGTATTTTAATACTCTTAATAATAAGACAAAGATCAAATCAAATGTACTTTTATTATTAAAAGTTGACACTTAATGCACATTCAATTAATCGCACATTCGCATACGACTATTTCGGTAAAGATGATTTTTTTTTGCTTAGATGGTGACCTCACTAAGACTTTTTGTACTCTTTTCAGAATTTGCTCATAAAATGACAAGACAGCTTTATGTTTTAGGTTATATATGCGTATACATTAGATTCTTTTACCTAGCGGTATGTGGTTAGCTATAAGCCTAGAAGTTGTGGGTTCAAGTTTTGTCGGAAACATATGTGAGGTTTATGGAAGATAGTAGCTGGTTTGACGATTTAAGTGCTTGAATAATAGTCGTTAAAGAAAGTTAAATCGGTTGGAATGTTGTTAACCCCTGGTAACACCTTTATCGATACAATTTATATGTAGTAATACATAACGAATTCCTGAATGACCCAACCCCACATACGCTTGGGCCTTATTTGTCATCTAATAAAATCAAATGCTTAGGTACGTTATACTAAGGGTGCGATGGTCAAAATCGGACCGGACCGGCCAAGACCGGACGGACCGAAACCGATTTCTAAGATAAACCCTAGGACGAGACCGACCGAACGCGGTCGGTCCGGGCCTGGGTCCCGACCGTCCCTTCTTCGGTTATCCGGTCCAACAAGGCAATTGTCGGTTTTATCCGGACCGGACCGACCGGACGACCACTTAAATTCAGGAGATCATGACCGACCGAACGCTATATCGGTCCGTCCGGTCCGATCGATCCGGTCTGATTCGGGTCATATGCTCACCCTTACGTTATACTACACATTCACATCATTAGTTTAAAGTAAGAACTAAGAACCATAAATTAATAAGAATAAGTTTTGCATTCATACTCAGAGCATAACATTCCTCGAGAAACCGGATTCAATATATCTAAATAGATAATGGGAAGTGAATAGTGACCACGACATGTTATAAATAAAACCCATCTATTTCTTGCTACACAACACAAAAACATGTTATAAATAAACTCATTAAACCAAAACATGTTTCTAACATTTATGGGTTTCTTTGATATATTATTACGGGAAATATGATTTCTTTGATAAATCATTTAATGGTTTACGGTCCAGGTTTACCTCTATTGTTGTGGTTACTAGAGCGATGAGCCAACCCGCACCGGGTTCACGGGTTGTTATTGACTTAGAGCCATTGTTAAGAGAACTAGAATTATTTCTTGTTTCGGTTGTCCTGGTCTTCGAACAGTCGAGATGACTTAGGCGCACTCGTGATCGCTTAGATGCCCGATGGACATCATTATTCTTGTTCCTCCGACGTATCATGTGCTTCACGATGCCCGCCAAATATTCAGAGACCATATGATCATCTCGGAAGATCATTAACCAAGACATGATTGTCTCTGGTGAAACACTTTTTCCAAATAACTGGAAATGAATGTTTCACAAATTTCTTTAGAGACTTTCGAGCCGAGAATGTATAATATTTCCTAAGAAAGATTTATGTTTTCGGATGTTATTTGGAATAAAAATGTAAAGCTTGAACTGAAGATAAGTAGTGTACATAATGATCTCAGCTAGTTTGTTGATGAAGCTACAACATCAAAATATAGAAAGAAAGATCATGTAAAACACAAAAATATAATTGTATGAGATTGAGATAATGAGTAGGAGATAAAAAAATGTGAGTGAGAAAGAATCTGTCAAAGAAAGTCATTATATAGAGAAACTTAGGTTTTATGATCGCTACACAACGGTTAGATATTATAAAGAAAAATGAAAAATTTGTGTTTATGACCGTTACACAACGGTCATGGATTATATAGAGGGAAATGGTTTTATGACCGTTACATAATGTCATGCATTATAAAGAGAAATTTTGGTTTTATGACCGTTGCACAACGATCAATCATTATAAAGAGAAATTTTGAGCATGTTAAAAACGACGATGTTCCCTACACCATATTTATATATATACAATAACCAAACGAAACGGATAAGAAAATATGAACCTTAGATAGAATATTATTGAGGGTTAAATGATAGTTTACAATTGAGCATGTTATATAAGTTCAACACGCTTGAAAACCCACATTTTTTAGACATATCAAAATCTTTATATAATCTCATAAAGCAACTCATGTAAGCTTAGTCAAACACTTGGTTTGAGCTACTTGAGTCATAAAAGCTCATAAGTCAATTATATAACCTTAGCCAAACACCCTTTTATTACGACATTTTAGGTTCTCACTCTTTGCTCAAGGACCAAGCAATTTCATTGATGAAATGCACCAAAAGACTCGATATATATATATATATATATATATATATATATATATATATATATATATATATATATATATATATATATATATATATATACATATATTTTATAACAACGAAATGGCCGGAACCGACCTTTGTGTTACTATAGAAGTATTCATTTATACTCAGATAAGATTGAGACTCTAAAAATATTTTTAAGTGAAAGTAGACTCGAAAACCTTTCGGTCAATAGGTGGCACGACCTCTAACGAACCACGGTTGATCTAATAGAAAATTTAGAAAACGACCAAAATCTGCTAAGCCCTCTTGTGCACTTGATCTGTTACAATCACCTTTTTGTTTGCATTTATTGCAATTTACATTTTGATGTATATTTTTTATACAAAAGACATCATCCATTGCTCGTAAAATTGTTTAGACTTGAATGCATGATTCGTAATTGATAGTTTTCACTTGATGATTGTTTCGATCTTTTTAAACAATCACTAATCTATACTAAAACAATCAATAAATATTTGTTATAAAGGCACCTAATGCTTTATAATATTGTAGCTCTCATCATAATAGAACATAGTAAAAGGCAATTACTACATTTATCACAATAAGACCAACTTTAATAGAATAGGCATCACAAAGACAGCAAAAGTATTCATATGAATTCCTATATTTGAAGCTAATTTACAACTATATTTATTCTAGCTAACATAGTTACATCCAAATTTATAATAGTCTTTTGTATAAATTTTGAGCATGTTACAAAACGATTTAATGCTCCATACGCTATATGTGTGTATATATATATATATATATATATATATATATATATATATATATATATATATATATATATATATATATATATATATATATATATATATATATATATATATCTTTATATAATAAAACAAACCCCTAGTGGAATTTTTCATTTCAAAAATCAAACCATACCTTATTTGGTAATAATTTTAAATTTTAAATTTTTTTGAATTATGAAAATAATTAAATCTAATTATTTCTTAATTTGGCTAAAAAAATCTTTAAAAACGTTTTTTTAGTCATATGTATAAATAAACTGAAAATACACATGGGTCTGAATGCTATTTGTCATAATTCTAAGCAAAAAGTGTAAATTTATAAAAAAAAAACACGGTGACTCCCTCTCATCACCTACATTCATTCACCATTCATCACTTCCAGAATATATCCACCATTACCTCCATAAACCCAATCCCCAAATTCAAACCCAAATTGTTTTATAAATAATAATTGCTCTAATTCAAGCATTTGTTTAATTTACTACAACCTCCAATATGTTATCCATGCGTCACCACAAGACACAAATCAAATGAATGATACTTTCTCCTTTGATTGATTAGTCCAGGGCTCCAAGCATGAGCTTCTAGAGACATCCCAACAAATTAGACGATGATAATTTTAGATGAGAGTTTTTATGTTGAATTGGTCTTAGGTGTTGCAAAGAAAAAAGAATGATTATATCCAAGAAGTTCAACTGTTTATATGTAATGTTTGATTGTTTTCAATAATAAACTTTTGGAGCATGTTTACTAAATGGAGTTTGCTATACACATATTTTTTCCCACTGTCTTATCCTTCAAGTGGCCCATGATTATTAAATGTGTATGTTGATTGTGGAATGCATTTTTTTTATCTCAAGATGGCGTATTGGGTAACCATGTTCCTTTTTAACATGATATATGTTGAGGTAGCAAAATGAAGGGGTCAAGTTCAGATATGTAAATTGTTAAAGAACATAGTGTTTGGAATTGTAGAACAACTATATAGATATGACCGTGGATTTTTCTGGTGTTGTTTTGTGACTAAGAGATGCTTTGGATCATTTTCTGTTTTATCACTTTACCGATTTCCTGGTTTTTGTGTCGTTATGTTTAGTGCTATTAAAGAGAATAGACAAGTATGAATATTATTAACAACAAAAAAACAAAACATATAGAAAGTTTTGGTTTACAGTTTGTATTCAAGTTTATCTGTAATGCTAACATGTCCAGACATTTTTTTGCAATCAAATTTGCAAACTGAAGTAGAAAAGCTAAGACTTGAGTTACAAGATGCTGTCTATATGTACAATCAGGCTTGTGACGAGCTGGTCCATACACAACCCAAGGTCAGGCGTCATTCTTTATTCTTATAGCTTCCATATAGGGGACAAAATGGGTGGGGATGTTGGGTAGGCTGATGGCGTTATATTGAATGCTTTTTGGTCCGCAATTTCTAAATTTGTATCACTATTTTGAGGCTGGAATGGATGTTAGATTTTTCAAAATTGGTTATGGGAAGCATGTCAATACAGTTGTACAAAAGAAGGCTACAAAGCAAGAAACTTAACTCCGGATTAGATCAAAGCTCATGAATGCATGTTGTTACTCTTAACTTCAAACTTAACAAATTTTTTTGGGGTCACTTTTTGGTTAAATTGTTTCAGTACGGAGTGTGTAGAATGAGCACTATCGGATTTCATGTTGTGCTTGGATTGAATGGTATTTGTGTCAATGATCGTAGTATGAGTTATTTTATATAGTTTTCCTTAAGAGAGTAGTATGGCTGATTTTATGGGATGGTAATAATTTTTGTTACTTATATCTTCGTAAAAGCATTATATTAAACTATTGGTGTTTAGGAAAATATTAATACCCAAGAATGGATGTAACCAAAAAATTTAAGCACATTACAACTCTTTCGAGTAGCACATTACTCCCTTGCCCCATCTCAACTCGATAAAGATAATGATATAAGAAAATAAAAATATACTTATCCGCTTCACTATTTAACCACCATGATTAATCTTAGTTGTGCTTTTGCGAAGGATATGTTTTTGTAACTTAAACTACATAATTGTGAGTTTTATAGGGAAGTATTTGACCCAACATTTTGCAAAGAGTTTATCCAATGAAAATTGCAAATGTTTGACTTGGTCAAGTCCAATCAATTCATTTATGTGTGATTCAATAATGGAATTATCTTGCGGATGTAAGAATTGTTGATGTTGTCTAGAACATTAACAAAACTTTTCAAAAGTATTCATGGGAAATTTTTGATTACGTGAAGAAATATATGTTTGGTCAACATGGTTACGGGTATTTTGAATGGGAGTGTTTAGAGTTTATATATAGATAAGGGTGTTTGGATTTAGATTTAACAAATAAGATTATGGATAAAAATTGCAACACTAATTTTTATGTTTCTGTATTTTATCATGAGATTATATTTCCATTGGTTTAAATATGTGTTTTCATTTCTTTTCTGTATTGACATATGCTTATTGAGTTTGGTGGTCTTTGAGTTGGATTTTTGTTCTGCATATGTAGGATGCCGAAGGCGTGTGCTTATTGTAAATATCGGGAGTTATATGGGTGGTGTAGACTTGTGGCATAATAAAAATGAAAGCACTGATGAAAGCAGAAGGCTTAGAATGCTTATTAATATATTAGGGTTTCAAAAAAAAAGAATGCTTATTAATAATTGGAGTATGAGCATGAGTAAAAGATGGTTTTCTAACTCGGTGGGTGATGTAGATCCAAATATTGGATCATCTATGCATGTATTACCTCGTGGCGATCCAGATTATGTTAATCAAGGTGACCTTTGTTAATCTTTACATTGTTGTCTTCTTTATAAAAGTGTTAATTTCTACCGTTCATGTGAAAGCGGGTCAATGGGTTATTTTTATGTATAATGGGTTGGATGGATAAACTTTTGTTGGGATTTAGTAAATCCAGTACTTAAAGTGTCGGTCACCTCAAGTATGTATACTCGTTAGAAAGCTCACTTCCTTATCATCTTCTACTTACGGTTTGGTCTTGATTTTAGTAAAATCCCGCGAAAGATTCTATTTCTCGGTTTAAATCATAGACTTGTAAAATCCCGTATACTACAACATCATGACTTACACCATCGACCTCGTAATTTCGTAAGTGCTTAAATTGTATGATGTTGTGGATAACAATGATAATGTATGCTACATCGAACGATTAAAGATAATTGAATCAATCAACGAGGATGTGATATCTCCGGTTCGATCGAAAACACGTAAATGCACCACCAATGCTACAAATGCCGTGCTAAAGGAAAGTAACATTGAACCTTATCGCTTACTTCACTCTCACCTAGTTCACTTTTGTCCACAATTAGGTATCGAACATGTAGTGCCATCTTCCGTCGTGATTTACCTACATCGACTAGAAACTTGTCGTTGAACTTAGAACAATTGGAACAACAACTTGATAAAGAAAAGGTTCAAAAGGATAGTTCTAGTGTCGCACTTCGTGTGATCCACAAACAATTTCACCATTCATCGCTGGGAATTTACATCGATTATGATCAAGATGATGATGAAGTGTCTTCAAGAAACACACCGGAATGGAAATTAGCATGTTCATAGAGACACTTATCCATCTCATGGATAATGTGGAGAAGTATATTGAGGAAGTTACTCGCATGATGAAAAAGTGGATGAGTGTCTCGTGCAGTTGAGAGATAGTTATGATAAGATGGGTAATGTATCTATTGAAGAATCGGGTGTTCATTGAATGCGTAATGTCGAGACCACATATGATGATGAGTCGGGTAAAGCACCGATGATGGATCAAGAGACACCGAATACGAGGCTCGAGATAGATAAGCTTGACACACCCGAGGTCCAGCTACTCTTGTTACACATGATGCGAATGCGATATCGACAAGAAATTGAGCAGTGTCATGTAATGAGGTACCCTTTATCGCTCAACATAGTGCATCCGCTAAAATACTTAAACAACTGATTCATGATGTCGAACATGACTTTCATACATGTTCATTACATTAAGGCCGAGTCCGAGATTAAGTGTTTCAAAACAAAAGATAGGATTGATAAGGCTTTTGATGAACTTTCAAACAAATTCTCAAATCTTGAAAACATTGCATTTCATCGAAATCGCAATACGTAGTAAAGAAGAAAGTTTTCAACTTAACAAACCATGTAAAACCGAACTTCCCGAATTCCGTGAATTTTGAAATTAACACTTTGAAAGCTCACCAAGACAAAGAGTCAACCATTTACAATCAAGAAACATATTTGCCTTGAATGAGAAAAGTAAATTAGTCATGAATACACAAGACATTGATGCTATTATAACAAGAAATAATGAACTCACAATTCATGTGGCTAAATTACTAAAGGAAAATGAGTCTTGAGAAAGCATCACATAGAACTAAGTGACTCACAAAGAAGCTAGAACTAAGTCAATGGAACAAACAAACTCTTTGATAGAAAAAATTGATGAACTCAAAGCTCAACTTCAGGATAAAAGTTTCGCTATTGTTGCCTTAAAGAATGAGCTTAGGAAAATCGTAGGAAAAGTGTGAACACTAAGTTTACAAAACCATCAACCTTGGGAAACCAGCTCATCCCATTAGAAACCGGTCATTTGCTAGGCGTACCTCTGCGCTTATATCCGAAAGACCAAAATTTTCAAAACACGGTTTGCCTCCCAAGTTGATGAGAAACAAGTTTTGTCAAAACCACCACTTCACTGTGTTACCTAAGAGTCATGCTTCTAGCTCCTCTAAACCTCAACATGCGCCTACTTTACTCCCAAAGACCTCTAGGATTAGTTCAAAACAAAGGTCAAAACCAAATATTAAAACCCGAATTCATATGATATGAATGACTTGTGGAAGAACCATTATCTAGAAAAAGCTAGGAAAAGGCATGATTCAAAAAGATGTAATTTTAGGTGCAAGACCTAGGGTGAGGAATTCTACAAGATTTCAAGGCATCGCTAGTAGTTGTAAACCACTACCTAGGAACACTCAAAAGACTAGGGATTCATGTATCTAATAGTAGTTATGAGCATAAGAATGCTAAGCATGTAGAAAACAAAATAGAAATTCGAGTCTTTTCTCGAATAAGACACGTTCTCCTAATTCACATGCTAAGGTACAATCCACTAAGACTACTAACGTGACTATGGTTCAACATGTTATGAAGCAAATCAAACAAAAAACTTTGCCTAGATGGATACCACTGCTAAATCTTTGGAGTCTAGGAATATCGATAAGTCTTCCACGTGCATAAGAAGCTTAACACCCTAAACCTTGCCATAAGAGGATACCATCAGTAGAATGTTTAAGGATGCCGGACTTAGGTGTATTCCCACCGAAAGTCGCTTTTCCAATGGCAAAATCAAGGTTGACAAGTGAAGCCCCAAAGGATTTGGATACTAATGTCACTAACCAATATATATGCAATCAAGTTTGTAATGTTAGTGCAGGTATTCCTTACTCAGTTGCAGATTCTTCGATCCTTCACTACATGGACTCGCTTAAAGTATGGATAACAAATGGATTGATATCTCATATCTCACGGGTTCAAGTAACTCAATCTTGATATTCCTTCGGCAATGACGTATGAACACAACAGTTCATGCCTCGTACTCTAAAGAAAAGAAAAGGTACGCCTCAAGGCGCTTTTATCTTCCAAGAAGAGAAATCTTCTTATTATGACCATTCTCATCCACATGCTTCATACTTTTTCATGCGCTTCACCATCAAGTGAACCTGGCTACCACGATTGTTTTCTCATTCCACTTGCTCGATTATAATGAAGATGGCGACATCATGTGCTTATTTTATGGGAGAGAAGTGAATAGAACATTCGGATGATTTTCACTTATTTAATCAAGAATGGCAACTCCGTATGCAATTCTTGAGGGGAAGAAGAAGTGTGAAATTACTGCATGGTTTCTGAGAATTAATGGTCATACGGCTCCAAACTAATGTAAGAACCGAGCTTTTTCTTATCGGGTCATTTCTACATGGAGTTTCTTCTAAGAGTCATTGGTTAAACATGAAACTTTATTATTTTTTTATCATATACATACAGTTAGGACTTGGGAACTGTACGAAAGTATAGGCAACAGTAGATAAACAACAGAACCTTTATTTAGATCTAAGCTGCAATAGTCAGCTTAGATTAATAGTATCCAAATGTTACAAGATTAGATTAATGTCAATGAGACAATAATCATATGAATGTAAAGACAAGACAAGATCGGTGAAATGATCTAAGAGAAGAGAAGAGAGTGATACAAAAGACCGCACACTCAAGTGTTTGTAACCCTAGATAAGGGACTTATTAAATAGGAGATTAAGTTTCACTAAGACCCCTCTAACGGCTAGTAGTGACTCATGCCAGTAAACGAAGAAAGGCTTCAAGAAATGAGATTCTTGGAACTATAAATCTTTAATCCTTTGTCCGTGTTAAACCCTCGTAATTAATCCCGCAATAAGCCACAACTAGAAAGCCATTAGCAATTGATAGAATGATATGTTTGCCACAGTTACCAACCCAAAATTTAACATTCCCTTAATTTGATGAGCAAACATATCAAACAATATCAATTTTTCACACAAAATTTATGCCGATATTGTGGAGGTTCTTTGTAGTATGTTCATAGCTTGGTTTGAAGAGCCAATCTTTTAGCATTTATAACACCTCTAGCAATTTTTTCCCGATGAAGTGAACATCAATTTCAAAGTGTTTTGATCTTTCATGGAAAACAGGATTGACAAAGAAGTTGTAAAGCGATTTGTTATCACAAAAGATTAACGGGAAGGTTGATATCAACTTTAGATCTTTTAGGATTTTCGAATCCAATGATTTCACAAGCGTGCAGAGACATAGATCTATACCGCTCGTGGAAGATTTTGAAAGAGTATTTTGTTTTTACTTTTCCACGAGATTAAACAATCATTAAAGAAAACACAATAACTCGTGATGATTTCTGGTTTTCTTACATTCGCCCAATCAAGATCACTATATCCTTCAAGATGATTTTCGAGTTCTTGAAATTGTACCTAGACCTTTCCCGGAGCTCCTTTTAGATACCTCGTAACATTGAGGGCACATTCCGGATGAGATTTCAAGGAGAATGCATATATTGTGCCGCATAATGAACCGAGTATGAAATATCGTGTCTTGTATGGGTGAGGTAGATAAGTTTCCCAAGAAGCTTCGATAACCAAATGATGTTGACAAGTAAGGGTCATCATCGATGGGAATGTATGGAAGCACGAGTTGGGTTCCATAGGAGTGGACAGTTTGCACCCAAGAAGACCAAATTTTTGAGGAGTTCAAGATGATTTTCTTTGAGAAAGACAAATGTCATTCCAGCTTTTAAAACCTCAATGCCAAGAAAATATTTTAGATTTCCCAAGTCTTTGATATAAAATTTGGATTTTAGAAACTCTTTAAAAGATTTATCTCATCAATACAGTTTCCAGAAGAACAATATCATCCACATAAACAAGCGAGCAATAAACTTGTTATTCTCTGTTTTGGTGAAAAGGGAGTGATCATTAATGATTGAACAAAGTTATTTTCTTTTAAAACACCGACAAGTTTTTCATTCCATTTCACGGGAGCTTGTTTTAGCCATATAGAGACTTGACAAGTTTACAAACTTTATTTTTATTGTTCTCATTACGTAACCCTTGGGAATGGTCATATAGATATCCTCATCAAGATCTCCATACAAGAAAGCATTGTTAACATCAAGTTGAAAAAGAGGCCATTTGTTTTTACAACTAAGGCAATAAGACATCTAACGGTGGACATTTTCACAACAGGGAAAAAGTTTCATCATAGTCTATTCCTTCCCTTTGGTTGTAGCCTTTAACAACTAATCTAGCCTTGTATCTATCAACTTCACCATTGGCTTTATATTTGATTTTAAAATCCATTTGTAACCAATGGGAGTTCTATTAGGAGTAGATCATTATATCCCAAGCATGGTTTTCATTTAGGGCCTCAATTTCGTAATTCATAGCATCTACCCAATTACTATCAAGGATAGCTTCTTCATAATGTAGGTTCAATACTTTATTAAGACTAGAAGCAAAGCAATAATTATCCTTGTTAAGATTAGAGTAATTAACAACTTTTTCAACCCCATATTTGACTTTTCCTTCAACAATAAAGTCATTTAGATTATCGGGCAACTTAGAAACTCTAGTTGACCTTCTAGCGATAAGTGGTGGCAAGCCTCTTTCTTGTTCAGCAGAATCGGATGAAGTATCGCTGAGAATCGTAAGATGCATCGCAGGATGTGATTCATGTGATATGTTGCCCTCGGTGTGTATTATCATCTATAGATGTTGCAACCGGTTCATCAATCCTAGTAGGATGACTTACCAACGTGCTATCATCATATGATGTCACTCTCCTTCATCATTGGGACTTGTTTGTGAGTCAAAGAAATTTTGTGGTTTAAATCCTTAGGCACATAAGTTTCAAAAAAGGTTTTGACACGTAATTTTTCATTTTAAATGGAAACACGGCTTCATAAAATTTGACATCTCCGGAATAAAAATATTTTTTGTTTCTAGGCTCAAAAGTTTATAGCCTTTTTCTCATTCGAGTAACCAATAAGAACACTTTTTCGGATCTACTACCAAATTTGTCGAAACGCTGAGAATGGTAGCATAGCATAAGCGTACCAAAGACTCTAAGGAGAGAGTGAAGGGTCATGCCCATACACAAAGAAGAAGGGGACTTGCCGATGTAATCAAGAGGCAACTGCTTATGACATAAGCAGATTAGAACACATTCGTGCCAAAGATTTAGAGGTAATTCCCCCGAAACATAAGGGATCTAGCAACATTAAGGAGATGCCTATGTTTCCTTTCTCGCAATGCCATTTTGTTGAGGTGTATAAACACAAGAAGTTTGATGTAGAATTCCTTTTCATGATGTAATTGTTGAAGTTTATTATTGACAAATTTCGTCCCATTATCACTTCTAAAAATTTTGACATTGTGTTCAAATTGATTTGATGGCATATGAGTAAAGTTAACAATGGAAACATAAACATCATCCTTCCCTTAGCATATAAACCCACACCGCCTAGAATAGTCATCAACTATAGTTAAAAATATTTATAACCATCTCGCTAGTAATTTTATATGGTCCCCAAACATCAAGGTGAACAAGTTGACCAATTTTAGTGGATTTATGTTCACTTAAAGGAAATGGTTCTCTCGGGTTTGTTTGGCTTTATTACAAGTATCACGTAGATGATCGCTTCAGATGAACTATCAAATTTAAGAGTGGGTCTAAGTAGTGTAGGACTTGGTCGAGGATGACCAAGTCTTTGATGCCGAGATTTCTAGAGACATGACAAATAGATGTGCAATTATTAGAGGTAATCTTACATGTAGAGTCTATATCAAAATATATAACCCATTGTATTGTTTACCAATCCCCACAATCCTTTTTGATGTAAACTCAGATATAGCAATTAGATTCATTAAATCCAACAAACATCTTGTTGTCTCTAGCAATCTTATGAATGATAATAAACCGACATTGTACACTACAAGAAAAGTGGCTTTTAGGACCCTTTTGTGGGACGGTATGATAATGGAGTCCTAAAAAGCTTTAATAGGACATATGAGCGTTTAGGGTCCTTTTAAATATTTGCTACTTAGGCGATGTCCTAAAAGGTATATAATAGGATGGTCGATGATTTGGGGTCCTATTATCATATAACTTAATATGACACTTAAAATATGGGTCCTAATAAATTACCTTTATAAGGCGTTTATTCATTATGGTTGTATTATAATAAACCATAATAGGACACGTGAGTTTTGAGTCATAATACATCGATTAGTTAAAGCGCTTATTCACAAAAGTTTTATTTAGCAAAATTTAATAGGACCTTTGACACGTCGGTATTATAACGTTAACCTTTATAGGACGCTTATGTACAATGGTTTTATAACATCATTTTTTAAACGATTTTTGCAAAAGTTTTATTATAACAAAACTTAATAGGACCCTTAAAGGATGCATATTAATTATGGTTTTATTACAATACACCATAATAGGACACTTGATATATAAGTCATAAAACATTAATTATTTAAAGCGCTTATTCATAAGCGTATTATTAAAACATAACTTAATATGATGATTGACACTTGGGTCCCATAGATTGATACACCATAATAGGACACTTGATATTTGAGTCATAAAACATCGGTTTTATGGAACACTTATTCATAAACGTTTTTTTATAAGAAAAGTGAATAGGACCCTTGACAATAGCGTCTTATAACGTTAACCTTTATATAACGCTTATTCATAATGGTTTGTTTATGATACACCACAATATGGCACATCTTTTAGAGTCGTAAAACATCCGCTTTTATAACGCTTAAGTTTTATGCTTAATTGCAAAAGTTTTATTTGAACACAAATTAACGGGACCATTGACAAGTGTGTCTTTTAACATTAACCTTTATAGTACGCTTATTTGTTGTGGTTTTATTATCCTCGCCATAATAGAACACTCATTTATTTGAGTCATAAAACATCGAGTTTTTAGAGCGCTTATTTACAAAAGTTTTATTTAAACATTAGTTAGTATGACACTTGATACTTGGGTATCAAAACTTGATACACCATAATAGGACACTTGATATTTGAGTCATAAAACATCGGTTTTATGGAACACTTATTCATAAGCGTTTTTTATAAGAAAAGTGAATAGGACCCTTGACAATAGCGTCTTATAACGTTAACCTTTATATAACGCTTATTCATAATGGTTTGTTTATGATACACCACAATATGGCACATCTTTTAGAGTCGTAAAACATCCGCTTTTATAACGCTTATTCGGTTTTATAGAGCGCTTAATTGCAAAAGTTTTATTTGAACCCAAATTAACGGGACCCTTGACAAGTGTGTCTTTTAACATTAACCTTTATAGTGCGCTTATTTGTTGTGGTTTTATTATCCTCGCCATAATAGAACACTCCTTTATTTGAGTCATAAAACATCGAGTTTTTAGAGCGCTTATTTACAAAAGTTTTATTTAAACATTAGTTAGTATGACACTTGATACTTGGGTATCAAAACTTGATACACCATAATAGGACACTTGATATTTGAGTCGTAAAGATCGGTTTATGAAACGCTTATTCACAAAAGTTTTATTTAAGCATTAGTTTTATGCCATGTAGGATTTCCACTAAATCCTTATTATAATAATACTTCCCTATTATTTTTCCCCAATTATAAACCCTAAATAAATAAAAACATAAAATGTCTTCCTCCTCAAATAGAAGTAATTAAGCGGACTTCAAGTGATAACCATTTGAAGCTCAAAATCATCACCTATGTCAAGTTGTGAAGATGAGTTAAGCTCAAAATCATCTTGGGTGATTACTTTCCACCTAATTGGAAATTCAAAGGATTAACAAAGTCGAAGCCAAAAGTCAAAAGGCAAGAAGTCAAAAGGCAAAAATGTTGAACAAGTTGAAGAAGTTCTGGTAAAAGGATACAAGTGTTAGGTCTTGCTAACAATGTTACTTGGGATGCAATAAAAAGAAGACATTTGAGTCAAAAACCATCGGGATAATGTGTTATCTGTCTTTGTATTGTTATATGTCTCAATATTTTGGAAGTTATGTATGGGTTATCTGTCTTTGTATTGTCCTTATCTATCAATGATAATGGTTAATTTGGTGCATTATTCTTTGTACTATACTAAGCGGTGCACTCACAAAATAAACTAGGCTTGATTAAAAACAAAAATGAGTGAGTGCGGGGCATCTCGGTCCTAATGGGGTGATTAGCGGACCAAATGAAAGCAACAAGATAAGATCTAGAATCCCAATTAAGCTCGAATTCTCTAGTCGATGGTACAAGCTACTAAAGGAAACAAAAACATAAGAGAAACAACGGTGAATAAGCGAAATTAAGCTCTTAATATGGGCATTTGAGTAGAAACGGTGATAAGCCATATTGACCCGTTTGACCCATTTGAGCCAAACACCCTTAAGCGGGGTTGTATAAGAAAGAGTTATACAAGCGATAATGAGGATTGTCATTGATTCTTAACAACTAATTTTACATAAAAGCAGGGACTATTATTATTTAGCTAATTGAAATCATTAAGCTTCTTCAACTGGATCTTCTTCATCGGCAATAACTAAGTCATTGTTGTCCACAGCGGTTCCATCGAAACCACCTCTAACCAATTCAATATCCATTGTTTCGTCATGTTGAGGACACATAAATGAGTCACCCGCAAATGTGTTTCCACGTCATCAAGACTTGTTTGTTCATCCATGTCATAAACATGTGCGGCGGTATCTTGATCACAACTTGCCATCCTTTGTCAACACTATCTCGCAGCGTAAAATACTTGATGTGCTTGAGAAGCTAGTATAAAAGGCTCGTTATGAGCCTTCAATCCTTCAAAATTCAATAGAGTAAACCCGTTGTCATCTTCTTTTTCCTTGAACCATTGAAATCCAATCACAATCGAACAAAACTACTTTCTTGTCAATACCATACTCCAACTCAATTATATCATTCAAAACCCGTAGTAAGCTACATCTCCGCGATAGGATTGTTATCTGTAGCTTTTCGAGTAGCTTGTTTGTCATGGCACGAAGAGTAACCCCACTATTACGTGTTTTCCTATTATGTTCTACATCTTTTGTGTGAAATCGGAAACCATTTATGATAAATCCTTATATTTTTCACATACTCGGATGGACCACTTGCCAAGCACCTTAGACTTTACGTGATTACGTGATCCCCTATAGCATGTAGCTCCTCAACACGAAATAAGGCAAGATGTGTTAATTGTTTTGTTATTAGTAGGTCGAAAATGCTATGTCATTATAATAATTTTCAAAAGTAATAAACACGTGTATATGCCTTACATGATCTTGAAACCACGACTCAAAAGTGTCACTATGTAAGCGTTGAATGTCACGCTTACGTTTTCTCCGATTTTGATGATGAACCAACGCGGATGTTCACTGCGGTGTTAACGAGATGATAATGATGATAACAACGACAACTATTAATCGTATAATATAATTTATGAAACTCACAACTAATATAATTACTTACGTTCGAAATTCATCAACTTCACTACAATTGAACAACACATATGAATGTGCTTTAGCCAAATTGTCAAGTTCCATCATTTCTACCTTTGTAGCACCAATCGGTCGACCCGCCATAGAAAAGATAGGTAAAACATCCTCATAACCATCATCATCATTATTTCGACTTGTCTTATTATATACGGTCTCAACATCTTTGGATAAGTACAATGAACAAAACGACACACACTCTTGACTAGATATCCATACGCAATGGAACCCTCCGGGTTATTCTGTTTCATACGTAAGATTTTAATGTAGCTAAATACGAGATATCAAAACCAATAATTTTAGATTCAATAATATTTGTTAATAAAGGTATTTACTATAATAGTAATGTGCACCTCTCGATTGGATACATCCAACGGTAATGAACATCCTCTAATCGGCCTCTCGAAGCAAGATGAACCGAAAGATGAACCATGACATCAAAGAATGATGGCGGAAAAATCCTTTCTAAATCACAAAGTATTTTTCCAATCTCGGTTTCCATTTGAACCAAATCATTTGGATTAAGAACCTTTGCGCATAATTGTTTATAGTAACGACATAGCTTCATCACGATATAGCGCGCGTGCTTAGGCAACACATTTCGCAAGGCAATGGGAAGCAAGCTGCTGCATCAAAATATGGCAATCATGACTTTTAAGTCCAAAGCAGTTTTGGAGGTTTTAACTCTACGCATCTTGATATATTAGTTGCATAACCATCGGAACTTTCACCTTCTTAAGCACACGACAAAAATATCTTTCTCTTTTTATCCATTGAGAAACAAGCGGTGGCAAATAAACTTTGTTGTTATCTTGAACTATAGGATGAAGTTCACGTCTAATGCCCATTTCTTGTAAATCTAGGCGTGCTTTAATATGATCCTTGGTCTTCCCATCTTGATTCATTAGCGTTCCAAAGACAACATCACAAACATTCTTCTCAATATGCATTACATCTAGATTATGGCGTAGCAAGTTATCTTTCGATGCGGTAACTCAAAAAATACTTTTCTTCTTCCAATTAAAAGGTAAATCTGGGTTGCTCTTCACAAGTTTTCCAAATTTAACTTCAAAACCATCTAACTCATCAAGTATTTCTTGTCTGTTAAGCCACGGGGTTGCTGTCTCGTTCTTACGTGCCATCAAAGAGTTTGTATCTCTTCTAAAAGCATGATCGGTGAGGCAAATATCGACGATGTCCCATAAAACATTGTTTTTGCCATGACTCAAGCGTGTTGATTTTGTATGTTTATGGCGGTTAGGACATGCAAGTTTACCTTTGGTGCTCCATCCGGATAAATTTGCATAAGCGGGAAAGTCAGCGATCGTCCATAACAAACAAGCACGCATCCGAAAGTTACTTTTGTTGATGCATCATAAGTGTCTACTCCTTTACGATCCCACAACTCCTTTAGCTCGGCAACTAACGGTTCCATATAGACATCTATATTATTCCGGGGCGGATGGGCGGTATAAGTAACGTTAGAAAGAAATAAGGTTTCGCATGCACATCAAGGAGGTAGATTATATGGCGTCAAAACAACGAGGCCATGTACTATGAGAAACACTCATTGTTCCAAAAGGTTAAACCCATCACTCGCTAAACCAAGCGACATTACGAGATTCTTTGGCAAACTTATCATACTTAAAATCAAATGCTTTCCATGCCGGGAATCTGCGGGATGTCTCAAGTAACCATCTTTCGTGCGACTCTCTTCATGCCATCTCATGGCGGTTTGTTTTAGATGACATAAATAACATTTGCAATCGTGGTAAGGCGGAAAATGACGCAACACCTTTGCTCCAATCTTCTTACTTGTATCATTGTGGTTGACTCATCTGCACAATCATCTTCACTTGCTTTATACCTTGACGTATGGCATATATCACATTACATTTTATTAATGTTTTCTTTCGATCTGACATACAATCATTAGGACATGCATCAATTTTATCATAACTAAGTCCCAACTCTCGAATTATCTTCCTTAGTTCATACAATGACTTTGGTATAGAAGCATCGGGAAGGCTTCCTCATTGTATCTAGCATCTTCTTGAAACCATTATCACTACATTTCCCAACACACTTACCATGAAATAGTCTAATGATAAAAGAAAGAGCGATAACTTACACCCGGGATATAGTGGTTTCTTTGCCTCTCCCAACACTTTATAAAATTTTTCCGCCTTTAGGTTTGGCATACTCATACTTTCGGTTTGTGTTCCCATGTCATCGGTTAGTGTGTCATCACCAAACCGATGGAAGGCATCATTCACCAACCCTTGCATGTCATCTTCACCATCCAACATTGGAGCATCACTTGATTTGGGCCGAAAGGTGGAATTGTATAACCTTTCATAAACCCGACACATAACGGATGTGTTGTAGCCTCCGTCCGATCTACCCATATCGATTACCACAATCAATACATGGACATGAAATCATCCATTTTACCCTCATTATAGAAAATATGATCAAGAAAGTCGTCAAGACCTTTTTATATTCAATGGTAAATCTAGGTAAAGACATCCAACTCGTATCCATCTTAAACCTAATTCAATTAACCACGAAAACCACATATAATTGCAACAAAAGAAAGGAGCCTAATTCAATTAACCACATATGTTGTTTCATAAAAATTAGCAAAAGCGATTAGGGTTTCATTTATGAGGTATTACACGGTCTTGATGATGGTGGTGAATCGTGTTGGCAATTTTGGATGGTGGAAATGATGTGGATTTGGATCTAAAAATTAGAAATTAAAAGTCAAATATGCATAAGTAATTAAGCGGACTTAGCGGACAATTGATTTCCTTTTAAGGCGTTTTTGGATCGTTGACTATTATAATGTAAGTTTTCTTGGATCGTTGAGTATTATAATCGTTTTCTTGGATGAGTTGCCTAATGACTATTACAAACAAGAGGTTTTAGTTTGATTCAAAAGGAAAACGTTTGAAAGAAGACAAGTATGGAAAAACAAGAGGTTTTCTTGGATGCGTTGAGTATTATAATCGTTTTCTTGGATGAGTTGCCTAATGACTATTACAAACAAGAGGTTTTAGTTTGATTCAAAAGGAAAACGTTTGGAAAGGAGATTGAGTTTCAAAATAAACTATGGAGAAGCAAATGTTTTCTTTGCAATTGGAGTTGAAAGAAAGCAAGTCTAGTGTGGTTCTTTTAAGAAAATTGTTATTGTTTTGTGTTTCGTTATTGATGTTATGTTGTCAAAAATTGTGTAATGAAATGCTTGTTATGGGATATATGTGTGGATGCATTTACGATTGTTGATGTTTCTTTGAGATAGTAATGGATGCATTCTGAGTTGTTATCAAAAAGTTGAAGCTAAATGGGAATTGAAGTTCTTGAGAATGAGTAGTTAATAAGCTCTTAATATGGGCATGTGAGCCAAACGGTGATAAGCCATATTGACCCGTTTGACCCATTTGAGCCAAACACCGTTAAGCGAGATAAGCTAAAGGAATAATAAGTTACAAATAAGCTACAATAAGCTAAATAAGTTTGTAACTACATGAGTAGTAACTAGATTAAGCTAAACACTACCGGATAAGCTAAAGGAATAAGCTATAGACCGAATAATCACTTGATCAAATATCACAGGCCAAACAGGCCAAAACCAACAACCTTGCAGCCCTTGTGGGTCCCACTAGGGTTGACGAGGATCAAAGCGATACTTGATATGAAAAGGTGACTTATTGAGGTTTCTAAAAGCTACTACTAAAGGTTTGGGTCCACAGATAAGCACTTGATGAGGGCTTGAACTTGGGTGGTCAACACGATCACTCGGTGTATGGGTGGAATTGGACAAACAAAAGCTATATGCGAGACCTATCTAATAAGCTCAAAAGTTTGAAATAAGCCACGAACATTATAGATGAGCTTATTGGATTTCAAAAACCAATAAGCTCTTTGTGTGGCCCACTAATGAAGAAGCTAAGGCACATGGAAAGTTGGGGTTTGGTGATGCCACAGTGCGGGGCAATGGTTATGCATGCCACTTTCAACTATCACATAAGCCGGAGAAAAATCATAAAAATAAGCTAGCTGTGTGATTCAAAAGCTTAGATGGGAATCTCAACACAAAATTCACAAAAATTCTCCCAAGATCCGAGTTTGTGACTAACATACCATTTTGACTTTTGATTTTGAACTTAAACTTTGACTTTAATGAAACTTGTTTGATCCGTATGCACTACTTATGATTATTTAAGCTATGATAACACTAATTTAAGATACATGAACAAGATTTAGACCAAGTGGGTGATATTTGATCCTCGCATGTCCCAACGATCATTGTGAGAGTGAAGGTACTTTGATTTTGACTTTCTCTAGTTCAAACATTGGTTTTATTGTTTTACTAGTTCTAATATCACCTAAAGGTCATAGTGTGCGAGATAAACAAGTGAAAATGCAACTACCACAGTTGAAACAACACAGAACCAAACACCCTTAATAAGCGGGTTAACAAATTTAAAAAGCAAATGAGCAATCTAAATCATAATCTTGATACATAAGCTTGTACTAGGCTAAATTAAACACATATAAACAAAAGCAACCAACATTTAACAATAACAACTAACAATCACAGATTATCAACATAAGCAACATAAGCACATATGGATTATCATCAAAAAACATAACAAAACAAACGGCCATTAAACATTAATATGCACATACCATTGAAATATTAAACATAATAAGTTATCCTAAACCATTGTTCGAAACCATTGTTCACAAACCATACCCTTCACCCTAAATACATAACAAGTTTTCATCAAAATAATTACATAACCCAACTACATGACACCATCGAGACACAAAACCACAAAAGACCCAACAACTACCTTCATTCTTCATCATACTTCTCCGAATCTTAATGGTCTCCTTCTTCAATGTTATCAACCTCGAAAATCAGCGACAACACTTGCAAGAGATTCAACCAATCGCCTCTCAATGAGTGGACTTCATGCATTGAATCATACACATCCTCGTGACCATTTCTTCATCGGTATTCAAAGAAAACACCTCAGTGCATGCGTCCTCGTATCCACTTGCATCCTCATGTCGTCTCGGCGGCGCAACATTCTCATGTTGACCTCATTCGTAGGTATCTCATTAATATTGAGAAAAATGAAGCAATCATGCGACTTTTCGGACCACAAAGATCTTTGAGTTCCTTCAAGTATGGAGTGGCGAGACATTTTCAATTAGGGTTGTGAAAAGTTATGAGCGAAAATAGGATATGGATGAGTGAAAAATAAAAATAAAACCAACATATATATAAAGGGTAGATGCATGAGCTGAAAATATTAAGAGTATTATTGAGAAACAAAATAATTAAAACAAGTAATGATGACAAATTAAGAGAATGCGAGAAAATCAAAGGTCTAGAATTACTTACGAGTTCCCATAATATTGATGATTATTATTTTAATTGGGATGACTCAAAGTGTAACCATTTCGGTTTGAGTTTGAAGCGAGTTGTAACAAGGAAGGAACTAGTAACTCGGTGTTGAGTATAAATATATTTGGTCGGGTTGGTCGACCCATTTAACCGTTATTAATCGGGGTAGGTTCGGGTTGTGAATAAATTAATTGGGTCGGGTTTGGGTCGACCCATCTAACCCGTTTATGCTTTTTTCTAAATGTGGCAACTTTTGTATTAAAAAATGTTGTTGTGTCAACCAAAACCCGTTTAACCTTTTCAACCCGTGAATTTCAAAAGATCACGCCCATCTTTATAAATGGTTATAATTTGAATATTATTTTAAAATATTCATGATTATTATTTTCAAATTGAATGAAACCAAACTAACGAACAACCCGACAATACACTTGGGTCATATGAACCGGTGATATTGCCTTGTTGTCGACCTTGATGAACCTTAATGACGAATCTTCATTTGAGCTAAAGTATATGTTTGGCCACTATGTTATCTGCGGGGAGTATGGATGCATCCTATATCTTTTATCTCGATTCTTGGATTATCATTATATGATATGATATGTTATGTTTACGGGCTCGTGTTGGATTCTTGTCCTATCTATGACTTCATGCGAATCAATACATTCAATTATAATAGTCGGCACTTTATGATCACCTCGCGTATATTGGCCTCGCAAATGCCTAGGACAATTCCTCCGTTCAATATGTGTAGAATATAGGCTACAAAGCATCCCGAATGTGGCGTCATGGGAAGTCGACTTACGTAAAAACTCTTGACGATATAAATGAGCGACCGCATCCGTTGAGAGTTATTCATATTAGCTTTTCAAAGTTAATATTTCATAAACTTTACGTTTTACCAAATCAATCCGAATCCAAAGCAACACCCACCTACCAAGCGGGCCCTTAGTTGATAACCCGAGCAACGACCGGGTAATACTCTAGTTCTTTTTAGTTTCAAATACAATAAAATACCTATATATACCTATATATTATATATATATACAATAATACAATACTTTTCATATCTTGTATACTAGGTAGTATTAATTAATTTACTTATACATCAAATTATACCCTATCACCGATTCATCCATGAACCGATTACAACCTACAAGGTGGTCGACCGCCCGACTACTGATTCGCAATTTTAATTTGCAACATTGGATATGAACCTTTTGATATGACACTCTGATTATGATATGATATCTGACTCCCAGTTTCAAACCCGAGCCATTTCATTATTATTCATATGGTTCCATGCATGTCCGTCTCATTGATGCACCAATGGCATATATGACTCTAGTGTGTTTACTGTCCTACATCTCACTTTATCTTTCGGGTCAAGTAGATGCGGATACGCTTTAACAAACGTAGACCACGTAGGATAAATCCCGTCTGTAAGAAAATGGCAACATTTTAAATAACGCCCGCGTAAAAAAATTTAACTATCTGGAGCCGCTCCATTTCGGGCAGTAAGATACAACAGAGAATGATTACTTCAACACATTGATAATGTTGTTTGACCCGGGAAGTCGGAAAAACGAATGCCAAATCTACTTAATTTTTAGTTTCACATACAATAAAATACTTATATATTACATATATACAATAATATAATACATTTCATATACTATATACTACTATTAGTTAATTTAATTATAAATCTAATTATAATCTTAAAATTAGGGGAAAACTTGCACACCCACCACGTTCACATAAACCCGCTTAAAATTTTTGGGGAAAATTTCAGATTCATAAATAACTTTTGGCGCTGCGAAAATCAAGCATATCTTTTCGGAATTCAAGTATTTGATTCGATTTTATTAATGGAAATCGTTTTTCACAGACGGTTAAAATCTCAATTTTGGTTTAGGGTTGTATGTGCGAAGCAAAACAAGGAGTGTGGGTTTTCACTTTTGAATGAAGATCTGACTCAACAGGTAATGCAAACCTCTCTTGTTGTTATTATTATTGTTGTTATTATTATTATTATTATTATTATTATTATTATTATTATTATTATTATTATTATTATTATTATTGGTATTATCACTGTTATACATTGTTAGTGTGGGAAATGGTTGGTTCAGGTGTGTGTTTGGTTGACCTCTTGTGATGAGTCTCATATGTGATCATAAGTGCTGCTTATTTGTGATGGGATACAAGTTGTATTTAAGTTGCTCTGTTTAATTTAAATGAATGTTGGTATACCTGTGTAAAGTTGGGTCAAAGGATTTGGGTAGTGATAGTGATAGTGATTTGATATCAGTTTCTAGCTAATGTATTTCATTACGTAACATGTAATGAATCTTGATTTGATTTCGGTTTTTGTTCTCAACGACTATTGTTCTTTGCAATCTCATAATAATTTTATTTGTTTTGTGCACCGTTATGGAAAATAACAGGATGCAACGCCAAATCACCACGAAATACGAATGATTATGAAATGTCCGGAAGGACAAGGATTCAAGAAAACCAACGAGATTACAAGCTTTGGGAGTGAAAAATATTGCTAAGTCTTTGACAAGTCTAGTAGAGAGTGACAAAAGAAAGAAAAGAAAAAGAAACCAACGGATACCGGTGAGAAAGATCAGATTATATGTGCGGTTCGGACTTCCATCTTAATCTTGAGGAAGATAACCCGGAAGAAGCGGCTACACAAACAAATAAAAAGTACGAATAATAAATTTGGCTACTATATTTTACGTATGTTTGTTTTCTAACAATTATACTTGCATGAAACAGAATCGAAAATACATTGCTCCACAGTCCATGACTAGATATAAAATTTAGCAAAAAGCGAATGAGTGCTCGAATGTCTCCGGTTGGCTAACATCTTGAATCTCAATCGCAAAGGGACAACAGATTGATACGGGGAGGCAATACGTAGTAAGTGCAGAGTCCGACCAAGTCCAAAGAGAAATGATCAACCAAATTACATCAGCGAGAGGAGATTAGCGCAAGCGAGCGAAACTTAGTTGCAATTGACAACGATCAAGACCACGGGGCGTGACTTGAGATCGATGGTAACTATACATAAATTTCAAATACTATATATATGATATTAAATTACTATTAAGTGTATATTCGATTAAGCTGTTTCGGTTCTTACTTGGGTTTGTGAGAATGAGGATGATTTGGAGAATGAGCATGATTTGGAGAATGAGCATGATTTGGAGAATGAGGATGATTTGGAGAATGAGGATGATTTGGAGAATGAGCATGATTTGGAGAATGAGCATGATTTGGGTTTGTGAATGATTTAACAAATGACGGCGATGATCTACTCGGAGAAGAGATTCAAGTGAGCATTACGAAAATGAAGAAAACCATGTAATTCTGAAGCTCGAAATAAACGAGTTAACATGGTCTACTTCATTGCATTGTTTTAAAATCATATATCATATATTGTGTCATATAAGAAGAATATATAATAAAGTTAAATTAAAACAAGACAAAATACAACGCTAAGATATTGCCTCCATTTGAATTATTTAGTATTTTAAATGTATACGTATCTATTGTAAATCATGTTCACTTTTGTAGTTCGGATTGTAAGCAAAAGAAAGAGAGGACCAACACGTATGGCAAAGTTTGGGCCCAAGAAAAAGGGATAGAATTCCTATTTTAGTTAATGAACACGGACAACCTATTAACGACAAAAGTAGTCATCGACTCATTTCATGGGAACACTTTCAAGGAGTGGAAAGTATTGTCCGATTTATAAACCATGGAATAAAGTTGGCCTTGAAAAAAAAAAGCTTTGCTTGAACTCTTAAAGGTACACAATGTTAAATTTGTATGTTAATGAATAAAGTATTTGTTTTCTAATGTGAGCTATTACATTTGTTAGACAAAATTTGATATTCGGAAGGCGGAGAAAATGGATATTGCAATCATTTGGGCGAAGGTGAAGAAGCGGAGGGCAAGAGTTAAGGAACACTACCATGATCCGTCTTTGTCGGTTAAGCAACAAATAAGATCTAGGCCAAAGCAAGTGCAAAATAAACAATGGAAGAAGCTTGTGAAGTATTGGAATCTGAGAAAACACTAAGGTGTGAAATACTATTTCACTTTAAATAACATTAATTAATTTCCCATTATGATATTTTACTTTCATCTCTGCGAGTTTAAGTGAAAAAACAAAGCGAATCGGGCAAAAAGAAGATGATCCAAAGAACCGGTAAAAAAGTTATGCTCATAAAGGGAAGAGTTAAAGGTAAGTGTATGGAGAAAGTGGGATTGTTAATGTATCTGTGGATATCCACTTTGTTAATATTCATTTTCTTTTTATTCATACGAGACATATTTGGGACGAGATCCAACTCGATTGGATCTTTTTAGTCATCTTCTCCATAGATGGAAATACCAAAATGATGACCTTGCAAAAGCGATTGTAAGTAATATGCTTTTGTGTTTGCAAAGTGTATTAATAGCATAAGTTAAACACAATATGCTTTTTTTGTAATACATGCTTTTACTATATGTTGTTCATGTTTATATAAAATGCGGGATGATATGAAACAACTTAGTGATAATCGAGGGTTCGATTGATAATCTGGACGGATGATATTTTTCTCTGATTATGGGTAAAGATCGAAATGGTGATGCGGGCATGTATGGTCTAGGTGTTCGTTGCCTGCTTTGTTTGGGGTGTAACACCAAGTCGTTTAGCATGTCATAGAAAACAACGAATTGAAGTCTAGAAATGGAGAACTTACTAGTGAAAATGAAAAGTTCTGAGCCCGGTTATCGAGAGAAGAATGGGTCGAATGATAGTTCCATTGTTCCACCTCTTACATCACAAGCTTCTCTGTTGTAACCAATGAACCTCCACGCTTACGGGTATGTTTGTATTATAAATCGTTCCTTTCTAGTTGTTATAGCTTATTTTATCTTTGATAGCTAATGAACCTAGGCTACAAGCTTATGTATCGATATTATGATTTAGATTGCTCATTTGCCTTTTAAATTTGTTAACTTTCGATTATTAAGGGTGTTTGGTTACGTGTTGTTTCAAGCTGTGGTAGTTGCATTTTCACTTGTTTATCGCACACTATGACCGCTAGGTGATATTAGAACTAGTAAAACTATAAAACCAATGTTTGAACTAGAAAGTCAAAATCAAATTACCTTGATCTCAGGTCCTTTGTTGGGACATGTGAGGATCAAATCTCAACCACTTGGTCTAAATCTTGTTCATGTATCTTAAATTAGTGTTATCATAGCTTAAATAATCATAATTAGTGCATACGGATCAAACAAGTTTCATTAAAGTCAAAGTTTAAGTTCAAAATCAAAAGTCAAAATGGTATGTTAGTCGAAACTCGGATATTGGGAGAATTTTGTGAATTTTGTGTTGAGATTCAAGTCTTGAGATTTTACATGTTGAAATTCCCCATCTAAGCTTTTGAATCCCACAGTTAGCTTATTTTATGATTTTTCTCCGGCTTATGTGATAGTTCAAAGTGGCTGCGAGGCTAACCATTGCCTGCACGGGCATCGACTCCTTTCTGCGATATTACAGCGATCAATTTTGACCTCCTTTGTATACCCCACCTCCATACTGCGATATTACATCTGTTTAACCTAATACATGTGTCTTGACTATAAATTGATAAATGTTTGTTGAAAAGCGAAATCTAGGTCGGGGATGAAGTTTTCCTTAAAAGCATTCTAAACTCAACCGATCTTGTAGCAAAAGGATGGGTGAGGAGCTTGAACCCAAATGATATAGTTGGTGGTACGAGAGATTGGGCGAGGATGGTGTGAGGTAAGCGTTCAAGTACCAACAAAAGAGATGAAGTGTTGGTGAGACCCTATGGGTTATTTGCCACAATTGAAGGCGTGTTGGTGCAACCATAGCATGGCCTTGTCCCTTTATCTCGGTATGTCTTTGTTAATCTTGTGATACCAATAATTTTACTAACATGGAGCTTAATGCTTATACATGGGTGTTTATTTGTAGGTGGTCCGTGAGGATTGAGAGAGATGATGCATGATGACCACGGACTAAGCTTCTTGTTGCGTTAATTTATTGTTTAATGTTAATGAGACTTTATGTTAGATTCATCTACCTTATTTATGTTTAGTGATTTTGTTATGACAATTGCTAATTTGAAATACAATTTCGTTTTATTCATTTAATATTTAGTTGATGTTTTATTCATATCGTAATAATAGAGTGTGCATGGTGAAAATAGCGTCCTATCCTATTAAACTTATTAACCGTCCTAACAATTAACTTAACATTGTAAAAGTGTCCTAATATGTTGTTATTAGGGCGTTATTTAGGTTGTTAATAGACATTTTATACGACCAAAAATTGGTTTCATAAACTTCTTTGAGATATTAGAACCCTTTTCTTGGTGCTAAAATAGCTATAATGGTATATGATAAGCGTCTAACAATTATCTTTTAAATGCGCTTGTATGTGTATCAAAAGATTAAAATTAGGTAACAACGTTTTACAACATTGTAAAAGTGTCCTAATATGTTGTTATTAGGGCGTTATTTGGTTGTTCATAGACATATTATGCGACCATAAATTTGGTTTCATAATCGTATTTGGGATATTAGGACCCTTTTCTTGGTGTTAAAGTAACTATAATGGTATATGATAACCGTCCTAAAATTAACATTAAAGGGCGCTTGTATGTGTATCAAAAGATTAAAAGTAGGTTACCACATGTTAGAACATTGGAAAAGTGTCCTAATATGTTTTTATTAGGGCGTTATTTGTGTTGTTTATAGAACTAAAATGCAACCATAAAATTGGTATCATAATCTTATTTGAGTTATTAGTACCCTTTTCTTGGTTGCTAAAATAGCTATGATGTTACATCATAAGCGTCCTAACAATACTTTAAGGGCGTTTTATGTGTCTCAAAAGATTAAAAGTAGGTAATCACATGTTAAAACATTGTAAAAGTGTCCTAATATGGTTTTATTAGGGCGCTATTTGTGTTGTTCATAGACATATAATACGACCATAAAATTGGTTTCATAAGGGTTAGGGCGCTTTGGACCTATTACAACCGCCTTACATGAAACGCTTTCATCCTTGGTCCTATTAAATGAAAGGTCCTAAAAGTACCATTTATGGCGCTTATGGGGTCCTAAAAGCCACTTTTCTTGTAGTGGAGATTAAGTTTCACTAAGACCCTCTAACGGCTAGTAGTGACTCATCGCAGAAACGAAGAAAGGCTTCAGAAATGAGATTCTTGGAACTATAAATCTTTAATCCTTTGTCCAGGTTAAACCCCTGTAATTAATCCTGCAATAAGCCACAACTAGAAAGCCATTAGCAATTGATAGAATGATATGTTTGCCACAGGAACTACACTTATGCTGAAAACGAGATACGCAGAAGTATAGAGGTTGTTCTCCATATAATAAAGCTGTGAGATAGACTGAACTGTGTTGGATCAAAAGTGTATAGTCATGAATAGAAGTTAAATAGGAAGATAAGGTGGTGGAAGAATTATTTCATTAAAAGGGAAATTACAATGCTTGAAGATAAGGAAGATAAGGTGGTGGAAGAATTACTTCATTAATAGGAAGATAAGGTGGTGTATAGTTGATAACAAACTACTACTGCTAAATAATGAAAAAAAAGGCTAGGAGATAAAAGTGAAACCACTTCCTCCACTTATTACACTTCCAACATGCATAAAGACTTGGTCATTCTACGGGGTCAATTCTAAACTGGGATGACCCGCCTAAGTCCAGTTTACAGCCCACAAACTGAATCATGATATCCCCAACTCGATAATTCATGTGAAACGTTTCTCATGGTCGGCCTAGCTTTTGGATCTGTGAGAATGCACGCCAATGCCACATGACAAACACAAAGAATTTCCTTTTCGATTAGCCTGTTTGTTGGGTAAGAGAGACGCTTGTACAATATATGTTCCAACATCGTACCATGACTGGTAGAAGAGTTGAAGTATGAAAGAAGCTCTCCGGGATGTTTCCCTCCGATTGTTTCAAGTGCCACCATTCCAAAGTTATAAACGTCACATTTTTCGTTCACAGTCATGCTATATGCAAGTTCTAAATGATCAAATACCAAAAAGAATGTTACTAAAGTTTAGCTGCAACTAGCTAGACGTAATTAAACTTAAGAAGCATGAGCGTGTGTAGAAACAATTACCTGGAGCAATGTATCCCAAAGTTCCTGCGATGACTGTTTGGTTGGATGAATCGGGGTCAATCAATCTGGTTGCTCCAAAGTCGGCAACAAATCCTTCCAAATCTGAGTTTTGAAGAATGTTGTTGCTTGATATGTCTCTATGAATGATAGGCGGATTGCAATCGTGATGCATGTAAGCTAAAGCATGGGCTACATCTTTGATAATCTTCACCTTCTTCATTCAATCCACTTCAACAGCTAATTCATCATCACTAAAAATGCACAAAATAGGCACCCTTTTTCCATGTATTCATATACAAGGAAGTGGCATTTGTTATGCAAACAAAACCCATAGAGTTACACAATGCTTTTGTGTCTTAGGTTGGTTAACACTTAGGTGGTGTTTGTTTTTGACTTAATTGACTTAATATGAATAAAACCGAATCTATTAAGTCATATGAAAACTGTTTGTTGGTGACTTAATAGTGAAAGATGACTTAAAATATTAAGTAATAAAACTGAGGGTGTCTGCATTAAGTCATCTGTTAATTAAACATGACTTAATAGAATATTTTAACAAACAAGCCCTTAGACTTCATTCTTGAAGCTCTGGTCGAATTCTGGTTGCTTAGCTTCATACCGGTGAAGTTTTTTCAAAGAAAATGTTTGACCGCTATGCAGTTCCAATGCAATATTTGAGGTAAAGATCCTATGTAGCTTTGATGAAGTCTTCATATGCAATTGTTCTGTCATAATTCATTATCGTGCACACATCTCCATGTTTTGTGATTTTAGGTTGTATTTTCTTTGAGGTAGCCTTTTTACGACTGTAAAAGAAATACACAACCACTAAGAAACAAAGTCCAATGATAATATTTAGTTTTGTAATGAACAATTCAATAATAATCTTTTCTGGTATGTCGAATTATGAGAAGAAAAGAACAGATATATGGCAGTAAAAACGATTAATTTTATTGATGAATGACAGCCCTATTTATACATTGTGAAGGGTTGTGACCCTTGACTGAACAAACATGATGGTTCGGTATTCTAACCGTTTATAAGTGCTTATAATAACTGTATATAATAAATACACTTTATGTGACTTAATTTAACTATACATATTGTCACATCTGTACATATACTATTGATAATATGCTATACTTGTGTTTGATATCGAAGATTATACTCCAACATTTTCCCCCTTAATCTTCGAATTATCAAACGCTTACTTCTTCACACTTCACTGCTGCTGGTTTTTGATCGTTTCTTTGGTGGTAGGATATTAGTCTGCTCTTTCTTTTGGTTCATCGTTAATTCACTTATGTCTTTATTTGCTTTAACTTGGATTTCCTGCCTTTGTGCTTTAAGTGATACCAATTTAGCATTTGCAAATACTTGCCGAGATTGCCTTTAAAGTATTCACTGTTTCATCTTCCACGCCTAATTTCGCATTTTTATTGCTACTGAAACCCATAAGTCATATTTGTTCACCGTCTCTATTCCACGAAATTCTCCACAATCGTGTAGAGATCAAATAAGTCTACTTTTCTTCCTGAATGGTCTAGTGGTGGTATATGCATGTATATACTGAAATTGAGAAAGTCCTTTAAGAAACAAGAAACTGTTCTTTCAAATTCGGCCTTGAACTTGATCTTATGAACTTCTATTTGTGTGGCAATGTGGAGCAAATCCATGAATGGCACACAATTATCCAAAGCAGATTCGTGAACTTGATATACAACTGGTCCTTCTTGACTGCCTGATCAGATTCGGTTTTGATTTTCCCAAACTGCTTCCATATACATGTTTTCTCTTCCTCCTGTTTTTTGACTGCTTCTTTAATGAGATCAACCTGCATTTCTTCACTTTGTGCCTTACTTTTCCTCTTGGAACTTCCTTCTTTTGTTGTTGGGGTGTAAGGATTTTGACCATCAGTTGAGTCCTCCTTTAAAGAACACATATAACCGAGGTGATGATCATTGCAAGTCCAACAGTGGACCATTCATTCATAAACGGGATCATAACTTTCTTTTTTCTTCTTTCCTTTCCATAAGGAATCTTTTGTGATGTGGATCACCCTAAAATATTATTTTGAATCCTTGATTCCTTAGTTTCTCCACACTAAGTATATTCCTCTTGAGAGTAGAAATATAATAAACTTCATCAATAGTATGGATCTCAACTGAACTGAAGATCTCAATGATTCCCTTGCCTTTGTACAAATCCCTTTTAAAACCTTCATAATTTACTTCTAGTCCAAATGACTTTTCTAAGTTCTTGAAGAGATTTTTATCACCCGTGGCATGTTGTTGCCTATTCATACTTGCAAACCATATTTCATTCCATGTTTTACTATCTGCCCCTTTGATCATGAATTCAATTTTTGCTATCCTTTCGGGACAATTTTTCCTATAGTGGAATGGTTGTTTGCAAAAGGACCAACACATACCTTTGGGATACTTCCAATGGATTTCCTCCATACCATACTTGTTGTTGCCTGCCATCATACTATCAGGTTTCCTTTGAAACACACTGCCTTTGGTCGGATGGATGTTTTGATTACACGTCTTCTTGCCATAGTTCCTCTGATGATCACCCTGATCATAAACACTCTTTTCCTTACCTTTCTGCCTTTGAGAAGTACCCTGGAACAATGATGATTCTCCACATCTTCTGGCCTCGTAATCTTCCTGAACATCTTCCACTTCGTATCCTTTAAGGCGTCTCTTACTTAACCATATTAATCGGTCCTTCCTACAGGTTTTCGAATCGTTTGGCTCTAATACCATGTTTAGTTTTGTAATGAACAATACAATAATAATCTGTTCTGGTATGTCGAATTAGCAGAAGAAAAGAACAGATATATGGCAGTAAAATCGATTAATTTTATTGACGAATGACAACCCTATACATTGTGAAAGGTTGTGACCCTTGACTGAACCAACATGATGGTTCGGTATTCTAACTGCCTATAACTGCTTATAATAACTGTATATAATAACTGTATATAATAAATACACTTTATGTGACTTAATTTAACTATACATATTGTCACATCTGTACATATACTATTGATAATATGCTATACTTGTGTTTGATATCGAAGATTATACTCCAACAGATAATGGGAAAAAAAGGTCAAACTGGGTACGTGCTGTTTTCTTCGCTTATGTTCATTGCAAGCTGATTCTGCACTCTACACATTATTGGTTGACCAGACCATTTCTCCAGTATGATGATTCTAAGACTGATTTAAGAGCAATAAAGATGGGAAGTCGCACTGATTAAGTGCTTCTCCAAGAAAATGATTACCACTAATGTCCAAGTATTCTAAGTTTCTACAACCACGCACACTTGTGATAGCACCCACAAGACGATTATGATGAAGGTCTAAATGTCGTAACTTCATCAAATATGCTATATCTAGGGAATAGACCCACTGATAGAATTCATGGCAAGGTTTAAAATTGCAGTTGGCTCAGATTACCAAAACCTGACGGAATTGAACCATCAAGTTTGTTGTTGCTCAGGTTCAGCGTTTCTAGATTCTTCAAGTTACTTATGTCATGTGGGATGGATGCATTCAGATGATTTTCGCTCAAATCGAGAACTTTCAGATTATACAAAGATCCTAAAGATGGTGGGATGAAACCCGTAAAGTTGTTTCGACTAAGATCCACAGTAGTCAAGCTCCTCAACTTCACTAGCTGAGATGGAATAATAACATTGAAATTATTATGAGAAAGATTGAGGTATCTTAACCATGTGAAGGAAACATGTAAATTACCTCTTAAGGGAATTGGACCATCAAGATTGTTATTACTCAGGTCCAACATTTCAAGGTAAGACAAGTTAGTTATAAGTGCAGGTGGGACTGATCCATTCAGTTGATTTGCGCTCAGGTCCAGGTTGGCGGGATTAACCATGGAACCAAATGATGAAGGGACTTGACCAATAAAGTTGTTACGACTAAGATCTAGATAATGTAAATTCTCCAAACTCACAACCTGAGTTGGGAGAATACCAGTAGAATTGTTATTAGCAAGATCAAGGTTTTCTAAACGGGTGAGATTGGCAAACGAAACACCTGTGATATAGTTATAAGAAAGATCAAGGTTTTCTAAACGGGTGAGATTTGCAAACGAAACACCTGTGATATAGTTAAAAGAAAAATCAAGGTTTTCTAAACGGATGAGATTGGCAAACGAAACACCTGTGATATAGTTATTAGAAAGATCAAGGTTTTCTAAACGGGTGAGATTGGAAAACGAAACACCTGTGATATAGTTATAAGAAAGATCAAGGTTTTCTAAACGGGTGAGATTGGAAAACGAAGCACCTTTGATATAGTTATTAGAAAGATCATGGTTTTCCAAACGGGTGAGATTGGCAAACGAAACACCTCTGATATAGTTATTAGAAAGATCAAAGTTTTCTAAATGGGTGAGATTGGAAACGAAACACCTGTGATATAGTTATAAGAAAGATCAAGGTTTTCTAAACTGGTGAGATTGGCAAACGAAACACCTCTGATATAGTTATAAGAAAGATCAAGGTTTTCTAAACGGGTGAGATTGGCAAACGAAACACCTGTGAGATTGTTATTAGAAAGATCAAGGTTTTTCAAATGGGTGATATTGGCAAACGAAACACCTGCGATATAGTTATTAGAAAGATCAAGGTTTTCTAAACGGGTGAGATTGGTAAATGAGGCAGGTAATGTACCTGTGAGATGATTACTATAAAGCGAAATATATGTTAAGTTTGATAACAAACAAATCTGCTCCGGGATGCTCCCTTCTAGCGTGCAGTTACCATTAAAAAGCGTCTCAAGGTTTGGAAATGAAGCGACGTCAAGACTTCCCAGATCGTAAGGACCTTCATTACCATAACAGTAAACGTATATCCCAATGACACTTCCTTCTTCGTTACAACTAATATCAGGCCAAGTACAATGATCTGAAGAAGAATTTCTATCTTCCCACCAATTAGTTGCAAGCAAAGCTTTTGCTTCACTTGAATTGTTGAAATCATTAGCACTGGTTTTTGCTAACACAAAAATGAGAAAGATTGAGGTCTCTTAACCTTGTGAAGGAAACATCCAAATTAGCTCTTGAGGCAATTGGACCATCAAGATTGTTGTTACTCAGGTCTAACTTTTTGAGGTGAGGCAAGTTAGTTATAAGTGCAGGTGGGATACGTTCAGGTATAGGTTGGTGAGATTAACCATGGAACCAAGAGATGAAGGGATGAGACCAGTAATGTTGTTTTGACTAAGATCCAGGTAGGTGAGATTAACCATGGAACCAAACGATGAAGGAATTTGACCAATTAAAGTGTTACTATAAAGATCAAGGCCTTCCAAACGGGTGTGATTGGTAAACGAGGCAGGTAATGTACCTATGAGATGATTACCATAAAGCAAAAGATGTGTTAAGTTTGATAGCAAACCAATATGCTCTGGGATGCTCCCTTCAAGCTTGCAGTTATCAATAGAAAGATCCCCAAGGTTTGGAAATGAAGCGAAGTCGAGGCTTCCCAGATCACCAGCTAGACCATCATTATTATAACAGTAAAGGTCTATGAATTTGACACTTCCTTCTTCATTGCAATTAATATGAGGCCAGATACAATGATCTAAAGAAGCAATTCTGTCTCCCCACCAATTAGTTGCAAGCAAAGCTTTTGCTTCTCTTGATTTGTTGAAATCATTAGCACTAGTTTTGCTAACACGAAAACGACCATCATAAGCACACAAGTGAAATTGTGCATATGAACAGTAAGATTTGTGAACAAAGTAAGACACATTGTTAATGCTCGTTTGTGTTGAGTTTATGATATATAAAATACAATAAAACATAAAGACATCAAGAGTACACAGCGGAAGACTTAAGATCATAACAAATAAATTAATTAACTGAAAGTATGCGTAACGTACCTCTTGCTAATGACAAATCCCTCGAGCAAAGCAAAACAACCCTCGAGCAAAGCAAAACAAAGAAGTACTAATTGGTGTAAGAATAATGTCTTACAACCACGTTCTTGTACACACGAATTAACCAACGAATCAAGCGATTGCTAGATCTAACACAAGTCCTCGTTTAAGAAAAACGAAACCAAACTCCCTTACAAATGGGGTGTTCGGCCGATTGGGACAAGAGAGAGGAGAGGAGAGATCTAGGGTTAATTCAATGCACAAGTGTATGAAACCCTAGAACCTAACCCTCTTTATATACTAGTAGGTAAACTTTGGGAACAAGTTAGGGATTAGGCCTTGAAAGCCCCATATGGCCGCCATGTAGAAAGCCCAAAACCAAACCCATAACTTTTCCAAGTTTTCCATTTCTAGTCCTTTCTCTTTTCATTTAACAGTCGTTACTCATTTTTCCATTAAATACTTAACGATCGTTAACCGGACTTAATGTGCAATAATTAATCGTAAACATAAACATTAATTATTAACTTTAATTCTCATTCGCTAATGTGTGCAATCCGTGGTCACGAGTTCGAATCCGGACATTCACATGTTCAGAATATATACATTTCAATGACTCCCACTGGATATGTTTACAAAGCGTGAAATGACATTGGTTAGCGTCTAGCAACACGCCAATGCCCCGGTACAACTCGTGTATGGTTTCTGGAGAAAAACCAAGTTTGATGATTCATCATCATATTCATCCTTTGTTTCTAATACCATGTTAATAAGAATATGGATCTCACTCATTTCTTAATTAACTATTCATTTCTCGCTTTATGTGATTGATTAAGATTACCAATTCTTCCGAACATATTCCGAAGACCTTGGAATGGCCATGCAAACATCTTAACAACCCTACGAGGGGCCGGTAGTATTATACTTCAAAATAAATTTGAAGGAAACAAATCCCATTTTGACTACAAGCGTAATTCATAAATTTCGCAACACTTCGAAAACAACCCTTATAACTACCGATTCATTATAGCGTTAGTTTGCTTCACAAAATGCACTACATCCATAACATATCTCTTGTATCTCAAGTCGGAGGATAAATATCCATGATATACTTAATGACAAAGATCCATAAAGTATCATCATGTGAGTGGGATAAGTCCTATACTCGATTCATTGAATATCATCGAAATTAGTCATGCTACGCATCAATATACTTTCAAGTATATTCTAACTAATACTCGATTTGTCTTAATTCAATATCATTCCCATGTTATTGATTGACAACGGACTATTTAGAATAACTTAAGTTATTCATGGATTTAAACATGCAAACATAGGACACAATATTATAAATGAAATTAAACGATACCGTACTTTAATTCATTATAAATAATAATTGTTTAACATCCTTTATCCAAATACTAAATAGATCAATGCATGATAATTCTCGGTTAATGAATTTTGCCACAAGTCATGCAACTCATACTTGTTGACAAGGCATAATTTCAACTAACTTTGATCTACAAGAATTTTGAGAATACTTATTTCAAAAATTCAATAATTGAATTTCTTGTATGTGTTTACACATATCTTGATATTGTCATATCATTCCATAAGGTACGTGATAACCTGAACCACCCTTTTATGACAATCATCCTTCAACACTTAAAGTTTAAAGTATTCTTTATTCTTTAATGTATAATGCAACTATGCTCTTAATTGAGCATAACTAGTCAACATGGTCATCACCAACGATACCATGACTAGAATTGAGTGTCATCTCAATTATACCAGCATCATTGTGTACAACAATATGCTCTTTAAACATCCGTAAACTTCGAACAGTTATAGTGTAATGTTGGTGCCTATCAAACTCAAGTTTGTTGGCAATGACAATTATGAAATATTTTCGTCCATAGAATCTAGGAGCATATCCAGACTGTGGAATGAGATTCTAAATCCAAACATATTCCTTTTAAAATATTTATTACACTAACAACTTTCAATGTTGTCAAATCATCTTGTAACCAAGCATGACACAACAATCTTATACACAACATGGTGTACATGATGAATCTTCAAGTTAAACTTTAAGATCTCATTCATATTATATCTTGTCAAAGATATGTATTTATCATGTTTTATTAGACTCATTTATTTTACCGCATATGTTTATAAACATATTTTCCAAGGTTGTATATATTATTTCCAAATCTTACAAACGAAGTTTCATTCCCAACTAAAACTTAATTTAAGTGGAATGTAGTTGCCCATACAACATATAAGATTTAAGAAAAATAAATAATACTCCCACTAGCTTTCAGGAATACTTATGAGCAATTTTATTTTAATTATTAAATCAAACATGGATTTAATATTAAACATAAGAATCATCTCCTAGATGCATGCATATATCCATTCATAGATTCTTGCAGTCTGTACAAATTCAAAGATTATTTGAATTCATAAACTACTTTGTATTACTTATCGTCCTCGTAAAAGTAATTCACAACAAAGATTTTGATATTCATTGTCAAAATTTCATATCAATGAAACTAAGTAATACAATTATAATCTTTATACTTCTATTTAATGTATCTAGAAAGAATATTCAATCATAGTTAATTGCTTAAATATGATTAATATTATTATCACTAGACATGCATTAAATATGTGTACAATATTGTCCATATGATTTCTACATAAAGATTTAAACCACTAAGGTTTCCATCCTTTGAAGAAACTCATATTCATTATTAAGATAAACCAAGTATCTAAAGTTGATTATCTTTATGGATGACATCTCAACATTCATAGTATGATTGATTTACCACAATTCATCATTTGGTAAATTCATCATTATGATTATCGAGCTTACCATGATCCTCAGAACTCATATTTCTCGGCATATTAAATATCGAGATATCCTTTCGGATCTATGAACGAAAATTCCATCATATTGAGGTCTATCATTTACATGTTTAACCTCATCATGATATTTGCTAGTGTATTTTAGAAGATTATGTATTTTGTAATTCAATCTTTCAAGATCTTAAACAAAACTCCCACTTGCGTTTAACAATTTAAAGATTACCTTTAAATAGTTTAGCAAGTAGAGCAACAATACATTGTTCTCTTTTGGGATATTACGAAAAACATTGACAGTTCCTAACATTATTTTGTTACAACTCACTTTACAAGCAGTTTAACAAATTCAGAACTTCATTATAAGACTTAATGTGATTCATCACATTCCATAAACAAATGGTGTCTTATTAATCTTCTAGGTTGGAGTCTTATTGAGTATATTCAATCTATACTCAATATTCTAACCTTGATAACTTTTGGAAGAAACTATAGTTATCTTGAATCAAACATGCCAATAGATTTTGATTCTTCTAAGCGAACATACCATAAAACTATGGTATTTCATTAGAATTAATATTGTAAGATAATCTAACAATATTTAAGATAACCATCTACTCTTTGGCTCATCTATTTACCAACAAAGTAAAACTTAATGGTACAATAGAATTACCAAGTCAATTGCATGTATTATAACACAAGTATTTTGACCAAGTCAAAAGACAATCGATTATAATCCCACTATACGTTATAAGTCATTGATCACCTCATTGACTTCATGCATATGTCTTAAAACATAGCAAGTTAACGTCTTACTTTATATTGTAAGTCTTGTATTAAAAGACTTCATGTTTGTGACTTTACAAAATCATAAACATTTTTAATTAAAGTAATTATGAACACCACCTCGGTTTCAATTAATATTTCAAGTTAATACTTACTACATATATTTAAGTCATTCAATGAATACTTAAATTCAAAGTAGTATTAGATTACTTCATTTAATTATGTCATTCCATGAAAATTCAACGTAAGAAAGCGCAAAATCATCCATGCTCGTTCTCACGACACGTGGATATTTTACCTTGGGCTATAATCTAGTTCACGTTCTCACGTAACATAAATTGTAACTACAAGTGTTTCTTAAATATTGAATGACATAAATTTTGAAAATAAAGTAGTCTTTGTTATCATCTTGACACATGTTCTTAATAAGGCAATCATACATATAAAATATATAATTCCTATTAGAACGTAACTCTCTTACCTTGCGATCAAGAGAATCCATTTAAATCATATTTATATGTGTTGTATCTTGCACACAATAAAGATTTCTCCCACTTGTGCATGGAACAACATCATGTAGCAGATAAACAACACGATGCACGTTCGTTTATTTGATTAATATGATTTGTGTCATAGATATAACAAGTAGATGTAGAACTATATTGTTTAGTAAGGAAGCGTACGACTATCCTTAAAACATAAGTGTCTACAATTGGAAAGTAATTATCTTTGAAGATAATCAGGTTACTACAGGAAATAAGGCTTGTAGCTCCATTGAATTAGAAATCATTAAAACAACTTCTTATTCAAGAATGCAACACAAATGCTCCCACTTGAATCGACAACATTGTAAGTGTTGCATAACCGATTAAAACAACTTGCTTGCTTTTTACTTTCCTACACCTTTAAAGAACCATACGTAATCATTACTAAGGTACTAAAGGTGTATTCTACTCTATGAATGATGGGTTATCCATCAAAGTTATTAACTTGAAAAATTGGGTATGCAATTTCTTCCTTAATGAGCCTACCATGCCCATAATGGTATGTAGCACCTTTAAAGGTTAAAGCAAAACAACTAGATAAAATATGCTAGTTTGCTTTTACCAATTTTCGGTAATTAGTCTAGCTTCTAATTTAGTAACTCATATACATGTTTTCCGGTTAACCAACATTCATGTTTGTTACAAAAGGATTCATTCACCTAATGAAGGTAATGAAATCTTTATGGAAAATATGACGTGCAATCATTGCTATGAGTTACATTAGAATTTAGACAATTCAAAACGTTCTATTATACCTTTCTCATTCATGAAAAGGAATAGGATTGAGTCTAATGCTTCTCCCATGGAAAAGAGACTTCGTTTGTCTTTTCGGTAAATTATTCTCGATCAAACATTTGTTTGAAAGCGAGAATGGAACAATTTATTGATCAAAGACTAAACTTCGTTTACGGTTAAATGTTGCAATTATACATTCAAAAGAATTACAAAATTCAATTTTAGTATTTTCGATAATTAACCTTTTCAAGAAAATTAAACACCGTGGTTCATAAACATATAACCATTTAATTTTCACTTTGAAAACTAGGATCCAAATTGTCATAATCTCATCACGCCGGTTGATCCGCTAGTAATGAACCTTATACAAAGTGGTAGAGCTTGTGCTCAATTGCCAATTTCAATTGCAATTCCTAGATTTATGGGATTTACATATAGCCAATTTCAATTGCCATGTAAACATGTTTTATCCCATCTTATGCCTTGAGTTGCCAGTTCTCACTACAAAACTCAATTAAGTTGTCCAACTTAAGAAATTGCAAAATCGTCCATGCCCGTTCTCACGACACGTGGACATTTTACCCTTTGATTACGATCTAAGTCACGGTCTCACGCAAATAAAAAATAATCTTAGGTGTTTCCGTTTCGTTGGATGGCATATAACTTAAATTAAAGGGTAATAGTTTTGATGTAAAATCAAATATGTACAAAGATGTCATGCATTCATCTTCGTAACATAGGTTTTATTAAAACATTTATATCTTGTTTTAATGTTTAAGTTTTCATCATCAAACTTTAATTGAGGTATTGGTTTCACCAATCAAGGAATTTAGTGTTAATTATCATCCATTATACCGTACTTTTGCATAAGTGTAAACACTTAGTGTTTGGATAATTACCAAAGTCGCATGGAATTAAAACTAATTAAGCCTTAAGATGAGCTTGCACATTTAATGGCTTACTAAGTAGCTCCATTCGAACTACTGAGGGCGAGAGGACTGTGCACGCTAAAGCACAACCTTAGACATCCTTTCGGTGTATTGTGCGCACTTCTTTAAACCCCTTTTATTAGTTCATTCTCATGGGTGAGCTGTTCGGTCATTTGTACCAAAGTCATCATCAATTAAACGATTATGATTACTATTCTTAAAAATACATGTTTCACCATTGTTTAGGTCGGTTTATTTTCTTGTAAAAATACCCTTGTTACACATAACAAACAAGCAAGTATTTGAAAAATAAACAAATAAACAATGAAAGTATAACAAATAAAAGTCATGCTTATCAAATAGCCACATGCAAACGGTTTTGATAAATCTTATTAATAACCAATTCTAGATCATCAATATGCATATATTTAATTAAGACTTCCACCCGTTTTCATCTATGTACAAGGTGAACCACATGCATCGATTCATCGATTGCGTAAGTCAAAACTAAATATATACCACATAGCACATAATTGATTAAATTAATAATTATTGAGGTCTTCCCAATTTAAGATCTATCATAATTTAATGTATATCACTTAAAACATGAAAGACATACAATAAAAAGCAGATCCATGATAAAACATGCGAGATAATTATCATGGATATCAATTACACATAAAAATTAATGCAATTAAGCGAGTTACGCATATACACATAAAGTTGCATGCATCTTAGGGTTTCTAATCCAATTAAAACAATAGTTTACAAAACCCAATTAGGGCACCAAATAAACGCCCCCAAAATTAGGGTTTAGGTTTTGCAAACCCTAGATCTAAGCATACAAATAATAACACATTCATGTTTATTTTAATTATGTGTTTCGATAATTAATTACTTGTTATACAAGGCTCGTGATGCATTGTTGAGTTTATGATATATAAAATACAATAAAACATAAAGACATCAAGAGTACAGCGGAAGACTTAAGATCATAACAAATAAATTAATTAGCGAAAGTATGCGTAACGTACCTCTTGCTAATGACAAATCCCTCGAGCAAAGCAAAACAACCCTCGAGCAAAGCAAAACAAAGAAGTACTAATTGGTGTAAGAATAATGTCTTACAACCACGTTCTTATAATACACGAATTAACCAACGAATCAGCGATTGCTAGATCTAACACAAGTCCTCGTTAAGAAAAGCGAAACCAAACTCCACTTACAAATGGGGTGTTCGGCCGATTGGGACAAGAGAGGAGAAGGAGAGATCTAGGGTTAATTGATGCATGTGTATGAAACCCTAGAACCTAACCTCTTTATATACTTAGTAGGTAAACTTTGGGAACAAGTTAGGGATTAGGCCTTGAAAGCCCATATGGCCGGCCATGTAGAAAGCCCAAAACCAAACCCATAACTTTTCCAAGTTTTCCATTTCTAGTCCTTTCTCTTTTCATTTAACGGTCGTTACTCATTTTTCCATTAAATACTTAACGATCGTTAACCGGACTTAATGTGCAATAATTAATCGTAAACATAAACATTAATTATTAACTTTAATTCTCATTCGCTAATGTGTGCAATCCCGTGGTCACGAGTTCGAATCCGGACATTCACATGTTCGTAAATATATACATTTCCAACAGTTTGATTGTCAAAATTTAAAAGTAAGTACTCAAAATTAATCATATGATATATAACTGGTAATGATCATGTATATATGCATACACAAAACCTTCTACTTTTCAAAGTCAATGGCAAAGAGTAAACGATAGTCAATTCCACATAATTGTTACCAGTTCTTCCACATATATGCTGTTAATTTTGTTGATTCTTCATCTTCATTACCCCATATGGTATAATATTTTCAGGACCATCTATAACAGCAGCCTTGTTCTTGTGTGTTGCTATCTCCTCTTAGATCGAAAGGCCACGAGTGAGGATTCCAGACCTAATATACAGTTATATATATAAACATTATTAGATTAGAATAGAAAACAATAATAGAATTAATGTAGTAGGAATACAATTAAGCAAACAGGATGAGAATTACTCAGTTAGGACTTGACGAACATCACATCCAGGCTCAAGATAAGCAATGTGACTAGTGTTGTTGTTGTTTGCAGCAGCAACGAATGCCTCAAGCCTTTCCTTCTTCACTGGCGGTGGTCATCGATCCACAGTGGTGTATCTATTACCCTGTCAGGAAACCAGACAACATCAACAGCTGTATCCTTGTCTTTTAACCACGATCCAAGCGACTCCATATGAGGCTTGTCGGGACATGCAGGACTGAAAGACAAGAAACAAACACGCAATAAGCAATATAGTAATCTGATAAAGAGTAATTATTATATATGCTTGAAAATACATACATACCCTCCAACAAACAAAAGAATCCTTTTTGGGAGGCAGCCTTTTACAAAACCTAACATAGTATACACGAGCCCGTTATAAAAGTCATAAATACCGCCGTGTGGGCATCGACCTGAAGCAAGCATATAACTATAGAGTTAGTTTCATGGCGGCATAGAAGAAGAAAAGAATTAATTATTATAATACTTGCTGCTGCTAACCTTGCACGAAATAGAGTATTACGTCAAGATCACTTGTGGGTTTGGAAAAAACACCAAAGAAACCCCGACGCATTGACGATAAGCCCACAGTATTCTTCGGATTAGACTGCATGCAAACCCACTAAATAAATAAATAAATTATAGAACTAGAAGAATCAGTAATTAATCAAAAAAGAAGAAACATACTTTGAATTTAGCACGACAATAGAGTTCGATAGCTTCTTTTTGCAGGTCAAACAGATGAGGATTTTGAATCATCGTTTCACTATCATCCATACCGATCAATGTAACCTGCAGGAAATAAATCACACTTTATAATTTTTCAATATAATAAAAATTAAATTATATAAGAAGAAGAAGATTATATATTATATACCCAAGCAGCCAGGTGGCGGAATGAGAAAAATCCGATGTGGGGGGACATTTTTTTTTTTTTTTGACGATAGCGAAAAAACGGATGAAAAAATTGGATATAAAATGATAAATCAGTATTATTCTTAGAGATTGAGGATTTATAAAGTTTTAAATTGTTGAATGTTATGTTTTAGTATGTTGGTGGGGGCGATTTGAGTTTTGAGTGGGGCAGACTTTCAAAAAATGTCAAAATTAAAAAAAAAAAAAAAAAAAAAAAAAAAAAAAAAAATAACACTAACATCGACTTTTTTTTTTTTTGTAGTGGGGCCGCCGCACCGTCCTAATACATAGGTCCGCCAGGGCAACCATGATTGAATCCAACATAATATACTAATTCTTCTTAATAATCGAATCGATTGTTTATTACTAGAAAACCCTTTTGGTCATTCCTCACAACTTTATATACCCGCACCCACCCACCTTCTTAAAAACCTTTTATTTTTTATGTCAAAACTAATGAGCAATAGCCCAAATCCAACCTAACTTTTAGCCCAACAATACCAAACTCTATACGAAACTCTAAACACAAAAATATGTTTGGGATGATTAGATTTTCATTCATCTTGGTCACTTTTAATTAGAGGGGTTCATGGGTTGGGTAATATCCGAATAAACCGAAAATCAAAACCGAACCGAACCAAAAATAATCGAACCGAACTCGTAACCGAGCCGAATTTGCCAAAACCGAACCGAACCGAAATAAACGTTCGGTTTTCGGTTCGGTTATGGTTTTAGCAATCCAAACCGAAAATCGAATTTAAATAAATATATATATTTTTTATATATTTATATATAAAATATATTAAAACTATTTTATAATATATCTAATATTTTTTAAGCTTGAAAATTATTTTTTTTCAAAAAATATATACAAATAAATAAATAAATTATTAAATTTATGTAATTCGGGTTATTAGGTTCGATTTTCGGTTATTGGGGGTTCGGTTTTTGGTTTTCGGTTTGGTTTTTGGTTCGGTTAGTTTAGTCAAATTTGAATTCGGTTCGGTTCGGTTCTCGGTTATACCCAGAAAAAAATGAACCGAACAAACCGATATTCGAACCGATAAACACCCCTACTTTTAATCTCTTAAACTCTATACAATGATAAGTATCTTAAGACTTGAGACTGTCACTTTCTAAAAGTACTTATATTCAAGATTTCAAGACTTTACTACAACATATATATAGGCATATAGTCGTTGTGTAACGGTTGAAAAAATTAAAAGTTTGTGGTCACCATTCATTTTCATTATTGGAGGTTTAAATTTTGATAAAAAAAAAAATCTATAAAATGATTGTTGTAAAAATTGTCAGTTGCTACAAGGAAACTTCGAAGTAATATTTATTACGGAGTATGAATCATGTATTTAAGTTGATGAATAATATCTTTTTTATGAAAATTAGACGAACGTTAGCGTAAAGCGACAATGTATACTGATAAATAATTATATTTGTGAAATCGTGATGGTTTGACTTTTGACGCAAAACTTACGAGTTTAATTTGTAGTTATTAAAAAAAATTCATATGCTAGAAACTAAAAATCAATAAATATTTAAGTATTGAACAATATTTAAAATAACAATGCACTAATATTACTCAAATTTTAAGGATTTTAATTTAAAAATATGCATATACATGCATTATAAGCAAAGCTGATCCATGGTTTTAACTTACCCCGTACGGTTACCACAAAATAGGCCCCTTATATAATGAAATTATTTGTAGAAAGCTCACTAACTTTCCAAAAGTTTTACAAATAAATATACTATATCTAGTTTAAGTTGCCTTTGTTAGTAGTACATTATTGTATGTAGGCCTTTCATCATGTCTCGGGCTCAAGCCCACATCTCTCTAGGGTTTTCACTGTATATATGTATGTCGTGTATGTGACTCAAGCAATCAATCACAATCAATCAATTATATTATTTTACATGGTATCAGTAGAAATCCTTCCCTAAAACAAAAACAAATAATCCGCTGCCTCATTCTCCTTTCCCTCTCATCTCCACTGCGCCTCATCTTCCTGTCTTCAGCAACACACTATTGTCGCCTCCCACATCTCTCTATCAATCACTCCAATCTATCTCTCCCTCAGCCTCATCATGACTGTCATCGATCCTCTCCCTCAACCCACCATCCTCCTCTCCGATAAACTCATGGATATCACAATCTAAACAACATCATCCCGGTCAAACTAGACATGAGGCAGATGAACTATTCATCGCGGTATACTTTACCCATTTTGTCGTGGGAACCTCCTAATCGATCATCTTGATACCAAAAGTGGCCAAGATGCCACCAGTACCTCCTCACCCCCGGATGCGGAATGGTTAAAAATCGATTCCATCCTTCTTTCTTGGATTTTTGTGACTATCTCCAAAACCCTTCAACAACGTTTAGTTGTTGCAAACCCTAAAACCGCCCTTGAAGTATGGGAAACCCTAGCCGCCATTATTTCCGATAACAAACGCACTCGCTCCATAGCCTTGAAAGCAGAACTACGGTCCTTAAAACTCGGAGACATGGGCATTGATGCCTATTTTCGAAAGATCGAATCAATTGTAACAATCTTGAATAGCCTTGGTTCAAGTCTAGATGACGATGATGTTGTGACTTTTGCCTTGGAAGGTTACCTCTCGGTTTGATAACTTGGCTACAATTATTGCACATCGGGACCCTTTCCCGACCTCAAACCGCTCACTCCATGCTTACCACGGAGAGATGCGGTTGAAGGCTCGCACCAACGACACTTTCCCGACTCAACCTCATCCTCCCAATGGCTCTACTTGCAAACACGGTCCTAACCTCATCGACCATCTACTCCATGGAAAAGTTCACAAGCCATGTAATAATTGGAGCAAGGGCTCTTGTCGTTTTGGCGCATCGTGTAGGTTTTTGCACAACGGTACGCATGGTTTGCATGAAAATATTGTTTTCCCAACTCCAACATCTACCACTCACTTATCCTCAAATGATTTACATGCATTACAAACTCTTTTGGCTAAACTTAGATGCGCTACAAACAGTGGGATAAATACAAACAGTGGGATAAACACTGGTTCAGGAGCATTTGGACCTTCTGGTCCAACGAACCCTCCAATTGCACTAGTCACTGGTTCAGGAGCATTTTGACCCTCTGGTCCCCCATCTGGCCCGTCTGTATCACTTGTGAACCCCCAGGTTCAAGGTCTGCCAGGCCACTACTTGGCTTACACATATCCGGCCCAGTCCACTTATCCCATGGGTCACCTGGCTCAGTCCATTTACCCGGTTCACCGCGAGTTCTCGCCAGGTCACCAACCGGTTCATCTGATGGGTTCGTCAATGAGCCACTATGGTTTTGGTCAACCGGTTCCTGCGCTAGCATCCTTGGGCTGCCACGGTTCATGCACCCACCACTCAAGGCGGAGGTTCGCTAGAGCTATCATGGGTCAAGCTGTTTTACCACATGCCTTGCCACTACCGCCTTCATGAACCCGCTCCGTAATTGGAACATGGACACAGTGCGTTGTCTCACCTAATGACTTGGTCAATAATCTTAGTGATGTTTTCATTCTAGCATTTATTCATACATTGCGGTTGGTGGCGATACACACTATTCTGCCACCAACTCGCCATAGCTTTTACCAACTCCTTATCGACCACTCCACCTATATAATGTTCTCATCACTCCTAATATTGTTAAAACTTTATTTTGTGCGTCGGTTTGTATGTGAAAATAATTTCATTGTTGAATTTGACCCTTTCGGTTTCTTTGTTAAGGACTTTCAGACCCGTCAGGTGTTGCTCCGCTGTGATAGCACTGGCGACCTCTACCCTGTTACTAAGCCATCTCCTATATCTCAAGCCTACCTCACAAGTCAATACACGTGGCATCAATGTCTTGGCCATCCAGGAAGTGAAGTGTTACATCATGTTATTTCTAGTAATTCCATTTTTTGTAATAAAGAGAAATCTTCCGTTCTTTGTCATGCTTGTCAGCTTGACAAACACGTGCGACTTCCTTTTGTCAGTTCTTCTACTTTAGTTCAAACTTGTTTCGATATTATTCCTCGGATTTGTGGACTTCACCAATACTGAGCCTATCTGGTTTTAAATATTATGTTCTCTTTTTGGATCATTATTCTCAATTTGTATGGGTTTATCCGTTAGTTCATAAATCTGATGTCTTGTCCAAATTTACATTATTTCACAACTTTGTCAAAACTCAATTCAACCATGAAATAAAATCATTCCAGTGTGACCATGGTGGTGAATTTGATAACCATGAATTTTATAAATTATTTAACGACAATGGGATTCACTTTCGTTTCTCATGTCCCCGCACCTCACAACAAAATGGTAAATCTGAACGCATGATTCGCACCATTAACAACCTTATCCGCACCTTACTTTTTCAAGCCCATCTACCCCAAACTAATGGGTGAAGCCCTCAACATGGTTTACCTCTTAAATATCCTACCTCCCGTGCCATCGATAATAATATTCCCCTAACACGCATGTTTGGCACCTCACCTGACTACCGTCTTTTACGTGTCTTCGGGTGTCTTTGTTATCCTCATATAGACACTAACCACAAACTTGGGCCACAAGCCACTCCATCCATATTTTTGGGACATGCCACCAATCACCGTGGCTATCGTTTCCTAGACCTAAACTCCAAAAAAATCATTATTTCTCGCCATGTCACATTTAATGAAACCGTTTTTCCCTTTGGCACCACCGCACCCACTATGAAACCGTCATACGACTTCCTAGATGACTCACCTAACATCATATCCAACATTATCAAACTCACCCCAACTCGCTTTACACATGACCCCACCCGATCCTACACAACCAATCTCATCTCCTTCCCCGTACTAGACCCTCCACCTTCTCCCATACTAGACATCACCATCGTACCTCCTCACCACCACCACTCCACCTCTCCTATACCCCAACGGCCCCGCTTCCTTTTCCCAAGACCCCCCATATACCGACCCTACCGACCACGCAATCGTTCATCCCATGGTTACACGTTCACATATCGGGACTGCCCGTCCCAATCCCCGTTTTGCTTGTCATGTGTCTACCGTTTCCCCTTTACCCCGTTCCTATAACGCTGCTTTTCATGATCCCAATTGGTTAAATGCTATGTATGATGAATTTAATGCTCTTATTAAAAAAAAACTTGGATTCTTGTACCTCGTCCTACGGCCACCAACATTGTTCGCTGTATGTGGTTATTTCGCCACAAGTACTTGGCTGACGATATTCTCAGTCGCTACAAGGCTCGCCTTGTCGCAAATGGTAGAGCTCAGATAGAGGGAGTTGATGTTGATGAGACCTTTAGCCCGGTTGTTAACCCTAGCACTATCCGCACTGTTCTCAGTTTAGCTGCTTCTCGACATTGGCCACCTGGTTTCTGGGATACCGAGCACCCAGATTATGTATGTTTGTTACGCAGGTCTCTGTATGGGTTGAAACAATCTCCTCGGGCTTGGTTTCAACGATTTGCTACATATGTTCTTGGCATTGGTTTTACACATAGTCGCTGTGACACTTCTTTGTTTATCTATCATCAGGGGACCGACACTGCTTATCTTTTACTATATGTTGATGGTATTATACTGACTGCTTCTTCTGATAGACTTCTCCAGCATATTATTGCATCTCTACATAAGGAGTTCTCTGTGACAGACTTGGGTACTCTAAACTATTTTTTGGGCGTATCTGTTGCATGTAACTCTTCTGGTATGTTTTGTCACAACGCAAGTATGCTACAGAGATCCTTGAGCACCTTCACATGGTCGATTGCAATTCGATCGGACCGGTTGACACCGAGTCCAAACCGGGAGATGATGGCATCTTGGTATCCGATCCTACATTATACCAAAGTCTTGCGGGATCACTTCAAGACTTCACATTCACTCGCTCGACATATCTTATGCGATCTGACAGGTGTGTCTTCATATGCATGATCCGCGAGAGCCTCATTTCTCCGCTCTGAAATGGATTTTGCGCTACATACAGGGTACTTTAGATTATGGGTTACATTTGTATTCATCCTCCACTACATCATTGGCTGCTTACTCTGATGCTGATTGGGCTGGTTGCCCAACTACTCGACGGTTCACCTCTGGCTATTGTGTATTTCTCGGCAACAATTTACTATTATGGTCCTCTAAGCGCCAACCAACACTGTCTCGCCTAGAGGCGAGGAGAATATCGAGGTTGCCAATGCGGTTCAAACGTGTTGGTTGCGGAACCTTCTTCGAGAGCTACATACTCCGGTTTCTTCGCAACACTTGTCTCATCGTGATAACGTTAGTGCCGATCTACATGTCCTCGAATCCGGTTCGGCATCAACGGACCAAACACATCGAGATTGACATTCAATTTGTTATGGATTTGGTGGCTGCAGGTCAAGTTCGAGTTCTTCATGTGCATTCTCGCTATCAGTTTACGGATATATTCACTAAGGGACTACCTTCAGCTCTATTTGAAGAGTTTCGTGACAGTTTGAGTGTTCGGTGTCCTCCCGCTCAAACGGCGAGGGAGTGTTTGTAGTATGTTATTGTATGTAGGCCTTTTATCATGTCTTGGGCTTAAGCCCACATCTCTCTAGGGTTTTCACTGTATATATGTTTGTCGTGTATGTGACTCAAGCAATCAATCACAATCAATCAATTATAGTATTCTACAGCCTTTTTTTATTTTAAAAGTGAGTACTCTAAGATGGAGGACAATGGTTGTATTTTTTGCTGAGATTATAAGTGTATTAATTCATGAAGTAATTTTAAACTAGAAAACGAACTCTTAGCATAACAAAAAGAACGAAAACTTTAACTAATCAAAAAGCATGTTTTTTTAGATTCTTCATGAGCTTTTAATGGGATGCAATTCATTTTATATAGGTTGACAAAAATATTGGGCCCCTTTAGGATGTTGGCTTCTTGTAGTTGCCTACTTTGTAGAGGCCCAAATCTAAGCTGTAAAGATTAATGTAAACACAACGCAAATTGGAAGAATGCTAAAAGCTCACGGTGTGGTTGCATTACAGGCGAAAAGCGCGACTAATGACGTGAGAAAAAAAAAAAAAAAAAAACCGAAAATCCATCAAAAAGGTAATTAACCAATCATTTAAATTTATAGATCAATGCCATAATCCTCACTAGCTACTTTTAAGTGATTAAGTCGTATAATGAAGCGATGTCTTTTTAAACGTCTTTGTTTTGAGTGCGTGTATTTTTAAGTTGTAGAATCACCAACGTCTCTTTTTTAAAGTGTCGTGTTTGATGCGTGTCTTTTTTAACTTTGTTTAAGTCGTAGAATATCATTTCTTTCCATAAGTGTTTCAATTGGGTATGTAGATGACGTCAAATTTGAACACTTATGGAAAATAAATCGCTATTCTACAACTTAAACAAAGTTAAAAAAAAAAAACACGCATCGAACACAATATGAAAAATACATTCTATTATATATTTAATAAAAGACACGCACTCAAAAGCGACACTTTTAAAAATACCTTACTATTTTACGACTTAATCCCACTTAAAACTCTATGCTTAACTTTAGTACTTAGTTAATAGTTACCACTTTACCACAACATGCATGTTTTTCTCAACAAGTTTTTTCGATTAAATTTGTGATGATGTCATGGATTATGAACAAGCTATTTGAGAATCATAACAATCGATATTTTCTCATTTCCTTAACGTTTTTTGTTCTCTATTACAACTTTTTATTTTCTCACAAACCTTTTGTATCACTGTCAATTAAACACATTGTTTATTTATTTATGCAGATGATTTTTAGTTCACACAAATCATCTGTATGTAATTTCAAGGAAAACCATGAATCACTATGATGTTATACATATGAATAATGAAGTGACAAGTTGAAATGTTGCGCAAGTATAAAATTAGAAAGAGAATACAAAAAATGATAATGAAGTTGGAGATATAATTGACATAGAAATTAAAATAGGGTCAGGAGGGTATTTGGGGTTTGTCTAACTAATGGCTTCGGGGTATTGTTTTAAATGATTAAAAAGAGAAAGTTTGTCTCACAATTAAGGTATTTATAATTCTAATTACTGTGTATTAAATGCAATTTTTAGTCTAAAAGAAAATTTTGTATTGAATTAAATACACTTAACCAATGCTCCCAGGCCGCTTATTAGACACTCCCTTTGGATATTTGTGAGTTTAGAACATTTTGTACGAAGAGTGTGTTTCGAAGGCACACTCACATAAAAGTTGCATATATACACAACTTTCATAAAAAATTTCTATATATATCGATATTCTATGTTGTGAAATTTGTATAAAAATGTAAGAAATGATACGAGTAACCATAGAAAAAAATAAGAAAAGAATTAAGTGTTTTTTTTCTTCCTTCTTCTAAATGTCTTGTTTTAAAATTACAAGTATTAATTAATACTAAATTAAGTTTCATAATGGTATAGATCAATAACACCCTGAAATTGATTTTTTTTATTAAATTACGAGAATGCAATTGTGATAGTTTGACTAGGTCACTATGGTATTTAAGTGTCGGGAGACCGAATCTGATTGGTTAGTCAATGAAAGTAAAGTTAGCTGTCAAACCTATAGTGAAATGTATATCTCCTTTCTACACACTTCCCAGACTTTCCAAAGAGTTCTAAGAGTATGTTATGTGTGTCAACTTAGAGAAGAAAAGAGAGAGGTAACAAAGCTATTTGTTAATCAAATTATGAAGGGATTGCTGTCCCATGACAAGAGTTGAGCCTTAGTAATCCTCCTACAATAGAAATAATCTCTTGTTTGATTTGAATTTATGATATTTTGAGTTAGGGTTCATGTACCAAAATTTGTGGATTTTGTGTAATTGTTGTTCAATACCAAGTATTGAGGTGTTTATAATAACGAGTTAAATCCCTTAATAGGTTTACCTAAATTAGTATTGATTTTGTGGATTTTTGTAATATGATCATGGTAATGATCATATAAAGGTTAGCAATTTGCTGGGTATGTCTTGGGTATGCTAGAAACCCTTTAATTTCTATGATTTAAAATGTGTTAAATATTGTTGTGATTATGGTTTAGGAATCAAGTTAGGATGATAGAGATGAGTTTCTTGGTAAATAACTATTAAATCTAAGGTAAGTAACTTTGGTTATATTGTGTTTAATATTTATGTTATCATATTATGTGTGGTGAATAAAGATGTTAAGGACCTAGAAGGATTTGCTTAGAATGAATGGAATTAATGGATACTTAGATAGTTGGATAAGTGTATGTTAGTCTTTGGTTATAAACTAACTAATGTATGTGTTGCAGTTAACTAATGTATGTGTTGCAATGATTATGTGCTTGATGTTATGTTAAAGTATTAGTGGTTAAAGCTTATTGATTGTTATAGTGTTATAGATGCATTTGATGTATAGAGATAGACTTGGACTAATGGTAAATGTTCATGATGCAAATATGAATTATTAATGTATTATACCTGTTCTAATCGATTGCTTACTTAGTGAAAGCTTACGTTATAGCTGATGACTTTTTTGTAGGTTGTGTGGCTTAAGTAAGGTGTAGGATTAAGGACCTATGAATATGAAGTAGAACGTTATAGTTGCTGATGTTTCTGTAGGTTGTGCGGCTTAAGTAAGGTGTAGTATTAAGGACATATGAATATGAAGTAGAAGGAATGGAGGTACGTTAAATTATGCGTATGAGCTTAGTATTAGATACTGAATTGAATAAGTTGAACCCCTTGAGTCATTGAATCAAAGTATTTTGGTAATGTGACGTGTAATGATAACTTTTTATAGTTTTAAAAGCATAATTGTAGAAGTTAAAGCGAGTCAATGTTATATGTTATAAAATTGTGTATGAAAACGGGTCAATACAGGTGCTTAGCAAACCCCGTAAATTATATTTGTTCGGGTCATTTAGACCAAGTATGAGTATGTTAATGACATAGATGTTTAAATGAATTATGGAAGGTTTGATGTTATGTCATGTAATAGAAGTCATTTTTCAGAAAAATGGGTCGAAAGTGCAAGTGCTGAAAAATAGTGCACATGGGGGTGTCTATCAAATCAACTGTGGCTCGTTAGAAGTCGTGCCACCTATCTACAGAAAGGTTTTCGAGTCTTCTTTAACTTAAAAATACTTTTAGAGTCTTAATCTTATCAAAAGTATAATGATACAATAACATAGATTAATGAAATGGCTTGGTCTTTTAGAGTCTGAATCTTATCAAAAAGGGTGTTTAGCTATGGTTATATAATTGACTTATGAACTTTTATGACTCAATTAAGCTCAAACTAAGTGTTTTTTACTAAGGTTACATGAGCTTAAATAAAGGATTTTAATATGCCTGAAAATGTGGTTTTTCATGTGCGTTGAGCTTATATAACATGCTCAATTACAAGTTATCATTTTAAGCTCAATAATATTTGATCTAAGGTTTATATTTTACTAACCCATTTCTCTTTTGGTCATTGTATATACATACATGTGGCGTAGGGAACGTCGTCGTTTTGAAGCATGCTCAAAATTTCTCTCTCTAATGTTTGATCATTGTGTAACATTCATAAAACTAAGATTTTTCTGTATCACGTATGATATTGTGTAACGTTCCTAAAACCATTTTCCTCTATATAATTCATAACTATTGTGTAACGGTCATAAAACCATAATTTTATTTATAATATTCGACCGTTGTGTAACGGTCATAAAACCATTATCGTCTATAAAATCTATGACTGTTGTGTAACCGTCATAAACCAAAATTTATCTTTATAATATTTAACCGTTGTGTAACGGTCATAAAACCTAAGTTTCTCTATATAATGACTTTCTATGACTGATTCTTTCTCACTCACATTTTTTATCTCCCTACACATTATCTCAATATCACACAATTATACTTTTGTGTTTTACATGGTCTTTCTTTCTATATGTTGATGTTATAGCTTCATCAACAAACTAGTTAAGATCATTATGTACACTACTTATCTTTGGTTCAAGCTTTACATTTTTATTCCAAATAACATCCGGAAACGTAAATCTTTCTTAAGAAAGATTATACATTCCCGGCTCAGAAAGTCTCTAAAGAAATTGGTGAAACATTCATTTTCCAAGTTATTTGGAAAAAATTGTGTCGCCGAGATGATCATGTCGTCTTCGGTTAATGAACTTCCCAGAGATGATCATATGGTTTACGATTATTTGACTGGCATCGTGAAGCACATGATATGCCACAAGGACAAGAATAACGATGTCCGTAAGGCATTTAAACGATCACAAGTGCCGCCTAAGTCATCTCAGTCTGTTGGTCCCTCTTCAAGAAGATCAGCACAACCAGAAACAAGAAATAATTCTAGTTCACTTAACAATGGTTCTTGTCAAAAACAACCCGTGAACCCAGTGCGGGTTGGCTCCATAAACACTCTGGTAATCACAACAGTAGAGGTAAACGGTAAACCTGGGCCGTAAGCCATTAAATGATTTATCAAAGAAATCATAACCCGTAATAATTTATCAAAGAAACCCATAAATGTTAGAAACATGTTTTGGTTTAACGAGTTTATTCATAGCATGTTTTTGTGTTGTGTAGCAAGAAATAAATGGGTTCTCATTATCTATTTAGATGACATATATATAAGCTAATAGTATCTATGGTTACGCGGGTACCCACACTTATACTCAACCGATTCTTCAACCAACAAGAAGGGAAGACTTACATTGGGTCATTTGTAGCAAGATTTAATGTTGTGACAAAGGCTTTGGACAAAATGGTTGATGAGTTCACTGGAATACCTCCACCTGCGTTGTTTAAAAATATACTAATTTGCTACCTTCGACTAAGTGAGCTCTCGAGGTTATGCCGGTAAACCTTAGCACACATCTATAACTTTATTCTTATAGTATGTACAGTAGTTTTTAAAACCTTCGTTGTAAAAATGCAGGTGCTGTGATGCATTGAAGAGATGCTACCCTCTGCAGTAAATCTTTGATAGTCTTGTAGAGGTTTATACCGACCTAAATTCATAGCCCTACGATTCAAAGGTTGAGTAACAAAACATTGACCTTCTCGTTCAAGAAAAGAATTTTATCAAGAAGAAATCCGCTATTGTATGCAACTATTTTCATCAGAAGATCAGCGAAGATGTATTATGAACCAGATCAACAACAATGTGATGGGCAGGCACCAGAGTATATAAGAAAAGAACTATTAGATTTTTATGCTAAAGTTTATGGTTAAATTGCACCACAAGCTTAACATAGCAAATTAATAACACGAATTAGTTCAGATTCTATGGTGATGACCTTTGTAATAAAGTTGGTCTTATTGTGATAAACTTTTTAGAATGATATTAGTACCCAAACATACCCAAAGTACTAATTAGTAGACTAGAAGCGACAATTACCTAATGATAAATTGATCAACTTAAAACAAATTGTTCAATGCATACTTATAAGAGAATACTAAACATGCTTGAACCATACATGCATCTACACAATTATCTTCGCTTTTGACGATTACTAATTGGATCGATCTGCGAATTTTGGTGAGACAAGACTTTCTACAGATCTAGATATAATCCTCCATTCTTTTAGACTAGATTTTACGTCAACACTTTTACAGAATGTTTGTTCTTCAAGATCATATGTCAACACTTGATCGTGCGTTACAACCAAAAGTTTTCCGTCGGAATAAAACATTAGTGGCTTAACCTTAGGAATTTTATCGAATCCACGGATTACAATCTTTGTCCAAGATTCCTTGACTCCGTACTAATTCATAAACCAAACTTCACCTTTCACATCATGGAATATAGCAAGCTTTTCACCAACCTCCACAAGTTTGCAGTGAAGATCATGCGAGAAATTAATTGTCGCATCCACAAAACATGTAAAAAAGTCATCGGGTGGTGAGGGCACTTCACTGAATTTCTCATCCGCAAAACTAAAAGCAACAACTACTGGTATACGATCAGAATCCTTCCTAGCAATCCAATGAATACGCCCATTAACATAAGCACCTGAAGATTGATCTTCATAAAAATACAGATCATAAGGCGAATTACTCAACTTCCTCCAAGTACCAGTTCTAAGGCTATAAACATGAACATTTATTTCTTCCTCCAAGAAAGAGATGGTGACAACCATGTAATCATCTGTCTCTGAATCATATATAACCGAATATAGTCATATAAAATTCATAATCGAATCCAACATTTGGGAATTTCACATACTCTCTAGTAGCTATATTTAATACCACAAAGTTCTCAACCCCATACTAATAAGCTGATGCTAAAACAAGACCATTGATAGAACCTTTTAGATAAACATATTCAGATTCTAAGGGACGCTTCGGTAGTGTTGATACTGTTTCATGGTTATTAACTGGAACTGAATAAAGTGAACCACTTTTTATCTGCCAGAAGATGAGGTGATTTCGGTTGAGCGATTTTTGATGGGTTTTAATGAATCCGGTTTCTGAAAGTAAAGATAGCCATTCCTTTGAAACATATCGAAATGGCCCTAAAGATTTGACAGGAAGATGGTATAGAATGTCGATGATGATATCCTGTGGGATCATGATGTTGCTTTCTTCACACGCCATTGTTGTATTAGACGATAAATAAGTGTTAGCTGGCTCGGTCACATTATATATAGATTATATCAGACATGTAGAAAACCCTAATGGATCAAGCCCGCTAGTACTTATTTATCATGTAATATATTGTTACTAGACTAAAGACCTGCGAAATTTGCGGACTGCATATAAAAATATTAAGGATAATTGCATATATCTTATTTGTCATTCTAATTTTTTCTATGTATCAAATTAATTTTTTTTTCGCATCTTTTATACCCAACTTGTATTTTGCGTCACTTTTTTGTATTTCGTTGCTATTTTTCCCTTCAATTTATTAACACTCGAGAGGCAAAAATGTCACAAAATACACACAAATGACGCAAAATGCAAGTTGAGTACATATAATAGCAAACAAATTAATTTGATACATATAAAAATATTATGTTAAAAATAAGATACATTTATATGTCATTATCCGGAAATATTTATCTTTAAAAATTGCTACAGTGAAGCAACATGCCCAACATATAAATAAAAAGGGTACAACGTAAAACAGTGGAAAAGGTTAACATGATCCAATAAGTTTTCCTAAATTAGTATTGATTTAGTGAGTTTTTGTAATATGATCATGGTAATGATCATATAAAGGTTAGCAATGGGCTGAGATGTCTTGGGTTATGCTAGAAACCCTTTAATTGCTATTATTTAAAATGTGTTAAATATTGTAGTGATTATGGTGTAGGAATCAAGTAAGGATGATGAAGATGAGGTTCTTGGTAAATAGTTATTAAAGCCAAGGTAAGTAACTTTGGTTATAATGTGTTTAATATTGATGTTATCATATTATATGTGGTGAATAAAGGTGCTAATGACCTAGAAGAATTGAGTTAGAATGAATGGAATAAATGAAGACTTGGCTAGTTCGATAAGTGTATGTCAGTCTTTGGTTATAGACTAACTAAGGTATGTGTTGCAATGATTATGTGCTTGATGTTATGTTATAATATGTTATAGTATTAGTGGTTAAAGCTTGTTGATTGTTTTAGTGTTATAGATGCATATGATGTATTTAATAGACCTGGACTAATGGTAAATGTTCATGATGCGAATATGAATTATTGATGTATTATACATGTTCTAACCCGGTTACTTAGCGAAAGCTTACATTATAGTTGTTGACGTTTTTGTAGGTTGCACGGCTTAAGTAGTCTTGGATAAAGGACCTATGAATATAAAGTAAGAGGAATGGCGGTACATTGGATTATGATTATGAGCTTAGTATTAGATACTCGACTTGAACAAGTTGAACCCCTTGAGTCATCAAGTTAAAGTATTTGGGTAATGTGAAGTGTAATGATATCTTGTTATAGTTTTAAAGGCATAATTGCAAGTTAAAGCAGGTCAAAGTTATATGTTATAAAATTGTGTTATAATGTATGCAAATGGGTGTTTGGAAAACCTCGTAAAGTATATTTCTTCGGGTCATTTAGACCACGTATGAATATGTTGATGAAGTAGATGTTGTTTAAATAAATTTTGGAAGTTTCAATGTTAGGTCGTGTTATAGAAGTCATTTTCCGAAAAATGGGTCGAAAGTACAAGTGTAAAAAAATAGTGCACATAAGGGGGGTCCTTAAGTGCACAAGAGGGCTTAGCAGATTTTGGTCGTTTTCTAAATTTTCTATAAAATCAACCAGGGCTCGTTAGAGGTCGTGTCATCTATCGACGGAAAGGTTTTCGATTCAACTTTCACTTAAAAATAGTTTTAGAGTCTGAATCTTATCAAGTATAAATGAATATTTCAATAGTAATGAAGGTCGGTTCCGCCATGTCGTTGTGTAAAGAAAAAATATATATATATATATATATATATATATATATATATATATATATATATATATATATATATATATATATATATTGAATCATTTTAGGCGTTTCCTCATTGAAATTGCTTGGTCCTTAAGAAAAGAGTGAGAACCTAAAATATCATATTAAAGGGTGTTTGGCTAAGGTTATATAATTGACTTATGAGCTTTTATAACTCAAGTAAGCTCAAACCAAATGTTTGACTAATTTTATATGAGTGGCTTTATGAGCTTATACAAAGGATTTTGATATGCCTAAAAATGTGGTTTTTCAAGCGTGTTGAGCTTATATAACATGCTCAATTATAAATTATCATTTTACCCTCAATAATATTTGATCTAAGGTTCATATTTTCTTAACCCATTTCTCATTTGGTCATTGTATATATATATATATATATGGCGTATGGAACGTCGTCGTTTTGTAACATGCTCAAAATTTATACAAGAAGACTATTATAAATTTGGATGTAACTATGTTAGCTAGAATAAATATAGTTGTAAATTAGCTTCAAATATAGGAATTCATATGAATACTTTTGCTGTCTTTGTGATGCCTATTCTAATAAAGTTGGTTTTATTGTGATAAATGTAGTGATTGCCTTTTACTATGTTCTATTATGATGAGAGCTACAATATTATAAAGCATTAGGTGCCTTGATAACAAATATTTATTGACTGTTTTAGTATAGATTAGTGATTGTTTAAAAAGATCGAAAAAATCATCAAGTGAAAACTATCAATTACGAATCATGCAATCAAGTCTAAACAATTTTACGAGCAATGGATGATGTCTTTTGTATAAAAAATATACATCAAAATGTAAATTGCAATAAATGCAAACAAAAAGGTGATTGTTGTAAGTCGCTATATTGAATATATTCTGTATATTGAATTGAATCATAATATTCGGTACATATAGAGTATATATAAGATAATACATGGGCCTAATACATACGGGCCTAAATACAAATAGCCTAATATTTATCGTCTAACACTCCCCCGCAGTTTGAGCGGGAGGAGACCGAACACTCAAGCTGTCATGAAACTCAGCAAACAAGATACACGGCAACCCTTTGGTAAAAATATCAGCATACTGAAACCGAGAAGGAACATGTAGAACTCGAACTTGACCAGCAGCAACCAAATCACGAACAAAATGAATATCAATCTCAATGTGCTTTGTCCGTGATCTTGAGCAGATTAGAGGACAAGTACACGGCACTCACATTATCACAATAAACAATAGTAGCGGAGGACAAAGGTGTATGAAGCTCACCTAGTAAATTCAAGCCAACATGTCTCAATACAAAGATTGGCAACACCACGATACTCACCAAGATCGAACGCGAAATCGTTGGTCGACACTTAGAGGACCAGATAGTAAGTTGTTACCAAGAAAACACAATAACGATGTAGACCGACGAGTGGTTGGGCAACCACCAATCGACATCCGAATATGCAATCAAAGAGTCGAGTAGATGAAAACAATGTAAACCATAGTCCAAAGTCCTCGAACATCCGCAAAATCCTCTTAGAGCGGAGAAGTGCGGCTCGTGGATCATGCATAAAAGACAAACTCTTGCGACAAGATACGTAATGTCAGGTCTAGTAAATGTGAGATACTGAAGAGAACCTGCAAGACTCCGGTATAACGTGGGATCATCAACCGGAGTACCACCAGCACCCAACTTGGACTCAGTATCAACAGGAGTCCGAGAAGGGTTACAACCAATCATATGTGCACGCTCTAAAACCTCCATAGCATACTTACGCTGTGACAAAAACATCCCAGAGGAGTCACGCGTAACCGAAATACCCAAAAAATAATTAAGAGCACCTAAATCAGTCATAGAGAACTCTCGATGTAAAGAAGATATAATCTGATGTAACAAACGATCAGATGAAGCAGTAAGAACAATATCATCCACATAAAGCAACAAGAATGCAGTATCAGCACCCTGCCTGTAAATGAACAAGGAAGAGTCACACCGACTAGAACTAAACCCAACAGTAATAATATAAGCAGCAAACCGCTGAAACCATGCCCGAGGCGCCTGCTTAAGACCATAAAGAGATCTCTGTAATAAACAAACATAATCCGGATGCTCTAGGTCCCGAAAACCAGGTGGTTGATGCATATAAACAGTTTCAGCCAAATCACCATGCAAAAACGCATTCTTGACATCAAGGCGATGAACAGCCAATGTCGAGAAATAGCAAACTAAGAACGGTCCGAATGGTGCCCGGCTTAACAACCGGACTAAATGTCTCATCAACATCAACTCCCTCAACCTGTGTGCTACCATTGGCAACAAGACGTGCCTTATACCGACTAAGGGTGCTATCAGCCAAATACTTATGACGAAACAACCACATACAACGAACAACATTGGCACCCTCAGGCCGAGGTACATTAGTCCAAGTTTTATTTTTAATAAGTGCATTATACTCATCATACATAGCATTGTGCCAATTGGGATCATTAAGAGCATCCTTATACGACCGTGGTAAAGGAGAAATAGTAGACACATGACCAGCATACTTAGGATTAGGACGAGTAGTCCCGACACGAAACAGTGACCATGGGATGAGTGAGATCTTGTGGGTGGGTTAGGGATTGAGGTGTAGGAACAATAATAGGTGGTGATGGTATAGGCGGGCTATGATGTGTAGATGGTGTAGGTGGTGATGACGGTTATGCTGGTGTTGGTGATGTAGGTGGTTCGATGGGTGTAGCGGTATCGGTCCAATTTGGACCAATGGGTGTGGTGCGGATAATGGTGGAAATTAGATCGGAAGAATCTTCCAAAAATCATAGGAGGAGGAGGCAAGGATTTATGTGTTTGAAGCGGAAAGCGGTTTCATCAAAGGTAACATGCCGAGAAATAATAATTTTATTGGTGTTAAGGTCAAGACAACGGTAGCCAAAATGGTTGGTGAGATGCCCTGAAATATTGAAGGGTGGCACGTGGTCCTAATTTATGATTAGTATCAATATGTGGGTAACAAAGGCATCCAAAACACGAAGGACACTATAATCGGGTTTGGCACCAAAAGACGGGTAAAGGTGTCTCATTATTAATGGCACGAAGGTAATATATTCAATAAGTAAATGACCATATTAAGAGCCTCGGTCCAATAATTAGGTGGTAAATGTGCTTGAAATAATAAGGTACGAATAAGGTTATTAATTGTACGTATCATCGTTGATTTACCATTTTGTTGAGAGGTGCGAGGACAAGAAAATCAAAATGAATGCCATTAGTTGAAAACATGGTATGAAAAGCATGATTATCAAACTCACCACCATGATCACATCGAAACGATTTAATTTCACACTTAAACCGAGTACGAACATAACTACTGAAACAAGCGAAATTTAGACAAAACATCGATTTATTGATTAACGGATAAACCCAAACATACCGAGAATAATGATCCAAAAATAAAACATAATACTTGAAACCGAAAGACTCGGAATTGGGAGGTCCACAACCGAGTGAACAATATCAAAACAGAAGTAATGAGAACTAGACGAACTAACAAATGGAAGCTTCACATGTTTGCAAGTCGACAAGCATGACAAAACGAACAGAAGCTTCTTTATTACAAGAAATAGAATCACTAGACACAAGACGACGTAACACTTCACTTCACGGATGTCCAGTCGTTGATGCCACGATATCTTGTTGGTAAGAAAAGCTTGAGGTATAGTGGAGGCTTCGTAACAGGATAGAGATCACTCGTGCTATCACAGCGGAGGAGCACCCGTCGAGTTAGGAAGTCCTTCACAGAAAAACCAAAAGGGTCAAACTCAACTGTACAAGAATTATCACGAACAAACTGACGAACGGAAATTAAGTTTTTGACAATATTGGGAGTGATTAAAACATTATTTAGACGAAGTGGAAGAAAAGGGGTAGACAGAACACTATGCCCAGAGTTAGTAACGGGAATAAAACGCCCGTCACCAACTGCAACAGACGGGTAAATGCACATATTAAGAATATCACTAAGACAATGTACAGAATCATTAAGATGAGATGACGCACTTGTATCCATGTTCCAATTTTCGGAGGCCGGATCCTGAAGAGTATTGGTATTAAATGCATGTGGCAAAACGGTAGCTTGACCCGAACCTGGAGAACCGGACGCCATCAATTGAGTCGAACGAAAAGGGGCACCTTGTGGCTGTTGAACCCCTGACATGAATCGCCTAATGAACCCACAGAAGCGACCCTGGGTGGTAAGAAACCCCTGTCGCGGCCGAGGCGGCGTGGAGAGTCCAGCTGCATTGAACCCTGCTGCGGTGAAACCCTGTGGAAAGAACCCTTGCTGCGGTTGAACCCCTTGTGAAAAGAACCCAGGCAAGTTACTCGTGAACCCTCCAACTGAACCAGGCAAAAAAGACATTGGGCCTACATGCGTGGGCTGTGAAGATAAGTGGGCCGAGCCAAATGGTAATGCACTAGGCTGAGATACTGAATACGCAACAGGAGAAGTGTTAGTGAAACAATTAGTAGCATTCAACCCAAATTTAGCCAACAAGGTTTGCAACATATCCATATCCGATCGTGTGACAGTTGACACAGCAGAAACCGAGCCCGAAGTACGAGGGAGAGAAGTAGACTTGCCATGAACACCATTGTGAAGATACTTACAAGCTTCACCAAACCGACAAGAACCTTTAGCAAAACTCCAACACGGGTTGTTAACCTTTTCCAAAGAATTTCCACGCCGAGGTGGAGGGTTAGTTTTTGCCACTAAAACCATCGGAGAAGCGGAGGTAGCATCGACAAGAGGGTCGGGAACCATAGACTTTAGGCGCATCTCATGAGTAGTCAACAATGATCGAACCGTCTGGAGATCGGGAAAGGGTTCCCGACTAACAATGACGGTAGAGATGGTCTCATATGTGGAAGGTAAACCCTCAAGCGCGAAAGTAACAACATCATCATTGCTAAGAGGAGAACCAAGACCATTAAGAACCGAAACAATGGATTCAATCTTTTGAAAATACCCATCAATAGATAAAGCCCCAAGCTTCAAGTTGCAGTTCGACTTTCAAAGCCATAGCAGGCGCTTGTTGTCTTGAAAAATAGCCGCAAGATGTGTCCATGCAGCCTTTGCGCTTTAGGATTAAGAGCAACCAAACGTGTCCTTAGTGATGGAGCAAGTGTGGAGAATATCCAAGACCGAATGATGAAGTCAATCTTGGTCCATTCCGCGTCCTTAGGTGGTAGATCCAGGGAGGCGTAGTGGATGAAGAAGCAACCGGATCAACAAGATGATCCAAAATCTAATAGCTATGACAAAGATGGGAAAAATAATACATCCACGATGAGTAATTCATCGCATCAACGTCCAGTTTTTCGGGAACAAACGTGGTTAAATGATTCATAGCCATGAGTTTGTCCGATAGGGTAAGTGCCGGTGTGGGAAGTGGGGTGTCGTTTGTCATGATTGTAGTAGCAACAATAAGGAATTATAAACCAAACCAAAGTGTCGACTAAAACCAAACTGCCAAACTAAGTTGAATAATAATAAAAAAAACAAACTGCAATCTGTCGACTAATACTTAGTCAAATAAAAAACCAAACTGTCGAACGAATAAACAAATTGCCGACGAAACTTAGCCAATAAACAAACCAATATTGTAACCAATAAACTTGGCCAATATCTCAACCAATAACGTAGCCAATGAACAAACCAACAACTTAGCCAATAAACTTAGCCAATAATTAATAAACGTAGCTATAATGAACTGTCAAACGAAGAAACAAATTGCCGACGAAACTTAGCCAATAAACAAACCAATGAAACAAACTTTCGACTAAACTTAGTCGGATAAACCAAACCAGCAACCTGTCGACTAAACTTAGTCGAATAAACCAAACAAGCAAGCAAACTGTCGAATAAAAAACAGGCTAAACTTAGCCAAACCAAACTGTGATCGGGGCGGAAGGTGTTTGAGTTAGGATCGGTGGAGAACTCGTGATACCATGTAAGTCGCTATATTGAATATATTCTGTATATTGAATTGAATCATAATATTCGGTACATATAGAGTATATATAAGATAATACATGGGCCTAATACATACGGGCCTAAATACAAATAGCCTAATATTTATCGTCTAACAATTGTAACAGATTAAGTGCACAAGAGGGCTTAGCAGATTTTGGTCGTTCTCTAAATTTTCTATAAAATCAACCGTGGTTCGTTAGAGGTCGTGCCACCTATTGACCGAAAGGTTTTCGATTCTACTTTCACTTAAAATACTTTTAGTGTCTCAATCTTATCTGAAGTATAAATGAATACTTCTATAGTAACACAAGGTCGGTTCCGGCCGTTTCGTTGTGTAAAAAATATAAAAATATATATATCGAGTCTTTTTGGTGCATTTCATCAATGAAATTGCTTGGTCCTTAAGCAAAAGAGTGAGAACCTAAAATGTCGTAATAAAAGGGTGTTTGGCTAAGGTTATATAATTGACTTATGAGCTTTTATGACTCAAGTAAGCTCAAACCAAGTGTTTGACTAAGCTTACATGAGTTGCTTTATGAGATTATATAAAAGATTTTGATATGTCTAAAAAATGTGGGTTTTCAAGCGTGTTGAACTTATATAACATGCTCAATTGTAAACTATCATTTAACCCTCAATAATATTCTATCTAAGGTTCATATTTTCTTATCCCGTTTCTCGTTTGGTTATTGTATATATATAAATATGGTGTAGGGAACATCGTCGTTTTTAACATGCTCAAAATTTCTCTTTACAATGATTGATCGTTGTGCAGCAGTCATAAAACCAAAATTTCTCTTTATAATGCATGACATTGTGTAACGGTCATAAACCATTTCCTATATAATCCATGACCGTTGTGTAACGGTCATAAACACAAATTTTCATTTTCTTTATAATATTTAACCATTGTGTAACGATCATAAAACCTAAGTTTCTATATAATGACTTTCTTTGACAGATTCTTTCTCACTCACATTTTTTTATCTCCCTACACATTATCTCAATCTCATACAATTATATTTTTGTGTTTTACATGATTTTTCTTTCTATATTTTGATGTTGTAGCTTCGTCAACAAACTAGCTGAGATCATTATGTACACTACTTATCTTCAGTTCAAGCTTTACATTTTTATTCCAAATAAAACCCCAAAACATTAATCTTTCTTAGGAAATATTATACATTCACGGCTCAGAAAGTCTCTAAAGAAATTTGTGAAACATTCATTTTCCAAGTTATTTGGAAAAAAGTGTTTCGCCGAGACAATCATGTCTTCGGTTAATGATCTTCCCAGAGATGATTATATGGTCTACGATTATTTGACGGGCATCGTGAAGCACATGATACGTCAAGGGAACAAGAATATTGATGTCCATCAGGCATCTAAATGATCACGAGTGCCGCCTAAGTCATCTCAGCCTGTTCAAGAAGACCAGCACAACCAGAAACAAGAAATAATTCTAGTTCTCTTAACAATGGCTCTCGTCAAAAACAACCCGTGAACCGAGTGCGGGTTGGCTCCTTAAACGCTCTAGTAACCACAACAATAGAGGTAAACCTGGACCGTAAACCATCAAATGATTGAGATAAGTGTTTCTAAATGTATCCAAGTTACCACATTTTACTAAGTTGTGTATCAATCTATTAATCCTCCTAAACAATGCAATCTTTTTACTAATCCTACTATTATATGCTTAATTTACCATTTGTTTAGAGATATTTACATAAATCATCCTTGTGGCAAGGAACAAATTGCAATGACAGTTCTTAAATTTATTTACAAATTCGTCCCTGTGGTTAGGCCGGTCAACGGTCGTCAACGCCATGTCTCACCACATGAGTGGTGCCACGTGTCATCGGGTCGGATCAATGAGCGGGTCGGGTTGCCACGTGAACCAATGAGATGGTGCCACGTGGCATTGGTGAAATAAACATACATTTTGTCTCGCCTGGGATTCGAACCCGGGACATTTGAGTGAGAAGCAAAGCTTTGCCCAACTGGGCTAAGCATGGCTTCATTTATTCTACCCTAAATCAATTACATAACCCTTTATAAAATTTAAGGGCCCAATTCAATATTATTAAAAGGTTCAATTTAATTTTTGGCCTATCAATTTAAGGAGTTATATGGACTGTAAAAAAATAAATAAATATACCGCCGGACTCGTTTTTTTGTTCTCTTTCCAACGGTATGCTCGGGGAATTTCTTCGACTTCGTTACAACCTCGAAAAATGCAAAAACGTCGTCGAAAAATGTGAAAACGTCCTTTTCCGAGGTTCAAAGGAAGTCGAAAAAATTCCCTGAGAATACCATTGGAAAGAGCACAAAAAAACGAGTCCGACGATATGCTCGGTGAATTTTTTTGATTTGGTTTGGACCTCGGAAAATGAAAAAACAAAGAAAAATGGTGATTTTCGCATTTTTCGAGGTTCAAACTTAGTCAAAAAATTCTAGAATATCATTAGAAAGAGCACGGAAAACGAGTCCAACGGTATATTTATTTATTTATTTTTGATAGTCCATATTCCTTTAAAATGGCAAATCCAAAGTTGACATTGACCTTTTATATGTTGACAATCCATATACCCTTAAACTTGGTTAAATAATGGAAAGAGAATGATATTAATGAAGGTATGCACCAGTCAGAGATGGTGCATCTTCGCTATGACTCAAATATCCCGGGTTCAATCCAGGGTGAGCAAGCAACAGTATTATCTTCGGTCACGCGTGTCACCGCTGGTGGTCCACGCAACCCGACCCGATGACTCACCGGACGACCGAAATTGACACGTGGCGCCATCGAGGTGGTGACACGTGGCGTCGACCACTAGTTGACCTCTCTAACCACAAGGACGATTCATGCAAATAATTTTAAGCGAAAGTAAGGACCTTCGTTGCAATTTGCTGCTAACCACAAGGACGATTTATGTAAATAACTCTAAACAAATGGTAAATTATGCATATAATAGTAGGATTAGTATAAAGATTGCATTGTTTAGAAGGATTAATAGATTGATACACAACTTAGTAAAATGTGGTAACTTGGATACATTTAGAAACACTTATCCCTGAATGATTTATCAAAGAAATCATATTTCCGTAATAATATGTCAAAGAAACCCATAAATGTTAGAAACATGTTTTGGTTTAATGAGTTTATTTATAACATGTTTTTGTGTTGTGTAGCAAGAAATAGATGGGTTTTATTTGTAAAATGTCGTGGTCAATATTCACTTCCCATTATCTATTTAGATATATTGAATCCGGTTTCTCGAGGAATGTTATGCTCTGAGTATGAATGCAAAACTTATCATCAGAAATGCTTATTAATTTATGATTCTTAGTTCTTACTTTAAACTGATGATGTGAATGTACATGTGTAGTATAACGTACCTAAGCATTTAATTTTATTAGATGATAAATAAGCCCAAGTCCAGAATTAGATGGGGTTGGGCCCATTAGTGTTCGTTATGTACGACACTTTATATATATATTGTATCAATAATAGGTGTTGCCCACGGGGTTAACAACATTCCAACGTGATATCGGGGCGTGTCGATCCTCGAGGACCAGCGACTATGTTGGTACCGCCTCCCTATCTTTGCCTCGACAAACCCTAATCATAAAAATTCTCAACCGACACCTTTTTCATTCAAGACTACAAGGACATCCATATTCGAATATATATTATAGCATATTATACAAACCTCCATATATATTACATCAAGAGGGTTTAATCAAACCAGTAAAGCCGCGATCTGACACGTCTAGTTTTATGGGAGGTGTGGATAACTCACCCCATATATTATTGATGTTCTTCTTCTCGACGAGCGTGCAAATAAAGGGTTTTTGGATTTATATGCTTAGAAAAAAGAAAATTTGTTTTTGTTTTGGATTTTAAGGATACTTTGGTTTATCCGATTTATTGTTTGTTTGTTAGTTGTTGTCAAATGCGAACTTTTATTCGTCATTAAAGTCTACCATCGTATCAGGTCACTAAAGTCAACCGTTAGTGCGGTTTTATTACATTACTTGACTTAAATAGTTGAGTGGGACCAATGACTAAAGTTGACCGTTAATAGGGTTTTATTCTGAGTCATTAAAGTTATGTTTTATTATGTTAATGTTTTGTTTTTAATTTCTTTTCTTTTCAGTTCTTACCCAGGTCAGAAACTTTCGATTTCATCGCCGAATCATGCAGAAAGATAGATGACAAATAAAGTGGCCGTATGTGAAATTTGGGTCCATTGGGATTCATTATGTACACTCTATATATATATCAGATTAATAAAGGTGTTACCACTGGTTAACAACATTCCAACCGATTTGACTTTCTTTAACGACTATTATTCAAGCACTTAAATCGTCAAACCAGCTACTATCTTCCATAAACCTCACATATGTTTCCGACAAAACTTGAACCTACAACTTCTAGGCTTATAGCTACCGCTAGGTAAAAGAATCTAATGTATACGCATATATAACCTAAAACATAAAGGTGTCTTGTCATTTTATGAGCAAATTCTGAAAAGAGTACAAAAAGTCATAGTGAGGTCATATATATATAAAAAAAAAAAAAAAAAAAAAAAAAAAAAAAAAAAAAAACTCTTCTCAAAATGGTCATGTGCGATTCCATTGAATGCAACGACAGTGTCAACTTTTTAATAATAAAAGTACATTTGATTTGATACTTTGTCTTATTATTAAAAGTATTAAAATACCAAATTACCCTTGTCTTTTATATAAATTCAGTTCTCTCACCACGTACACTTATTCACCACCTCTCTTTCTCTCTCAAAAATTCTGGCCAGCCTATTCACTAGATGTGTTGCTCGATCGCCACCCTGTTGAACACCCATCTTAGTAGAACCACCACACAACCACCACACTCCGATATGCTATTGTTTCTCACACTAATATTTTGACCATCTCTGACAACTTGAACTTTTCCGACGAGTTCATAATCAAAATACAACCACCACACAACATAAACCGCCACCCACCACTGTCACTGTCACCTACATCCTCATCAGCCCCACCACCACCACAACTATCAAACCCCACCACCATCTCAGATCTATACAACTCTTATGATACATTTCCAAAAACCTCAACAAACCACAAGCACGAATCAACTTCCACCACTACAGCCTTGAGTCTCCACCACAGCCCCACCCTACACCATCAACGAACCACCGCCACCTCGTCTGACGCCACCTACGACCAGCAACCATACACCACCTTCCCCAACACATATCTGATGTGACACCAATCATAATTTCATCTCCAATCATCCATTTACACCACCAATCAACCATAAACACAAGCTACCACCATCCTTATCATGCATCTCAATTTTTTTGGTAAGTGAAAGTGTAATAAATCTGGGTGTTTTATGTTTGTATTTAAAGGAAAATGAAGATGACAAGTTTCTGATAATAAAATGGGTTTGATCATGTGTGAAACAGTGGATGATGAGTGGAGGTGGGTTATGTGAATATAGATAATGAATGGGTGGTTATAAATGTAAAAGTGAAAAGATAAGGTGAGTGGTGAGAGAATACATATAAAAGAGGGTATTTTGACTTTTGCACTAGTAATAATAAGACAAAAAAGAATAGTTGAAAAACGCACCTACCACTGTACTTTAAAAGTAAATAAGTGGACGTGTGTTCAGACATCCAATAGATTCGCACATTCACATTCGTAGTCGCACATTCACACATGACCAATTTTGAGAAGGTGTATTTTTTTGACTTAGATGGTGACCTCACTCCTAGTTTTGTACTCTTTTGAGAATTTGCTCTCATTTTATTATCACTACGCTTATAATACCAAAAAATTACTATGTACTAATTGCTAAACATGCATAACATAGTCATGAAAACAACAACTACCAAAAAAAACATTTCCAAATCAGCAAGATCAACATGTACACACACAACATTCATCGAATCTATAAAGTGAAAATAATTATGAATGAATATAATACCTACTTGATGATTGTTCGATTAGTGAATATGTGTGTTGTTGTGCATGAGTTAGTTTTCACTTTTTAGGGCTACGATTCACTTTATAGTCATTGTTGTCATGGGCTTTATGAGAAGTAGCCCATTCGCCCAAACCTGTTTGATAGCCCAAATCTTCATAGTTTAATGATTTTGAGTGACCTGTCAACCAAGAGGTTATGAGTACAAGTTTCATAAGAGACATCTGTGAGGTATTATGCGTAAAATGATCTGTTTTTTTTTTCGTGAATACGTTATATAAAACCCGACCCTGATTCTACTATTGTGAATATTTGAATTAAAGGATTAAGACTGAATGACATAAACATAAAATTTACTATGTTGGATTAAAGTACAATTTAGTGACACTCTTTAATTTGTAAGTGTTACTAGAAGTAACAAGTGCAATAACTTAGAGAGAAAAAAAGTTTCATAATTAATATATATATTAAACCACGTGTTAAACGACGTCGTTTTGAGGGGGAAATTGTCGTTTCGATGACCAATTAGTAGGCTTATTTGGCCCAACATGTGCTCTTCTCATTTTTCTACTTTGGGATCAACGCGCACTATTCTCGTCCTCGTGTTACACAATCCACACACACCGTAACTTTCCACACACACACACACCCACTCAAATCATAGATGCTGAAAAAAATCCGTAATCAAATTGTATCAATATAGATGGATTGAGGCTCGATCGAAAACCTTCAGACATAATCAACCATATCTTGGGTACGGTACAAGTCCTGTTACTCAGCTGACCGACAAACATCATGATCCAATTGTACCTTTTAAGCGTAAATCCATTATTATTTAGCTTAGCTTTGTGTTTTTAGGGGACTAATTTTTTTTCCTGTTAGGTCTCAAAGCGGCAAAGAGTTTGGTTTACGTTGTGTGATGCTACAAGTATGTAAGTGGATGTTTCATTGATTCATAGTGAATGATATCTTTCTATATGGTTTAATACTTTCAACGTGTAAGTTAAACAACAACTTTTTATTATGGCTGGTTTGCTTTTTATTGGAGATTCCTTTAGGGCGTAGTTAGAACTGTAAATTGGTTACTAAGATTTATAATTGGTTCATTACCAAGTTGTTTTATTGAATGGTTACCAGCAGGTAAGTTTTGAAGATTTTATTCTTGGTATCAATCATAAAGAATGAGTTCATGAACATGTTTGATCCATTTGTGTGTCACTAATTTATTGTATGGTTCATGTTTTTAATACGTTTGCTTTTCATACTTATACGGTTTGCTATTGTTCCATGGGCCGATAGCCTTGTGATGGTGTAACAATGAAGATCCACCAATTATACAAACTAATTTGGTTACTTGAGGCCAAAAGACCATATACTAAAACACTTTCTCAAGAAGACCACATATTCGACAATGAAGCATCATCATATATAACAAGTAAGTTAGTAAATTATCTTATGTGTACCACCACCTACAATTATGAAAACTAAGTACCCTATTTATATTTCCACTAGCCTTGAGTATGAAGGTGCATATGATAGCGTTTTAGCTCACCTAGTTTCACAAATAAGGGCCTTTGACACTGCTAGTACACGTTCAAAAAGGCGTCGGTTCATTAAAGGTATATAGCTTCTTACTCTCTTAGCATACAGAATTTACTGGTCTTTTCTTTAATAAACGCACTAATGATGTTTTCCATAATTAAGTACAGAGAAATTGTATAGGTCAAGTGAGTAATAGAACCGCTGCTAATAGACGCTCTAAAAGGTCACGCTTCATTCAGGGTACACAACCTACTGATTTTTTTATCATACAAATTCTACAACTATTTTTTTTAGTAAACGTACTAGTAATGTTCCATATAATCCAGTGGAAGCAGATACATTGGATAATGGGTCAGCAGAAAGTTAAAACTGAGTAGGAACCTCTACGATAACATGCGTTTCTGGTAAATTTTTTTCTAGCTGAAATTTGATTATGCTACATTAGAGCTGAACGAACTTTAGTGTTTTGTGTTATTGGTTAGTTGGTAAGTGGGATTTAATGTTGTACCCATTGAGGTAGTGTGGAAAAGTGCATGGTAGAATGCATTCGCCAAGCGTTTGTAGCTTTTGATATTGATAAACAAGGTATCGATGTTCTTTTCGTAAGCTTTTTTTTATTGACTGCTTGTAAAGTGCTTTTTTATATTCTATATTAAAATTATCTAACCCAAGTCAACGTTATGATCTCATTCCCGATTATGCTGGTAAAAAAAAGGGGTAACATTGGTAATGCCAGATCTATCATTTCATGCCATTATAGCAAACCCGCCTACTTTATTAACCTTAATGGTTAAAATTATATGCTACCAATGCGTAATTATCTTTGTTAAATCTTACAGTTGTTGCCGTTGGATGATAAATGGATGTACGCTCTGCGACAACGATAAATAAAAAATGATATATACTTTTGACAATTTCTTTCAACTTGTGTTTGTCTCGATATGATAATTTCGTAAACTTAGATCATAAATGACCATCAAGTGTGTTTACTCATCGACTTTGGTAGTGGTACTTTAAGGATTGTTTGGTCTTGTGAAAAGTTCTCGCAAAGGTCGTTTGGTATTAACTTTAGTTTTACTGAGATTATACAATGTTCCAAAACCATTTTTTAATACTAATCGATTGTTGCTGATACTGACATGCATTAGATAAATGGACCTTTATGTTTTAAAAAAGTATTTCAAATGTAAATTGGATGCCTTTGGGTCTTATTTTGTTTTCATATGTTTAAGCAGGAAGTGGAATGTTACCTGTGAGTTGCAAGATTTGAAGGCCAAATCGCATAGTTGCAGGTGAGCAGAGGTGAGTCAAGGTGTTCGGTATGTATTAATTTTGTTGATGTGGAATTTAAATTTCGAAATGCTAAACCGATTCCTATTTTGTTTCGAGTTGACTTTGGGAAAAAGCGTGGTGAGCGATTCGCCAAAAAAAAGACTCACAGCACCGGTGTCTTGGGATCGTTTTTCTTGGTCGAATACTGACCACCACTTATGATTTCTGCCCAATCGGTGTTGTTTCAGCAAAACTAGAGGAGATTCCAAAAAATATGGATCAAACTACCATCTTAAGATGACGTTTGGCCAAGTTGCAAAATAGATAAAGATGATTTGCGAGGTAATTTCTTCTTATACTCTTATTTAGATAAAAATACCAAGTTATGAGTGCACATCTTATTGCTTCAAACTAAGAAGTAGCAGACAGGTTTGTGAATGTATTTCTAGGTTTAGTTTATTTAGCATTTCTTATAACTAACTAACTTTGGTGAGTAATAGTTGTATATAAACTCTCAACGCTAAATATATGTACAATTTATGGAACAAGTTATATTTACTTAATTGGTGTATTAGAATTGTGTTAGGCTACCGGTAGATTAAGCAAGCGGTAATATTATGATTAGAAGCTGTCTTTAGTTAGACTTGAGTTTTGAACATTGGGACGATATCCAATGACCACCGGGTCTTGAATTAAGTATGGAATACATGACAACTAATAAATAGAAAATGGTAACTTTTATTCATATAAAACACAAGTTATAGATACAAGATGACTAATTAACAACATACTGTTAACCAAACATGCAACATCATAAGCCAGGTCCAACAAACAAATACACAACCATCAACAAACCAAACAGAATACCCTAATCATACATCTCCATCGTGAACACATGCCGGTTTTTCTCAACCCTTCCTTCACGCGCCAAATCTAGGACTGCAATCAAGCCAGACAAAATATGCCGATCCCTGGCCTGTGCCTCCTCCAAACACTGGAGACCATCAGCAGCTACATCATCAAACGGACTAAACCTCTAACCTTCTTCAAGCAACTCAGCTCTTTTTCGATCCTGCGATGAACATCATCACATTTTTCGGCCAACAACATGATGAACCCTTCATTCTCACCTTGTTCTTGGACAAACAGGAATTTGAAGCAGTGATGAAGCTCATCAGATCCACAAGCTTCTTTTAGTTGCTCAAAGTTAGAAGTGGAAACCATTTTTTTTGACACAGTTTTGAGAGGAAAAGATTTAGGATGAAAGGAAAAGTATCAACGACCTAACACCTACTTATATACCAAAAAAAAAAAAAAAAAAAAAAAAAAAGCCAAACACAGTTACCTAAACAAATGAGAATAGTAACTCTTTGGGTTGTCTTTCCAACGTTAGATTCCAAATACAAAAATCCCGGCCTATGGTATCATAAAGGCTGTGAATCTACATTACCAATGCAAACTAAAGAACATAAAAGCTAATACATACTGTGTGGGTAAATGAAAAGCATTCACAACCTATGTCCACCACATACTCGGAAAATCAAACTACAAAACAAAAAACTAGAGTTTCATATAGTGGACGCTCGTCACTCCAAGGTACCTACATGTAAATTAATGAAATAAATGGTTATACAACAAATAAGATGGTTTCCAGTGCAAGAAACAAACTGCCAAGTTATTTAACAATGACACCGGGTATAATCCCATTAACCAAAAAACTAAGAATGACAAATGACGCACAACATAAGGCAAATAATCATCATTAGCATCAAAGAAAAATCAATTAACAAGCGCGCATTAGCCTAAAACCTTAAGTATACAAAAAGTTATCCTAAAATCAGACATTAACCTTTGGACTACTAACGCATTCTTCTTCAAGTTTTACGAGTTTCATATTTAATATATCACTAAACTTTTTAACACTCACAGCACTTACCTTGTTCAGGAAATTTTCGTTTTGATATTTGAGCACAAAGTCATGCATCCACACTCCCAATCGTTAGGTTGGCGATGCAAGGAAGGGCCGCCAGCAGCAGCAAGACCTTTCTGAGGAATCTCAAAATAGTGGAAATTTAAAGTAGCATAGTATAACATACTGATTGTTAGTTTTACTAGGCAGAAATGTGCAGTACCTTATTTGATGTCCACTTGGCAGGGATGACATTATTCTCTTTATTTGTCTCAGCTCGTGCTCCTAGAGTGTGCCATGTGGGTTTCAAGGACGATGATTCTGAGCTCTTCCTCCTACCCAGAGTGGTGTTTGTCGTGTCTTTGAGGGCTTTGAATGTACTCCCATGAGGCCTAACAACAACAACATAAAAAGAACTATCAACTCGCATTAAAAACAGAAAAAAGTGTTTGCTAAGAGTGTTGTAATTAGTACATTTGCTACTTACCCTTTTTGCTTCAGTCTTTTCCTAGAAATATCTAACGTTTCCTGGTGCGGTTTCCTGGAAGAAGATTAAAGAAATAAATATATGACGAGTAATAGAAAACACAGTTTTGACTTACAAATAAGAAATATAAAAATGTACGGCTGTCTCCCCAGGCCAAAATGGTTCCAAAGCTGCGTACAGCTTGACAGGCTTTTGATTTACATAGAACTGTTATAAGAAGAAGCAAATTTTGATTTACATACTTGAGTGCTACAGGCTTTTGTTCTAATTCATTGAACAAGCAAAAAAACTCATGTAAGCTCATTTTAGCTTTTCAATTGGTAGAGCATTCCTATAACACAGAAAAAGATTTGGTCAAATCATCTTAGAGACATACGCATGCACACTTCATAAGTATTTCATAACTATACTGCAACAATGCACACTTCATAAGTATGTCATAACTATACTGCAACAATCGATCTTGTCTTTTATAAATCAAACATTATATGCTAATTATATATGCTCTACAATTAGAACAAATACATACATTTAATTTCCTTAGGATAGCACCTATGCAAATCCATTGTGTTCAATCGATCCTCATCAATAGTCTTCTTCAATGAGTCAATCGTTGGCGAAACTTTTGAGAGATTTGTAGTTGCTTCTTGCAATTCAGCTTCCTGTTTAATATAAATACAACTTACTTTAAAGTATGCCAAATTATTTAACATAACCTAAAAAATGTGGACATACTAATACTAAGCACGGCCTTTACTCGTATATAAACATTCATATACTTTTTTTTTTTCGAAATTGAGTGATCTTAACAAGCATCACACGCTTTCTCAAAATCAATAGATTAATATTTACTCTCATGTCTTGTTAACAAAGAGAGTAACTGGAGATATGTAAAAGAAACACGACGTCCTAGAAAAATAATTTATATGTTTGTCCAAAAAGTACATTTTTTCCGATATCACGCTATGAAAATTGGATAGGCCACCACATTTTCCATACATCGAATCCAAGGTTACACTAGTTCTATTAATACTCTTGATCTGTATGAGATTAATTGTCATGAGTAACGTGTCACACGAACGGATTGTAAACGTGAGCCATTATAGAACTTTCATATCATTTCATCAACTCTAATCTAATAACGGCTAGGCGCATAAATGAGATCACTAAAACACTTTCAATACATATTTAAAATTAAGGTATTCTGAAACCCAAGTATAACAGTACCTTAGCCAAACCAGTTAACCATTAAAATTACGGTGCCCCTGGAGACATCAAGTAAGCTTAATTATACTCTAAACAACAATCACAACAAACATACCTGATTCAATCGATAAAGATAACCGAATCAACACAACAATCTATAATTAACTTTCTAATAACATAATTAGTGTTCTCACCGTTCAAATGAGCAACGAAAAGAGCTGTGAACCGTTTCGAAAGTGCTAACGGTCTCGACGGAAGGCTTTCGATATCGAATTTGTATTTCTCATCAGATGTGACTGGAACAAATTCACCGAGCCTGGTGAAACCGTAGTTAGTGGCGCCGTCTCGGTCACCTTCGATTTCTGTTGAGATTTTGATGATGTTAGTTTCCATTTGAACTTTTCTCCTAAAGTCTAACAACTTAAGGGTGTGTTTGGTAGAGAGAAATATAAGGAAATAAAATAAAATAGAGAAAAAGAATTCAGAGAAATAAATTTGAAGAGAAATTAAGAAAAAAAATATATGTTGTTTGGTACAATAAAGAAATTACCAAAACATTCTAATCCAAACAGATCCAAAATATGTTAATCTCACAAGGATTAAGAACAATCTCATAAATGACGTAACCTGAATAAAGGCAAGATCTTGAATGTATAAACACGATGTAGAAGGATTATATATAAAATAAACTGCAGGTTTAATGTTGAATCTGACAAAATGTCAAGCGAGTTTCCATTGCCAAATAAGTAGGTGGGATGATTTTTCAAATATTGATATGGGAATGTGCAAGTCACATGCTTGTGGTTTAAATACACATCCTATCTTGACAATTAAATATTAATTAATTTATTTTTTATTTTTATTTTTTTTATGGACGGAGAATTTGCTTTTTCACGAGGGGCTTCTGATTTAATGGCGGTGATTAGGATGTGTAAGTGGGGCAATCACACAGGGTCACCGTTTGTGAGAGGCCTCTGATTTAATACTAGAAGTGTACTCGCGTAATGCATGTGGTCTTGGGTCAGATAATTTTATAACGACAAATGTTTTTATTTATCGTTTTTAAACAGTAATTTTACGAATGATAGACAACTTTTAATTAAAATAACAATAAGCAATAACAATGTAAACTATTTCATATCCAAATAAAAGTTGTCATTCTATTGCTATAATCCGAGAAGTAAATCTTATTTATTTCTACTGTAGGTAACCGAACACCAAGATGAGAGTATATTTATCAAATTTTGTGTATGTTTTTTTATTGGTGCTCGAAAAAGAAGAGATGGTGTGTTTCGTATTGGTGTTTGTGTTTTTAGGTTGGCTTATATACCATTGAGGTTTGGGTTGTTATAAGTCGACACTTAATGGACTGTATAAATATTTGACTGTATTAATGGACTGTGTAAATATTTAAAGGCTGTTACAAAGTGTATGAATGGATGTTACTTTTTATTTATGAAAATTGTCATGGAACCTATATGGGAATAATATTAACTAATGACTTATTAATTTTCTTTTAAAGAAATATTTTGTACATTTTTTTTATGTTACATCAGTTTTTATACGTTTTCGTCCGTTTTATACGTTTCGTTCGTTTCCATCCGTTTCAATACGTTTTTGTCAGTTTTTATATGTTTTAGTCAGTTTTTGTCTGTCTTATACGTTTTTGCCAGTCTTTATATGTTTTCATCCGTTCTTATACATTTACATCCGTTTTTATACGTTTTCGTCCATTCTTATACATTTTCTTACGTTTTTATACCTTTTCGTCCGTTTTTATGTCTTTATACGTTTTAATTCGTTTTTATACATTTTCGTCTTGTTTTACACATTTTCTTACAATTTTATCCGTATTTACATGTATTCATCCGTATTTACATGTTTTCATCTGTTTTTACATGTTTCCATCCGTATTTACATGTTTTCGTCCGTATTTACACGTTTCGTCCGTATTTACACGTTTTCGTCGGCTTTTACACGTTTTCGTTCGTATTTACACGTTTTCGTCCGTATTTAAACATCTTCGTCCATATTTACACGTTTTCGTCCTTTTTAACACGTTTTCAACCATATTTACACGTTTTCGTCCGTTTTTACACGTTTTCACACTTTTTCATCCGTATTTACCCGTTTTCGTCCATTTTTACATGTATTCATCCGTATTTACATGTTTTCATCCATATTTACACGTTTTCATTCGTTTTTACACGTTTCGTCTGTTTTTACACGTTTTCATCCATATTTATACGTTTTCGACCGTTTTTACACGTTTTCGTCCATTTTTACACGCTTTCGTCTGTTTTTACACGTTTTCATCCGATTTTATACATTTTCATCCGTATTTACACGTTTTCATCCGTTTTTACATGTTTTCGTCCATCCTTACACCTTTTCGTCCGTATTTACAGCTTTCGTCCTTTTTCAAACGTTTTCATCCGTATTTACACGTTTTAGTCCGTTTTTACACGTTTTCATATGTATTTACATGTTTTCATCCGTATTTACATGTTTACATTCGTATTTAAACATTTTTGTCCGTTTTAACACATTTCGTATGCTTTTACACATTTTCATCCGTATTTACATGTTTTCGTCTGTTTTTACACGTTTTCGTCTGTTTTTACACGTTTTCATCAGTATTACACGTATAAAAATGGACGAAAACATGTAAAAAGAAAACGTGTAAATACGGACGAAATCGTGTAAATACGAACGAAAAATGCGTAAAATACGGATGAAAAAGTGTAAAACGGACGAAAACGTGTAAAAACGGACGAAAACATGTAAATACGATGAAAACATGTAAATATGGATGAAAACTTGTAAATATGGCTGAAAACGTGTATAAACGGGCGAAAACATGTAAATACACGGCGTGTAAAACCGACGAGCGTGTAAATACGGACGGCGTAAATACGGATGGCGTAAAACGGATGAAAACGTAAAAGCGGACGGCGTGTAAATCGACAGCGTGTAAATGCGTAAATACGGATGGCGTGTAAAACGGACGAAGCGTAAAAGCGGGCAAAAGCGTATAAATACGGTTGAAGCGTGTAAAAGCGGATGCAAGCGTGTAAGCGGACAAAAGCGTGTAAAGCGAGCGGCGTGTAAATACAATCGAAATGTGTAATACGGATGAAAACGTAATACGGATGAAAACGTAAATACGGATGAAAACATATATAAACGGACGAAAGAATGTAAATACGGACGGCGTGTAAAACCGACGTAACGTGTAAAAATTGATGAAAACGTGTAAATACGGATGAAAGTGTGTAAATACGGATGAAAACGTGTAAAAACGAATGAAAACGTGTAAATACAGATGAAAACGTGTAAAAACGGACGAAAATGTGTAAAATATGGATGAAAATTTGTAAAAACGGACGAAAACGTGTAAAAAAAGGACGAAAACGTGTAAATACGGATGCAAACGTGTAAAAACAGACGAAAACATGTAAATACAGACGAAAACGTGTAAATACGGATAAAAACGTATAAAGGACTAACGACGTTAGTATAAAGGACTGACGGCCGTTACTTAATTGTCAAAAGATTAGAAAATGAAGATGACAAGGCCTTTTTGGTCATTTCAATTCGGATATGGACTGGATCCGTAACATATGCAAACTACAGTGACTGAATCAGTAAAAGAAAAGTTTAGTGACTGAAAGTGAAAAATCCAACAAACCACAATGACCATTTACGTAAAGAAATGAGTGGGGAAATGGATCAGGGGTGTTTTAAAGGAAATAGGTGAAAACAAAAACAAAAATTGTTTTGTAGTTTTGTGTATTAAAGTGGGAAATAAGGATTTTGTGTTTTGTATAGAATCTTGTTGGAAAACAATTTGAACTCGATCTCTGTTTTCTTTTTTTTTGATAAAACATTTTGTGGAAAACAAGGGTATTTCCCCTAACTAAACGCAACATAGAATTCTCCGTATCTCCTTTTCTTCAACTTACCAAACAATGGAATTCACGACATTTCCATTTTTCGCTCTTACAAAAAATATGATATCTTTAGGTTTTCTTGAGCAATTATGGTGGGTTTAATTATTCTTTTATAAGATTTATGGTGTGTTTTATCTTTTAATCAGTAAACGACTACTTTTCCGAAATAATTATTTGCCCATTATTTTTGAAATTTAGGTGTACAAGGGGTGATGACTCGTTGAGGGATAGAAGTTCAAAATAGAGAATACTCACACCGGTTGTTTCTTAAAAAATGGTGCCTATAACATAAATACATAGAGACATGTTGTTACCTACACACCAGTGTCTTTGATTGTGTAAAAAGACCAGTTTTTACCCGCAAACCCAGTTTGTATGCGTTTTGTATTATAAAAACTGGTTTTTTCAAGAAAACAAATCTTAGTTCCTTCCATTTCCGCTAGTTTTTTTATCATAGGAATAGGGTTTTATATAACCAGTCTCTATTTGGGGGTGTTTATAGCCTTTTGTGTAGTAGTGACATTAAAATTATCTAACCCAAGTCAACGTTATGATCTCATTCCCGATTATGCTGGTAAAAAAAAGGGGTAACATTGGTAATGCCAGACCTATCATTTCATGCTATTATAGCAAACCCGCCTACTTTATTAACCTTAATGGTTAAAATTATATGCTACCAATGCGTAATTATCTTTGTTAAATCTTATAGTTGTTGCCGTTGGATGATAAATGGATGTACGCTCTGCGACAACGATAAATAAAAAATGATATATACTTTTGACAATTTCTTTCAACTTCAGGTTTGTCTGATATGATAATTTCGTAAACTTAGATCATAAATGACCATCAAGTGTGTTTGCTACTGACTTTGGTAGTGGTACTTTAAGGATTGTTTGGTGCCGTGTAAAGTTCTGCTGCAAGGCTATTTGGTATTAACTTTAGTTTACAGCAGCATTATACAATGTTCCAAAACCATTTTTTTTAATACTAGAATGGAATCGATTGTTGCGGATACTGACATGCATTAGATAAATGGATCTTTAAGCTTTAAAAAAATATTTCAAATGTAAATTGGATGCCTTTGGGTCTTATTTTGTTTTCATATGTTTAAGCAGGAAGTGGAATGTTACTTGTGAGTTGCAAGATTTTAAGGCTAAAATCGTAGAGTTGCAGGCGAGAAGAGGTGAGTCAAGGTGTTCGGTATGTATTAATTTTGTTGATGTGGAATTTAAATTTCAGAAATGCTAAACTGATTCCCTATTTTGTTTCAGGTTGACTTTGGGAAAAGAAATGTGGTGAGCACTATTCGGCCAAGAAAAAAAGACTCCTGGCACTGGTGTACTGGGATTGTTTTTCTTGGTCGAATAGTGATCACCACTTATGATTTCTGCCCAATCGGTGTTGTTTCAGCAAAACTAGAGGAGATTCCAAAAAATATGGATCAAACTACCATCTTAAGACGACGTTTGGCCAAGTTGCAAAATAGATAAAGATGATTTGCGAGGTAATTTCTTCTTGGGGATATCTTGGCTACAATTTTTGTAGCCAACTAGCTACAATCCCCCACCAAAAATACACAAGAAATTAATCGGGGCCATAATAATAACTCGGGACCCACAAAAGAGTCGGGGACCCACGGTTTGAAGCACAATATTGTAGCCAATTAGCTACAAAAATTGTAGCTAATATATTCCCATTCTTCTTATACTCTTATTTAGATAAAAATACCAAGTTATGAGTGCACATCTTATTGCTTCAAACTAAGTAGTAGAGACGAGGTTTGTGAATGTATTTCTAGGTTTAGTTTATTTAGCATTTCTTATAACTAACTAACTTTGGTGAGTAATAGCTGTATATAAACTCTCAACGCTAAATATATGTACAATTTATGGAACAAGTTATATTTACTTAATTGGTGTATTAGAATTGTGTTAGGCTACCCGGTAGATTAACTGAAGCAGTAATATTATGATTATAATTGTCTTTAGTTAGACTTGAGTTTTGAACATTGGGACTGATATCCAACGACAACTGGGTCTTGAATTAAGTATGGAATACATGACAACTAATAAACAGAAAATGGTAACTTTTATTCATATAAAACATAAGTTATAGATACAAGATGACTAATTAACAACATACTGTTAACCAAACATGCAACATCATAAGACATGTCCAACAAACAAATACACAACCATCAACAAACCAAACAGAATACCCTAATCATACATCTCCATCGTGAACACATGCCGGTTTTTCTCAACCCTTCCTTCACGCGCCAAATCTAGGATCGCAATCAAGCGAGACAAAATCTGCCGATCCACGGCATGCCTCCTCCAAACACCGGAGACCATCGGCAGCTACATCATCAAACGGACTAAACCTCGACCTTCTTCAGCAACTCGCTCTTTTTCGATCCTGCGATGAACATCATCACATTTTTCGCCAACAACATGATGAACCCTTCATTCTCACCTTGTTCTTGGACAAACATGAATTTGAAGCAGTGATGAAGCTCATCAGATCCACAAGCTTCTTTTAGTTGCTCAAAGTTAGGAGTGGAAACCATTTTTTGACACAGTCTTGAGAGGAAAAGATTTAGGATGAGAGGAAAAGTATCAACAGCCTAACACCTACTTATATACAAAAAAAAAAAAAAAAAAAAAGCCAAACACAGTTACTCTAAAAAAATGAGAATAGTAACTCTTTGGGTTGTCTTTCCAATGTTAGATTCCAAATACAAAAAATCCCAGCCTATGGTATCATAAAGGTTGTGAATCTACATTACCAATGCAAACTAAAGAAGCTAATACATACTGTGTGGGTAAATGAAAACAGATTCACAACCTATGTCCACCACTTACTCGGAAAATCAAACTACAAAACAAAAAACTACAGTTTCATATAAATTTAAACAAATATATTATAACACTATCAATATTAAACACCAAAAGTGATTATTATTTTATACCCAAGACAATCCAGTAACATAATAAACTACACTTTTATTTATGTTAACATAAACATACAACAGATTTTACACACAACTATAATTTGACACACCTAAAATAGCTACCATGGCCTGCTAATAACATTGTAACATACTAAAAAATCAACCCCAACATTTATAACTCAAAAAACTAAATAAGTAGACTGCAGTTGGTAACAGCAACTAAACATACATAAAGCATAAAAATGCATAAACTTATTTGAGTTTCAGTACTTTCTTCATCATTTGAGACTTTTCATGAGCACATAACTCAACAACCTGACTCATCTCGAGCAAACAACATGTTTCACCAAAATCATATACAAAATCACATCAATTCGCACTACCAATTTTGTGTGCAATCTTTAAACACCTTGAAACTTATACCCATATCATTTGAATTACCAAGCAGTTGGAACCGGATAAATTCTTGAGATGGGTTGTAGCCCAAGGTTATCGTTAACGGTGTTGTTCGAGACGTGATTCGGAGGATACGGAGGGTGGATAACCGCTGTCGAATAACTAATTCACCGGATGAGATGCAAAATACAGATTCGTATGCATGCTTCATTCGGAATCCTGCTGCGCTTGCCTTACAGAGCTGGCCAGAAGGTTCGTGGTCGAGGTAACTTTGTGCTTACTTTTTTAATTGACCTGACGCTTTGTTAATTCGTGTAATGAAATGCAGGACTTAGTAGATTAGCTAACTATAGTTTCACATTAGAAAATGGGTTTGTAACAATAATCGCTAAACCCTTTTCTGATAGTCTACACACGAGAAAATCGGTGTTGTTGATTCACAATGGATTATTCACCAGACTGTTCCTTCAATGGGGAACCGGTCGAGTCACCATTTTGTTTGAATTATGAACCATCTTTTGTTCTCTACTTTTGACTTGATTTTTTTATACTACTGCACGGCAAGTCTAACAATTTTTTACTTTGATTCCCAGCAGGTTAGAGATATCTAGATGTGCAAGCGAGCGACTACGTTTGTGTTGGATATTAGACCATGTGTTCGAAAGTCATTCAGCGAGTTCATTCAGTTTAGTTATTTTTTATTTGATCTACGACGTGTTTGATAAAGTTGTCAATTCTTTGCGGAAGACTAGGTGGAATGCAATGAGGATCTTGGAGATCTTATTTGTAAGATATTAGAATTTACTAAACCCATAGGTCTAATGTCCTTCTTTTATATTTGGTTTGAACAAATACATTCTGTACCTCAAAAACTTTTACCAATATATTTGGATATTTTCTTCAACCAACAAGTTTATGCATTAGCAATAAAGTCGTTTCAATATATGCATCAATGGGTTGAACGTGCTTACATAAATTATATTACATTTGTAGATCAGAACTTTGGAATTTGGCTTAATCAAAAAGTTTACAGAATGGTCAACGACACACTGCATCACCGCGACGGAACACTATACTAAAGCCGTTATTGCTATATAGAAACATAGCATAAAACATTAACAAAACAACTATACTACAATTCTCCCGAAAAATATCAAAATATTCAAAAGTGCAAATCTACGGCGCCCCGTCGCAACACGGCGAACCGACGCCCAACTTGTTAGTAACCATATATCATCATTTTTCATTTATGCTTAGATGATTCATTCCAATACACTTTTAAAAGGGTTCATAAACCTTTTGATAAACCTCGCGTTCTAAAATTCACATCTTCAGATAATTGAGTCCTGTAACCAACTCATAAATCTTTTGATAAACCTCATGAAGCTTTATAAATCTCATATAACTCAAAAGCATTAAATTATGAAGATGTTTGAGAAATTGAACATTTTCATGCCAAATAATCATGAGATAGTTGTTTACTGTGGTTAAATTCCTTGAGTAAAAACACAAAAAATACAAATTTCACAGTAATAGATTATTATAATTCTCATACTTGGAATGGAAACTATATTGTTTATAGAAGATATTTTTTTGCTAATAACAAAGTCTTTAAAATTACAAAGGCTGAAAAAAATACATGAACCACTTGTTTTAATGTGAAGCTAAGCCCAACCCTTAGGATGGGTTAGAAACTTTCCACAAAGAAATGACTAATCGTTTTGCTCTTTGCCATTGACTTGGAAAAGTAGATGATTCTGTATGTATGCATATATACTTATACCATGCATGATTAATTTCAGTAGTTACTAGTTAAACAAACATTTACAATGTTGTCTACTTCCTCCAAAAATATTACATGTGATCGTATGCTCATTTTTTCTTATGTGCTTATGATGCTTGTTTATGTGTTACCAAATACGATTGCTAATAATTTTGACAAATCGTTAGGAGCAAAGGCTCTAGCGGATTGGTGGGGTATAGATGCTTCAGATCTTTGCACTTGGTATGGAATCACTTGCAATGAAGCACGAAGTGTCATTTCAGTAGAGTTCAATTGTGGCACCAGTTATCATATATCTCCTCATGATCTCGTAAACCTTGACTTTTCTTCATTTTCGAACCTTGAGCGCTTTATAATTGAAAGCTGCAACCTTGAAGGAAGAATTCCAGAGCAGATTGGTATGCTATCAAATCTGGCCCATCTTTCACTTCGTGGGAATAATCTTAAAGGTACGTTACCTAATTCACTCACCAATCTCACCAAATTAGTAGAACTAGATCTTTCTGGCAACTATTTCAAGAGTACTATCCCATCTCAGATAGGGGACTTAAAGAATTTGCTTCATCTCGATCTTAGTCATAACCAATTTGCCGGTCTCATCCCTTCGTCTCTTGGTTCCATGTTTAATCTCACCTACCTGTATCTTAGTCATAACCAATTTAGTGGTCCGATCCCTTCATCTCTTGGTTCCATGTTTAAGCTCACCAACCTCGATCTGTGCACAAACAAACTGAATGGATTAATCCCACCAAAACTAAGTAACTTGCAAAAGTTAGAGGTACTGAACCTTGGTGACAATGATCTTGGTGGTCATATACCTTCAAGTTTTCGTCATCTACGTGCACTAAAATTTTTAAACCTTGGCAAGAATCACATTACTGGTCATATTCCTCTAAATATAACAAATTTGAAGTACTTAGAACGTATCGACCTAAATCATAACCATCTTGTGGGTCCTGTTCATCCTAATTTTGGAAAGTTACCACAGCTCGTTTATCTTGATTTGTCATCAAACCACTTGTCAGGAGGCTTGTCATTTCAAACTCGCTGTAGTTTAACGCATCTAGACCTATCTAGAAATCAAATGACTGGAGTCGTCACAACTCTAAAATTTTGCAGCGAATTAGACTACTTGGACCTAAGTAGTAATAAATTTTTGGAGAAGCACTTAGTCAATGGGACTTCTCGCATTTAATATTCTTATATCAGTCTCATAATCATTTCACACAAAGAAACGAACTAGTGCACCATTTGGCCATTATTCTTCCGGTTGTTGTTGGGATTTGCTTCTTGCTTCTTGGTTATTTGTGCTACCGTCATCACAAGGCTACTAAGAACAAAATCCATTTAGAAATTATAAAACATGGAGACGTGTGCTCAATATTGAATTATGATGGAACAATTGCATATGAAGACTTCATCAGCGCCACAGAGGATTTTGACCTCAAATACTGCATTGGGACCGGTGGCTATGGTAGTGTTTATGAAGCAAAACTACCTAGCGGTAAAACTTTTGCGTTGAAAAAACTCCATCGGTTTGAGGCTGAGCAGCCGACATTCAACCAGAGTTTCAAAAATGAGGTCCAAGTGTTAACCAACCTAAGACACAAAAATATTGTGAAACTTTACGGTTTTTGTTTGCATAACAAATGCAACTTCCTTGTATACGAATACATGGAAAAGGGGAGCTTATTTTGCGCGTTGAGCCATGATGAACTCGCTGTTAAAGTGGATTGGATGAAGAGGGTGAATATTATAAAGGACGTCGCACATGCTCTGGCTTACATGCATCATGATTGTAATCCACCTATCGTTCATCGGGACATATCAAGTAACAACATTCTTTTGAACTCGGAAATGGAAGGATTTGTTGCCGACTTTGGGGCAGCCAGATTGCTTGATCCTGATTCATCTAACCAAACAGTAATAGCTGGAACTTTAGGATACATTGCTCCAGGTATGTAATTATGTATACATGTTCTTATGCTTCTTAATTTTATATCTACAAGTCATTAGATCTTCACTAACAATAACTTGGTATGTGTGATCATATAGAACTTGCATATAGCATGATTGTGAATGAAAGATGTGATGTTTATAGCTTTGGAGTGGTTGCTCTTGAAACAATTGGAGGCAAGCATCCAGGAGACCTCCTGTCATCTCTCAACTATTCTACAAATCGTGGTACAATGTTGGAAAATATATTAGACCAACGACTCTCTTATCCGACCAATAGGCTAATTGAGAAAGAAATCATCCGTATTGGTCAGGTGGCATTGTCATGCGTTCTCACAGATCCAAAAGCACGACCAACAATGAGAGAAGTTTCTCAGGAGTTATCATGTTGAGGGCATCATTCAGTCTCCGATCTCACAGCATCGTCATTTTGAGTACAACCACCATACTTATAATGTATGCTTTTTCAATATTTTTGTCATGAATGTTTTATATAAAACATGCTCAGTCCATCTCATTTCGTATTCAACAAACTCTAGCTCCAAAATATATGTATGATATACGAATTGAAGTTATGAAATTAAGTGTGTTAAAGCGTTTCCGGCTATATACTACTTATTGAAATATATATGAAGTCATCCCAAGTACAATGATTTTAAGAAGCATTTCTATCTCCCCCACCAATTCATTGCACGCAAAGCTTTTCCTTCTAATGATTTGCTGAAATCATTAGCAGTTGTTTTTGATAACACGAAAAAGAGCATTGTAAGCATATGAGTGAAACTGTGCATATGAAAAGTAAGATTTTTGAAGGAATTGAAGTAGTACACATTATTGATGTTATTTGTTTAATGACCAATAAAGTAGTGAAAAATAGAATATATATTTGCTATAGATAATATGCATACCCAAAAGGCCAAAACCTTCTACTTTTCCAAGTCAATGGCAAAAAGAAACTTTAGTCAAAATAAGTTGCTTTCTCCTAAATTAATGCTATATTCCCAACTGTCACGTTGCATCAAATAAGTACTCAAAATAAGTTGTTTCGTATACTTTTCATGCCTTTGCATTTAAGCTTTTATTACAAACCATACATTTATTTTTTCCCTAAAATGGTGAATTTTTATTAACATAAGAATCAGTCAAATTACAAGAATTCAAAACAGCCTAAATTACAAACCATACATTTGTTATATAAATATCTTTAAAACAATTATTGGCTCCAAGTATAAGAGAAAGGAAAATATATAAAAGATATTTTCTTGGCGAGTTTTTATTTTCCAAATATTAATTTTGTCTTGCAACATATTATATCTAAAAATCTAGTATTTTTTTTGTGGTATCCAAAAATCTATAACTCTAGATTTGTGTCTGATCGAGAAGAGTTATTATCAGGGACAACAATGGTTTGTCGAGGCGGCTAATGGTAGTTGTACCAGACCCTAAGTAACACAAAGTCACCGCTCAGTAAGATGTACAAAATAACCTTTGCGTTCCATACAGCAGATCATCGTCATCCCGTTCTGTTCTTGAGAGTTTATGACAGACTGATTTTATGTTTTCTGTAATCTCATTTGACTACTTTGTGATAGCTAAAAAAAGAGTGCAACAATTTTTGTGACGATATGTGTATAAAAAATATCCAAGTAGAACTGAACCCATTATGACCCATTAACAAAACTGTCCAAGTCACCCATTTTGTGAATGTATGTTTACTGTCTTTTGGATAATGTAGTATGGAAATTTATTTGTTTAGTCACTATGCCTCCATGACTGTTCATGTTTGCCCATGAATATGAAATTCTGGCCATAAAAGATGTTTTCTGATTGAGCTTGTTGATGCACACACCCATTAATGACACCCGATTCTGAAACCTGAATCTTGTATAGTAGGTTTCGGTCTTAGTCTGATCGAGCTGACAGTTGAGATTGAAATGGGTTTGAACTGGATTTGTGGTTTAGAATTGTTAAACGGATTTGTTTGCTATGATGTTAAATAGTGACTGATTGAGAAGTTAGCCAACGGTGAGATAGTTTTTGTTTGGCATCATCAAAAACACCACATCATATCAGGGTAGTCGTTTGTGTCCTTTGATATACCACCCCCGGATTTAAAATAGCTGATGCATCGACCACTGATGATTAGCAATATATCCCAAACACCACCTCTGATCGCTATAACCCGCTGATTCAGTTTCAACCCAATCATGCTTAGCCTGATAAATACCAACACTGATTTGTAACACACCTAGACATAAGCTTGTGTACCATCTATTTCATATGCACTCTCATCAGAGACTGAACTATCATAAACACACTTACTCAATCAGGTTCAGAGACACGGGTTTAGAGTCTCATTAGGGTTCAAGATTTAACTTTTCAGGGGTTCACATTCAGTCTCCGATGGTTCAGTGACACCATGGTTTCAAGGAATTTACAGATTTCAAAAACCTGATCAGACCACCTGTTAAAAATATTTTCTTTTACAGCTCAGCTTGACGATCACATTTGATTTCGAGTTACATGTTTATGGTTTCAGGTGGTGAATAGTTTTGTGTTGGGTTGTGATTATGTTGAGGTTTATGGGTAATCTTATCAGATAGATTTAGTGGTTGTGGCTTCTAGGTTCAGCCGGAGACCATTAATAGCACACCACACATACGCTCTTTATTTAGAGACTCGGGTGTGGCTGAAGTGAGGTTTCAGGTTTGGAAGGTTACATTCTCTTGGTGTCTTGTGTTGTGCTTTATTGTTCCTTGGGGCTAGAGTAATGGCTTCGAGTGGTGTCTTGTGTTGCATTGTTTCTTGGGGCTAGAGTAATGGCTTTTCTTCCAGTTTGGTCATGATAAAGAAAATGGTATGTTATTTATGCTACGTGCATGGATCTTATTTTCTATTTTCTTTATGCATTTCTCATTTCATCATGTCACGAATATGGTACATCTGATTTTGACTTGTAATAATTATTTATTTTAACCCATTTTTTTTTACACACTCTACGGTCTTCTTACACATGCAGACAGGGACGGAGCTAGGGGGTTCCGCGGGTGCCCGGGAACCCCATAGTTTTTTACGATATAGTGTTAATTTTTGAAAAAAACCCGATTTTTTCTAAATGCATCTTAAATACACCCGTCTTTCGAAATTTGTTTCCAGTCATATTTGGTCTTGGCTCTCTCCCTGCCTGTAGAACGAACCAAATCCAAAGCCACTTGCTTAAACTGATCCTTTCCGTTCGTTTCACGCACTCCCGCCGGTTAGTCTCTTAAGCAAGGAACAACTGATCAAAGGTAGCTTATACCCCCTTCAACTGAACCAAGGTTATCAGCCTCCTCACACCCACTGTAACACCAATCAAAATGGCAAGATGGGTTTCAATGGTTTGTTATTAAAAACGAAAACTCAATACTTGCGTACAATATGAAACTTACTATCTATTTAGGCTAAGCCCAACAGTGACCTGCAGACGACTGTCACATCGCCTTTATCTCTTTCGAGACCCACAGGCGACCTTTTGCGAGAGCAGTGGCGACCTTCATCTTTTTTCTTTTCTTTTTTTTTTTTTTTTTTTAATGGGAAGTGGGAGTTTTTTGTTTGTATTCGTGTGTTTATATCGATCCAGGAAACGATTGGAACAAAAGAACAAGAAAAGACACTTACCGACTCACGACCGACACACCACAACAAGGGCGACCGACATACTAGTCGGTCGACCCATCCTCGACCGGCGATTGAAATTGTGCTTGCTGCGCCCAGCCTTATAGACTACAGGCAAACCAAATAATAAGTAAACCAAAACCCACGTACTCCACCATAATACTCGGTCAACCAAGGACTATATCAACACTTTTATTCAACATAATATGCATACCCAAAGCCAAAGGGCAAAAACCTTCTACTTTTCCAAGTCAATGGCAAAGAAGAAAGTTTATTCAAAATAAGTTGCTTTCTCCAAAATTAATGCTATATTCCCAACTGTCACGTTGCATCAAATAAGTACTCAAAATAAGTTGTTTCATATATTTATCATGCCTTTGCATTTAAGCTTTTATTACTAACCATACATTGTTATATAAATATCTTAAAAACAATTATTGGCTCCAAGCATGAGAAATAGGAAAAGATATAAAAGATATTTTCTTGACGAGTTTTTATTTTCCAAATATTAATTTTGTCTTGCAACATATTATATCCAAAAATCTAGTATTTTTTTTTTGTGGTATCCAAAAATCTATAACTCTTGATATGTTGATTGGCGGCTAACGGTAGTCGTACCAGACCCTAAATAAATAAAAGCTCGTCGGGGCCCGTCGCCTACGGGCTAGCTTTGATAAAAAAAAAATCAGGTCTGTACGTTTTCTCAGCAATGGAGATCGTAGAAGGCCTGTATATACCGAGGTCCAGGTATGACGACCTACCAGCAAAATCAACATATTTAAAATAGGGTTGAAATGAATTAGCATTCTATGTTATTATGACCATATCACGAGGTGAATCCCTTTGATGACATGGATCGAGCGTGAGTAGGAGATGTACTTTGGCATACGCTACATAATCCGAAAATGATCTAGTTAAACAGTAGTACGTTATGTAATTAATTCAGTAGTATACAACAAAAGCATTATAACAATTTCCATAACTTTATTCAAGAATCATATATGTATGCTGAATATGAAAGGAGATAATTAAACATTATAAGCATGTTCCATATATATTGGTCTCCATATAATAAAGCTGTGATATAGACTCATCAATTGGACTGAATCATGATAACCTTCCTCAACGTGATAATTCCTGTGAAACGTTTCTCATGGTCGGCCTAGCCTTTGGATCTGTGAGAATGCATGTCAATGCCACATGACAAACACGCAGAATTTCCTTTTCGATTAGTCTGTCTGTGGGGTAAGAGAGACGCTGGTCCAATATATTTTCCAACATCGTACCATGACTTTTAGAAGAGTTGAAATATGAAAGAAGCTCTCCGGGATGTTTCCCTCCGATTGTTTCAAGTGCCACCACTCCAAAGCTATACACGTCACATTTTTCGTTCACAATCATGCTATATGCAAGTTCTAAATGATCACATAACAAAAAGAATGTTAGCAAATTTTAGCTGCTACTAGCTAGACGTATTTAAAATTAAGGAGCGTATAGTAGGAATGTGTAGAAGTAATTACCTGGAGCAATGTATCCCAAAGTTCCTGCGATGACTGTTTGGTTGGATGAATCGGGGTCAAGCAATCTGGCTGCTCCAAAGTCCGCAACAAATCCTTCCATTTCCGAGTTTAAAAGAATGTTTTTTCTTGATATGTCTCTATGAACGATAGGCGGATTGCAATCGTGATGCATGTAAGCTAAAGCATGGGCTACATCTTTGATTATGTTCACCCTCTTCATCCAATCCACTTCAATTGCCAATTCATTGTCACTCAATGCACAAGATAGGCTCCCTTTTTCCATGTATTCATATACAAGGAAGTTGCATTCGTTATGCAAACAGAACCCGTATAGTTTCACAATGCTTTTGTGTCTTAGGCTGGTTAACACTTGGACTTCATTCATGAAACTCTGGTCGATTGCTGGTTGCTCTAGTTCAAACCTATGGAGTTTTTTTAAAGCAAATGTTTTACCAGTATGTAGTTTTGCTACATAAACACTACCATAGCCACCAGTTCCAATGCGGTATTTGAGGTCAAAATCCTCTGTAGCTTTGATGAAGTCTTCATATGCAATTTTTCCATCATAATTCATTATCGTGCACACATCTCCATGTTTTGTGATTTCAGTTTTAATTTTCTTTGTGGTAGCCTTTTTACGACTATTAAAGAAATACGCAACCACTAAGAAGCAAAGTCCAACGATAATGGGAAGAAAAACGGTCAAACGGGGTACGTGTTGTTTTCTTCGCTTATGTTCATTGCAAGCTGATTTTTCACTCCTCAAATTATTGGACGACCAGACCATTTCCCCAGTAAGATGATTCTGAGACTGATTTAAGAGCAATAAATCTGGGAAGTCGCAGTGATTAAGTGCTACTCCAACAAAATGATTACCACCAATGTCCAAGTATTCTAAGTTTCTGCAATCAAGTACACTTGTGACACCGCCCGTCATCAGATTCCGAGAAAGATTTAGATTCTGAAGAAGACAGGGATTAGCAAGTGATATGTTTCCTGACAACTGGTTTGATGACAAATCAAGGTAATAAAGACTTGAAAGCTTCTCAAGTTCTGGATGAATAGAACCCACAAAACGATTATGATGAAGGTCCAAATGTTCCAAATTGAAATTCGGCAAATATGCTATATCTAGGGGAATAGGCCCACTGAGAGAATTCATGGCAAGGTTTAAAAATTGCAGATGGCTTAGATTAACAAAAATTGACGGAATTGGACCACCAAGATTGTTATTACTCAGGTCCAACGTTTCAAGTTTATGCAAATTAGTTATTTCATGTGGGATGGATGCATTCAGTTGATTTCTGCGCAAGTTGAGAACTCGAAGATTAACCATGGATCCTAAAGCTGGTGGGATGAAACCCGTAAAGTTGTTTTGACTAAAATCAAGGTTTACTAATTGTGTGAGATTGGTTAGCCAAACTGGTAACTTACCTGTGAGTAGATTCCCATGAAATGAAAGATAGGTTAGGTAGGTGAGATTGGCCATCGAATCAAGATATGATGGGATCGAACCCATTAACTGGTTTTGACTAAAATCTACCGTAACCAAATTCCTCAACATCACTAGCTGAGGAATAAAAACATTGAAATTATTATGAGAAAGATTGAGGTCTCTTAAACTTGTGGAGGAAACATGTAAATTAGCTCTTGAGGGAATTGAACCATCAAGATTGTTATTACTCAGGTCCAACGTTTCAAGCTTATGCAAGTTAGTTATAAGTGCAGGTGGGATTGATCCATTCAGTTGATTTGAGCTCAGGTCCAGGTTGGTGAGATTAACCATGGAACCAAAAGATGAAGGGAGAATACCAGTGAAACTGTTATTAGAGAGATCAAGGTTTTCCAAACGGGTGAGATTGGCAAACGAGACAGTTAATTTACCTGTGAGAAAGTTATTAGAAAGATTAAGGTTTTCCAAACGGGCGAGATTGGTTAACGAGGCAGGTAATGTACCTGTGAGATTGTTATTAGAAAGATCAAGATTTTCCAAACGGGTGAAATTGGAAAACGAGACAAGTATTTTACCTCTGAGATAGTTAAAAGAAAGATCAAGGTATTCCAAATGGGTGATATTGGCCAACGAAATAGGTATTTTACCTGTGAGACAGTTATTAGAAAGAGAAAGGCCTTTCAAACTGGTGACATTGGCAAACGAAACACCTGTGATATAATTATTAGAAAGATCAAGGCTTTCCAAATGGGTGAGATTGGCAAACGAGCCAGGTAATTTACCAGTGAGATGGTTATTATAAAGATAAAGGTTTTTCAAACGGGTGAGATAGGCAAACGAGACAGGTATTTTACCTGTGAGATAGTTATTTGAAAGATCAAGGTGTTCCAAACGGGTGAGATTGGTAAACGAGGCGGGTAATGTACCTGTGAGATGATTTCCATAAAGCGAAAGATATGTTAAGTTTGATAGCAAACCAATCTGCTCTGGGATGCTCCCTTCAAGCTTGCAGTCATTAATAGAAATTTTCTCAAGGTTTGGAAATGAAGCGAAGTCAAGACTGCCCAGATCACCTAGACCTTCATTATAAGCACAGTCATAGTCTATTGAAATGACACTACCTGCTTTGTTGCAAGTGATTAGGTACCAATAACAATGATCTGAAGAATCATTTCCATCTCCCCACCAATTAGCTGCAAGCAAAGCTTTTGCTTCTCTTGATTTGTTGAAATCATTAGCACTGGTTTTTGCTAACATAATAATGAGCATCATAAGCACACAAGTGAAAGTTTGCATATGAGAAGTAAGATTTTTGGAGGAAGTAGGATACATTGTTATTGCTTGTTTGATCGTCAAAAATCAAAAGTAAGTACTCAAGATTAATCATATGATATATAACTGGTAATGATCATGTATATATGCATACACAAAGCCTTCTACTTTTCCAAGTCAATGGCAAAGAATAATCGTTAGTCAATAATAAATTTCTTTGTCGAAAATTTTCTAACCCATCCTATGGGTTGGGCGTAGCTTCCACGTAATCGTTATTTCTTCAACTTGACAGAATTATAAATCGTGTCCACACAGTTTTTCTCAAATACTATCCCCACTGAGGCCGTTACTGCTAGTGTCATCTTAACCACAGGATTAGTTCACATGCTTTGACCACATTTGCTTGTTGACTTCTATATTACTCATGATGATGAGAGTAAACAAATGAAGAAAATTCAAGGTTTCAGTTTTGTGATGATGAGAGTCGTATTTGGCACCTTGTTGTTTCGCATGTACGATTTTTTATACAAGTAAATAATTTTCCTAATAATCGGCCATTTAATTTGCTACCAAAGAAACACTACATTGTGTATGATTAAGCAAATTTGGTCATATAGTCATGTAGTAGAGCTTGATAATGAAATTTAATAAGACCGTAATGTATCATACTTGTGACTCGCACCTTTTATACATATCGCTTTTTTTTTTTTTTTTTTTTTCCTATTCTATGTACTAAACTTGATTTTATTATATTTTTGTGTACTTTGTCATCTCTTTTTTTTGCTACTCTATGTATCATAGTTGTTATGAAATATATAAAAAATACAATAAAATCAAGTTTAATACATAGAATAGCAAAAAAAAAATGTGTTCGATACATATAAAATACATATACAAGAGTAAAATACTTTGTAAAAAAATGTTTGCATTTTCTTGTACGGAATAACATTAATTTGGGCTTAGCATATCATTAATTAGCATAATCTCACATTTAGGGCTACGGTTCACTTTATAGTTGTGGTAATAGGCTCTATGAGAAGTAACCCATTAGCTCAAACCTGTTTGATAGCGCATTTTTTTCAAAAGATTTTCATTTGTAAAGTCTTGGTCCAATAAGCTAAAATAAAACAAATAAGGCACGATCAACTTGCACATATAAGGCTGTCAATAATAAAGAAAAAGTAATAGCACCTAATGTCCATTTGCATAAGATAACTCTAGAGATGAAATCAACAATATCGTGTAATAAACTCACAAACATCTTAAAAGATGCATGTCCCAAGCAATTTCACAAACATCTTCATAATTTTATGCTTTTGAGTGACCCATCAACGAAGAAGAGGTTGTGGGCAGGGACGGAGCCAAGGGGGTGCCCGCGGATGCACGTGCACCCCATGGATTTTTTCGATATAGTGTTAATTTTTGAAAAAATTATAGATTTTTTCTAAATGTATCTTAAATGCACCTGGTGCATCAAAATGTGTCTCTAGTATTATTTAGTTGATATATTTACAATTAAAAAATAAATATAAAGTTTTGTAAAAGCCCTAAATGTAAAAGCCCTATCTCTAACCGTGCAACAGCTTCTGGTCTTATAAAGTATTGCAAAACACTTGATTTTGTGTTTTTATTGTATTTGTTGTTGCATATATTGGGGCTCACTAATACATTGTTACGACATCTTCAGAAGAGATATCAAACGATCTTAGAGGTCGTTTCATTGGTAAAAGGAACCAAAAGAGCATTGCAAGAGTATAGAGAAACACGTTTTGCTTCACTTTTGAACAATGTAACTTCGTATTGTGGTAAACATGATATTGAGATGGTAAATATGGCTGACTTTCATTCAAGAGGCCGAAAGGATAAAATTACAAATCAACATCATTTCGAGGTTGATATATTCAACACTGTTATGGATATGCAAATTCAAGAGTTTGGAGATCTTTTTAGTGAGGAAAGCTCCGATTTACTTGATTGTGTGGCGGCGTTGAGTCCACATGATTCATTTTCAAAATTTAGTATATCAAAGTTAGTGAAACTTAATGTGATGTATCCGCGTGATTTTACTTATAAGGAAAGGTTAAGCCTTCCTACAAAACTTGGAGATTATCAGGTCATGTGTAATGATAATGATTTCGCTAACTTGGATATTATTGCCAAACTTGCAAATGGATAAGAAATAAAAGCATACATCTCATCATTTGGTTTATCGGTTGTTGAAGTTGGCTTTAGTCTTGCCTGTTGTTTCCGCTACGGTTGAAAAATGTTTTTCTAAAATGAAGCTCATTAAAACTAATTTGCGTAATCGGATGGGCGATGATTATTTTAACGGTGCTTTAACTTGTGCTATAGAGAAAGAAGAACTTATTAATGTTAAAAATGAGGGTGTACGTAAGCGTTTTTTTTGCTATGGGAGATCGTAGAATCACTAATTAGAAGGTAATATGTTCATTTATTTATCGTTTTAATATAATCTTTGTTTTAATCCACTTTTTAACTCTATTATATTATGGTTCAAAAAAATTTGTGCACCCAGTCATATTTGTGTCTGGCTCCGTCCCTGGTTGTGGGTACAAGTTTCGTTATAGATATTAGTGACTTTCTTTGATGACATAAACACAAAATTTATAAGGAGTAACATTTGTTACAGACAATTTAGTGACTTTCTTTGAAAGTGTTATTAAAGTAACAAGATCAACGACTTTGGAAGAAAAAAAGTTCCATATGTAGTAACCATATATCACCTGTTTTTTCATTTATGCTTAGCACATCTATTACAGTACACTTTTTGCATGACATCCAACCCTGTAAATCATTCCAAGTTTCCAACTAAGAGAATCAACATAACAATCACCATTTTTGCATAATCTCATTTATACATAACACTACTAATTCCACAGAAAAACAATGCAGGCTGAATATGAATATGAAACTCTAATTTTCTATCATATACATTATACATACAGTTGGGACCTACACTTATGCTGAAAACGAGCTACGAATAAGTATAGAGGTTAATCTAATAAAATAACAGACAATAAATGACTGGTTTTCGATCTCTTTCTTTTATTGTGAGTTTAATTTGTTTCAAGAATCTGCCACTCGTAATCCATCTTATTTGGCTTTAGTTTTCACAATATAAAAATGGTTCTAACAATTTCGACCCATTTATGGAGTTGGAAGGTGGGTAAGGCTGCCCCCAGTAAGGGGATTCAATCCCCCTCATTTTCCCTGTCACGTCAGCTTTCTCTCTCCAGCGACTTTGCAGGCAATTGATTTGGTTAACTTGGGACGCGATCGAATGTCTTCCACAACAACATGATCGATATGAAATCGATCGCCAGATAGCACGATCGAGTGTGAATCGCCTCTATTGGGGCTAGCCTAAGTGGGTTTGTGGGTACCGAAAAGCTAAGAGTACTAATAAAAACTTACTGATTTTGATAAGGTGGGGCCCCTCATGAAGGCAAAATAATTTGTTGATTTTATTATGTTTATTTTACGAGTAATATAATTTGGTTCGTGATTTTTCATAAGTTATAATGTTGACAAAATAATTACAATGCCTTATCGACATTACTTTAATATATGTGTTTGATGTATGGACACAATATACAAGTAAATTTATTTTCTCTAATATAAATCAATTTAAAATACGGAATACAATTCATTCTATAGATATTTATATATCTCTACTACCCTCTAAAAAAAAGAAGCTAATGGTCTAAAAATACAACCAACTTGCCACTTTTTTTTTTTTTAAACAACCAACTTTTAATTTTTTTCTATTAAATTCAAATACCTTGTTAATTTTCCTATTGTATGCATTCAAATAATTTTAATTTTCCTGTGGCATCTATTAATCAAAACTTATTTACATAAATCGTCCCTGTGACTCATTACACCGATCATCCTTGTCGCTATTTGTGCATCGTTGCTGAATGGGCTTAGCTGCTGACGTGGCAATAATAAAAATTGCCCATGCATGGCTCGAACGTGGCTCTCCAAGAGTCCAATGGCGTTAAGATTTCTTCTATTAACCTTTAATGCAATAATTTTTGCTTGTATTTATCTTTTATACATGATCAATATATAAACTAATATATACAAAATTACTCGATTTTCCTATCACGCTCACTCAACTATAAAAACTAATTTTAGGCCACATTTTTATACCAAACTACTCAATTTTTCAGTTTTCTCATGCTTCAAGTTGTCGGGATGCATAAGCAATCACCTTCTCACGTTGCATCAAAACAACACCTAAGCCTTTATGCGAGCGTCGCGACACGACAAAATCTTCACTTCCAAAGCTAGGATGGGCTCACTACACAACTTCTCCTTGAGAAGTTGAAATGCTTCTTCTTCCTTTTCTCCCCATTCATACTTAACATCCTTCCGTGTTAATTTGGTCGACTTAGCTATCTTGGAAAATCCTCAATGAACCTCCTATAATATCCTGCTAACCCTAGAAAGCGCCGGTTTCGATGGGTTCTTAGAGATGCCCATTCCTTAATGGCCTTAATCTTAGTTGGGCCAACATGTGTAACACCCCAATTTCGAGAGTGAATTCAAATTGGGTGTTACTTCATGGCACAACAAATATCATAATAAAAGCTTTATCATTCAAATATATCGAGTTTACAAAATAGGTCCCAGTTGGTTCCATTGTTTACAAAATACATCAATATAAATCTTTGATGTTTTGTGAATGATAAATTATTTATAGCCTTCTTGATCTTGTCCTTGCCCTTCCGTGCCAACTTCCGACATTATGGACCGAAATACATGCTTAAAGCTGTCAACACAAAGGTTGAGTGAAATTCATAGAGTTTAGGAAATCGGTTGAACACAATATTCATAACGTGAGGTAATTAGTCTCACATTTATGGTTTAGAAAACAAAGCAGTTATTATTCACTAAGCATCATGCAATCAAGGCGTTAACTTGTGTCATATAATAGTAACCGATGCCCCAAGTAGGTAAAATTTGCCATTTTACGATGTACTCAAATATAGTGCGTTTGTTTACGGATCTGGTCAAACAAGCGGGATTAAATCAATCCCGATAGATCTATCCACAATATTCGCGCTCACTTCACTCGTGATTAATGATTCATGATTTAGGGACTTAAGATTGGCAAATGCGGTAACTTAGTGCAAGTAAAATAATCAGATAAGTATAGAATTTGAAAGCAATGTGTTCGGTTTAAAATAAAGCATGTATCTCCCCCAAGGGTTTGTAAAACAATTTAAGTAATAGAAAGTGGGGCTATGAACTCACCAATAGTTGATGATATTTAGTACTTTAACGGATGATGGATAAGTCGGAAGACTTCTCGTGCAACCTAAAATGAAATGTTGCGACTTAAGTTTGGAATAATGTTTTAGGAAAACATAAACCATCCTATATATATCCCTATGTTGATCATGATGTAGTCAATTTTCATTTGATGTTTATAGAAAGATCTTTAATATGTGAAAGCGTATTTAGTTTATAGATATCGTACTACCGTTCGGGCCATCATAATTCGGAGGTCATGCGATGGCGTTCGAGGAGCTAGGACACTTTAATTCGTAAATCCAACAACTCGTCGATACATTTTACTCAAATGAAACCCTCACATGAAGCTCCCTACTATTGTAGCACTTAGTAAATACAACATATGTTTTGAGTGAAGATTGTTATAACATAAAGTTTATCATGTTTTAATAACTATCTAGTTTTACAAGTTCTCGTCGTTTCAAACAAGCCTCGAGGCTTTAGCCATGGTCTTGCCGTGACTTTGGTCTTGACTACCATGGTCTTGAGACTTAGCTTTGGCCTTAGCCGTAGCCGTGGTCTTGGCTAATGGCCATTAGGCGTCTTGGTTTGCTTTTAGTTGTGACAAAAGTATAGTTGTGAGACTATATTCTGGCGGTTCTGTTTTGAAAGATTTTGGCCTATTTAAGCGTTTTCAAGGTCCGAGCTTCTTTCATTATTGAAGGAAAACGTCGTTCGGACAACTTCGTGTTTAACTTTTCATGATTCGGACCATAAGTATGACTTTCAAAATGGCGAACCAAACAGTCCCTATATGGCGTTTTGGCGTTTTAGGTTTCGCTAACTTCTTTTGCCTATAACTTTTGACTCGTTTGTCCGTTTCGGGTGATTCAAGTTGCTATGTTTACCTTTTATCTTGTCTACCATATTATGTAAGTTACATAGTCCATATGTTACTGATTTTAATGGTCTCACATGTATAGGATATGACTAGTTTTCTAGTTTGTTACTTTTATGACAATATGTAAATTAAAACAAGTGATTGAGTATATGTACATCATGAATCAACATAGTAACTATATATATAGCATGAAATAGTTAAGATTATGAATAATAAAGATGAGATGATGGTGGTGATAAGTTGCTTACAACTTTTGGCTTTCAAAATAGAAAGGAGTAACTTAGTAAGGATAGGACTTTGATTGATCGGGTAAGACTTTGTATTGAGCTAGCTTTCCACACCTTGGCACCCTTGCAAACTTGAAGAGTTGGTGATGAAGTACTAAGTGACTTGAGTGGATCTAAACTCAAGAAGATCACTTACTTGCTAGAGATTGGATGAAGTAGCTTGATCTTTGGAACTTTCTTGCTTAAACTTGGGTTTAAAGCTCAAATGATGGAAGATATGAATATTTTAGAGTATGAACGACCCAATTCAGTTTGTGGAGGTCTTTGGGATGAATATCACTTGCTATTTATAGGAGGGTAAGTTTGGTTAACCATATATTGGGTTAAATATTAACCATGGTTAGGTTTAGGACACTTGTAATGATCTTAATGAACCAAGGTTAGGATGATGCCACCAATATGATGACTCCCCTAAGTTCTGTCATGGAAGAGATAAGATGACTTATGTGGTTAGTTTTGATCTTATCTTGGTTACGGAGTGAGTTTTGGTTCCGTTAATCGCTAACCGAAGCCATAAAGCGTAAAACCGGTATCGTAAAAATCTGAAATTTGTAGGAATGATGAAACTCATCATTATACTCCATATAAAAATATAAAATGGGTGATAAGTCTCATTGGGTGTAAAATCTTGCTTAAAAGTCGAAATCTGGTCAAAAAGCGTAATTCGCGGTTTATCGAAAAGAACGAAATTTCGGGAAGCGACCGCGAATTTATTTAGAGTAGACTAAAATTAGTCTAAAAGTGATATGAGATGTCAAAATGTGGTTTTCTTCATCGCGGGATAACTTAATGATCATTTGGGAAGTTTAAAAGTTCACGATTTATGCAAAAATGTAGAACGTACAAGGTAAATTCCTTTATGGTCAAAGGAGGAGGAAATATGTTTGACTTTTCCAAAATGTAAAAGTGTCAAAACATATTAGAAACACGGTCTGAGAATCGTTAAGTCCGGATGTAAGCAAAATTGTTTAAAACGTAAGTTTAGTTTTTATTGTGAGGCTTATTTGGTAACATAAAATGAATTTTAAAATTCTCAAATTAATCATGAGTGATCTAAGAATTTATCGATGTTAGGAAAATTATCGAGTCGATTTTCGTTATGCGCGTGACGTTTAAGCGATGGACCGTCAAAATGAAACTTTATAACGATGTTTTCTTAATAACTTTTGTGAAAATGATCTAACGATTGTCAAACTCTCGGTTCATTACTAAAATAATTTATCTTACGAGAATGTTAAATAAAATTTTACGGATGAATAGTGAAAATGAATAGTAAATGTGAATAGTAAAAGTGAATAGTAAATTCTCGAAAATGAAAAATAGCCGGAAGATGCGGGTGGTTCTGATCTCCCCGTTGGAGAAATCACGTCCTCGTGATTTAATTGTTATGATGATGATGCTTCTTTAGAAAGGTGAGGTATAGTTTTGGTGTTTACTAAGTTTCCTATTGGCTAATTCAATACTATAGTGAGTATCTATAGTGGTTGGTGCATTATTAAGTAAAGGTGCAATTGTAGAAGATATAAAGCTCATATCGACACGGAATCGAATAAGACCCTAACAAGAAGGTTATTGAGTGAAAAGCGTGCCGTGACTACGTTCGGGTCTTGTTGAGGTTCATCGTTGCCCATAACATAGGCTCTACCACGAGCACCTCCGTCTTGTTGGCCACGGTTTGAGGGCAATTGTCTCGTAGTGCCCTTTTCTCCACACTCGAAGCATGTAACTATTGGCTTTGTATTACTTCCAGTAGCCATGGCATCGCTCTTCTGATCTTTAGTAGAATGTCCTAATTTTTGACACTTGCGGCACATGGTGGGCGGGGACCCATATGATGATAGTAGCATTTATTGCCTTGTGGGTAGATTCCACCATAATTGCCTCTAGATGGTCTTTGCAACATAAGCCGTTGAGGCTTCTTGCCTTTGTTTTGTTCTTGATGGTATTGGGTGTTGCGATTTTGGTTGTTGGAAGTATTTCTTTGGTTGTTATCCCATTGTCGTTTGTTGTTGTTATTTTTGTTGGTATTGTCGTTGTTGTTACGGTAGTTGGTTTTGTTGGTGGTAGTGTTGCTATTGAGATTATGTCCCTGGATAGCCCCTGCTCGAACCGCTTGATCCATGAGATTTCGAGACATTCGCATAGCATCATCAAGTGACTTTGGATCAAACGATGTCACGTTCCCCTGGATGATAGGCGTAAGTCCCGGATATATCTCTAATGACTTTTCGGTTGTTGGAACCATTGATGGACATAGTATCGCCAATTCTTGAAATCGGCGGTTGTAAGTTGTGATGTCAACACCTTTGAGTACATGGTTCCAAAACTCCACTTCTAACTTTTGTACTTCACTACGAGGGCAATACTCCTTGATCATTAAACCCTTTAGAGCGACCCAAGAGATCTTATAAGCATTTGTGATGCCCATTGGTTGAGCAAGCGCATTCCACCATGATAATGCACGATCTAGTAGTGTACAAGTGGCATATTGAACTTTGTCACTTTCGGTAGCATTCTTGATTGAAAATCTGAGACTCCATTCTTTCAAACCGGTGAGTTAAACCCACGGCTCCTTCCGAACCCTTGAAATTTGTGGGTTTGCAACTCATAAATTCTTTGTATGAGCAACCTCTAGTTGCATTAGTGCAGCAAGCCTAGCGACTTCGGTACGGCCAGCGATTTATGACAGTGGCAGCGGCGGCGGTGGCAAACCTAGCGACCTCGGCATTGCGGCGGCTTGGCGGAAGATGGCGGCTCAATGGCTTGGCGGCGGCAGCGGCGGTTGGCGGCGGGCGGCGGTGCGGTGGCGGCGGCGGCGGCGGCGGCTGCTGCTCGTTCAGCGTTAATTGCCGCATTCACTCGTTCAGTAATCATTCGCTCAATAGCAGCTGGAGTCATTGGTTGAGGTTCTTTAGATTTCTCTGGCGGCATGATTCTATCATATAAAAGATATTTCGTAAGTAGAGGGTTGGTAAAATAAGCACGATTTTCGACTGGAATGATAGAATAATAACGTTGGAGGTTTAAACCATAACACACAATAGCATAAAACAATAGTTTTATTCATATAACGTTGATTGATTTACAAAATCGAAACCTATTACAAGCTTCTTCAAAATTTACTAAGCGAAACTTTCGGTTTAGTAATTACAACGTTTACTCTTGTTAGCTATTACATGGATTACATAGATTTTTCTAAGCGAGTCTAATCGGTTTAGAAGTACAAAAGATAACTAGTATTATCACACTAGTCTATTATAGGTTTAGAATATCCTAGTAACTCGGTTGATTGGCAACTTCTTGGTTTAGTGTGTCATGAAGGAATGCGTTGATTAGATCCGAGATGCTATAGTGCAAATGTTGACATTCTTGTTGAATCAATGGTGGTCGTGGTATAATCCACAATGAGTGATCCAACTCATCACATGTAGGGATGGAAAAGGAAATGGTGGTGGTGGTGATGGAAAAGTAGTAGTTTCTTGAGGCGATGTTAATGCTTCAATAAGATAGAAATTATCGTCGATGATGAAGAGTAGTTTGAAGGTGTCGGGTATAGGTCGGTAGGATTAGTGATACATGCGCATTGGTAGATGAAAAAGTGTCCTCAATATCCGAGTCGGCGGGATAATAATGGGGTAGGCGGAAGAAGACATGATATCTACAATAAGTATTATGATGTTAAAACAATTGTAATGTTTATGGGGAATGCTCAATAATTCAAGTGTATATATCAATGTACTATATGTTCATGTTATGATAAAATGTCTTGAAAGTCCATAATCGTCGGAGGATGGAAGGCACGGAGAACGGAAGGCTATAAAATGTTTTGTTGGTAAAAGTAGTTATAGTTTAAGTCTCAATTTAGACTCGTTTCTCTATAACTATGTCTCGATACCAATCTGTAACACCCCAATTTCGAGATCTGCGATGAATTCAAATTGGGTGTTACTTCATGGCACAATGATCATAATAATAGAAAGCGATCTCTAAAGGAGTCGTTTTAAAAGCTTTATCATTCAAATATATCGAGTTTACAAAATAGGTCCCATTGGTTCCATTGTTTACAAAATACATCAATATAAATCTTTGATGTTTTGTGAATGATAAATTATTTATAGCCTTCTTGATCTTGTCCTTGCCCTTCCGTGCCAACTTCCGACATTATGGACACGAAATACATGCTTAAAGCTGTCAACACAAAGGTTGAGTGAAATTCATAGAGTTTAGGAAATCGAGTTGAACACAATATTCATAACGTGAGGTAATTAGTCTCACATTTATGGTTTAGAAAACAAAGCAGTTATTATTCACTAAGCATCATGCAATCAAGGCGTTAACTTTGTCATATAATAGTAACCGATGCCCCAAGTAGGTAAAATTTGCCATTTTACGATGTACTCAAATATAGTGCGTTTGTTTACGGATCTGGTCAAACAAGCGGGATTAAATCAATCTCGATAGATCTATCCACAATATTCGCGCTCACTTCACTCGTGATTAATGATTCATGATTTAGGGACTTAAGATTGGCAAATCACGGTAACTTAGTGCAAGTAAAATAATCAGATAAGTATAGAATTTGAAAGCAATGTGTTCGGTTTAAAATAAAGCATGTATCTCCCCCAAGGGTTTGTAAAACAATTTAAGTAATAGAAAGTGGGGCTATGAACTCACCAATAGTTGATGATATTTAGTACTTTAACGGATGATGGATAAGTCGGAAGACTTCTACGTGCAACCTAAAAATGAAATGTTGCGACTTAAGTTTGGAATAATGTTTTAGAAAAACATAAACCATCCTATATATATCCCTATGTTGATCATGATGTAGTCAATTTTCATTTGATGTTTATAGAAAGATCTTTAATATGTGAAAACGTATTTAGTTTATAGATATCGTACTACCGTTCGGGCCATCATAATTCGAGGTCATGCGATGGCGTTAGGAGCTAGGACACTTTAATTCGTAAATCCGACAACTCGTCGATCGTTTTACTCAAATGAAACCCTCACATGAAGCTCCCTACTATTGTAGCACTTAGTAAATACAACATATGTTTTGAGTGAAGATTGTTATAACATAAAGTTTATCATGTTTTAATAACTATCTAGTTTTACAAGTTCTCGTCGTTTCAAACAAGCCTCGAGGCTTTAGCCATGGTCTTGCCGTGACTTTGGTCTTGACTACCATGGTCTTGAGACTTAGCTTTGGCCTTAGCCGTAGCCGTGGTCTTGGCTAATGGCCATTAGGCGTCTTGGTTTGCTTTTAGTTGTGACAAAAGTATAGTTGTGAGACTATATTCTGGCGGTTCTGTTTTGAAAGATTTTGGCCTATTTAAGCGTTTTCAAGGTCCGAGCTTCTTTGTTATTGAAGGAAAGCGTCGTTCGGACAACTTTCGTGTTTAACTTTTCATGATTCGGACCATAAGTATGACTTTCAAAATGGCGAACCAAACGGTCCCATATGGCGTTTTGGCGTTTTAGGTTTCGCTAACTTCTTTTGCCTATAACTTTTGACTCGTTTGTCCGTTTGGGTGATTCAAGTTGCTATGTTTACCTTTTATCTTGTCTACCATATTATGTAAGTTACATAGTCCATATGTTACTGATTTTAATGGTCTCACATGTATAGGATATGACTAGTTTTCTAGTTTGTTACTTTTATGACAATATGTAAATTAAAACAAGTGATTGAGTATATGTACATCATGAATCAACATAGTAACTATATATATAGCATGAAATAGTTAAGATTATGAATAATAAAGATGAGATGATGGTGGTGATAAGTTGCTTACAACTTTTGGCTTTCAAAATAGAAAGGAGTAACTTAGTAAGGATAGGACTTTGATTGATCGGGTAAGACTTTGTATTGAGCTAGCTTTCCACACCTTGGCACCCTTGCAAACTTGAAGAGTTGGTGATGAAGTACTAAGTGACTTGAGTGGATCTAAACTCAAGAAGATCACTTACTTGCTAGAGATTGGATGAAGTAGCTTGATCTTTGGAACTTTCTTGCTTAAACTTGGGTTTAAAGCTCAAATGATGGAAGATATGAATATTTTAGAGTATGAACGACCCAATTCAGTTTGTGGAGGTCTTTGGGATGAATATCACTTGCTATTTATAGGAGGGTAAGTTTGGTTAACCATATATTGGGTTAAATATTAACCATGGTTAGGTTTAGGACACTTGTAATGATCTTAATGAACCAAGGTTAGGATGATGCCACCAATATGATGACTCCCCTAAGTTCTGTCATGGAAGAGATAAGATGACTTATGTGGTTAGTTTTGATCTTATCTTGGTTACGGAGTGAGTTTTGGTTCCGTTAATCGCTAACCGAAGCCATAAAGCGTAAAACCGGTATCGTAAAAATACGAAATTTGTAGGAATGATGAAACTCATCATTATACTCCATATAAAAATATAAAATGGGTGATAAGTCTCATTGGGTGCAAAATCTTGCTTAAAAGTGGAAATCTGGTCAAAAAAGCGTAATTCGCAGTTTATCGAAAAGAACGAAATTTCGTGGAAACGACCGTGAATTTATTTAGAGTAGACTAAAATTAGTCTAAAAGTGATATGAGATGTCAAAATTTGGTTTTCTTCATACGCGGGATAACTTAAGATCATTTGGGAAGTTTAAAAGTTCTGTGATTTATGCAAAATGTAGAACGTACAAGGTGAATTCCTTTATGGTCAAAGGAGGAGGAAATATGTTTGACTTTTCCAAAATGTAAAAGTGTCAAAACATATTAGAAACACAGTCTGAGAATCGTTAAGTCCGGATGTAAGCAAAATTGTTTAAAACGTAAGTTTAGTTTTTTTAGTGAGGCTTATTTGGTAACATAAAATGAATTTTAAAATTCTCAAATTAATCATGAGTGATCTAAGAATTTATCGATGTTAGGAAAATTATCGAGTCGATTTTCGTTATCGCGTGACGTTTAAGCGATGGACCGTCCAAAATGAAACTTTATAACGATGTTTTCTTAATAACTTTTGCGAAAATGATCTAACGATTGTCAAACTCTCGGTTCATTACTAAAATAATTTATCTTACGAGAATGTTAAATAAAATTTTACGGATGAATAGTGAAAATGAATAGTAAATGTGAATAGTAAAAGTGAATAGTAAATGAAAATCTCGAAAATGAAAAATAGCATGGAAGATGCGGGTGGTTACAACTTCTCCTCACATTTCCTTTCGAAATTCGAGCCAAGAAAAGACAACCTCCTATCGATGTACTTCTAGGCCTATCTGAGGCGATGCTCAATCGGGAAGGACTTCCACATCACTCCGATCTCCTTGTATGCTCGAACTTTTCCTCCGTGCGGTAAACGCACAACCTTCTCATCACGTATGATGTGTGCACCGTTCTTCGATAACCAATCCATTCCGATAATGACGTCAAAACTTCCTAAGGTAAGCGGCAATGATCTATACTAAACGGGCGGTCTAGGAAACTTAAGGTACAACCTCGAATTACGGTGTCTATCTTCTCTATTCCCATTCGCTAATTCCACATCGTAACTAAACCCTAGAGGTGTTTGGGAGATTCCTAGTAATGGCATAAAATTGGTCGTCGAAACTCATATTCGCACCAAGATCAAACAAAGACATGGAAGCATAGCGATTATTGAGAAGGAACGTGCAGTAACTACGTTAGGGTCCTCACCGCTTCCTTCCCGATAAGCGTAAACACGCATTGTTCCCATGTCTCTCTGCGATTCCTAGCACCTGGTTTCCTGGTTTCCCACAACCTCACACTTCACGGGGTTTAAGCCATTACCTCCTACACCTCGGTTAGCAATTCCTCCTACATTACCGGGATTTCTCTCATCCACGGCTCTCGGCACTCATTCCTTAAGTGTCCCTTCTTTCCACATCTAAACAGTGTGAGTGGCCTTCCGGTCCATTCCATGTGCGTTTGAGTGCAGCAGTGGTCGGGACCTCGGTCTTTGGCCATATGTCCTACCTTAGAGCACTTCCAACACACATTCGGGCATGGTCCATGGTGGTGTCGGTTACAACAAACACACAGGTTTACTACCTTCATAATCATTCCTACCTCCATTTCCTATGGTAAACACCCCATTTGAATCTTTCCGTTTGTTGCCATTTCCTTTAGCAACTTCTCTTTCTCTTATCACTCCTATCATTCTTACTCTTGCTTCCTACATCTAGTACATATGAGTCCATCAAACTCGAGCCAAACAATTGCCTCTTGCAAATTATTTGGTTTGGCGTGATGACATCATTTCGAGTAGCCAAAGGTAATCCATCAAGATACCTTTCAATCTTAAGTTCTTGATGCGAACCATTTCGAGGCAAAGCAAGGATAGCTCTTGGAAACGACGAGTATAAGTCGCCATGTCGGTACCCTTAACTTTGTGGTTCCAACTCACTCTAACTTAACTTCATTCCTAGGACAGTAAGCCTTAATCAGGAGAGCCTTAAATTGAGTCCAAGTCATACCATAAGCTACATCTATTCCTACTGATCTGTGATAATTGTTCCACCAGGTCAACGCCTCGTCCTTCAAGGTGAAGGTTGCATACTTAACCTTACAATCCTCATCACGCTTACTCACGCAAACACGGATTCGGTTTTCTCCAACCACCTAGTCGGGTAAACTACTCCCCGGTTCCTCCAAAATCAATGAGACCACGAATCGGAACTCCTTATAGGTACAACCCCGAGTTCGATTCAAGATTGGGGTTCCACTAGAAGTGTTAGAAAGATTAGCCTCGCCTAGCGATTCAATGACAGCTGCGACACTAGCTGGTCAATGTGGGCCGGGTTCACGAGTGGAGGTTTTGTGAAACAGACCATTCTCGCATGGTCGTTCACATTCGGGTTCTCTCAAATTGGGTTATCAATGTTTGGGTTCTCAACATGTGGTGCGGTCGGGTCGGACGACGACCTCGACGACCGGGGGCAACAATGAGTAGGAGCTGCTCGGTTGTTCCTAAGCAAGTTTCGTCTTGTTGCCACCATTCGGGAGGCAAGAAGAACAGTTTCATAAGTTCACAATTCACGTTCTAAAGATAGAGTTGGGTTCCAAGGATCACTAAATATCGCTCAATACATAATCAAGGTCAACAAATACCACGCTTTACTAAAGCGAAACAATCAACACCGCATCATAACTAAGGATGCACGTCCCCATAACTATAACTCATAGGTTTCAAAAGTGGAAATACATGGAAGGATTCGAAGAAATCAAAAACGATCCTAATATCGATACTAGTAAGACAACTAGGATAATCCTACATCTTGAACAAAGTACTACTTAGTTTCAAGATGGTACAAAACCATAAATCTAATACTATCTTGCCACGATTACGAGCACTCCTAAATGATCTCCAAATAATAAAGTTTCCAAAATCAGTTCAAAATATCCCTTAACAAATCATCTCATAATTCAAATCATAGTTCATACCTTAATCAAACAAGAAGCTTCGGCTTGGCAAGCGAGCGTGCGTCGGTCGAGGATCATTTTTTCTTAAAAGAAGTTATAGTTTAGGGTTTATAAAATACCTAGTTCTCTATAACCTTGAGCTCTGATACCAATCTGTAACACCCCCAAATCTCGGTACAGCGGAAGACTTAATTAAGTTTTCGGGGCATTACTATTGGATTGGTATCGCACACAAGTATAATAAAACATAACCATTTAACCATTCAAAACCAATCCCAAATTTAAATCATCAAAACATTTAATCCAAAGTATAAATATTAGGCCCAAAACATAGTTTAATAAAATAGGTCCCCATAGTTTATCAGAGTCAGAAATGATCCTTGAACCCCGCCTTTCTGCCAAGCTTCCACGATCCACACATTCCAAACATCGTTCAAATACCTGAGAAATCATGCTAAAAGCTCAGCTTACGCTGGTGAGTTCATAGGTTTAAGTTCAACAAAATCATAGTGGATCAATAAGAGTTGATTTGCTATGCAAGACCTAAGATAGATAAACACCGTTTTCACATCGATCCATGCCGGATCACCAATCATAACACACGTCCCGCATCCGGGGACAACTCGAGCTCATGACTCTAGTCCAAAGACCGTCGTGGCAAAATCTAGAACAATTTCCAACCCGGACTAGGTCGATGTAGAAGTCTATTCTTAGTTAGGCACGGCTAACCTAAACTAAGGCAACAACTACCACACATCTACTTAAACAATCAAGCATATAAGCAAATCTAAAATAGTTTTCACGGTCCAAAACAACAAAGATGATTCTCACCCCAAAGTAGTTCAAAACGTAGTTAAAGCGTATATAAAAGTGGGGCTATGAAACTCACCTCAAGCAATCAACGACAATCAACGCACAAATATCACTAGCGAAGATAATGAAATCACAAAGACAACAACTATCGACTCGGCACAACCTATTAATGTAGACCAACTTTAATACACATATTCCTCAAAATCAACGTTATCTACCCCAATATATTCCATTTCTTTATTTCCAAAAACGTCTGGTTTCACCATTAATCCTAGTGTTTGGTATCCTCATGTGGGTGTATCGACTCAATATGATGCCATGAATGCACTCAAACAACCAAATATATAACTCAATGCGACACAATGAGACCTCTAAACGACAAGCTCCATACTTTATTAAGTTTCGGAATAAATAGTAGACCTTATCGAATTCGTCAACTCGATAAACTCATTTATTTACTCGTGTCGCTTATTATCCCATAAGTCAATCGTATCCTAAAGAGTCATAAGGATAAGTCACCCATTAATAGAGTTACCCAACGTACCTTGCGGGCTCTTATTCGATTCGTCAACCTAATAAGTCCGCTACCCACGTGGATCAACACTATTAATGCTAGGTTATCCGTAACCCATGCACACAACGCAAGCAAATAAATACTCAACTAATATTAAATATCCACAATTGACATTTATTGATCAACGTGTACTCGAAACATTAATTATTTATTTATTACAAAACATTTCCAATTTAGTCGTTAGTTTCCATCTAAAAATAGTAAATAACAAGACAAGACTTGTTATCGATATTTTTGGTACAAAAGCCCATTATTATTTACATTTCATAGTTTTATTATCATTTTCATATATAATATATATTTCGTCAAATCCCATTATTAGTTTCATAACGTTATTCGTTTCGAGTCCTCAAGCACGAGTCATAACTTCTCGGCTTTTAATCAATCAATAGTCCAAATTATATTAAAGTCCATGTTACGGCTTTGTCGGAGTCAACTATTGACTAAAAAGTCAAAGTGACGCCGACGTAGCTCAAAGTCAACAATATATATATCAAGTCCAAATTAAATGTCACAATATCGCAATTCAATCTCAAGCCAACTCAAAACAATCTCGCCAACCAAACAATCTCGCCGACGTAGCTCGAAACCAATGTTATGACCCTAATGGTCATGACACGGTCGCGGTCAAGACCACGTGAACCAAACAAGCTCTAGAAGCTTTTCGGCTCCATGCGTCTCATCCAAACCTCAACAATACCAATCAACAAGCTACCAAATCGATCCGACTCGGACCCATGACCCAAGTGGGCCACGTACACTAACCCATGGGTCACGTACGTGACCATGGTGGTTCGTACGCCCCATGTTACTCAACCAAACACAACCAAATCCAATCCACAACACTCAAATCCAATCATTCAAGCTCCAAACATAATCCAAACACAAAACCCATCATCTATCTTAACCAAAAATATGCAACTAAACCCTAAAATGCAAAACCCATTAAATTAATGCACCACACATGTACCAAACACTAATTACTTGTTTACTTAGTCACTAATTAGCTTTAATTTCATGTTCCACCCAAAAGCCCCAAATTAGTTCATAAAGTCGAAACCCTAATTCCCAATTCGTGGGTTTTTATTGCCCAATCAAGCTCAAAACATGTTCCCTTTACCTTATCTAATCACCAATTGCAAAAGCCCTTTGAAACCCTAAAAGTACGAATCTTAATTCTTGAATTTGAAGGTGTTAATGAAGTCCAAATTGAGTGTATGATATATGGTTGGAAAGAGGAGAAAGAGATATATCTTTTGGTGGTGGAGGTGGTGGTGGACGCGCCAGAATAGTGGCGGTGGTGGCCGGAAAGTGGCCGGATTTTATGAAGGTGGCGGCTAGGGTTTTTAGAGAGAGAAACAAGAGAGAGAAAGGTGTATTGTGTGTTTTTAGTGAGAGAATGAAAGGTGGAAGTGAGGGTGGATCCCGAGTGTCCCACGACATTTATTTAACTTTCCAACATCGTTACTTATGTTTTTCCACGAGTTTTGACTATTTATTTGTCAATTTTCGAGTTACGGTCTAAAAGTTACAATAACTCTTGTTTTAGGCTTTTCTAGTGCCGAATAGAATAGTGCGTACCAAATAGAGTTAAAACGCATACGATAACTCATTTAATAATGAAATAAACCGTAAAAACCAATCGACGATATAAAATCAAGTCACGGTTCATAAAATAGTGATAAAGGCAAAAACTCAGTTTAGTTTAACGTAATGCGGTTACCTAAAATAAACTCCCTAAATTTCCCAGTTGCAACAAATTCTACCATCTATACACAAAGCTATCAAATCACTATGACTATATCTAAGCTAGAATTAGCAAAAGAACAATGATCATTCATGACATTCAAAAGTCAATAAATGATTCCTTAAAATCATTTCAACTAAGAGAATCAACAGAACAATCACCATTTATGCATAAACTCATTTATACAGAACACATCTAATTCCACAGAAAACCGTTGCATGCTGAATATGAAAATGAAACTTTATTTTTCTATCGTATACATACAGTTGGGACCTACACTTACGCTGAAAACGAGATACGCAGAAGTATAGAGGTTGTTCTCCGTATAATAAAGGTGTGAGATAGACTGAACTGAATCATGATATCCTCAACGCGATAATTCCTGTGACACGTTTCTCATGGTTGGTCTGGCCTTTGGATCTGTGAGGATACATGCCAATGCAACATGACAAACACGCAGAATTTCCTTTTCGATTAGCCTATCTGTTGGGTACGAGAGACGCTGGTCCAATATATTTTCCAACATCGTGCCATGACTAGTAGAAGAGTTGAAGTATGAAAGAAGCTCTCCGGGATGTTTTCCTCCAATTGTTTCAAGTGCCACCACTCCAAAGCTATACACATCGCATTTTTCGTTCACAATCATGCTATATGCAAGTTCTAAATGATCACATACCAAAAAGAATGTTAGCAACGTTCAGATGCTACTAGCAAGACGTAATTAAACTTTGGAAACGTAAGTGTGTATAGAAGTAACTACCTGGAGCAATGTATCCCAAAGTTCCTGCGATGACCGTTTGGTTGGATGAATCGGGGTCAAGCAATCTGGCTGCTCCAAAGTCAGCAACAAATCCTTCCATTTCTGAGTTTAGAAGAATGTTGTTGCTTGATATGTCTCTATGAACGATAGGCGGATTGCAATCGTGATGCATGTAAGCTAAAGCATGGGCCAAATCTTTGATTATGTTCACCCTCTTCATCCAGTCCACTTCAGTAGCCAATTTTTCGTCACTCAATGCACAAAATAGGCTCCCTTTTTCCATGTATTCATATACAAGGAAGTTGCATTTGTTATGCAAACAGAACCCGTAGAGTTTCACAATGCTTTTGTGTCTTAGGCTGGTTAACACTTGGACCTCATTCTTGAAGCTCTGGTCGAATGATGGTTGCTTAGCTTCATACCGGTGAAGTTTTTTCAAAGCAAATATTTGACCGCTGGGCAGTTTTGCTTCATAAACGCTACCATAGCCACCTGTTCCAATGCAGTATTTGAGGTCAAAATCATCTGTAGCTTTTATGAAGTCTTCATATGCAATTGTTCCATCATAATTCATTATCGTGCACACATCTCCATGTTTTTTTATTTGAGGCTGTATTTTCTTTCTAGGAGCCTTTTTACGACCGTAAAAGAAATACGCAACCACTAAGAAGCAAAGTCCAACGATAATGGGAAGAAAAACGGCCAAACGGGGTACGTGCTGCTTTCTTCGCTTATGTTCATTGGTTTCTGATTGTCCACTTGTCCGATGATGGCAACCCATTTCTCCATTAAGATGATTCTGAGACTGATTTGAAAACAATAAATATGGGAAGTCGCCCTGATTAAGTGCTTTTCCAAGAAAATGATTACCACTAATGTCCAAGTATTCTAAGTGTCTGCAATCACATACACTTGAGATAGCTCCCATCATCAGATTACTAGAAAGGTCTAGATGCCTAAGAAAACAGGGATCACCAAACGACATGTTTCCTGACAACTGATTTGATGATAAATCAAGGTAAGAAGGTGGTAAGAGCTTCCCAAATTCTGGATGAATAGCACCCACAAGACGATTATGATGAAGGTCTAAATGTCCCAAATTGAAATTCATCAAATATGCTATATCTAGGGGAACTGGCCCACTGATAGTATTCATGGCAAGGTTTAAGAGTCGCAATTTGCTTAGATTACCAAAACTTGACGGAATTGGACCATTAAGATTGCTGTCGCTTAAGTCGAGAACAGTGAGATTGACCATGGATCCAAAAGATGGTGGGATGAAACCCGTAAAGTTGTTTCGACTAAGATCAAGGTTTTCTAATGGTGTAAGATTGGTTAGCGAAACTGGTAACTTACCTGTGAGTAGATTCCCACCAAATGAAAGATAGGTCAGCTTGGTCAGATTAGCCAGGGAATCAAGAAATGATGAAATGGAACCCATTAACTGGTTTTGACTAAAATCCACCGTAGCCAAATTTCTCAACCTCACTAGCTGAGATGGAATAAAAACATTGAAACTATTATGAGAAAGATTGAGGTATCTTAAACTTGTGGAGGAAACATGTGAATTAGCTCTTGAGGGAATTGAACCATCAAGATTGTTATTACTCAGGTCTAACGTTTCAAGCTTATGCAAGTTAGTTATAAGTGCAGGTGGGATTGATCCATTCAGTTGATTTGAGCTCAGGTCCAGGTTGATGAGATTAATCATGGAACCAAACACTGATGGAATTTGACCAATAAAATTGTTACCACTAAGATCTAGATAATATAAATTCTTCAAACTCACAACCAGAGTTGGGAGAATACCAGTGAAATTGTTATTAGAAAGATCAAGATTTCTTAAACGGGGGAGATTGGAAAACGAGACAGGTAATTTACCAGTGAGATGGTTATTATAAAGATAAAGGTTTTTCAAACGGGTGAGATTGGCAAACGAGACAGGCAATATACCAGTGAGATGGTTATTATAAAGATAAAGGTTTTTCAAACGGGTGAGATTGGCAAACGAGACATGTATTTTACCTGTGAGAGTGTTATTATAAAGATAAAGGTTTTTCAAACGGGTGAGATAGGCAAACGAGACAGGTATTTTACCTGTGAGATAGTTATTTGAAAGATCAAGGTGTTCCAAACGGGTGAGATTGGTAAACGAGGCAGGTAATGTACCTGTGAGAAGATTACTATAAAGCGAAAGATATGTTAAGTGTGATAGCAAACCAATCTGCTCTGGGATGCTCCCTTCAAGATAGCAGTTACAAACAGAAAGCTTCTCCAGGTTTGGAAATGAAGCGAAGTCGAGGCTTTTCAGATCATCTAGAACTTCAAAATAATCACAGTAATAGTCTATCGAAATGACACTTCCTTCATAATTGCAACTAATATGAAGCCAAGTACAATGATCTGAAGAAGCATTTCTATCTTCCCACCAATTCGTTGCAAGCAAAGCTTTTGCTTCTCTTGATTTGTTGAAATCATTAGCACTGGTTTTTGCTAACATAATAATGAGCATCATAAGCACACAAGTGAAATTGTGCATACGAACAGTAAGATTTTTGGAGGAAGTAGCACACATTGTTAATAATTTTTTGATCGTCAAAATTTAAAAGTAAGTACTCAAGATTAATTATATGATATGTAACTGGTAATGATCATGTATATATGCAAAAACAAAACCTTCTACTTTTCTAAGTCAATGGCAAAGACTAAACGATAGTCAATACCAAGTCTTTGTCGAAGACATTTCTAACCCATCCCATAGGTTGGGCATAGCTTCCACATAATTGTTATCTCCTCAACTTGATGGAATTATAAATCGTGTCTACACGGTTTTTGTCAGATACTGATGGTGTCATCTTAGCCACAGGATTAGTAGACATGATGAGAGTAAACACATGAAGCAAATTCAAGATGTTCGAGATGCATCTTGTTGTCTCGCATGTACGATTTTTTATTCAAGAAATTAACTTCCCTAATAATCGGTCTTTTAATTTGCTGCCAAAGAAACACTACAGTGTGTATGATTAAGCAAATTTCTAGAGCTAAAAAGTTCGATGACTAAAACGAGAGAAATGATTAATGAACAAGTATGTTGTTCATTTATGCAAGCTATAGCATCGTTATTGCATTTTCATAAATAATGGAAGGTAGTTTGCAAAGAAAGACGGATTATTCAGCTAGTGTTTTTTAACCCTTTTTACTAATTCAACATTTGATAGAACTAGGAATCCTGTCACATCTAGTCATGGTTGGCCTTTCATCATAAGTAGCAAAACACTCATGCAAAGTTAGATCTTTCTGGGGGCATTATCATTCAATCAATTTCTAGAAGGGTTTGCACTAGGCGGATGTATCCCCAATGCAAAGTTCTGTCCCTGCATCCAATTTTAATGGCATGTTCTGTTTTTGGTGTAACCATTCCTTTAGGGGTTGGTTTATATAGGTATGATTATCTCCCCATCTTATAACGCTAACAGAAACCGTACGCTAGTCATTGTAGAGATACTTGATTCCATTTTGTCGATTTATTTGTTGCTGATTTTATAAGCAAAATAATGAGACGCAATGCTAGGCTTCGACTGGTGGCTTTTCTTGCAGTTTGGTCATGATAAAGAAAGTGCTATGTTGTTTATGCTACGTGCATGGATCTTATTTTCAATTTTCTTTATATTTCTCATTTCATCATGTCACGAATATGGCTCATCTGATTTTGACTTGTAGTAATAATTATTTATTTTGACCCATTTTTTTACACTCTACGGTATTCTTACACCTGCAGAACGAACCAAATCCAAAGCCACTTTTTTTGACGGATCCTTTCCGTTCGTTTCACACACTCCCGCCGGTAGCTTACACCCCCTTCAACTGAACCAGCTGATGCCAAATGAAGGTTATCAGCCTCCTTAAACCCGGACTCAGACCCAGTGTAACACCAATCAAAACGGCAAGAGGGGTTTCAATGGTTTGTTATTAAAAATGAAAACTAAATACTTGCATACAATATGAAACTTACTACCTATTTATAGACTACTGGCTAACAAAGTAAATAAAACAAGTAGGGTTGGATCAGTTGGAAAACCCCTTGCCTCTCAACCGAGAGGTTAGGGTTCGATCCTCACTCCCTACAAAAGGCCGGAGGTCCTTTCTACCATTGGTAGAACTAGAAGCAGCCTCTCTACCTTAGGTAGGGGTAAGGCTGTCTACATCTTAACCTCCCCCAAACACCGAAAACGGTATTGGGTACCCATAACCCGTGGAAGACGGCATTGGGAGTTACTTTTTACTTTTTTAGGCTAACAAAGTAAATACATAAGATTTGCATGAAATGGATCTGAACGTGGAATATATCAACACTTTTATTCAACAATACAGGGCCCACATACTGACCCGTACCTGCTGATCCGTGACCCATAATGAACCACGACATGACCCATCAAGATTACCCAACATAATATGCATACCCAGAACCAAAAGGCAAAAACCTTCTACTTTTCCAAGTCAATGGCAAAGAAGAAACTTTAGTCAAAACAAGTTGCTTTCTCCAAAATTAATGCTATACTTCCAACTGTCATGTTGCGTCAAAATTAATACTCTAATTAAGTTGTTTCGTGTATTTTTCATGCCTTTGCACTTCAGCTTTTATTACAAACCATACATTGTTATATAAATATCTTTAAAACAATTATTGGCTCCAAGTATGAGAAAAAAGGAACATAAATTAAAGATATTTTATTGCAAATTATTGGCTCCAAGTATAAGAGAAAGGAAAATAAATAAAAGATATTTTCTTGACTAGTTTTTATTTTCCAAATATTAATTTTGTCTTGCAACATATTATATCCAAAAATCTAGTATTTTTTTTTTGTGGTATCCAAAAATCTATAACTCTTGATTTGGGTCTGATCGAGAAGCGTTATTATCAGGGACAACAATGGTTTGTTCGAGGCGGCTAATGGTAGTCGTACCAGACCATAAGTAAATAAAAGCTCGTCGGGGCCCGTCGCCTACGGGCTAGCTTTGATAAAAAAAAAATCAGGTCTGTACGTTTTCTCAGCAAGGGAGATCGTAGAAGGCATGTATATACCGAGGTCCAAGTATGACGACCTACCAGCAAAATCAACATATTTAAAATAGGGTTGAAATGAATTAGCATTCTATGTTATTATGACCATATCACGAGGTGAATCCCTTTGATGACATGGATCGAGCGTGAGTAGGAGGTGTCTGTTTAGCAAGCCATTCAAAGAGTTCATTGCTGATGTACTTTGGCATATGCTACATAATCCGAAAATGATCTAGTTAAACAGTAGTACGTTATGTAATTAATTCAGTAGTATACAACAAAAGCATTATAACAATTTCCATAACTTTATTCAAGAATCATATATATACATGCTGAATATGAAAGGAGATAATTAAACATTATAAGCATGTTCCATATATATTGTTCTCCATATAATAAAGCTGTGATATAGACTCATCAATTGGACTGAATCATGATAACCTTCCTCAACGTGATAATTCCTGTGAAACGTTTCTCATGGTCGGCCTAGCCTTTGGATCTGTGAGAATGCATGCCAATGCCACATGACAAACACGCAGAATTTCCTTTTCGATTAGTCTGTCTGTGGGGTAAGAGAGACGCTGGTCCAATATATTTTCCAACATCGTACCATGACTTTTAGAAGAGTTGAAGTATGAAAGAAGCTCTCCGGGATGTTTCCCTCCGATTGTTTCAAGTGCCACCACACCAAAGCTATACACGTCACATTTTTCGTTCACAATCATGCTATATGCAAGTTCTAATGATCACATACCAAAAAGAATGTTAGCAAATTTTAGCTGCTACTAGCTAGACGTATTTAAAATTAAGGAGCGTATAGTAGGAATGTGTAGAAGTAATTACCTGGAGCAATGTATCCCAAAGTTCCTGCGATGACTGTTTGGTTGGATGAATCGGGGTCAAGCAATCTGGCTGCTCCAAAGTCCGCAACAAATCCTTCCATTTCCGAGTTTAGAAGAATGTTTTTGCTTGATATGTCTCTATGAACGATAGGCGGATTGCAATCGTGATGCATGTAAGCTAAAGCATGTGCTACATCTTTGATTATGTTCACCCTCTTCATCCAATCCACTTCAATAGCCAATTCATTGTCACTCAATGCACAAAATAGGCTCCCTTTTTCCATGTATTGATATACAAGGAAGTTGCATTCGTTATGCAAACAGAACCCGTATAGTTTCACAATGCTTTTGTGTCTTAGTCTGGTTAACACTTGGACTTCATTCATGAAACTCTGGTCGATTGCTGGTTGCTCTAGTTCAAACCTATGGAGTTTTTTTAAAGCAAATGTTTTACCAGTATGTAGTTTTGCTACATAAACACTACCATAGCCACCAGTTCCAATGCGGTATTTGAGGTCAAAATCCTCTGTAGCTTTGATGAAGTCTTCATATGCAATTTTTCCATCATAATTCATTATCGTGCACACATCTCCATGTTTTGTGATTTCAGGTTTTATTTTCTTTGTGGTAGCCTTTTTACGACTATATAAGAAATACACAACCACTAAGAAGCAAAGTCCAACGATAATGGGAAGAAAAACGGTCAAACGGGGTACGTGCTGTTTTCTTCTCTTATGTTCATTGCAAGCTGATTTTTCATTCCCCAAATTATTGGAAGACCAGACCATTTCTCCAGTAAGATGATTATGAGACTGATTTAACAGCAGTAAATCTGGGAAGTCGCAGTGATTAAGTGCTTCTCCAACAAAATGATTACCAACAATGTCCAAGTATTTTAATTTTCTGCAATTACGCATACTTGTGATAGCGCCCGTCATCAGATTACGAGAAAGGTTTAGATATAAAAGATAACAGGAATCAGTAAACGACATGTTTCCTGAGAACTTATTTGATGATAAATCAAGGTAAGAAAGACCTGAGAACCCCAAAAATTCTGGATGGATAGCACCCACAAGACGATTATGATGAACGTCTAAATGTTCTAACTGCCACAAATATACTATATCTAGGGGAATAGGCCCACTGATAGAATTCATGGCAAGGTTTAAAAATTGCAGCTGCCTTAGATTACGAAAACTTGACGGAATTGGACCATCAAGATTGTTGTCGCTCAAGTCGAGAACATTGAGATTGGCCATGGATCCAAAAGATGGTGGGATGAAGCCCGTAAAGGTTTTTCGACTAAGGTCAAGGTTTTCTAATTGTGTGAGATTGGTTAACGAAACTGGTAACTTACCAGTGAGTAGATTCCCATGAAATGAAAGATAGGTCAGGTTGGTGAGATTGGCCATGGAATCAAGATATGAAGGGATCAGACCCATGAATTGGTTTTGACTAAGATCCACAGTAGTCAAACTCCTCAACTTCACTAGCTGAGATGGAATAATAACATCGAAATTATTATGAGAAAGATTGAGGTCTCTTAACCTTGTGAAGGAAATATGTAAATTAGCTCTTGAGGGAATCGGACCATCAAGATTGTTATTACTCAGGTCCAACTTTTCAAGGTAAGGCAAGTTAGTTATAAGTTCAGATGGGATTGATCCATTCAGTTGATTTGCGCTCAGGTCCAGTTCGGTAAGATAAACCATGGAACCAAATGATGAAGGGATTTGACCAATAAAGTTGTTACGACTAAGATCTAGATAAATTAACTTCTTCAAACTCACAGCCTGAGTTGGGAGAATACCAGTGAAATTGTTATTAGAAAGATCAAGCCTTCCCAAACGGGTGAGATTGAAAAACGAGACAGATAATTTACCTATGAGATAGTTATTAGAAAGATAAAGGTATTCCAAACGGGTGAGATTGGTAAACGAGGCAGGTAATGTACCTGTGAGATGATTACTATAAAGCGAAAGATATGTTAAGTTTGATAGCAAACCAATCTGCTCTGGGATGCTCCCTTCAAGCTTGCATTTGTCTATAGATAGTCTCCCAAGGTTTGGAAATGAAGCTAAGTCGAGGCTTCCCAGATCACCAGCTAGACCATCATTATTATAACAGTAAAGGTATATCGAAATGACACTTCCTTCATAATTGCAACTAATATGAGGCCAATTACAATGATCTGAAGAAGCACTTCTGTCTCCCCACCAATTAGTTGCAAGCAAAGCTTTTGCTTCTTTTGATTTATTGAAATCATTAGCACTGGTTTTTGCTAACATAATATTGAGCATCATAAGCACACAAGTGAAAGTTTGCATATGAGAAGTAAGATTTTTGGAGGAAGTAGGACACATTGTTAACGCTTGTTTTATCATCAAAATTTAAAAGTGAGTAATCAAGGTTAATTGTATGATATATATTCGGCAACGATCAAGTATATATGCATGCACAAAACCTTCTGATATTTCAAGTCAATGGCAAAGAGTAAACGATAGTCAATACCAAGTCTTTGTCGAAAAACTTTCTAACCCATCCTATGGGTTGGGCATGGCTTCCACATAATCGTTATCTCTTCAACTTGATAGAATTTCAATTGGTGTCCAAAGAATTTCTGTCAAACTCTTTTGACTCTTTCTTCGTAAATTCACAGAAACAAATATTGTCATTTTTGAATTATGTCGGCATTTTTAGTACACAAACATCATTCCATTTTACAAAATGTAAGCAGCTGGAATACTATCCATTCATTTCTAAACTTTTTTAATCTAATAAAATAACAGACAAACACACAATGAATGACTGGTTTTTTCTTTCTTTTATAGCGAGTTTAATTTGTTTCAGGAATCTGCCATTTGTAATCAATCTTATTTGGCTTTAGTTTTCACAATGTATAAAAGTGGTTCTAACAATTTCGACCTATTAACGGTAACCGGGTTGATTTGAGTTATGATTTACAATATTAGTAACCAACTCTTGTTGGATTCCAGAAGGATTTTTTCTTAGTAACTTTTCTGATACCATGTCAGAAACTAGTAGCAATGACTCACCCCGACTTTGACTAATGCCACGATGATAAAAGAACACGGTAAGCATATAAGTGAAACTGTGCAAATGAAAAGTAAGATTTTTGGAGGAAGTAGTACACATCATTGATGTTAGTATTTGTTTAATGGGCAACAAAGTAGTGACAAATCAGAATATATATTTGCTACAGATAATATGCATCCCCAGGAGTAATGCTACATCCACACAGTTTTTACAAAAGAAAATCCACACAATGATAATTAATGCTATATTTCCAACTGTCATGGTACATGTGCAAGTTTAAGTTATTTTGTAAAATATGTGTGGATGTAGCATTCCTCCCCTACCCAAAGCCAAAAGGCCAAAACCTTCTACATTTCCAAGTCAATGGCAAAGAAGAAACTTAAGTCAAAACAAGTAGCTTTCATCAAAAATAATGTTATATTTCCAACTGTCATGTTACATCAAATAAAAAATCAAAATAAGTTGTTTTGTATAATTTTCATGCCTTTGTATTTAAGCTTTAATTACAAACCATACATTGTTATATAAATATCTTAAAAACAATTATTGGCGCCAAGTATAAGAAAAAGGAACATAAATTATTGGCTCGAGGTTTTTACAATTTCTCAACAATGGAGATCGTAGACAGCCTTTACCGAAGACTTAATTGATGTTCAGATTCTTGACGAAGATGATAGCCTCACTGATCACAAATTTATTTATCTTTGGATTTTGATTTCTTTTTTTTTAATATACTGAAATTTAAATTGGGGAAGAAAATAAAAGTCCAAATATGGTGAACTTCCAGCATAATCATATTATTTAGAATAGGGGTGAAATGTGTTAGCATTACATGTTATTTAGAATAGGGTAGAAAAGTGATTCCCTTTGATGATATGGATTTTGAGGGTGATGTCCTTATGGATACCAAGGATCCAGTGTGCGAGATTTTTTATCAATTCACTCTGACTATATCTAAGCTGGAACTCACTTTCAATATAGATCATTGAACAAGAAAATCATTCAGTGCGGCCACAATCCATCTAAGAGACTTTTTTTATTTTTTATTTTTATTTTTTTGGTGAAAAAGGTGAATATATTTAAGAATCAAAGACCATATACAACAAATATGAGGAGAACTATGGACCTGCCCATATCTCTGTTGGTCTAATGTCTACTCGAGCTAATGAGTAGTTCACAAGCACGAGCTTATGTGCAGTCCAAGTAGATCCGAGCTTATGGATAACTACAGTCGAGTTCTAGTATAATTAGTATTCTTATTTTTAGACTTTAAGATAAGTACTTCCTAGTTATATTAGAGTCCTAGATGGATTAGGAAAAGCTGTTTTCTATTCCTATATAAGCAAACCAAACGAGCCAGGTTTGGTTGTACCATTAATATCAGTTTTTGTAAAGCAAGTACTTTTCTGATTAATACTAGCGAGTTATTCTAGTATCAAGTTACTGTTTTTATGTTTCTGTTGTGAACCACGATCAGATTCTGGACTTGAATTGGTATCAAGAGCAAGGTTTCAAGAGTAGTCGATCACCAGGTTACAAGAGTAGTCGATCACCAGGTTTAAACAAGTCGATCACAGAAGGTTATAGCAGTCGACTATCAACAGAAGGGTTTCCAAAGTGTCGATCACAGAAGGTTTCCAAGCAGTTGATTATTACAGGAGGGTTTCCACAGTCGATCAAAAGGGTTTTTTACAAGGTTTCGACTTAAGCAAGAAGTCGATAAAGTTTTAAACTTTACACTTGGTTTACTTAGGCAAGAAGTAAAACAAGCTTGTTCTAGGGCTGGAAGGTAATCCAACTACACCGGTAACTTACAAAAGACGTTCAAGAAGGATGGTGCAAGGCGAGTCGAGTCAACCACCAATTGAACATTCTAAAACGGCTCTTCAATGTCCAATGTTAACAAGCACGAATTATAACATATGGGCAATAAGAGTTAAAGCGGTATTCCGAGTCCATGGAATACTTAATGCATTGGAACCAGGGGAAGGAACACAAGTTGTTGATAAGCAAGATCACATGGCAGTGGCGTTACTCTTCCAGGCGATTTCAGAAGAACTTGTCTTTCAAGTTTCACAATTCAACACGACCAAAGAAATGGGAGCTTTGAAGACCGGTATGTGGGTGTTGATCGGGTTCGAGATGCAAGGTTGCAAACCTTGGAGACGGAATCGAATCTTTAAAGATGAAAGTCAACGAATCAATCGATGACTTTGCGGCTAGGTTGGGCAAAATTGTGGCGAAGTCAATAGCTTGGGAACAATTTATGAAGACAAGAAACTTGTTAAGAAGCTACTTGCATCCGTTCGGATAGGTATGTTGCAATTGTTGCCTCGATAGAACAATTTCTCGACTTGAATACTATGTCTTTTCAAGAAGCAATTGGAAGGTTGAAAGCATTTGAAGGAAGAATGAAGGGTGTTGACACCACTTCTGAAGATCAAGGCAAGTTGATGTTCGGAAGGGCTGAAAAGTATGATAAGAAAGGTCGAGGAAGGAATTCCTCTAATGGCAAAGGTAAAGGTCAAAACTTTTCTTCTCAAAACAAATCTCGTGGTAGTGGTCAAGCTAATAACCACAACCGTGGAAATCAAAACAACTCCGGGAGCAAGACGGATCAAAAGAAGAACAAAAGTCGAGACCTTTCAAAGATTCAATGCTTTAGGTGTGATGAATATGGTCACTTTGCTTCTAAGCGCCTGAACGAGCGTGAACAAAAGCAAAAGCATGAATCAAACCTTTTGAAAGCGGAGGATGATGATGACCCAACACTTTTATGATGAAAAGCGTTCAAGAAGTAGTCTTGAATGAAGAAAAGATTATCCCAAACCAATTGAATACTAAGCCAAGCGAGGAAGACACTTGGTATTTGGATAATGGAGCAAGTAATCACATGACGGGATCCGAGAATACTTTTCGAGTTGAATGAGAATATCTCCGCAGAGTGAAGTTTGGTGATAACTCTACATCGAGATAAAGGGAAGGGTTCAATAATCATTGAAGGAAAGCGGAGAGCAACGGTTAATCATGGAGTCTATTACCTACCCGAGCTAAAAAGCAACATAATTAGTCTTGGGCAAGCTACCGAAGGCGGATGTGATATTCGTATGAAAAGTAACCTTCTTACTATGCGTGATTCAGATGGCAAGCTTTTGATGAAGGTTCCTAGAACAAGTAATAGACTTTACAAGATTAAACTCCAAGTTGGAAGTCCGGTGTGTCTCAAAGCAAAGATGAAAGATGATGCTTGGTTATGGCATGCTAGGATGGGTCACATTAATTTCGAGACGATGGAATTAATGGCAAGGAAGGGCATGGTTGAAAAGTTGCCAATAATTCATCAAAACAAGTTGTGTGAATCTTGTTTGGTAGGAAAACAAACCAAGAAATCGTTATGTGGACCAATTTCTCCACCATCCATAGCACGAAACAGTGAAATTGGTGAATTTAAGAGACAAATGCAAGAAAGGTTCGATATGAGTGACTTGGGAAAGTTAAGCTATTATCTTGGCATTGAAGTAAAGCAAGAGGATTCGAGTATCTCAATAAGTCAAGAAAGCTATGCAAAGAAGATCTTGAAAGATGTTGGGATGCATGAAGCGAATTCTACTCAGTGTCCATTAGAACCTGGAATGAAGTTAAGCATGGATAAAGAAGGAAAACCAGTTGATGCAACTTTGTATAGACGACGAGTTGGTTGTTTAAGGTATTTACTACACACTCGACCGATTTATCTTATTCGGTTGGTTTGGTTAGTCGTTACATGCAAGAACCAAAAGAATCACATATGGCGGTGTGAAACAAATACTAAGGTACATCCAAGGTAGTTTGAATTTTGGAGTGCGATATAACCATGAGAAAACCAAGGAGTTAGTGGGGTTTAGTGATAGTAGTTTTGCTATGGACCAAGATGATGGTCAAGCACAACCGGGCACGTATTTTATCTAGGTAAATCACCTATCACTTGGTGCTCACAAAAGCAAAACACGGTGGCTCTATCGTCTTGTGAAGCCGAGTTCATGGCTGCAACCTCGGCCGCGTGTCAAGGGATATGGTTACGTGGATTGTTGAGTGAAATAACCGGAATGGAAGAAAGAGTGGTGGTCTTATTTGTTGACAACAAATCGGCTATTGCACTTATGAAAATCCGGTCTTTCACGGAGAAGCAAGCATATAAACACACGTTATCATTTTATCCGAGAGTGTGTTGAAAGAGACCAAGTACAAGTTGAGTTTGTAAGAGGTGAGTTACAACGTCGTCGATATTCTCGACGAAAGCTCTCGCAAGGATTAAGTTCAAGGAAATGCAAGAGTTACTCGGAGTTGAAGACCTCCTATCTCGAGTCGAAATTAGGGGTGAATGTTGGGCTAATGTCGACCCGAGCCCATGGGGCAGCAGCGACCATCGACCCAAGCCCATGGGTGAATATCGAATGTCGGTTCTAGTATTTTATAATCTTAGAATTGTAGTAGGATTAGGAAAGCATGTTCTATTCCCTATATATACAAACCGAGCTGTGGTTTGTCAGTTAATGTATTCAATATCAGTTTTTGTAAAATACTTTTCTGATTAATTGGAGAGCTTATTCCAAGAAACATTGTGTGTTCCAGTTTTATTTGTTTTAGTGTTTCTGTTGTGAACATCAATCAGACGTGTGGACTTGAATCTCCATATACAGAAACTAGGTAACAACATTCTGAAAACATCCGTGTTGGTCAGGTCGCATTGTCATGCATTATCACAGATCCAAAAGCCCGACCAACAATGAGAGAAGTTTCTCAGGAGTTATCATGTTGATGGCATCATTCAGTCTCCGATCTCACAGCATCGTCATTTTGAGTACAACTACCATACTTATAATGTATACCGTTTCAATATTTTTGTCATGAATGTGTTCATACTAAACTTTACATGCTTAGTCCATCTCATTTCATATTCAACAAAATGTAGGTCCAAAATATATGTATGATAAATAAATTGAAGTTATGAAAGTGTGTTAAAGCATTTGCGGCTATATAATACATTACAGTACAATATATGAAGTCATCACAAGTACAATGATCATAAGCACATAATTGTGCATACAAATAGTTAGACTTGTGGAGGAAGTAGTACACATTATTGATCATAAGCACGTTAATGGCCAACAAAGTATTGAAGAATTAGAATATATATTTGCTACAGATAAGTACTCAAAATAAGTTGTTTCGTATTCATTCCTTTTGCATTTAAGCTTCTACTTTTCCAGGTCAATGGCAAAGAAGAAAATTTAGTCCAAATAAATTGCTTTCTCCAAAATTAATGCTATATTCCCAACTGTCACGTTGCATCAAATAAGTACTCAAAATAAGTTGTTTCGTATATTTTTCATGCCTTTGCATTTAAGCTTTTATTACAAACCATACATTGTTATATAAATATCTTTATAACAATTATTGGCTCCAAGTATAAGAGAAAGGAAAATATATAAAAGATATTTTCTTGACGAGTTTTTACTTTCCAAATATTAATTTTGTCTTGCAACATATTATATCCAAAAATCTAGTATTATTTTTATGGTATCCAAAAATCTATAACTCTTGATTTGGGTCTGATCGAGAAGAGTTATTATCAGGGACAACAATGGTTTGTCGAGGCGGCTAATGGTAGTTGTACCGGACCCTAAGTAAATAGAAAGCTCGTCGGGGCCCGTCACCTACGGGCCTGTTTTGATATTAAAAAAAATCAGGTTTGTACGTTTTCTCAGCAATGGAGATCGTAGAAGGCCTGCATATACCGAGGTCCAAGTATGACGACCTATCAGCAGAATCAACATATTTAAAATAGGGTTGAAATGGGCTAGCATTCTATGTTATTATGACCATATCACTAGGTGAATCCCTTTGATGACATGGATCGAGTGTGTGTAGGTGGTGTCTGTTGGGAAACAACTAAGGAATTTGTCTGCGTGCTTTAGCAAGCCATTCAAAGAGCTCATTGCTGAAGTACTTTGGCATAATCCAAAAATCATCTAGTTAATTAGAAAGTAGTACGTTATGTAATTAATTCAGTAGTATACAACAAAAGCATTATAACAACTTCCATAACTTTATTCAAGTATCATATATATACATGCTGAATATGAAAGGAGATAAACATTGTAAGGATGTTCCATATAAAGCTGTGAGATAGACTGATCAATTGGACTGAATCATGATATCCTTCTTCAACGTGATAATTCCTGTGAAACGTTTCTCATGGTTGGTCTAGCCTTTGGATCTGTGAGAATGCATGCCAATGCCACATGACAAGCACGCAGAATTTCCTTTTCGATTAGCCTGTCCGTTGGGTAAGAGAGACGCTGGTCCAATATATTTTCCAACATTGTACCATGACTGGTAGAAGAGTTGAAGTATGAAAGAAGCTCTCCGGGATGTTTCCCTCCGATTGTTTCAAGTGCCACCACTCCAAAGCTATACACGTCACATTTTTCGTTCACAATCATGTTATATGCAAGTTCTAAATGATCACATACAAGAAATAATGTTAGCAAAGTTTAGCGGCTACTAGCTAGACGTAATTAAACTTAAGAAGCGTGACAGTGTGTAGAAGTAACTACCTGGAGCAATGTACCCCAAAGTTCCTGCGATGACTGTTTGGTTGGATGAATCGGGGTCAAGCAATCTGGCTGCTCCAAAGTCAGCAACAAATCCTTCCATTTCCGAGTTTAAAAGAATGTTGTTGCTTGATATGTCTCTATGAACGATAGGTGGGTTGCAATCATGATGCATGTAAGCTAAAGCATGGGCTACATCTTTGATAATCTTCACCCTCTTCATCCAATCCACTTCAACAGCCAATTCATCGTCACTCAATGCACAAAAGAGGCTCCCTTTTTCCATGTATTCGTATACAAGGAAGTTGCATTTGTTATGCAAACAAAACCCATAGAGTTTCACAATGCTTTTGTGCCTCAGATTAGTTAACACTTGGACTTCATTCTTGAAGCTCTGGTCGAATACTGGTTGCATAGCTTCATACCGGTGAAGCTTTTTCAAAGCAAAAGTTTGACCGCTAGGCAGTTTTGCTTCATAAACACTACCATAGCCACCTGTTCCAATGCAGTATTTGAGGTCAAAATCCTCTGTAGCTGTGATGAAGTCTTCATACGCAATTGTTCCATCATAATTCATTATCGTGCACACATCTCCATGTTTCGTGACTTCAGGGTGTATTTTCTTTGTGGCAGCCTTTTTACGACGGTAAAAGAAATACGCAACCTCTAAGAAGCAAAGTCCAGCGATAATGGGAAGAAAAACGGTCAAACGGGGTACGTGCTGTTTTCTTCGCTTATGTTCATTGGTTTCTGATTGTCCACTTGTCAGATAAAGGCAACCCATTTCTCCATTAAGATGGTTCTGAGACTGACTTGAAAACAATAAATATGGGAAGTCGCCCTGATTAAGTGCTTTTCCAACAAAATGATTACGACTAATATCCAAGTAGTTTAAGTAATGGCAATCACATACACTTGAGATAGCTCCCGTCATCAGATTACTAGAAAGGTCTAGATGCTTAAGAAAACAGGGATCACCAAACGACATGTTTCCTGACAACTGATTTGATGATAAATCAAGGTAAGAATGACTTGAGAGCTTCCAAAATTCTGGATGAATAGCACCCACAAGACGATTATGATGAAGGTCTAAATGTCCCAAATACTTCATATATGCTATATCTAGGGGAATAGGCCCACTGATAGAATTCATGGCAAGGTTTAAAAATTGCAGTTGGCTTAGATTACCAAAACATGACGGAATTGGACCATCAAGATTGTTGTCACTCAAGTCGAGAACTTTGAGATTAACCATAGATCCTAAAGATGGTGGGATGAAACCCGTAAAGTTGTTTCGACTAAGATCAAGGTTTTCTAATTGTGTAAGATTGGTTAACGAAACTGGTAACTTACCAGTGAGTAGATTCCCACTAAATGAAAGATAGGACAAGTAGGTGAGATTGGCCATGGAATCAAGATATGAAGGGATCAGACCCATGAATTGGTTTTGACTAAGATCCACAGTAGTCAAACTCCTCAACTTCACTAGCTGAGATGGAATAATAACATTGAAATTATTATGAGAAAGATAGAGGTATCTTAAACTTGTGAAGGGAACATGTATATTACCTCTTGAGGGAATTGGACCATCAAGATTGTTATTACTCAGGTCCAACGTTTCGAGGTAAGACAAGTTAGTTATAAGTGCAGGTGGGATTGATCCATTCAGTTGATTTGCGCTCAGGTCCAGGTAGGTGAGATTAACCATGGAACCAAATGATGAAGGGATTTGACCAATAAAGTTGTTACGGCTAAGATCAAGGTTTTCCAAACGGGTGAGATTGGTAAAGGAGGCAGGTAATTTACCTGTGAGATTGTTATTAGAAAGATTAATGTTTTCCAAACTGGCAAGATTGGCAAATGAGACCGGTATTTTACCTGTGAGATAGTTATCAGAAAGATCAAGTTGTTCCAAACGGGTGAGATTGGTAAACGAGGCAGGTAATGTACCTGTTAGATGATTACTATAAAGGGAAAGATATGTTAAGTTTGATAGCAAACCAATCTGCTCTGGGATGCTCCCTTCAAGCTTGCAGTTATTAATGGAAAGACCCTCAAGGTTTGGAAATGAAGCGAAGTCAAGACTTCCCAGATCACCAAGATCTTCATTATCATCACCGTAAAAGTATATTGAAATTACACTTCCTTCTTCACTGCACCTAATATGAGGCCAATTACAATGATCTGAAGAAGCATTTCTATCTCCCCACCAATTAGTTTCAAGCAAAGCTTTTGCTTCTCTTGATTTGTTGAAATCATTAGCACTGGTTTTTGCTAACATAATAATGAGCATCATCAGCACACAAGTGAAAGTTTGCATATGAGAAGTAAGATTTTTGGAGGAAGTAGGACACATTGTTAATGTTTGTTTTATCGTCAAAATTTAAAAGTGAGTGATCAAGGTTAATCATATGATATATTTTTGGTAATGATCATGTATATATGCATACACAAATCATTCTAATATTCCAAGTCAATGGCAAAGAGTAAACGATAGTCAATACCAAGTCTTTGTCGAAAAACTTTCTAACCCATCCTACGGGTTGGGCATGGCTTCCACATAATTGTTATCTCTTCAACTTGATACAATTACGAATGGTGTCCACACAATTTCTGTCAAACTCATTTGACTCATTCTTCATATATTCACAGAAAATATAGTTAAAAAAAAAAACAAAAAAAAACAAAAAACATTGTCATTTCTGAATTATGTCGACGTTTTTATTACACAAACATCATTCCATTTTACAAAATGTAAGCTACAATGAATGACTGGTTTTTAATCTAATTAAATAACTGACAAACTCACAATGAATGACTGGTTTTTTCTATCTTTTATAGTGAGTTTAATTAGTTTCAGGAATCTGCCATTTGTAATCAATCTTATTTGGCTTTAGCTTTCACTATGTAAAAATGGTTCTAACAATTTCGACCCATTTATGGAGTTGGTTTGTGGGAGATTGACAAAGTGGGTACCAAAAAGCTAAGAGTACTACTAAAAATTTACTAATTTTTATAACGTGGGGGCCTTATGAAGGCAAAATAATTTGTTGATTTTATTTAGTTTATTTTACTAGTAATATAATTTGGTTCGTGATTTTTCATAAGTTATAATGTTGACAAAATAATTACAATGCCTTACCGACATTACTTAATATATGTCTTTGATGTATGGACACAATATACAAGTAAATTTATTTTCTCTAATATAAATCAATTTAAGTTATGGAATAAAATTCATTCTTTAGATATTTATATATCTCTACTACCTTCTAAAAAAGAAAGAAGTTAATGGTCAGAAAATGCATCCAACTTGTCACCTTTTTCTTTTGTAAACAACCAACTTTTAATTTTTTTATTAAATTCAAATACCTTGTTAATTTTCCTATTGTATGCATTCAAATACTTTTAATTTCTTATTAAATTCAAATACTTTGTTAATTTTTCTGTGGCATCTATTAATCAAGAATTATTTACATAAATCATTCCCGTGGCTCTCAAATATTACACCGGTCATCCTAGTCGTTGTTTGGCATTGTTGGTGACTGGGCTTAACTGCTGACGTGCAATAATAAAAATTGCCCATGCATGGCTCAAACATGGCTCTCCAAGTTAGCAAATCCAAAACCTTACCACTGGACAAAGAGTCCAATGGCATTAAACTTTCTTCTTTTAACCTTTTATGCAATAATTTTTTCTTTCATTTATTTTTTATACATGATCAATATAAAAAATAATTTTATACCAATTTAATCGATTTTTCTGTCACGCTCGCTCAACTATAAAAACTAATTTTAGGCCACATTTTTATACCAAACAATTAATTTTTTTTTGCTTTCATTTTATATACGTGATCGAATTCTATACGTTTTGTTTTACTTTGATCACAATGGATCAATATTTTTTTTCTTCCATTTTTTATATGTGATTGATGTTTAATACATTTTTTTTGGCTTCGACACAACTCGATCAATTTTTTTTACTTCCATTTTTATATATTTGTGTTCTTCCACCATTCACCGCCACCCACCACCGCCACCATTGACCACCACACCACCCACCACCACCCACCCCCACCACCACCGCCGCCACCTACCACCATCAACCACCACCCTCACCGCTACTTACCACCACCCTCACCATCGCACCTACCACTGTCACCCACCACCGCCTCCACCCACCACCACCACCATTCACCACCACGCACCGGTGGTGAGCGACGGTGGTGAGTGGTGGGGTCGGCGGTGGTGGTGGTGGCGGTGAGAGGTGGCGGTGGTGAATGGTGGTGAGGGTGGGTGGTGGCGGTGGTGAATTTTTTATACGCGAATATATTATGATTATTGCCACGTCACCTGCCACGTGATCGAGCGGTATCGTAGAAAAAAATGGAAGAAAAAAGCCAGTGATCGAGTGGTATCGAAGCAAAAAAAGGTATAAAAATAGAAGGAAAAAAGTATAAAAAATCGATCATATATAAAAAAGGTTTAGAAAGGGAAGAAAAAAAATTGATCAAGTGGTATCGAAAGAAAAAAACGTATAAAAAATGGAAGAAAAAAATATAAAAAATGAAATAAAAAAAATTGACCGATTGCTATCGAAGAAAGAAAAAGGTATAAAAAATGGAATTGCTAAGGTGGTGACCAAAACGTATACATTTTAAATAAACATTTTAGAACTTGGCTAATAATAAAAAAACGTATACATTTTAGAACTTTTAGAACGTAAATTATTGTATAAAAGGTGTAAAAGAAGAAAGGTTAACACCACTAGACTTTTGGCTCAGTGGTAAGGTGTTGGATTTGCTAACCTGGAGACCCAGGTCGAGCAATGCATGGGAAATTTTTAGCCACATCACCTGCCATGTCAGCAGATAAGTCCAGTCAGCAACGGTGTCACATCGGTGACAAAGATTAAGTCACTTGCCACGTCAGCAGCTAAGCCCAGTCAGTAACAATGCCACATCAATGACAAGGATGACCGGTGTAATAATTGAGAGCCACATGGACGACTTATGTAAATAATTCTTGATTACTAGATGCCACAAATTTTTGTTAATGAATGCATACAATAGAAAATTAAGAAAAGTATAATTTAATTGGAAAATTAAAAGTTGGTTGCATATAAAAGAAAATTGTGATAAGTTGTATGCATTTTCAAACCATTAGCCCAAAAAAAAGTTATTTATTTTTTTTAAGCAACCCCCGACCTGACTTGTTTCAGTTTACAAGAAAAATGACATTTATCAACATGTTATTTCACCCAAAAAAATTACTAACACCTGATCCGACATGTTTAGAAAAGAAATAATTTCTTTTTGGCTTTTAAGCAACGCCCCCGTGATCACCTTTCCTGGCTTCGTCACTAATGCCACTAATTGGTAAGAACTGCCACTTCCTCATAACTTACTTCAACCTCTTCTTAGTCACAGAGGCATTCAAGATTCGCTCACATACTTTGACCACATTGCTTGTTGATCACTTTAATTATACTCAGTATGACAAAAAAATAATAATAATAATAATAATTGTTTACACAAGCATGCACTCCTTTGTTCAAAAAAAGCATACATTCCGCACCTCCAAACTTTTTTTTAGGTAAGGGAGTAATCCCGCACCCAGTAAATAAATTAACCAAAAATGTTTAAGTACAATGGATATGAGTGAAATCCCACATCTCGGTAGATTACATAGGCATAAAGCTTACATAACAAGATACTACCTATTTTCTAAACAAGAAAACAAACCACTACTCAAATGATAACATAGGACATAACGAAGAAAATTACTTCCTAGGTCCTTGAAGCTTGGTGCCATACATGGCATTAAAGGCATCCAAATTCCTGGAAGATCGTAAACGCTTCGCATAGTCATCGTAGTCATAGTCATCATACTCATCTTCAAACTCTTGGCCACCACCGAATAGATTAGCAGACTCATCAAATGGGTTGGCAACCACCTCATCTTCGAATCGACACCACGATCTCTCCCACTTTAGAAAAAGGTTAACTCTCTTAGTAGAAGAGGCGGATGAATACAAGAATCACTAGTTTTAGGAGCCACACCCGACTCCATCTCTTTCAAATCACTCACAAGGGGTTCTTGTGATGCAGTACCTGTCTTAGTAGACTTATCTTCATTAACTTCCATTGTACGACCAGAATCCACATCCTCGTTGGTGTCATTTGAAGGAATATTAAGAGCATCAAACTGATTAGATGTAGAGATCTTTGTTCCACTCGAACTAGCCACATCAGAAGCATTCTTCTTAGTGACTTCCACTTTCTTAGGTTCAGGAGGAGTCTTTTTGGGTTGATATTGAAACTGCTTACCCACAAAGTTTAGTAAACCCTTCTTGACCCGAATAGTAGAACCACCTTGCTTTCCTTCTTCTTATTGTTGACCGCCTTGAAACCATCATTAACAAGCTTAGTAGTCGGCGGGAGGTTCAACAACTTTAGGACATTCAATAAGAGTATGACCAAAATCTTACATTTATCACAATGAGGTGGTTTCCACTCGTATTCAACCCGTATCTTCTCAATAGTCGAACCCGACCCATCAAGTAACGGTATCTCAACAAGAAGGCTGTCTCTAAGCACCTCATCCGACTTCACTTCAATCATGCATCTAGCAAAACTACTACCCCACGAGTCCTTGCACATTTGGCTAGTAAAAGCATCTAACCTTTGGGCGTGCCTATCAATGTGGCAAGGAGACTAAGTCCATCATCGAAAACATAGCAAGAGGAACATCATGAAATTTAACCCACACCGGATGTTGGTCAAATCCTCTTTAAGTAAGTTGGTGTTCAATGTCCATGGTTTAAGAATAATAGGTACATTTCTAATCAACCAAGGACCGTTTTCAAGAACATCATCAACACCTTTCTTCGAATTGAACTTAAAGAAGAAGAACCCTTTGCATTCATCATTACCTTTTGTATACCAAACTTAGCCCACGCATTATGCATAAAGTAATCAACAACGGAAAAGCAAGGCGTTGACCAAGAAAATACCCATACAAAGTATTCTCAAACCTAGTGTTCACCTCTTCAACCACTTTCATCGGGATAGAAAGATCCACACCATTAGCTTTCTTACTACACTCCAACCACGAAAGTTTGACGTGTGTTTCTTTGGTTCAAGAGAAGTAACACCAAGATACGATGAAGAAGGTTGTTTCAAAGCATACACCAACCTTCTCAATACCAACAGCCCCATGTGCATTCAGATCAACCTTATCATTAGCATTATTATGACCATTAACATTAGAAGCCATAGGACCACTCGTATCATGAGGAGGTTTCAATAATAACCAATAGCAAGAAGCATCTCCTCTAGCTCCTTCCGCGATCGTGGCACCTTAAGATGCTCAAATGGATTAGCCCCAGAGAAGTAGTAGTATCCACCGTCACGGCTGGTTTTAATGGTTGCCCATCGTCACCCACAAGAACAAGTTTTCCTCAAAGATTTGTTTTTCAATAGCATGAATTTTCAATAAAGTATCATGACCTCGTGCGTGTCATGACTAGGTGCGTCATGACTGGGGCTTGAACCAAGTGAAACCGCTCCACTTGTCCATCGAACGAGAACCGAAGCAATACCAAGAACTCATCATTCCTACTATTAGGGTTCAATGTCAATTGAAGAATCGACTCACCAAGACTAACAGTAGGCTCATTCTCATCAACGTTTAATTCATCAACCAATTGATCAATATTATGAATTTGACCACTGACCACGTTGAATCAATAGGGAATTAATAAGATTGACCAATGAGATAGATTGGTAGGTAACAATGATATAGATATAACGTGAATGATTTATGAAGGAGAAGAAATTGGAGCGATCGAATATTATCCTTCAAAAAATCGCATATGAGAGAATCGGTTTAGGGTTCAACGCTTATCACATCTCCAAACTTGTATTATAACTTAACTTGAATTCATTTTGGTCTTGGGTAAATCACTATTACATAAAATGTTTGATGATATTAAAATCACCAACATAAATAGTCTATTACGTATTACATAAAATGTTTCTAATTTTACCCCGAGCAAATAGTCTATTACGTATTACACCATCCCTTTACTAATATTTCACCATTATGTTCCTTCGTTAGAAACACAAGTTTTCTACTCCAGTTATTTTCTTTTTCAAAGAGTCATACTTATCTACTGTTTTTCTCTCTCTTGTAACTGAATTTCGCGCCAATAAGCCACGAAAAAACTCAAACTTCTACCATTCCCGTCTCATTTTCCTTCAAATTTCCAAAATCCTACTGAGGTGAATAGCTTACCTGTTAGTGATGATGTGAATAATAATAGTACTTTTGATGTTAATAATTGTGATAATACGCTAATAAACAGAATGTGAATAGTGGTAATAATGAGAATATTGATCTTGCAAATCGGGAAGCCAAACAAATCTTGGTAGTGTTAATAATCATGTTTCATATCTTGCAATGGTAATCGAATCTAGTAATGTTGTGGATAATAATTTGAAGTTTATTGCAAGCTGTGTTTCTTGAAGATAATAGTGAAGTTGTTGTGTTTGACGAGGAGATGGTGAGGAAGTTGACACTATGTGGTTATTTTGTCAGGAAAAACATGACTGTTGGTGAATTGATGTATATTTGAGAAGAATGTAGTCGAAATATGGTCTAATTGATATATATCATTCCTCATACTAATGGCATGTTCTGTTTCAATTCAAAAATAATGAAGGTATGCAATCTGTGTTAGAAAATGGCCCATGGATTGTTTACAATAAGCCATTGTTTGTTCAAATATGCGATCCAAACATCATTTCGGAAAAAACAAAACCTTGAAACTACCACTATGGGTCAATATGTATAATGTTCCTCTGGAAGCTTGGACTCCTACTGGTATAAGTGCTTTGGCAAGTAGGTTGGTTAGGCCTTTAATCATGGATGCTATGACAACATCTATGTGTCATGGTGGAAAAGGTAGAATGGGGTTTGCTAGAGTTCTTGCGGAAAAAATTGATGCTAATATGGAATTGACTGGTGTGATTGAAATTGTGTATAAGGGGAGTATTATGATTACTGGATGTAAGAAAACCGTGAAAGGTGGGGTATGATTGGAAGCCGGACATATGCGATCATCAGATGCGTGTTTGGTCACGCTTTCTTGCACAGTAAAAGAGACCAAGAACCGGCGTGAATTGTTGGATAATGAGAAGAGGAAAATTGATCGAGAAATAACGAGAAGGGGCATGATGAGTGTCTAAATACTCATCATTTTTGTACAATCTAAGCTGCAAAATCATTTGAAAACACTTAAATGCATCAAAATGATGAAAATATCACAAATCATGTTTTATGTGTTTTAAATGAAAAATATCAAAATCGATGAAAATGTATCAAGTTTGCAAAATTGGCGCTTTAGTCCCCAAGTTTCAAAAGTTGTCAAAACAGGTCCTCGGTTTATCAAAATCAAGGAAAATATCATTCAAGGTCCTTGAAATATTCTAAGTTGTCAAAAATGGTCCTTGAATGATTCTTTGGTCAAATGGCAGAAAAGGTCCTTAAAGTTTGAAAAATTGCAAAAATAGTCCTTGGATTTATAAAAATGGAATTTTATGCAAAAGAGGTCCTTGTACTATCAAAGTTTCTCAAGTTTGGTCCTTGTGATAAGTTTGGAAAAGGGGCAGGTTTGGTCCCTTAACTTTGGCCGAATTACATTTTTGGTCCTTGTGATACTACTAAACCAAACCGGACCCTTGTTATTATCTCAACCCAAAACCAACACAACCCAAGTCCAATAACCAGCTGGCCCATATCCAAGCCCAAACCCTTTTTGAACCTTGACCCTTGCCCCCCCCCCCCCAATTGTGAACCCCTCCCACGTTATTAATACCCGGTCAAATTCGGTCAACGCGCCAAATATACCAGCCACTGTTCATCTCCCTCTCAATGCCTGAAAATCCAAAACCAGAGCTGGTATTTCATCTTTTTCAACACACCACTTGTATACTACCTTACCTTGTCCCCCTCCACTTCCACTAACACCCAAAGATCTTTAATTGCTTCAAACCACTCCATTAATATCAAAAAACCTGCTAAGAGACTTTTGGCGCCAAAAATTACACTTGGATGGTTATGATGATTCTGAGAGATCCAATGGCTCAGATGAGGTGGGATACAATCAGAGGTCGACATAGAGTCACAAAAGTCTATAAAGAAGGGGAGAGAAGCAATGTAGCAAAGTATCTAGTTTAACTTAGTTTATATTATGTCGTTTTAGCTAATTTTCCAATTCTAGTGTATGTTTTCACTTCCAAGTACTTTGTTTAAGTTTTTCAAGTGTATTTGAATCTGTTTTCATTAATCAATTTAAGTTTCAAGTTCCAAGTTCAGTTGTGCATTTTCAAATTTCAAAAATCTCATGAATGTCCTAATGTTGTTGTTGGTTGTTTTTATGGACTGAGTAAGCACACATAAGCTCCCAGAAAGCTTATTAAAGCTTTTAGTAACATTAAAATTCAGTTTAGAATCAAAAGGAAAATTCACCAAAATACCAAATAAATAGTTAAAATTCAAAATCCATGGAAATGGTGATCAAAGTCGGAGTGGGTAGATAAAGGATTGTCTGGGTTAGTGGCTTAGTGGTAAGCCTATAGGAGTGATCTTGATCTTTGGTTCTCGCCACTTGGAATCTACTTTGTAAGCCTTTTGTTCATTTTTGCATTTCAACTGTTTTAGTTATTTAGTAGTTGTAATCTCTCGTGTCTTATTGTTCATTAGTTATAGTTAAGTGAAATTAAGCAATAAAATCGCTTGTTTGTTCATTTAAATTTGTAGTTGTTAAAATCTCATTTTGACAGCTTTTAATAGCATAATCATCATTTCTTGATTTTATGTTGTTAATCTTTGTTGATTAGTGTTTCTTTAGTCTTATCAATTGATAACATGAGGTCTCAGAATCGTTTCATGGTTTTAATCTATGTTTTGCTTTGAAAATCACCAAATCACCATATAAAGGTTTGTTTGGATTTGTGAAGTTAAACCGTGTTAGAGGTTGTTTGAGTTGTTGTTTGTGTTTGTTTCGTCACACTTGGTCATAATAGTTCATTGCAATCAAGAAAATCGGTCTTCATTAGTGGAAAAGTCAAAATAACTTTTGATCAAATCTTGTGTGTTCATCGTTGGATTTTAATGATCTATGATCATGATTTTGTGTTTATAAGTTGTTATCATTGATCAAATCAGTCTTAGTTCACCTTAAAACAACATAATCATGATTAGAATCAATTCAAAGTTCATTTTAGTCAACTGATTTGGTTTTCTTAAAAGTCAAAATTTTCATTTGGTCGTTTTGAATTAAATAGATAATTTTAGTGTGTGTTTAATCTTGAGATTTAGCTTATAAGCTTTTGGGTTATTAAAGTTTAGCTGCTAAACTTAATTAGAAAAATATTAGTTCACTTTTAATCACTTATATAGTGCTTACTTACTAGCTTCTTTTGAGCATCTTGTCTCGAAAAGTGCCATGTGCACAGCTTTACAAGCTCAATCACAAGCTCCCACTGAGCTTATTAGTTGGTCAAATCTGTGTAACTTGGTTCTTTGGAAAGCTTTTCTAGTGACTTGAGGTCCCAAGCTTAGTCTTCCATTTTCTAGCTTGTTTGGTAGGGTCGCAGTGACTTAAACCTTGTCCCATTTCGTTTTTAACTAATAGAAGTCAAGTGCTTATTTGCTTATCAATAGCTTTTCAAGATGTATTTTGTGTTTTCTAGCTTCATTTGAGTTTCTCTAGCTTGTTTGCATCTTATTTTAGCTTTTGTTTCACTTGTGAGCTTGTTTGAGCTTATATCTTCAAAATAAGCTCATAAGTCCACTGTTTGAATCATAAGCCCATAAATAGCTTATTTTTCAGTTTGTAAAATTTTTGTGTTTATTAAAGTTTCATATTTTAAGTAGTTAAATTGTTTTCAAAAATAAAAACCACAAAAACATCAATTTTAAATATAGTGATAGCGTTTATTTAATAGATTTTAGCTTTTGATTTTTCTTTTCAACTTATTATTAAGCAAATCTAGTTTTATATTTTTCTTAGTTTTCAGAACCTTAAGTTATTTTTAGAAAAGTTTCATAATTTTCCTAATCTGTTTAGTATTTATTAGAATTTTAAATAGTTAAAAGTATTAAATAATTAGTAATAAATAATTAAAAGCATAAAAAATATCTTTTCAGTTTTAAAATTAGTTTTATCATATTCTAGATTATTCTAAGTTAAAATTTTATTTTTCCAGGTTAATTTTATATTTTCTTGTATTTAAGTGTATTTTAAATAAGTAATTAATTACTAATAAATATATAAAAAAAGTCTAAAAAAATATATTTTCAGTTTTAAAATAAGTTTTATAATACTTTAGATTTTCCTAAGTCTTAATTTCATTTTTCTAGCTTTATTTTGTATTTTCTTTTATTTTAGAGTATTTATAAATAAGTTAAAATAGTTTTTAATTAATAATAATTAAATAAATAGTTATAAAAATAATTTTCTTTTTCTAATAATTTTCTTTTGTTTTTAGGATTCCAAAAATGTCATTTTCATAATTTTAGGTCTTTTATTTCTTAGATTCATTTTTTTTATTTTATACGCTTACGTAGTTTTTAATCGACGTATTTACGTTTGTTTTATCCGATTGTTGTGCTTTCCAATTCGTATCCATATCTTCCAATCAATCGGTTGAGTAATTTCAATCCAAATCTTCTCGATCACTATCCTTAGTGATCATTCTATCATCGATCAAGTTTTAAAACACCATTGAGTCTCCGTGGGACTTAACGACCCGGGAATTCATTATATTCTCCTGATCTTCATTACATTTGGTTCCAGGCTATTTTAAGTTTGTTACGGTTGGCCATTCACAAGTGGTCAGCTTGTGTGATTAAACTTGACCGTTTGGAGCCCTATCAAATTTTGGCGCCGCTGCCGGGGAGGCTTTAGCGTGTGTTAAACCTTTTCCAGATCCATTCTTGCACATATACCATCTTTTGTAAAAAGTTTTTTTGTAAAGTTATCAGAAAATCAAAAAGTTCATTAACACTTTTCCTAAAGTGTTAACAACACAAAAAAAAAATATATATAAAACAACAAAACAATCGTAACGTTTTCTAGCTTGTGTTTCCTTTAAGGTGATTCTTAAAGAAATACGATTTGGTTAAACGAGACGATACCAAAAATATTGTCCAAAAGTTTTTAAACCCTTAGCACATATCCATACCTACGTCTTTTCAGTGGTACTTAATATATACATAAAAATCAACCACCGCAAATCAAGGCAGTACACCTACTAACTGGGGTGTGACCATAATAAGTTCCCGAACAATGATTTAAAACTTGCCTTTGTGTCCTTGTGATTTGGTGTACCTTTTTCAAAGAAGCCATTTCATTTGTGATTATTGGTTAAGTTCACTTGTCGTTTTGCCTCGCATTTGTTTTGAAAACGATTTTTATACTTAGTGCATGCGCACTGCTCTTCCGTTCTACAAGTCCACTTTCCGAGCTTGCAAATATTCCTCGTAGACGTAGAGGACGCTCGCTCCTTCACCGTGATCGAGGAACGCCTACCACCACCACCGTCAGAATGGCGGAGATAAGCCCATGAATGAGCTTCTCCAAGCACCCATCGAGGGTTACGGAGATGCCATTATTGTCCCAAACCATCGTGGTCGATACTTTTGAGCTCAAACCGGGTTGCTTAACTGCAACCCAAAGCCAATTCTATGGTTTTGAGCGGATGATCATCATGCACACATTCGATGGTTTAACAAGATTGCATCTATCATCAAGTACAAGAATTTCCCACATGAAGCCATCAAGCTTCTTTTGTTCCCATTTTATCTAGAGGGACAAGCCCGGAATTGGCTTCGAGAAACAACCCCTCGTTCTATTGAGACATGGGAGGATCTAGTCACCAAGTTTGTTAACTAATTATATCCACCATCCCAAACTACAAGTCTTAAGAATGAGATAATGAAATTTTCTCGAGATTTGATGAATCATTCGGGAGGCATGGGATAGTTACAAAGAGTTGCTTCGCAAGTGTCCGCATCATGGTTTTACCAAATTAATGCAAATGGATACTTTCTACAATTGTCTCGAACGCACCAATCAAGACTCTTTAAATGCCTCCGCGGAGGTAATTTCTGAGCAAGACCACCAAAGAAGCCTTGCAAATCATTGAGAACAAGTCTCATGTCCGCCTCTTTTCGAGCAAAGACAAATCGGTCTCGGCCTAATCTTGGACCTTCTACTTCATCTTCGTGGGTACATCTAGCACCGATGCTAAGATTGACAAACTCACGGATATTGTTCAGATTTGGTTCTTGCTAACCAAAAGAAAGTCACCTTCACACGCACACCATCGCATGGTGAAGTGAAGAAAGTCGAGAGTTGTGTTACTTGTGGTGGCCCTCATGCATACTACAATCAGATCGCCACCGATGGTAGTCCATTTGAAGCCAATGCTCTAGCCGGTACTTCACATCGTGGAGGTAATCAATACCGTCCTCAAAATGAACCAAACTACCGTGCTAACACTTATCGTGCACCACCCGGTTTTAACCGTAATCATAACATGCAAAACCGAATCGAACCAACCTAGAATGAACCAAGGTTATCAAAACCAAGGTAATTTCTATTCAACCAAATCAAGGTTTCCAACATCAAGGAACCTTAATCAAAACACTTTCAATCGAGGAATCAATTTCATGGAAATATGAATCCTAATCAAGGAATTTTGGCTATAATCGTAACATACGGCCTCAAAATGTCCCTCCACCTCCACCTCCTCCTCAGATCAACAACCGATGAGCTTTTAAAGCAATTCATGAAGTCTCAAGAGGAGACAAACAGTTGTTGGTCGGTCGATCGCGAATTAAAGAAGTCTTTGAATGATCAACCCTCGGCTCGGAAAACTTCCGAGCAACACGATCGCTAACCCGAGGGGCGATGCAAAAGCGATCACAACCGAAGTGGTGTTTCATACAATGGACCCGCTATTCCAACTACCTTCTTCTTCTTCTCTCCCAAAGGTAGTGGAAAGTGAACACGAGGCAACAAAAGACAAGGAACTTCACGCTAATAACGGAGGAACCAATGATGTCCATCCTCAAGTTGTCCGAAACCCAAATCAAATCCAGGAGTTGTTTTGAACCTCCAAGAGCTCTCTGCTGAGAACCGAATCCAAATCTTCTATTCCTTACCCATCACGTTTGAATGAGCAAAGCTCCGCGAAAAAGCTACCATCAAATGGACAAATTTTTCAAATTTTCCAAGAACTACATTTTGACATAAGCTATGGATGCTATCATGTCGATGCCCAAGTTTGCATCAACTCTCAAACACATGTTAAGCAATAAGGAAAATCTGCTTGAAATGGCAAAACTCCTCTAAACGAGAACCGCTCAGCAGTTATCTCAAGAAGCTTCGAGAAAAGCTTGGAGATCCCGGAAATTTCTCTTACCTTGTGTATTTCCGTGAATGGTTGAATGCTTTGCCTTAGCCGATCTTGGTGCAAGCATCAACGGATGCCTTATTCAAGATGGAAGAAACTTTCTTTAGGAACTTACTCCTACATGCATGACTCTCGAACTTGCAGATCATACAATATCCCGTCCTCTTGGCATTGCCGAGGACGATTTGTGAAAGTAGGAAGTTCCATTTTCCGGTGACTTCGTGGTTGTTGATTTCGATGCCGATCATCGGGTTCCTCTCATTGTTGGACGAGGATTCGAGAACGGGCCGTGCTCTAATTGATGTATTTGAGCAAGAAATCACATTACGTGTTGGTAATGAAGTCGTCACCTTTAACCTTGATCAAACTTGAGGTACTCCGCAAACTATGATCCGAGTCGGTTAACCGAATAGATATCATTGATGTTTCTTCAAGAGTACTCAAGAAGTTCTTGGTTATTCTCATAATTCGTGAGTGGGGATCCCACCACATCTTCTCAACCTATCATAGCCAATTCTACTCCTTCTCTCACTCCGCTTGAGGGAAGCGACTTCATCTTAGAAGAGATTGAAGCATACTTGGCTAGTGATTCTGCTCCATGGGAAACCGATCATACCCAATTGACATTGAGGGGCATACTTCTCATTGCGAAGTTGCTCAATGATGATCCATCATCAACCCTCACTCTAGTGATTCAATTCTCGATGAGATTAACTGAGGATATATTCTTCTTGAGCAATTGTTAAATCAGACACTTCTCCTCCTCTCCTCCCGCCAAGCTTCATAACAAGGAAGTCAAGTTAGTTGAGAAAATCAAGAATTTCAAGTCGAGCTTAGGACTTACCACCTCATCTCGAGTATGCATTTCTTGAAGGTGATGATAAATTACCGTCATTATTGCTCGAGATTTGAGTAAAGATGAAAAATCGCTCATAAAGGTCTTGAAGTCACACAAGCAAGCAATTGCTTGGAAACTATCCGACATTAAGGGTATCCCCGAGTTTTGTACTACAAAATCTTGATGGAAGATGAATTCAAACCAGTAGATTCAACATCGAGAAGGGTGAATCCAAAATCCATGATGTTATCAAACAGAGGTTATCAAACTTCTTGATGCGTGATTGATTTACCCGATCTCGATAATCCTTGGGTTAGCCCAATTCATTGTGTTCCTAAAAGGGTGGCATAAATGTTGTCACAATGAAGAAAACGAGTTAATTCCAACTCGATTGGTAATGGGATGGCGTGTGTATTGATTATCGTAAGTTAAATGACACCACCAGAAAGACCATTTTCCTCTACCCTTCATGGACCAAATGCTTGAGAGATTAGCGAGGAACGAATACTATTGTTTTCTTGATGGTTTCTCGGGTTATTTCAGATCCCCATTGATCCACGGGATCAGAGAAGACCACATTCACCGCCCATACGGAACTTTTGCCTACAAACGTATGCCTTTTGGCTTATGTAATGCTCCCGCACATTCCAATGATGTATGATGGCCATTTTCCACGACATGATCGGGAAACAATGGAGGTCTTTATGGATGACTTCTCGGTCATTGGGGACTCGTTTCAAACATGTCTCTCCCATTTAGAAAAAAAATGCTCCAACGGTGTGAAGACACCAATCTTTGTCTAAATTGGGAGAAGAGTCACTTTATGGTCAAAGAAGGCATAGTCCTGGCCATAAGATTTCCAAAATGGGATTGAGGTAGATAGAGCAAAAGTCGATGTTATTGCTAAATTACCTCATCCTACTACCGTCAAAGGTATTAGGAGTTTTTAGGTCATGTCGGTTTCTATCGAGATTCATACAAGATTTTTCTAAAATCGCCTGGCCTATGACTCATCTTCTTGAAAAGATGCTCCTTTTATCTTCTCACCGAGTGCATCGAAGCTTTTGAAACATTAAAGAAAAAGCTTATCAAGCACCCATTCTCGCTCCTCCCGATCGGGATTTACCTTTGAGCTCATGTGCGATGCAATTGATTTTGCTATCGGTGCGCCTTAGGGAAACGCAGAACAAGCATTTTCACCTATCCACTACGCGAGTAAGACTATGATCAAGCTCAAACTCATTACACCACCACGTAAAAAGAATTACTAGGCGTGGTGTATGCGTTTGAGAAGTTTCGCCGTACTTAATCTTGACCAAATGCGTGGTGTATACGGATCACTCGGCTCTCAAATATCTCTTTGCAAAACAAGATGCAAAACCGAGATTGCTCCGCTGGATTCTCCTCCGCAAGAATTTGATATCATTATACGTGATAAAAAGGAGCCGAGAATCTAGTCACGATCATCTCGTCTGATCTAGAAAACCCTCACCAAGATGTTTTCGAGAAAAGGAAATAAATGAAACATTTCTCTCGAGACACTCAATGCGGTTTCTTTTCGTGGAAACTCTTCTACCCCATGGTTTGTCGACTTCGCAAATTACCATGCGGGTAACTTCATAGTGAAAGGGATGTCAACCCAACAGAAGAACAAATTCTTCAAAGATGTTAAACATTACTCGGGACGACCCCTACTTATTCAAAATCATGCGGATCAAGTCATCCGACGGTGTGTTTATGGACGTGAAGCTATGGACATTCTCAAAGCTTGCCATCTTTGGACCCACCGGGGCCATCATAGTCCAAATTACACCGCCAAAAGGTGTTTGATTCAGATTTTATTGGCCCACTATCTATAAGGATGCCCACGATTTTGTCAAAATCGCGACGCTTGTCAACGCCATGGAAATATCTCTCAAAGAAATGAAATGCCGCAAAACGCCATTCAAGTGTGTGAGATATTTGACATCCGGGGCATTGACTTTATGGGGCCATTTCCATCTTCTCGAGGAAACAAATACATACTCGTGGTCGTTGACTATTTGTCAAAATGGGTTGAAGCAAAAGCTTTACCTACCAATGATGCCCGAGTTGTTGTGAAGTTTTAAAATCTCTTTTGCTAGGTTTGGAACTCCGAGAGCTATAATCGTGATCGTTGTACACATTTCGCAATGACCAATTTGATCGTGTCATGCAAAGTATGGTGTTACCCACCGCCTCTCTCATCGCATACCATCCCCAAACAAGTGGGCGGTGGAAGTTTCCAACCGTGGTATTAAAAGAATTCTTGAAAGGACAAGAGGCGAAAATTGTGCATCCCGGTCGGATAAACCGGATGACGACTCGGGCCTTCCGTCAGATTTTACAAAACACCCATCGGTGTACTCCATACAAGCTAGTATACGGAAAGGCATGTCATCTTCCGATTGAGCTTGAGTACAAAGCATATTGGGCCTTGAAGCATGCAAATTTCGATATTCAGACAAATTTGGTGATCACGTAAAAGTTCAAATGAATGAATTAAATGAACTCCGTGATCAAGCTTACGAGAACTCTTTGATTTACAAACAAAAGACAAAGAAGATTCATGAGTCAAAAATCAAGAACCGCATTTTCAACGTTGGTGATCGAGTTCTTCTTTTCAATTCGAGATTGAAGATTTTCTCGGGAAAGCTTAAGTCCCGTTGGTCTGGTCCATTCACCATTGTTAAGGTTTATCCTTATGGTACCATTGAGTTATCTCAGCTTGATGGTCCAAATTTTAAAGTGAATGGTCATCGATTAAAGCATTATTTTGGAGAGGACATTCCTCCTGTGGTTGTCCCGGATCTACAAACTTTCCCCATGAACCAATGAATGCGGGGATCGAGTCACGCTAGTGACTCGGAATCAAAACAATAGCACACACCATATGGGTTTTCACCTATATTTTCTTCTTCTCTCGTTCTACCACCCTAGTGTGGGGAGTTGCCCGCTATTGTATATAAGTTTTTCCACAAAAAATAAAAAAATAAAAAAAAAAAAAAAAAAAATAATCATTTTCAAATAATGGCCGTAGTATTTCCCTTTACGTTCTTAGTTTCGCATAACCGCGGTACTTTGAATATTGAGGGCAATATTCATTTCTAGTGTGGGGGAATTCTCACGAATTTTATCATGTAATTATTCCACCCAATTCCCGTTTTGGCCAAAATTTTTTTGGAGTAAGTGTTTTCACTCACTCAAAGATATGGTAATCATCCGCCATGTCTAAAAACAAAAGGATTGGCTAATCCAGAGCAAACGGCTCTTGGTAAAGATTTATCAAACCGTTGACGGCTTACAATTTGCCCAAAATTGTATGGTATTCAACTCACCATATCCTAAAAAGTGAAGAGTTGGCTAGCTCGCAAGTTTATGGCTTGTGGTAAAGGCGTTGGAAAAACCATAATTGGTATTCACTCACCAAAGATAATACCGATAATTTATCTAAGAGTTGGCTAGTCCGAGCAAACGGCTTCGGTAAAGACAAATCAAACCGTTCTGACTTATGATTTGCTCAAAATCATTTGGTTATCGTTGTACCAAGGTTCTTACTTGAACCAAAACAATTGGCTACTCCGTAGTGATGGCTTTTGGTAAAGAGTTTTAAAATCCATTAAAGTTCTAAAACATTGCTAGGGACTAGCAATATCTTAGTGTGGGGATTGATGAGTGTCTAAATACTCATCATTTTGTACAATCTAAACCGCAAAATCATCCGAAAACACTCGTAAATGCATCAAAATGATGAAAATATCCCAAATCAGTGTTTTATGTGTTTTAAATGCAAAATATCAAAATCGATGAAAACGATCAAGTTTGCAAAATTGGCGCTTTAGTCCCCAAGTTTCAAAATTGTCAAAACAGTCCTCGGTTTATCAAAATCAAGAAAAATATCATTCAAGGTCCCTAAAATATTCTAAGTTGTCAAAATGGTCCTTGAATGATTCTTTGGTCAAATGGCGTAAAAGGTCCTTAAAGTTTGAAAATTGCAAAATAGTCCTTGGATTTATAAAATGGAATTTTATGCAAAAGAGGTCCTTGTACTATCAAAGTTTGTCAAGTTTGGTCCTTGTGATAAGTTTGGAAATGGGCAAGTTTGGTCCTTAACTTTGGTGAAATTACATTTTGGTCCTTGTGATACTACTAAACCAAACCGGACCCTTGTTATTATCTCAACCCAAAACCAACACAACCCAAGTCCAATAACCGGTGGCCCATATCCAAGCCCAAACCCTTTTGAACCTTGACCATGACCCCCCAATTGTGAACCCTCCCACGTTATTAATACCCGGTCAAATTCGGTCAACGCGCCAAATATACCAGCCACTGTTCATCTCCTCTCAATGCCTGAAAATCCAAAACCAGAGCTGGTATTTCATCTTTTTCAACACACCACTTGTATACTACCTTACCTTGTCCCCCTCCACTTCCACTAACACCCAAAGATCTTTAATTGCTTCAAACCACTCCATTAATATCAAAAACCTGCTAAGAGACTTTTGGCGCCAAAATTACACTTGGATGGTTATGATGATTCTGAGAGATCCAATGGCTCAGATGAGGTGGGATACAATCAGAGGTCGACATAGAGTCACAAAAGTCTATAAAGAAGGGGAGAGAAGCAATGTAGCAAAGTATCTAGTTTAACTTAGTTTATATTATGTCGTTTTAGCTAATTTTCCAATTCTAGTGTATGTTTTTACTTCCAAGTACTTTGTTTAAGTTTTTCAAGTGTATTTGAATCTGTTTTCATTAATCAATTTAAGTTTCAAGTTCCAAGTTCAGTTGTGCATTTTCAAATTTCAAAAATCTCATGAATGTTCTAATGTTGTTGTTGGTTGTTTTTATGGACTGAGTAAGCACACATAAGCTCCCAGAAAGCTTATTAAAGCTTTTAGTAACATTAAAATTCAGTTTAGAATCAAAAAGGAAAATTCACCAAAAATACCAAATAAATAGTTAAAATTCAAAAATCCATGGAAATGGTGATTAAAGCTGGAGCAGGGTAGATAAAGGATTGCCACAGGTTGGTGGCTTAGTGGTAAGCCTATAGGAGTGATCTTGATCTTTGGTTCTCGCCACTTGAATATACTTTGTAAGCCTTTTGTTCATTTTTGCATTTCACTGTTTTAGTTATTTAGTAGTCAGAATCTCTCGTGTCTTATTGTTCATTAGTTATAGTTAAGTGAAATTAAGCAATAAAATCGCTTGTTTGTTCATTTAAATTTGTAGTTGTTAAAAATCTCATTTTGACAGTTTTAATAGCATAATCATCATTTCTTGATTTTATGTTGTTAATGTCGTTGATTAGTGTTTCTTTAGTCTTATTAATTGATAACATGAGGTCTCAGAATCGCTTCATGGTTTTAATCTATGTTTTGCTTTGAAAATAACCAAATCACCATATAAAGGTTTGTTTGGATTTGTGAAGTTAAACCGTGTTAGAGGTTGTTTGAGTTGTTGTTCGTGTTTGTTTCGTCACACTTGGTCATAATAGTTCATTGCAATCAAGAAAATCGGTCTTCATTAGTGGAAAAGTCAAAATAACTTTTGATCAAATCTTGTGTGTTCATCGTTGATTTTAATGATCTATGATCATGATTTTGTGTTTATAAGTTGTTATCATTGATCAAATCGCCTTAGTTCACCTTAAAACAACATAATCGGTGATTAGAATCAATTCAAAGTTCATTTTAGTCAACTCGATTTGGTTTTCTTAAAAGTCAAAATTTTCATTTGGTCATTTTTGAATTAAATAGATAATTTTAGTGTGTGTTTAATATTGAGATTTAGCTTATAAGCTTTTGGGTTATTAAAGTTTTGCTGCTAAACTTAATTAGAAAAATATTACTTTTAATCAGCTTATTTAGTGCTTACTTACTAGCTTCTTTTGAGCATCTTGTCTGAAAATTGCCCTGTGCACCAGTTTTACAAGCTCAATCACAAGCTCCTACAGAGCTTATTAGTTGGTCAAATCCTGTGTAACTTGGTTCTTTGGAAAGCTTTTCTAGTCGACTTGAGGTCCCAAGCTTAGTCTTCCATTTTCTAGCTTGTTTGGTAGGTCGCAGTGACTTAAACCTTGTCTCATTTCGCTTTTTAACTAATAGAAGCCAAGTGCTTATTTGCTTATCAATAGATTTTCAGTATGTATTTTTGTGTTTTCTAGCTTCATTTGAGTTTCTCTAGCTTGTTTGCATCTTATTTTAGCTTTTGTTTCAGCTTGTGAGCTTGTTTGAGCTTATATCTTCAAAATAAGCTCATAAGTCCACTGTTTGAATCATAAGCCCATAAATAGCTTATTTTTCAGTTTGTAAAATTTTTGTGTTTATTAAAGTTTCATATTTTAAGTAGTTAAATAGTTTTCAAAAATAAAAACCACAAAAACATCAATTTTAAATATAGTGATAGCGTTTATTTAATAGATTTTAGCTTTTTGATTTTTCTTTTCAGCTTATTATTAAGCAAATCTAGTTTTTATATTTTTCTTAGTTTTCTGTAACCTTAAGTTATTTTTAGAAAAAGTTTCATAATTTTCCTAATCTGTTTAGTATTTATTAGAATTTTAAATAGTTAAAACTATTAAATAATTAGTAATAAATAATTAAAAAGCATAAAAAATATCTTTTCGGTTTTAAAATTAGTTTTATCATATTCTAGATTTTTCTAAGTTAAAATTTTATTTTTCCAGGTTAATTTTATATTTTCTTGTATTTAAGTGTATTTTAAATAAGTAATTAATTAGTAATAAATATATAAAAAGTCTAAAAAATATATTTTCAGTTTTAAAATAAGTTTTATAATACTTTAGATTTTCCTAAGTCTTAATTTCATTTTTCTAGCTTTATTTTGTATTTTCTTTTATTTTAGAGTATTTATAAATAAGTTAAAAATAGTTTTTAATTAATAATAATTAAATAAATAGTTATAAAAATAATTTTTTTTTTCTAATAATTTTCTTTTGTTTTTAGGATTCCAAAAATGTCATTTTCATATTTTTTGGTCTTTTATTTCTTAGATTCATTTTTTTTATTTTGTACGTTTACGTAGTTTTTAATCGTACGTATTTACGTTTGTTTTATCTGATTGTTGTGCTTTCCAATTCTGTATCCATATCTTTCCAATCAATCAGTTGAGTAATTTCCAATCCAAATCTTTACTGATCACTATCCTTAGTGATCATTCTATCATCTGATCAAGTTTTAAAACACCGTTGAGTCTCCGTGGGACTTAACGACCCGAGAATTCATTATATTCTCCTGATCTTCATTGCATTTGGTTCCAGGCTGTTTTAAGTTTGTTACGGTTGGCCATTCACAAGTGGTCAGCTTGTGTGATTAAACTTGACCTTTTGGAGCCCAATCAGGGCACAACAGAATAATGATCAGAGAGTGAGAGTGCAAGCTGTTAGTAATGATCAAAACTGGAAGAATGGTATAAGAAAGGAGAATGTTCATGTGGAGTGCAGTGCAAAAACAAAATATGAATGGAAGTAATGTTCAACATGAGAAGAGAACTGCTGAGAATAGTAAGGAAAAACTAATGAATCTCCTAAACAATGGAATGTTGATAGTAATCTGAGAGAGAACATAAGGAGAAGTGCAAACAAGTTCTTTGCTCGCAGTGATGGGGCCGAAAGTGCAATTGAGGTGTTGGTTGGTAAAGAGATAGTAGATAAGCTCATTCTCCTGGAGAGACAACCATCATTAATTGAAACTAGCAAATGGTCCCAAGAAATGTTAATAAGAAGAAGGGTGGTGTGGTAGAGATTGAGGATGCATGTGTTTGAAGATGTATCCGCAAATGTCGCTTTATGACAAACAGATGAAATTAGTATATGAGGTAAGTGTTGTTTCTTAAATAATCATTGAAATTAGTAAATGAGGTAACCGTGTTGGATCAAAAGTGTATAGTCAAATGAGAAGTTAAAGAGGAAGATAAGGTGCATGGTGGAAGAATTATTTCATTAAAAGGGAAATTACGAAGCTTGAAGTGATAACAAACTACTACGCTAAATAATGAAAAAAATAACCGAATAAGTAAACCATAAACAAAAGGTCGGAGATTGATGAAAACTTGGTCTTCACTTCCAACATGCATAAAGACTTGGTCATTCTCCGGTCAATTTCGAACTGGTTGACCGCCCATGTCCGATTCATGCCCCACAAACCGAATCATGATATCCTCAACGCGATAATTCATGTGAAACGTTTCTCATGGTCGGCCTAGCCTTTGGATCTGTGAGAATGCACGCCAATGCCACATGACAAACACGCAATTTCCTTTTCGATTAGCCTGCATTGGGTAATGAGACGCTTGTCCAATATATTTTCCAACATCGTACCATGACTGGTAGAAGAGTTGAAGTATGAAAGAAGCTCTCCGGGATGTTTGATGCGGATGCGGATCAAGAACCGGTATCCACCTGACGACCCGGTTGATTATCCGTGAGCTATGCATGCATTGGTTTATTTCAAGCTGGAGATTTCTTTCCTTTTATAAATTTAGTAATTGCATAATAACCAATCTTTGATTGATTGGGATTTGATGTATTTTCCTTATTTGGTGGTTGGAAGACTTTTATTGTTTTGTTTTTTTGGCCGAGTAGACAGAGACTTTTTGAATGAATAATTGAGATTCTTATCTCCGTTCTTTTCTTTCTCTATTGTTGTGTTCTTTCATCTTCGATCCCTATCAAGTGGTATCGGTTTGGATCGACGATCATGGTGGGTAGAGGTCGACCTACACGTAACGCCACACGCCGTGGTGGAGCCGGATGCTCGGGCCAGAACCGCGACCCACGAGATATTGAAGAAATCGAGCGACTACAACAACGGATTAGAGCATTGGAACTTCAACAGGATGAGCGCAATGAGGAAACCGAGTCAGAATCTGTCGTCTGGGACGATGGTTTTGACGGAGAGCAGAATCCTTTTGCCCATCGTCCGCCGCCGCAACTCCGACAGCAAAATCGCAACGACATCCTCCGTTCTTTGGGGGTACGCGTTGAGATTCCGGAGTTTGAGGGAAAAGCACAACCAGACGACTTCATAGACTGGTTGAGTAATGTGGAACGTGTGTTTGAACTCCGGGATATTCCGGATCCTCTCAAAGTTAAAGTTGTCGCCATTAAATTGCGCAAATATGCATCTTTGTGGTGGGATCACGTAAAGAAGAAGCGACTTCAACAGGGTAAATCGCGGGTTGAAACATGGGACAAAATGAAGAAACTTCTATGTGCAAAATTTTTACCCATCAATTACAGGCAAGATGCATTTTTTGAATATCATAGTCTACTTCAAAACAACTCTTCTGTCGAACAGTTCATCGCAGATTTTGATCGGTTACGCATGTGTTGCGGGGCCGATGAAGACGAAGAACAAGTAATTGCCCGATTCTTGGGGGCGTTGCGTCCCGACGTGGCCGATATCGTCCAGTTACAACAGTTTTGGACCCTCGATGACGTCTTTCGTCTTGCACTTAAAGTTGAAAAACAACTTAAGGGTAAGACCCGTGTCATTCCTCCTCGGAACCAACCACCCGTGCGATCTTCTATCGCATCCGGACACAAACGGGGCTGCTCCTATGAAGCCATCATGAGGTACCTCCATGGAGATGCGAACCAATCGGGACACGACGTTGTTATAAGTGTCAAGGCTTGGGTCATTATGCTCGAGAATGTCCAAACAAGCAACTTGTTACTTTTGTTGATGATACGTGTGTTTATGATACTGATGGGGAAGATGATGTTGCACATCATGACCAACAAGTTTTGTATCCGGACCGAGGATAAGCGTTAGTAGTGCAACGAGTCCTCTCTACCACCGTTGACAAAACGACCGATGACACCCTTTGGTTACGTAACAACATTTTCCGCACTAAATGTACAGCAAAAGGCAAGGTGTGTACGGTTATTATTGACGGGGGTAGTTGTGAAAACATGGTAGCAACGACTATGGTGGACAAGCTTGGGTTACCGGTTGAAGACCACCCCGAACCTTACCAGTTAACGTGGCTAAAAAAAGGAAACCTTGTCCGTGTGACTAAACGTTGCTTGGTACAATTTTCGATTGGCAATAAATATAAAGATGAGGTGTGGTGCGAGGTTATTTCTATGGATGCATGTCACTTGTTGTTGGGCCGTCCATGGCAATATGACCGTCGAGTCAAACATGATGGTTTTCGCAACACTTATAGCTTCAAGAAAGATGGTCTCAACATTGTCCTTGCTCCCCTTGACATTAAAGATTCTTCTACAGAAGCTCTCATTCTTACAAAATCAGAATTTTTGGAGTATTCTAAACACATTGCACCACCTTTCTTACTTGCTCTAGTGGTGACAGAAGCGCACAACCAGATTGACCAGTTACACCCGCAAATTGTACCATTAATATCAGAATTCATCGATGTTTTTCCTAATGATATTCCAGCAGGTCTTCCTCTTATGCGTGACATTCAGCATTGTATTGACTTTTTACCTGGTGCAAGTCTTCCGAATAAACCTGCTTACCGGATGAACCCCAAAGAATATCAGGAGCTCCACCGACAAGTAACTGAACTCCTTGAAAAAGGGCTAATTCGAGAAAGCATGAGTCCATGCGCCGTGCCGGCGTTGCTTGTTCCCAAACATGGAGGTGCTTATCGTATGTCCATCGATAGCCGAGCGGTTAATAAAATCACCATTAAGTATCGGTTCCCTATTCCACGGTTTGAGGACCTGTTGGATCAGTTACATGGAGCTAAGATTTTCTCAAAAGTCGATCTCCGAAGTGGGTACCACCAGATTCGTTTACGACCCGGTGATGAGTGGAAAACCGCGTTTAAGACGCGGGATGGCTTATACGAATGAATGGTTATGCCGTTCGGTCTCTCCAACGCTCCCAGCACCTTTATGCGACTTATGAACCATGTTTTTAAAGCTTTTATTGGCAGATTCGTGGTCGTCTACTTTGATGATATTTTGATCTTTAGTCAAAACACCCAACAACATTTAGAGCACCTTCGTGATCTTTTCACTGTCCTTCGTGATCAACAATTATTCGCCAACCGTATGAAGTGCCATTTTCTCACGTCTGAAGTTGTGTTCCTTGGGTATTTGATTTCGGGTGACGGGATCCGAATGGATGAGACTAAAGTAAGCGCTATTACTTCATGGCCTACTCCAAAGTCATTACATGATGTTCGTAGTTTTCATGGCTTAGCATCTTTTTACCGACGTTTCATCCGCAACTTTAGCACTCTTGTTGCACCCATCACCGAATGCTTGAAAGGTGGGCATTTTGTGTGGACGGAAGCTGCAAATAAGGCCTTTAAAGACCTTAAACACCATGTCACTAGTGCCCCGGTATTGGCCCTCCCAAATTTTAATGACGTTTTTCAAGTTGAACTCCTTGATGCATCGGGACTGGGCATCGGTGGAGTTCTGAGCCAAAATAATCGCCCCATTGCTTTCTTTAGTGAGAAACTTAATGAAACGAGACGGCGATATAGTACATACGATAAGGAATTCTATGCTATTATTAGAAGTCTCGAATATTGGCGGCATTACTTGTTACCCGGTGAGTTTATTCTTTTTTCTGATCATCAAGCATTACGACATATCCAGGGTCAAGCCAAACTCGACCCAAGGCATGCTAAATGGGTTGAATACCTTCAAGATTATTCTTTTGTTATCCGACACAAAGCGGGTTCCTCCAACACTGTCGCAGATGCTTTGAGCCGTCGTCACTCGCTCTTGACATCGATACAACTACAAGTACAAGGTTTTGATTTATTCCGACACTTATATCATGATGACCCAGATTTCACAACTACTTGGAAAGGCTGCCCAAAGCGTCCCTATCACGAGTTTACCAAACAGGATGGTTTTTTGTTTAAAAACAATCGGTTATGTGTACCGCGTTGCTCACTCCGTGACGCCATCATCTTAGAATATCATCAAGGGGGTTTAGGGGGACATTTTGGAAGGGATAAAACAGTGGGTCTCATAAGAGATCGTTTCTATTGGCCTCATTTGGTGAAGGATGTTTCCCGGATTTTGGAACGATGTCGAGTTTGTCACATTGCCAAAACGCATCATACCAATGCGGGTCTGTACACTCCACTTCCGGTACCGGATGGACCTTGGGAAGATGTTAGTCTTGATTTTGTCTTGGGCCTTCCACTTACACAACGAAAGAAAGACTCAATTATGGTGGTTGATGAGTGTCTAAATACTCATCATTTTTGTACAAATTAGACTGCAAAAACATCTGAAAACACTCTGAAATGCATCAAAATGATAAAAATATCACAAATAAGTGTTTTATGTGTTTTAAATGCAAAATATCAAAATCGGTGAAAACGATCAAGTTTGCATAATTGGCGCTTTAGTCCCCAAGTTTCAAAAGTTGTCAAAAACAGGTCCTGGTAAATCTAAATAAAGAAAAATATCATTTTAAGTCCCTAGGGATTTCTAAATTGTCAAAATTGGTCCTTGAGACTTAAAATTGCAAATTTACAACTTAAGTCCCTGAACTTTGAAATTTGGCAAAAATGGTCCTTTGAGAATTTGAAATTGTCAAAAATGGTACTTGTACTATTGAAGGTTGCCAGTTTCAGTCCTTGTGTTAACTTTGAGAAATGGGCAGATTTGGTCCCTCAAATATCAAAAAATTCAGTTTTGGTCCTTGTAGTTAAAACCTTACCTTGTCAAAACTGTTTTGACCCTTGTCATAACCCCATTTGACCCCCCCAGTCATTAGCCTGTTTTGAACCCCAAGTCAAATCTAAGTCAAACCCTCCTATTTACCCGCCACCTCCTGTTTGTCTTCCCCAGCTGTTGCCTGCAACTCTCAGCTCACTTCCCATCACCTTTTCACCAAATCCTCCACCCCCCACACTACAACAAAAGTGGCTTTTTAGGACCCTTTGTGTGGGACGGTATGATAATGGAGTCCTAAAAAACTGTTTAATAGGACATATGAGCATTTAGGGTCATTTTTAAATATTTGCTACTTAGGCGATGTCCTAAAAAGGTATATAATAGGATGGTCGATGATTTGGGGTCCTATTATCATATAACTTAATATGACACTTAAAATATGGATCCTAATAAATTACCTTTATAAGACGTTTATTCATTATGGTTGTATTATAATAAACCATAATAGGACACTTGAGTTTTGAGTCATAAGACATGAGTTAGTTAAAACGCTTATTCACAAAAAGTTTTATTATAGCAAAATTTAATAGGACCTTTGACACGTGGGTATTATAACGTTAACCTTTATAGGACGCTTATGTACAATGGTTTTATAACATCATTTTTTTAAAACGATTATTTGCAAAAGTTTTATTATAACAAAACTTAATAGGACCCTTAAAGGATGCATATTAATTATGGTTTTATTACAATACACCATAATAGGACACTTGATATATAAGTCATAAAACGTATTATTAAAACATAACTTAATATGACATTGACACTGGGTCCCATAGATTGATACACCATCATAAGACACTTGATATTTGAGTCATAAAACATCGCTTTATGGAACACTTATTCGCAAACGTTTTTTATAAGAAAAGTGAATAGGACCTTGAAAATAGCATCTTATAACGTTAACCTTTATAGAACGCTTATTCATAATGGTTTGTTTATGATACACCACAATATGGCACATCTTTTTAGAGTCGTAAAACATCCGCTTTTATAACGCTTATTCGCTTTTATAGAACGCTTAATTGCAAAAGTTTTATTTGAAAAAAATTAACAGACCCTTGACAACTGTGTCTTTTAACATTAACCTTTATAGTACGCTTATTTGTTGTGGTTTTATTATCCTACGCCATAATAGAACACTCCTTTATTTGAGTCATAAAACATCAGTTTTAGAACGCTTATTTACAAAAGTTTTATTTAAACATTAGTTAGTATGACTGATTTCGATTGTTTGTGAGTGGTGAAAAACACAATATCAATTTATCAAATAAATCGTGAAATTCGACAAATCAACCTTTTAGGAAAAGGGTTAACATGCCAAAGCTCACGAATGTGAATAAAGTGATACCGGGAAAGTGGTTTCCCCGGGTCGTGTCCCAACGAGGTGTGAAATTGACGGTGTCGTTGAGTTTCGTGATTAGAACTTGAATTGGTTTAACAAATTTGGATTTTGGATAACGCTAATCTACAAATTAAAGAACGGGAATGAAAATTAAGCACACGAAACAATGTAAACACTAAATAAACTACTACTAAGCCTAAGGAACAATAAAACAAAGCTAAATTAGGTCCTAGGAGTGCTAAAATGCAAAAACGCGAAAAATCGGGAACGCATCGAGCCTCGAAAGTGATAAATATGCAATTTAAGTCCTACGAGTTAAAAACTAATTTTCCTACATTCTACACGACTAAAAATAATTTTACAAAAAAGCCGGGTATTTTTTCGATGTTTATTTTATTTTCTACGAATTAAAAACATTTTTTTAGAAAACTAATTATTAAAAATAGTAAATGAAAATGGAAAAATACCAAAAATTCATGAAAAGTACATTTTGAAATCTTGAATAAGTGAAAATTAAAACAATAAGCTAGCTAAACCCAATAAGCGCTTATAAGCTACAAGAGGGTCGAAAGGAAAAAGGATAAAGTGCCTTAAATGAGTTAAAGGTGTAACTTATGACACGAAACACAGATAGACCCGATGGTTAAGGTGTGTTGTGTTGGCTCAGAAGATTGCAGGAGGTCGTGGGTTCAATTCCCACCTCCTCCATTTTTCACGTATTATTTTTTTTTTGATTTTCACTTTGCAAATCGAACAAAGGAACAAAATAACATTTTTTTTACAAAACTAAAGTTACAAAGCGCAAAATAAGTCGCTAAACAAAGAAGAAGAAATGTAAACTAAAAAATATATATATGCTAAGGGCTTGTTTGGGACGGTGGGGTAGAAGTATACAAAAGTCACAAAAGCTACGACTAATTAGGCATAAGATAAGCTACCTTCTAAACTTACACAATCTGAAAATAAGTCGAGAGAAACCACCCAAAATAAAGGAACGAAGCTAAAAGAATTATGCTAGGGGTGTTTAGTGCATGTGGAATAACTAAGGGATTAAAGGCTATCAAAGAAGCTTGTAAAAGCTAAATCCTATGAAAACTAATCTATAACATACAATGATCATCTAAGGGAACTTAATAAGCAATAATTAATCAATAGAAAGCTTAAAAAAATTGAAAAGAACCTGTTGATGCAGCTTGCTGTAGTGAGACAGAAACAGATACAAAAAAAAACTACAAATCGCATACAACTGATAGATGCAACTGAGTAGTTAATGTGACTAACTGGTTTTTGAGCTAAATGAACTGCTTGAGACCAAAATGGGTCAAAAACTGAATTTTTGACCCAACCAAATAGCAAATCCAAACAGCCCCTTTGGGGCAGAAAAGGCTAAAGAAAGCTGTGAAAGTTGGATTTTCTCAAGGAACTAAATTAAAATCTTTAACATAAGCTCATATGAGCTTAAACAAATCTCTCGAAAACTCTTTGACAGGATTGAATTTAGACAAAATTTAAGAACATAAACGAGGTTAAAACTGCATAACTTAAAACTGAAATTGAAGACTCAAATTAAATTGCATAGAAAATTAAAATTACAAGGAAATCTAAATGACATTGAAATTAAACTGGAACTAGAATGAGAATTTCTAGACAATTTTTTTTACAATTTCCTCACTCCTATTTATACAAAAAAAATTAAAAATGAAAAGGTCTTCTGTCTTGTACTGTGTTGTGCTTTTTGTGTGAGTGCAAACAAGCAAAAGTATCATTTGTGTGCTTTCTCAACTTCAATCACACCCTTTGATTACTCCTTGGTCTCATCACAGCCTTAGATGGAATTCTTGTAGTTTGTGGATTGCCAAGGTGGCAAGATAAGACATGTGAGGAGGGGGGAAAACATAGGTGAGCATGTGATACTTCCTGGGTTTTTGGGATTGAAAGGGACACTGAGAGGAGGGAAAAGAAAATGGCGCCAAGAAGGGTTTCTGGGTTTATTGTTTTGTGTACCTGGGAATGGATAAAAGGTTTAGAATGTTTAAAAGGGTTTTATTAGATAAAAGGGGTTTAAAGGGTTTGTGAAAGGTTTAGTTATTTTGTTTTAAAAACAAAAGAGTTTAAAATAGAAATAGAATGTATTTTGTGTTTTTGACTTGAAACGATTTTTTTTTTTTTTTTTTTTTTTTTTTTTTTTTTTTTTTTTAAGAAAATTCAATTTTATAAAATTGGTTTTAAAGGCTTAAAATCATATTTTTGGATTTTTGTTTCAAAAGGGTAGTTTGGTCATTTGGGTATCGGGACGGGTAAAATGGCAATTTTGGGTTTCGTGTTAGGTTTTGTGTTTGTTTCCCCGCCACTCCAAAACATGTCCCGGCTCAAAATGTAGAAAATCCACCCATCCGACTTCTCAAAGACTTTTCCGATTTAGGCTCGATTTTTGCTCGCCGCCTGCTTTCAATCCTTTTGTACTGCAAGACACAAAACACACCGAGGATATTTTGATCATATTTTGATCATATTTGGGTGTTTTGGTCGCTTTGGTGGTCTTAGGTGGGTAAAACGATGAGTGAATACGCACTCATCAATGACACTTGATACTTGGGTATCAAAACTTGATACACCATAATAAGACACTTGTTATCCGTCTTTGTATTGTTATATGTCTCAATCTTTTGGAAGTTATGTATGGGTTATCCGTCTTTGTATTGTCCTTATCTATCAATGATAATGGTTAATTTGGTGCATTATTGTTGCACTATACTAAGCCGTAATTACACTCACAAAATAAACTAGGCTTGATTAAAAACAAAATGACCGAGTGGTGGCATCTCATCCTAATGGGTGATTAGCGCACCAAATTAAAGCAACAAGATAAGACTTTATGTTAGATTTCGCTCACCTTATTTATGTTTAGTGATTTTGTTATGACAATTGCTAATTTGAAATACAATTTCGCTTTTATTCATTTAATATTTAGTTGATGTTTTATTCATATCGTAATAATAGAGTGTGCATGGTGAAAATAGCGTCCTATCATATGACTTGTCCGGACTTTGAAATTGTCCTATTAAACTTATTAACCGTCATAACAATTAACTTAACATTGTAAAAGTGTCATAATATGTTGTTATTACACTACTAGAAAACAGGGCAACGCTGACGGATTTATTGACGGAAATAAATCCGTTAGTAATTACTGACGGATTGCCGACAGTGAGTGTTGTTGACGGAATACTGACAGATTTATGACGGATTACCGACGCACTAAAATCCGTTAGTAATCTGTCAGTGAATACTGACGGATTTCTGACGCACTAATGACGGATATGAGATTCCGTCAGTATTCTGTCACAAAGTAGTGACGGAGGAAGATCCGCTGGTAATCCGTCATTAACTCCCGACGGATTAGTGACACGTTAATGATGTAACGGTATCTGTTTGCAATCTGCAAGTGCCACCGACAGATTACCAACGGAATTTGCGATTTTTAATATATATTATTTGATACTAAACTTGTATCTATGTTTGTTAGTTTAGTTAAACTTAAATACACAAGACAGGATGTTAGTGTTAGTGTTGGCACCTAACCGATGTATTCTTGTTTTAGGTTTGTTAGTTTTTTAAAATTAAATATATGAAGGCGTGATGTTAGTGTTAGTACCCACCAAGTATGCTTTTAAGAAGGCATTCTTTAATCATAATGAGCAATAAAAAAGTACATACGGTATAAACTCTTTTTGTTAATAATTGTGTGAAGGCGTTTTTCGTTGTCCATTCGTTTATGAACATTTTTATGCTTGATTGTTCTCTTGTGTGTTTGAGCAAAGGTTTGTGGTCGAGCGGGTTTTTCGGCATGTTAGCTAATTACTTATGAATTGTCACAATATTATTTCAAAACAAAGTTATTATAACATTATTACACCTTATAAAAAAAGTAAAGTAAAGTAACGCCCAATGCCGCCTTCCACAAGTTATGGGGACCCAATACCGCTTCCGGTGTATGGGGAGGTTGAGATGTAGATGCCTTACCCCTACCTAAGTTAGAGAGGCTGCCCAATTATACCAAATGTAGAAAGGACCTCCGGCCTTTTGTAAGGAGTGAGGATCGAACCCCTAACCTCTCGGTTGAGAGGCAAAGGGTTTACCAACTGATCCAACCCTACTATGTTTATTACACCTTATAATATCTAGCTAAGCCCAGTACGTTCACGAGTTTATAAGGCAAATGGTTTAATAAAATATATAAATTAGATTCTATAATCCCTCCAAATAAAATGGCATTTCCCCCTCACATTTTCATTTGTCCCGCTTTAAGTTTCCCCAAAAGTCAAATTATCCCTCCATCCAACTATTAGCAACCTCACATCTCAGATCCACAAACTTATCATCTTCATCTCATCTCACATTCTCTCTTTTGGTCTTCAACCAAACCAAATTGCTTGACCGCCTCTCGTTATTGATCCTTGCTAGTCACCTCCCAAAGTCGTCATCACTACCTCACCAACACCCACTGCACCGTGGCGATTCATAATCATCACTCCCGATTCATTGTCATATATCCATAAATAAGGTACTTTAACGTGTTATATATTTAATTTAATCATCAATTTGAGGTGTTTATGTGTCAATTTCGTGTTTGAGTGATTTTTAGGAAATAGGGTTCATGTAAACCCGAATCTATATGAGTTTGGAACATGATTTTTGATACAATTGATGCTCGCCACAAGGTAGCCTCATGTATATATTCTTGTTAAATGCTTAATTTCCAATAACATATATCTGCTTATAGAATATTGTAGATCTTGTTTTAATAAAGTTTGATTCGGTGTGCTTATTGTTGTGGCTTAATTGATTATTTATCGACTAGTATAGCTAATGATTAATTCGTTTGGATTCGGATATAACGGGACTAATAGGGTACGCTTGGTTCGGATTTATGTTTTGGTTATATAAGTTTTAGCTTTATTTGGTGCCCGTGGGCGATTTGGAAACTTGGTTAAGTAGTCTTTTGGTATCCAATGAGTGTAGTAACCGCGGGGTTTAAGTCGAGACCGTAAGCACGGCTCGGTCTTGTTTGTTTTGGTTTGGCCTCGCTCGACCACGACACCACAAGTATGATAGTTTGTCATTGGTATGTTTTATGGTTCACAAACTCACCCAGAGTGTGTTTATTTTGGTTATTTCTTTCGTGTCAAACACAAACCCGCGAGGGTCGTTATTGAGTTTATTTAATTCGAGTCACAGGAGTGTAAATATTGGTTTGATGTAGTGTTTTCTACTTGGTTCAAAGACCCACCCAACAGGGTGTTTTTTTGTTGTTACGCGTTTCAACTTGGTCGCTTGAATTTGATTATTAACCGCTCCAAAGAGTGTGTTTGTTTTGTTGTTATACATGCCCCTAACAGGGGAGTTTGTTTCTACTTATTTTCAGCCCGCAAGAGTGCATCTAGACCTGCTCATTACAGCCCCTAAAGGGTATGTTTTGTTGCCAATTTTCTGCACAAAAGAGTGCATCTGGACCGCTCATTACTGACCCAAAAAGGCACGTTTCTCGCTGAATTTTCTCGCACATACAGGCACATTTGTCGCTGATTTTTCTCAGACAAAATAGGGCGTTAATCGCGAATTTTTCAAGAACGGGTGTTTGTTTTGCTTATTTCACTCAAAAGGGTTGCGTTATCGCAGCGGTATTAAGTTATGAGATTACATTTTATTGCCTATTCGGTTAAAGTGTTATGAGAAGTTGAAGCAGTGGGAGACGGAGCCAAAAAAAAGACTTATAAATCCTCTCATGGTAAGTTGTATTTCTTTCCCCATTCAAGACGGAATATTGAAATATTATGTCAAAAACAAAGTGATGCCCTTGTGTGTTCTTATTATATATGTTCAAGAATCGCTTGATTTTGCCATGCTAGGTTGACATATTCTTAATAATGTCATATGTTAATAACGCCTCATATAGATTCAAAGAGATTCGATTCAAAGAGATTCGATTCTTAATAATGTCATATGTTAATAACGTCTCATATAGATTCAAAACAAAGCAGTTTAGTTGTTTGTTGAAATGTTGTTGGTTATTTTTGGTGTTGTTTGGCTATTTGATTTTCTTGATAACGCTTATTTGGTCGCTTACACGTTGTTATTTGGTTGTAACATAATGCATACAAGGAGAAATTTTTGGCAAAGCATGGCCCGGATACGACTAAACATCCAGCAGGTGATATGGATCTTTGGAATGAGTGTACTGGAGGGAAAATAAAGGGGAGAACATTTGGTACTAGTTCGTTATCGTCAAATCCCCATTATGTGGTGACGGGTATGCCTTCCACTCGATCTTCTTGCAATCCTCATCCTCATTGTGGGGGTTCAACATCCATGAGTGAGGTTAGTAACTTTTATTAGCTGTCAAGTAAATGAGTTGGTTTAGGCAGAAAACAAGTCATATTGAGTAAATGGGCTGTTTAGGTCGTTGTATGTTTATGATGTATTTAAATTGCAGGTAATATGGTTGGAAGAAAAGATGGAGCTACAAAAACAAGAGCATGTTACTCGTGAAAACGCTCTAAGGAAGGAATTCGAGGATCGTGAAGCAGCAATAAACAAGCAACGAGAGGAAGATCGCCGTGAATGGCAAGATAGCCTTAGGGAGTTCCAAAAGATTATGCTTGGAAGATCATCACATCCCCCTTCTACCTAGTAACTCTAAAATATTTCTAGTAGGATATCTGATATTAGCATCGTAGACATTTTGTTATCTTGAAGTTGTAAATCGAATGTTTGATCGATATTTTATGGATTTTAGTATGAATTTGAATGAATGTATTATGCACATTTTGGACCACCATGCAGATTATTCTCTTATCCACAAAGAACTCAGAACTAGTTATTGTGGTAATTGTATCAAGAATATTGGTGGGTAATACCGTAGGAAATCTATTGGCAATTTCTCTTTCTCAAGTTGTCGGTAAATCCGTCAATAATTTTTGTCGGTAGATTATGATAAGCGCCCTAACAATTATCTTTTAAGCACGCTTGTATGTGTATCAAAAGATTAAAATTAGGTAACAACGTTTTACAACATTGTAAAAGTGTCCTAATATGTTGTTATTAGGACGTTATTTGGTTGTTCATAGACATATTATGCACCATAAATTTGGTTTCATAATCGTATTTGGGATATTAGGACCCTTTTCTTGGTGTTAAAGTAACTATAATGGTATATGATAACCGTCCCAAGAATTAACATTAAAGGACGCTTGTATGTGTATCAAAAGATTAAAAGTAGGTTACCACATGTTAGAACATTGGAAAAGTGTCCTAATATGTTTTTATTAGGACGTTATTTGTGTTGTTTATAGACCTAAAATGCGACCATAAAATTGGTATCATAATCTTATTTGAGTTATTAGTACCCTTTTCTTGGTTGCTAAAATAGCTATGATGTTACATCATAAGCATCCTAACAATACTTTTAAGGACGTTTTTATGTGTCTCAAAAGATTAAAAGTAGGTAATCACATGTTAAAACATTGTAAAAGTGTCCTAATATGGTTTTATTAGGACGCTATTTGTGTTGTTCATAGACATATAATACGACCATAAAATTGGTTTCATAAGGGTTAGGACGCTTTGGACCTATTACAACCGCCTTACATGAAACACTTTCATCCTTGGTCCTATTAAATGAAAGGTCCTAAAAAGTACCATTTTATGACGCTTATGGGGGTCCTAAAAAGCCACTTTTCTTGTAGTGCCATCATCACAAACCCACTACAATAAATGACACCCCCCCTACTAGCTATTTCACGAGAGCTACAAGTCAAATCCTTTTCCGCCAAAATGATAAAATGGCCAAATTGCTCAAAACTCACCCATTGGCCAAGAAAAGAGGTGGGATTCAATCGAAGGACACATGGAGGATTTCTAGAGTATAAAAAAGAGGAAGAAGAGGCAAGAGAGAAACCGCTTTTGAGTTTTTTAATTTTATGTATGTCGTAATTTATAAAATGTCTTTAATTAGCTTTAAGTTGTAATTTCTTTTGTTTCATGATATAAAATTAAGTTATTTAGTTGTATTAATTTTCAAGTGGAAATTCAAGTGGTATGAACATTTCAAATCTTATGGTTAATCGCTTAAAATTTCAAACTCTAACTCTTATGTTCCAAGCTTCAATAAGCTTATATTTAAAGTCAACCAAGCTCATTCAAGCTTAATATAGCTTTATTGAAGCTTAGAGTTCGGTTTCAAGCAAAATGGGTTGATGGTCAACAAAAGTCAACTCAAGAAAACTTGGTTCAAATGGGTTTGGAAATGGACATGGGGTGTTGCGAGAGATGGAATTGGGTTGAAATTAGCTTAGTATAGTGTAGTAATGGTTCTGGTTTAAGCTACAATCATAGCTGGTAACTTGTGAGCTTTTTCTCTCTTTTTCATTTTTCAAGCAGTTTACATTTTGAGCTTGTGTTTAAACCAGTAGTCATTAGCTATCTTAAAACTTGTCCACTTAGTAGTAATTAGGATAATATTGATAAATGTAAGTGATAAGTTATGCTAGATAAGTGGTTAGCCGTTGAAAAGTAGTAAACAGCTTCAAAAGGATTGTTTGGATTGCTAAGGTTGTTTAAGCTTAAGCTCTTGTTATTGCTTGATACATGTCTACTTAGCCTTAATATTGTCCACTTGAACCATATATGTCATCATATTGCACCTTAAAGCTTTAAAAGTCAAAATCTCTTGTATACTGTCTTATTCACTCAACTGTTGGAATTTTGGAGATACAAAAACTTGTTTTGAGTTTAAAATTCATAAACATAGATTGTAGTAGTATTATTTCACCATTTAAGATCAATATCAGTCAAGAAAATTAGTTGCAAAGTTCAAAAAAGTCAACTTTGCACAACTGCCTTCAAAAGTCAAAACATGAAATCTCAGTTTTGGCCCAACTAGAAGGATTTTTCATGAGCACATTATTGGGTCAATCTTATTGAAACTTAGGACTTTAAAACTTCAACCGGTCATTTCCTTATTGTCATTTTTTCATAATTTTAGTAATTTTCTAAAGCCCTCAAACAAGCTCATCAAACAGGGCTTATATGCCCTGCTCACAAACTCAGTCAGAGCTGAGTTTTTATCAGCTTATTGCAGAGCTTATTCCAAGCTCCTCAGAGCTTCTCTTGATCTCAGTTTTGGTTTACAAGTAGCCAACCAGGTCTTCTTGAGGTTCAAACTTTTTGTTTTGCATTTCAGCTTATTGGGTAGTTTAATCTTTGGCTTAAAAGTAGTACCTTCACAACCGATGAAGACTTAAGCTTAAAACATCAAATCTGTTAATCTTGCAATCCAGAGGTTAAAACCTGTTGTAATTTGTTGCTTTTTAGTTCTTATAGCATATTATAGCTTCTGTGTAACTATTGTGGACTGTGGTTTTCATTTGGCTTATTTAAGTGCTTATTTCATAAGCACTTGTATTGCATATTCAATTTCCTCCACACAACACCATGTTTTTCTATTTTTCCTAGATTCATAATATCATTTTAGAGTTTTCCTGAAATTTTCATAATTTTCCAACACTGTTTGCTATTTTTCTTAATTAAAAACAGTTTTTAGGTAATTTTAAATAGCTTTTAATACAATTAAATCAGAAAAAGTTCAAAAAATTAATTTTTCAATTTTCTTAGGTTTAGATAAATATAAAAAGTAAAAAGTAATTTTCCAGATTTTTCATAGTTTATTTTGTAATTTTAGTAATTTAATTAGTTTTTAATAGTTTAAAATTCATAAAAATAGAAAATAATCGAAAAATATAAAAATAGTTTTGAAAATTCTCTTTGTTATTTTAGATTTTTCCAAGTCATAATTTTATTTTTCTAGCTTTATTTCATATTTTCTTGTAATTTAGGTTATTATTAAATAGTTAAAATTAGTTTTAATTAATAATAATTAATTAAATAGTTATAAAATAATTTTCTTTTTCTTAAAATTTTCTTATATCATTAGGTTTGTAAAATATCATTTTCATATTTTTAGGATTAATATTGTGTAAGTTTCACGCTTTTATTTCAGACGTCACGTAGTTTTTAATTTAAGTTTTATAAAACATAAAATCAAAAACATCGCTTTAAAATTAGTGATAGCGTTTATTTAATATTTTTATCTTTTAATTTCCTTTAATTTGCATTTAAGCCCCTGTAATTTATAAAATAACTCAAAATCCTTACCGATCACTATCCTTAGCGGTTATTCGACATCCGATTGTGTTAAACACCGCCATCCTCCGTGGGACTTAACGACCCGGAATCCACAGATTCTCCCGATCTAAATTGCATTTGGTGTGTGAGTGTTTTAAGTTCCTTACGGTTAGCCATTCACAAGTGGCTAGCTCATGTGAGAAAACTTGACGGTTTTGCACCAATCAAATTTTGGCGCCACGCCGGGAGGTCAGAAGCGTGTTCTAAGCATTTTTCGCATCTGCACTTGCACATATACCACCTTTTGTAAAAACAGCTTTTTGTAAAGTTATAACAAAATCAAAAGTTCATTAACACTTTTCCTAAAGTGTTAAAAACACCAAACAAAATATAAAACAACAAAACAATCGTAACGCTTTCTAGCTTGTGTTTCTTTTAAGGTGATTCTTAAAGAAATACGATTTGGTTAAACGAGACGATACCAAAAATATTGTCCAAAAGTTTTAAACCCATCAAGACAAATCTATACCTACGCCTTTTCGGTGGTACTTAATATATACATAAAATCAACCACCGCAAATCAAGGCAAGACACCTACTAACGGGGTGTGACCATAATAAGTTCCCGAACATCGATTTAAAACTTGCCTTTGTGTCCTTGTGATTTGGTGTACCTTTTTCAAAGAAGCCATTTCATTTGTGATTATTGGTTAAGTTCACTTGTCGCTTTGCCTCGCATTTGTTTTGAAAACCGATTTTTATACTTAGTGCATGCGCACTGCTCTTCCAGTTCTACAAGTCCACTTTCGTAACTTGAAAGATTCCTCGAGACGAGGACGCTCGCTCCTTCACCGTGATCGAGGAACGCTACCACCACCACCACCGCCGTAATGGCGTAAGACAAGCCGATGAATGAGCTTCTCCAAGCACCCATCGAGGGTTACGGAGATGTTATTGTTGTCCCACCATCGTGGTCGATACTTTTGAGCTCAAACCGGTTACTTAACTGCAACCCAAAGCCAATTCTATGGTTTTGAGCGGATGATCCTCATGCACACATTCGATGGTTTAACAAGATTGCATCTACCATCAAGTACAAGAATGTCCCACATGAAGCTATCAAGCTTCTTCTGCTCCCATTTTCTGTAGGACAAGCCCGGAATTGGCTTCGAGAAACAACCCCTCGCTCCATTGAGACATGGGAAGATCTAGTCACAAAGTTTGTGAACGAATTCTATCCTCCATCCCGAACTACAAGTCTTAAGAATGAGATAATGAAATTCTCTCAAAGATTTGATGAATCATTCGGGAGGCATGGGATCGTTATAAAGAATTGCTCCGTAAGTGTCCGCATCATGGTTTTTCCGAGTTAATGCAAATGGATACTTTCTACAATGGTCCGAACCGACTAATCAAGACTCTCTAAATGCCTCCGCTGGAGGTAATTTCTTGAGCAAGACCACAAAAGAAGCCTTGCAAATCATTGAAAACAAGTCCTGTGTCCGCCCTTTCCGCACAAAGACATATCGACTCGAGTCTAATGTCGGACCTTCTATTTCATCTCCGTGAGTACATCTAGCACCGATGCTAAGATTGACAAACTCACGGATATTGTTCGAGCTTTGGTTCTTGCTAACCAAAAGAAAGTCACTTTCACACAAGCACCATCATATGGTGAAGTGAAGAAAGTTGAAGTTTGTGTTACTTGTGGTGGTCCTCATGCATACTACAACTCAGATCGCCACCGATGGTAGTCCGTTTGAAGCTAATGCTATAGCCGGTACTTCAAATCAAGGAGGTAATCAATACCGCCCTCAAAATGAACCAAACTACCGAGCTAACACTTATCGTGCACCACCGGTTTCAACCGTAATCCTAACCGAATCGTAACCAACCAAGAATGAACCAAGGTTATCAAAACCAAGGTAATTTCTATTCGGACCCAATCAAGGTTTCCAACATCAAGGAAATCTTAATCAAAACACTTACAATCGAGGGAATCAATTTCGTGGGAATATGAACCCTAATCAAGGGAATTCGCTATAACCGTAACATACGGCCTCAAATTATCCCTCCACCTCCTCCCCGTATCAACATCCGATGAGCTTTTAAAGCAATTCATGAAGACTCAAGAGGAGACAAACAGTTGTTGGTCACCGATCATCGAATTAAAGAAGTCTTTAAATGATCGACCCCGGCTCGTGTACTTTACCTAGCAACACGATCGCTAATCCGAGGGGCGATGCAAAGGCGATCACAACCGTAAGTGGTGTTTCAGATGATGGACCCGCTATTCCTACTACCTCTTCTTCTTCTCTCCCAAAGGTAGTGGAAAGTGAACCCGAGGCGACAAAGGACAAGGAACTTCCTACTAATAACGGAAGTACCAACAATGTCCATCCTCGTGTTGTCCGAAACCCAAATCCAATCCAGAGTTGTTTTGAACCTCCTGTAGCTCTCCATTGAAAATACCAAATCCAAATCTTCTATTCCTTACCCATCACGCTTACATGAGCAAAGCTCCGCGAGAAAGCCGGTCAACAAATGGAAAAATTCTTTCAAATTTTCCAAGAACTTCATTTTGACATAAGTCATGGATGCTATCATGTTGATGCCCAAGTTTGCATCAACTCTCAAACACATGTTAAGCAACAAGGAAAAGTCGTTTGAAATGGCTAAACTCCTTCGAACGAGAACCGCCTCAGCTTATCTTGAAGAAGCTTCCCGAGAAGCTTGGAGATCCCGGAAAGTTCCTCTTACCTTGTGTATTTCCGTGAATGGTTGAATGCTTTGCCTTAGCCGATCTTGGTGCAAGCATAAACCCGATGCCTCATTCAAGATGGAAGAAACTTTCTTCCGGACCTTACTCCTACATGCATGACTCTCGAGCTTGCAGATCGACAATATCCCGTCCTCTTGGAATTGCCGAGGACGATTTGTGAAAGTAGGAAAGTTCCATTTTCCACCGACTTTGTAGTTGTTGATTTCGATGTCGATCCACGGGTTCCTCTCATTGTTGGAAGAGGATTCCCGAGAACGGGCCGTGCTCTCATTGATGTATTTGAGCAAGAAATCACATTACGTGTTGGTAATGAAGTATCACCTTTAACCTTGATCAAACTTCGAGGTACTCCGCAAACTATGATTCCGAGTCTGTTAACCGAATAGATATCATTGATGTTGCTTCAAGAGTACTCAAGAAGTTCTTGGTTATTCTCATAATTCGTGAGTGGGGATCCCACCACATCTTCTCAACCTATCATAGCCAATTTACTCCTTCTCTCACTCCGCTTGAGGGAAGCGACTTCATCTTGGAAGAGATTGAAGCATACTTGGCTAGTGATTCTGCTCCATGGGAAATTGATCACGCCCAATTGACATCGAGGGGACATACTTCTCATTGAGAAATTGCTTAAAGATGATCACTCATCAACCCCTCACACTAGTGATGCAATTCCGTAAGAGATTAATCACCATGAGATTAATCCGAGGAGATATTCTTATTCTTGAGAAGTTGTTAAATCAGACACTTCTCCTCCACTCCCTCCCGTCAAACTTCATAACAAGGAAGTCAAGTCACTTGAGAAAATCAAGAATTTTCAAGTCGAACTTAAGGACTTACCACCTCATCTCGAGTATGCATTTTTGAAGGTGATGATAAATTACCCGTCATTATTGCTCGAGATTTGAGTAAAGATGAAAAGATCGCTCATAAAGGTCTTGAAGTCACACAAGCAAGCAATTGCTTGGAAACTCTCCGACATTAAGGGTATCAACCCCGAATTTTGTACTCACAAAATCTTGATGGAGGATGACTTCAAACCGCTAGCTCAACATCGAGAAGGGTGAATCCAAAATCCATGATGTTATCAAACAGAGGTTATCAAACTTTGATGCAGGATTGATTTACCCAATCTCGATAGTCCTTGGGTTAGCCCGATTCATCGTGTTCCAAAAAGGGTGGCATAATCGTTGTCACGAATGAAGAAAACGAGTTAATTCCAACTCGATTGGTTACGGATGGCGGTGTGTATTGACTATCGTAAGTTGAATGACGCCACCGTAAAGACCATTTTCCTCTACCCTTCATGGACCAAATGCTTGAGAGATTAGTGGAATGAGTACTATTGTTTCCTTGATGGTTTCTCGGGTTACTTTCAGATCCCCATTGATCCACGTGATCAAGAGAAGACCACATTCACCGCCCATACGGAACTTTTGCCTACAAACGTATGCCTTTTGGCTTATGTAATGCTCCCGCACGCTCCAACGATGTATGATGGCCATATTCCACGACATGATCGGGAAACAATGGAGGTGTTTATGGATGACTTCTCGGTCATTGGGGACTCATTTCAGACATGTCTCCCATTTAGACAAAATGCTAAAAGGTGTGAAGACACCAATCTGCCTAAATTGGGAGAAGAGCCACTTTATGGTCAAAGAAGGCATAGTCCTTGGCCATAAGATTTCAAAAAACGGATTGAGGTAGATAGAGCAAAAGTTGATGTTATTGCTAACCGCCTCATCCTACTACCATCAAAGGTATTAGGAGTTTTCTTGGTCATGCCGGGTTTTATCGAGATTCATACAGATTTTTCTAAAATCGCCGCCTATGACCCATCTTCTTGAAAAGAAGCTCCTTTTATCTTCTCTCCCGAGTGCATCAAGCTTTTGAAACACTAAAGAAAAAGCTACGGAAGCACCCATTCTAGTTGCCCCGATCGATTTACCCTTTGAGCTCATGTGCGATGCAAGTGATTTTGCTATCGGTGCGCCTTGGGCAACGAAAACCAAGCATTTTCACCTATCCACTACGCAGTAAAACTATGATCAAGCTCAAACCCATTACACCACTACGTAAAAAGAATTATTAGTCGTGGTGTATGCGTTTGAGAAATTTCGCCATACCTTATATTGACCAAATGCGTGGTGTATACGGATCACTCGGCTCTCAAATATCTCTTTGCAAAACAAGATGCAAAGCCGAGATTGCTCGCTGGGTTCTCCTCCTCCAAGAATTTGATATCATTATACGTGATAAAAAGGAGCCGAGAACCCGTCACGATCATCTGTCTCCGATTAGAGAACCTCACCAAGATGTTTTCGAGAAAAGGAAATAAATGAAACATTTCTCTCGAAACACTCAATGCGGTTTCTTTTCGTGGAGACTCTTCTACCCCATGGTTTGTCGACTTTGCAAATTACCATGCGGGTAACTTCATAGTGAAAGGGATGTCGTCCCAACAGAAGAACAAATTCTTCAAGGATGTTAAACATTACTCGGGACGACCCTACTTGTTCAAAATTTGCGCGGATCAAGTCATCAGCGATGTGTGTATGGTCGAAGCTATTGACATTCTCAAAGCTTGCCATGTTGGACCCACCGGGGACATCATAGCCCCAACTACACCGCCAAAAGGTGTTTGATTCCGGTTTTATTGGCCCACGATTTACAAGGATGCCCACGAATTTGTCAAAGCTCGCGACGCTTGTCAACGCCACGGAATATCTCACAAAGAAATGAAATGCCGCAAAACGCCATTCAAGTGTGTGAGATTTTGACATCCGGGCATTGACTTTACGGGCCATTTCTTCTTCTCGCGGTAATAAGTACATACTGTGGTCGTTGACTACTTGTCAAAATGGGTTGAAGCTAAGGCTTTACATACCAACGATGCCCGAGTTGTTGTGAAATTCTTGAAATCTCTTTTGCTAGGTTTGGAACTCCACGAGCCATAATCGTGATCGTGGTACGCATTTTGCAATGACCGCTTGAAAGAGTCATGCGTAGTATGGTGTAACTCACCGCTCTCATCGCGATCACCCCAAACAAGTGGGCAAGTGGAAGTTTCCAACCGGGATTAAAGAATTCGGAGAGGACGGTTGGCGAAAACCGTGCCTCTTGGTCGGATAAGCTAGATGACGACTGGCCTTCCAGACAATTTTATAAAACACCCATCGGTGTACTCCATACAAGCTTGTATACGGAAGGCATGTCATCCGCCGGTTGAGCTAGAGCACAAGGCATACCGGGCCTTGAAGCATGCCAACTTCGATATTCAGATACCGGTGATCACCGGAAAGTTCAAATGAATGAATTAAATGAACTCCGTGATCAAGCATACGAGAACTCTTTGATCTACAAAGAAAAGACAAAGAAGATTCATGACTCTAAAATCAAGAACCGCTTTCAACGTTGGTGATCGAGTCCTTCTTTTCAATTCAAGATTGAAGATTTTCTGAAAGCTTAAATCCCGCTGGTCCGGACCATTCACTATCACTAAGGTTTATCCTTATGGCACCATTGAGTTATCTCAACCCGATGGTCCAAACTTTAAAGTGAATGGTCATCGATTGAAGCACTATTTTGGAGAGGACATTCCCCCGTGGTTGTCCCGGATCTACAAACTTTCCCCATGAACCAATGAATGCGGGATCGAGTCAAGCTAGCGACTCGGGAATCAAAAACAAGAGCATGCCATATGGGTTTTCACCCATATTTCGAGTGTCAAGTTTGTTACGGTTAGCCATTCACAAGTGGCTAGCTTGTGTGACAAAACTTGATGCTTAGCTTCTTCTTTCTACTTTCTACCACCCTAGTGTGGGGAGTTGCCCACATGTTGTGTATATATAAGAGTTTCAAAAAAAAAAAAAAAAAAAAAAAAAAAAAAATCCTTGCTAAATAATGGCCTTAGTATTTCCTTTTACGTTCTATGTTTCGCATAACCACAAGTACTTTGAATATTGAGGGCAATATTCATTTCTAAGTGTGGGGGAATTCTCACGAATTTTATCATGTAATTATACCGCCTAATTCCCCATTTTTGGCCAAAATTTTTTTTTTTGGAGTAAGTGTTTTTCACTTACTCATCTTATGGTTATCATCCGCCTTTGTCTAATAAACAAAAGGATTGGCTAATCCAGAGCAAACGGCTCTTGGTAAAGATATCTCAAACCGTTGACGGCTTGCAATTTGCCCAAAATTGTATGGTATTCATTTCACCATATCCTTAAAAGTGAAGAGTTGGCTAGCCCGCAAGTTTATGGCTTGTGGTAAAGGCGCTTGAAAACCATAATTGGTAATCACTCACCAAAGATATTTTATCTAAGAGTTGGCTAGTCCGTAGCAAACGGCTTCGTAAAGACAAATCAAACCGCTGAAAGTCGGTGATTTGCTCAAAATCATTTGGTTATCGGTGTACCAAGGTTCTTACTTGAATCGAAACATTTGGCTACTCCAAGTAATGGCTTTTGGTAAAGAGATGAAATCCATTAATTTTTCTCAAAACATTGCTAGGACTAGCAATATCTTAGTGTGGGGATTGATGAGTGTGTAAATACTCATCATTTTTGTACAAATTAGATCGCAAAACATCCGAAAACACTCGTAAATGCATCAAAATGATAAAAATATCACAAATAAGTGTTTTATGTGTTTTAAATGCAAAATATCAAAACTGTGAAAACGATCAAGTTTGCATAATTGGCGCTTTAGTCCCCAAGTTTCAAAAGTTGTCAAAACAGTCCCTGTAAATCTAAATAAAGAAAAATATCATTTTAAGTCCCTAGGATTCCTAAGTTGTCAAAATTGGTCCTTGAGATTTAAAATTGCAAATTTACAACTTAAGTCCCTCGAACTTTGAAATTTGGCAAAATGGTCCTTTGAGAATTTGAAAATGTCAAAATGGTACTTGTACTATTAAAGTTTGTCAATTTCAGTCCTTGTGTTAACTTTGAGAAAATGGCGTGATTGGTCCCTCAAGTTTGGAAAATTACAATTTTGGTCCTTGTCATATTAACCTAAACTTAGCCTTGTCAAAACCATTTGACCCTCGCCATAACCCCATTTGACCCCGTCATTAACCTATTTTGAACCCTTGGTCAAACCTAAGTCAAACCCAAACCTTTGCCCGCCACCTCCTGCTTGTCTTCCCCATCTTTGCTCGCAACAACAAAGCCATCTCCCATCACCTTTAACCTTTCCACCACCCCTCATCATCACAAACCCCCACAATAAATGCCACCCCTAGTTGCTATTTCAGAGGCTACAAGTCAAACCTTTTCCGCCAAATTGATAAAATGGCCAAAATGCTCAAAACTCACCCATTGGCCAAGAAAAGAGGTGGGATTCTCTCGTAAGGACACGTGGAGGATTTCTGGAGCATAAAAGAGGAAGAGAAACAAGAGAAAACCGCTTTTAGTTTTTAAATTTTTTGTATGTCGATTTTATTTAAAATGTCTTTAATTAGCTTTCAACCTTGTAATTTCAAGTTTTATGATATTGGAAATTAAGTTATTTAGTTATTGTAATTCAGTTTTCAAGTTTAAATTCAAAGTTTCATTTCAAATCTTATGTACATCGTTTAAAATTTCAAACTTAAACTCTTATGTCCAAGCTTCAATAAGCTTATCTTTAGTGTCAAACAAGCTCATTTAAGCTTAATATAGCTTATTGTAAGCTTGGAAGTCGCTTGCAAGCAATATTGGGTGTATGGTCAACAAAAGTCAACTCAAGAAGAAAAATGGTTCAAACAGTTGGAAATGGACATGGGTGTTGCAGAGATGGAATTGGGTTTGTTTTAGCTTAGTATAGTGTAGTAATGGTTTGGTTTAAGCTACAATCATAGCTTGGTAACTTGTGAGCTTGTTTTCATTTTTCATTCGCTTACATTTTGAGTTTGTGTTTAAAACTGTGGTCATTAGCTAGTTTAATCTTGTTTACTTAGTAGTAATTAGGATAATATTGTTAAATTAAGTGATAAGTTATGCTAGATTAAGTGGTTAGGTCAGTGAAAAGTATTACATATCAGTTTCAAAAGGGTGTTTGGATTTGAAGGTTGTTTGTTATTAAGCTCTTGTTATTGAGTTGATACATGTCTACTTAGCCTTAATATGCTCCACTTGAACCATATCAAGTCATCAAATTGCACCTTAAAGCTTTAAAAGTCAAAATCTCTTGTATACTGTCTTATTCACTCAACTGTTGGAATTTTGGAGATACAAAAACTTGTTTTGAGTTTAAAATTCATAAACATAGATTGTAGTAGTATTATTTCACCATTTAAGATCAATATCAGTCAAGAAAATCAGTTGCAAAGTTCAATAAAGTCAACTTTGCACAACTGCCTTCAAAAGTCAAAACATGAAATCTCAGTTTTGGCCCAACTAGAAGGATTTTTCATGAGCACATTATTGGGTCAATCTTATTGAAACTTAGGACTTTAAAACTTCAACTGGTCTGTTTCCTTATTGTCATTTTTTCATAATTTTAGTAATTTTCTAAAGCCCTCAAACAAGCTCATCAAACAGGGCTTATATGCCCTGCTCACAAACTCAGTCAGAGCTGAGTTTTTATCAGCTTATTGCAGAGCTTATTCCAAGCTCCTCAGAGCTTCTCTTGATCTCGCTTTGGTTTACAAGTAGCCAACCAGGTCTTCTTGAGGTTCAAACTTTTGTTTTGCATTTCACTTATTGGGTAGTTTAATCTTTGGCTTAAAAGTAGTACCTTCACAACCGATGAAGACTTAAGCTTAAAACATCAAATGTTAATCTTGCAATCCAGAGGTTAAAACCTGTTGTAATTTGTTGCTTTTAGTTCTTATAGCATATTATAGCTTCGTGTAACTGCTGTGGACTGTGGTTTTCATTTGCTTATTTAAGTGCTTATTTCATAAGCACTTGTATTGCGTGATTCAATTTCCTCCACACAACACCATGTTTTTCTATTTTTCCTAGATTCATAATATCATTTTAGAGTTTTCCTGAAATTTTCATAATTTTCCAACACTGCTTGCTATTTTTCTTAATTAAAACAGCTTTTAGGTAATTTTAAATAGCTTTTAATACAATTAAATCGAAAAAGTTCAAAAAATAATTTTTCAATTTTCTTAGGTTTAGATAAATATAAAAAGTAAAAAAGTAATTTTCCAGATTTTTCATAGTTTATTTTGTAATTTTAGTAATTTAATTAGTTTTTAATAGTTTAAAATTCATAAAAATAGAAAATAATCGAAAAATATAAAAATAGTTTTGAAAATTCTATTTTGTTATTTTAGATTTTTCCAAGTCATAATTTTATTTTTCTAGCTTTATTTCATATTTTCTTGTAATTTAGGTTATTATTAAATAGTTAAAATTAGTTTTAATTAATAATAATTAATTAAATAGTTATAAAAATAATTTTCTTTTTCTTAAAATTTTCTTATATCATTAGGTTTGTAAAATATCATTTTCATATTTTTAGGATTAATATTGTATAAGTTTCACGCTTTTATTCAGACGTCACGTAGTTTTTAATTTAAGTTTTAAAAACATAAAATCAAAAACATCGGTTTAAAATTAGTGATAGCGTTTATTTAATATAGTTTATCTTTTAATTTCCTTTAATTTGCATTTAAGCCCCTGTAATTTATAAAATAACTCAAAATCCTTACCGATCACTATCCTTAGTGGTTATTCGACATCTGATTGTGTTAAACACCACCATCCTCCGAGATTGTGGGACTTAACGACCGGAATCCACTACGTATTCTCCCGATCTAAATTGCATTTGGTGTTTGAACTGTTTTAAGTTCCTTACGGTTGGTCATTCACAAGTGGCTAGCTCATGAACTCCATATGAGAAAACTTGATCGTAAACGAGTTGTGTTTTGCACCAAGCCGGTTGATTATCCGTGAGCTATGCATGCATTGGTTTATTTCAAGCTGGAGATTTCTTTCCTTTTCTAAATTTAGTAATTGCATAATAACCAATCTTTGATTGATTGGGATTTGATGTATTTTCCTTATTTGGTGGTTGGAAGACTTTTTATTGTTTTGTTTTTTTTGCTGAGTAGACAGAGACTTTTTTTGAATGAATAATTGAGATTCTTATCTCGAGTTCTTTTCTTTCTCTATTGTTGTATTCTTTCATCTTCAGATCCCTATCAATGTTTCCCTCCAATTGTTTCAAGTGCCACCACTCCAAAGCTATACACGTCACATTTTTCGTTCACAATCATGCTATATGCAAGTTCTGAATAATCATATACCAAAAAGAATGTTAGCAAAGTTTTAGATGTTAACAGCTAGACATAAACTTAATTAAGAAGCGTGAGAGTGTGTAGAAGTAACTACCTGGAGCAATGTATCCCACTGTTCCTGCGATGACTGTTTGGTTGGATGAATCGGGGTCAAGCAATCTGGCTGCTCCAAAGTCAGCAACAAATCCTTCCATTTCCGAGTTTAGAAGAATGTTGTTGCTTGATATGTCTCTATGAACGATAGGCGGATTGCAATCGTGATGCATGTAAGCTAAAGCATGGGCTACATCTTTGATTATGTTCACCCTCTTCATCCAATCTACTTCAATAGCCAATTCATCATCACTCAATGCACAAAGTAGGCTCCCTTTTTCCATGTATTCATATACAAGGAAGTTGCATTTGTTATGCAAACAAAAGCCGTAAAGTTTCACAATGTTTTTGTGCCTCAGGTTAGTTAACAATTGGACTTCATTCTTGAAGCTCTGGTCGAATGCTGGTTGCTTAGCTTCATACCAATGAAGTTTTTTCAAAGCAAAAGTTTGACCGCTAGGCAGTTTTGCTTCATAAACACTACCATAGCCACCTGTTCCAATGCAGTATTTGAGGTCAAAATCCTCTGTAGCTTTTATGAAGTCTTCATATGCAATTGTTCCATCATAATTTATTATCGTGCACACATCTCCATGTTTTTTGATTTCAGGCTGTATTTTCTTTGTGGGGGCCTTTTTACGACTGTAAAAGAAATACGCAACCACTAAGAAGCAAAGTCCAACGATAATGGGAAGAAAAAGGGTCAATCGAGGTACGTGCTGTTTTCTTCGCTTATTGGATGAGCAACCCATTTCTCCATTAAGATGATTCTGTGACTGATCTGAAAACAATAAATATTGGAAGTTGCCCTGATTAAGTGCTCTTCCAACAAAATGATTACCACTAATGTCCAAGTATTCTAAGTGTCTGCAATCACATACACTTGAGATAGCTCCCGTCATCAGATTCCGAGAAAGGTTTAGATATATAATAAAACAGGGATCACTAAACGACATGTTTCCTGACAACTGATTTGATGATAAATCAAGGTAATAAAGAGATATAAGACTTGAAAGCTTCTCAAGTGCATCTAGCGGAATAGGCCCGCTGATAGAATTCATGGCAAGGTTTAAAAATTGCAGTTGGCTTAGGTTGCCAAAACTTGACGGAATGGGACCATCAAGATTGTTGTCACTCAAGTCGAGAAAAGTGAGATTGACCATGCATCCAAAAGATGGCGGGATGAGATCCTTAAAGTTGTTTCGACTAAGATTCAGATTATATAAATTTCTCAAACCTGCAATCTGAGCTGGGAGAATGCCAGTTAAAGAGTTAATAGAAAGATCAAGGTTTTGCAAACTGGTGAGATTGGCCAACGAGACAGGTATTGTACCTGTGAGATAGTTATTAGAAAGATCAAGGTTTTCCAAATGGGTGAGATTGCCAAACGAAACAGGTAATTTACCTGTGAGATTGTTATTAGAAAGATCAAGGCATTCCAAGCGGGCAAGATTGGCAAACGAGACAGTTAATTTACCTGTGAGATTGTTATTAGAAAGATAAACATATTTCAAACGGGTGAGATTGGGAAATGAAACACCTGTGATATAGTTATTAGAAAGATTAAGGTTTTCCAAACGGGTGAGATTGGCAAACGAAACACCTGTGAGATTGTTATTAGAAAGATCAAGTTTTTCCAAACTGGTGAGACCGGCAAACGAAGCACCTGTGAGATAATTACTAGAAAGATATAGGTTTTCCGAATTGGTAGTGAGACTAGCAAATGAAGCACCTGTGAGATAGTTATTAGAAAGATCAAGGTTTTCTAAACGGGTGAGATTGGCAAACGAGGCAGGTAATGCACCTGTGAGATGGTTACTATAAAGCGAAAGATATGTTAAGTTTGATAGCAAACCAATCTGCTCTGGTTCGGAAATGATGCGAAGTCGAGGCTTCTCAGATCACCTAGACTTTCCCTATCATCACAGAAAAAGTCTATTGAATTGACACTACCTGCTTTGTTGCAAGTGATTTCAGGCCAAGTACAATGATCTGAAGAAGTATTTCTATGCTTAAACCAATTAGTTGCATTCAAAGCTTTTGCTTCTCTTGATCTGTTGAAATCATTAGCACTGGTTTTTGCTAACGCAAAAATGAGCATCATAAGGACATTAGTGAAAGTGTGTGTATGAACAGTAAGATATTTGGAGGAAGTAGGACACATTGTTAATGCTTGTTTGATCGTCAAAATCTAAGAGTAAGTACTCAAGGTTAATCATATGATATATAACTGGTAATGATCATGTATATATGCACACACAAAACGTTCTAATATTTCAAGTCAATGGAAAGAGTAAACGATAGCCAATACCAAGTCTTTGTAGAAAATTTTCTAGCCCATCCTATGGGTTGGGCATAGCTTCCACATAATCGTTATCTCTTGAACTTGATAGAATTACAATTGTTGTCCACACAATTTCTGTCAAACTCTTTCGACTCTTTCTTCGTAAATTCACAGAAACAAACATTCTCATTTCTGAATTATATGTCTACATTTTTATTACACAAACGTCATTCCATTAAACAAATTGTAAGCAACTGGAATACTATCCATTCATTTCTAAACTTTTTATAACGTGGGGCCCCTTATGAAGGCAAAATAACTTGTTTATTTTATTAAGTTTATTTTACGAGTAATACAATTTGTTTCGTGATTTTTCAGTTAGTCCCACAACTCACTACCGCCACCCACTGCTACCACCATCACTGACCACCACCAACACCAATCACCACAACCACTCACCAACGCCAGCCACTGCTACCACCATCACTGACCACCACCAACACCAATCACCACAACCACTCACCAACGCCAGCCACTGCTACCACCACCACTGACCACCACCAACACCAATCACCACAACCACTCACCAACGCCACCCACTGCTACTCACCAGCGTCACCCTCAAGTGGTAGTGGTGATTTGTGGTGGCGGTGGTGAGTGGTTGTGGTGATTGGTGGTAGTGTTGGTAACTGGTGGTAGGTGGTGGCAATGGGTGGAGGCGGTGAGTGGTGAGAGGTGGTAAGTGGTGGTGGGTGGTGGGGGTGATTACTGGTAGTTATTGGTCGTGGTAACCAACTGGCCTAGCCCAGTTGGCCACCGGGTTCCCTTGTGGAGCTTGGGGAGGGGTTTTCCCCGGGTTCGAACCTCGCAAGGGGTAATGAAAAACCTGGGTTTCCTCTTCGTGTGAAGCGTGAGTTCTAGGAGCCGTCGCCGTCTCGGAAGCTCCTAGGTGATTCGAGTCACGGGGCCTGCCCATTATGGATGGTATAACTCGGGGGTCGGATCACATTGTCTTTCTAAAAAAAAAAAAAAAAAAGTTATTGGTCGTGGTGGTAAGTGGTGGGTGGTGGTGGATGTGGGTGGTGGCGGTGAGGGGTGGTGGTGATTGGTGGCGGTGGTGAGTGGCGGTGGTGAGTGGTGGTGGTGGGTGGTGGTGGTGGTGAGTGACGGTGGTGAGTGGTGGTGGTGGTGGTTGCAGTGGTGAGTGGTGGTGGTGGGACTAACTGAGGTTATGTATTGAGGAATAACGATGCAATTTTTTTAACTGGGATTATATGTTGAGGACGAACGGTGCAATTTTTTTTACCGTGGTTAGAAGTCTAAGGTTAAAAAATTACATACTTGTTAATTATTTTGAAAGTGTCTTGCTTGGCTGCTTGCTATAGAACACTATCTGTAGACTTGGTACGTTACATATTTTTGGACTTCACCTTTTTTTTACATAGAACAATACTTTAGTTATCAAGTAGAAAAGAGTATAGTAAAATACAAGCATAATCTCACATTGTATTCCATATGTTAAAGTCGTATCTCGTATGGATCAGGTACAAAACTGTAGAGTGACAGTTCTTCTATCAAACAATTATAACCAAATCTTATAGATCAAGCAATTGAACTCTTACAATTCGATCGAATTGTCATGGAAATAAAAACACAAATCACAAAACTAGTACCAGTACCACGACACCTAAAAGGATTTCAAAATGATATCTTTAAAACTAACCGTACACCAAATATTTGATGAAGGAATTATCAACTGAAACTTTAGAATAACTGTATGTGTTTGTGTGTAATATCATAGGTGAAGAATGAGATATTAACACTAGTCGACATCCTTATTCCTTTATACTTTGCTCTTCCCTTTAGTCCCTCACCTTGAACTTGACAGCAACATCTTCTCGACCACCGTTTTAGATATCTCAGCCAGAACTTCCCTCCCGTTGGGCTCTGATCGAATCTTAGCTATGTAAGTCAATGCTTGCTGAATGGATTCCTGAACCAAAAAGATAGCATACAAATTGAAAGACAAATAATGTTATATATGCATGTCATAATTTATCAAAGGACACTTACCACTCTTGCGTCCTCATCTTCTTTAGCTTCAATTTTAATAGGTAGTGTACCCTGAGATGAATCAAAAGTTAAATCTAAGAAAAAAAAAAGTAATGGCTACCTATAACTGATGAGTTAAAGAGGTTTAACATATACCGCCATATTAAGGATGTAGATGTAGCTAGATATATTGAATCCGGTAGCTCGAGGAATGTTATGCCCTGATTATAAATGCATAACTTAATATATCGGAAATGCTTATTTACTGTTCTTAGTTCTTACTTTAAGAAAAGAATGTGAATTTACAGTATAATGTTCATATCGTCTTTAAGCTATAATTAACAATAGTCAGCATATGTTGTACAAAATCTTTTAAAGACATCCTCAAATAGTCAGATGTATACTTTAATTTAAGAACTTTACTCACTGTCTTTTGATAATTCTCACCATGATAGCATTGTATACCTAAGCATTCGATTTAACTTTCTTTTAAAACGACTAATTATTCAAGCACTTCAAATTTCAATCAATTACTATCTCACATAAACCTCATATGTTTCGAACAAGACTCGAAGCCGCAACCTCTAAGTTGATAGGTCACTCACACACCACTAGATCAAAAGCCCTTTGATTCGATTTAACTTATTTACTAAGACACCTAATTTCATTCGAAGATTAATGTGTATACCATGCATATTATAGCTTACAGAATAACATTGTCTTGTCATTTTATGATCACAATGCTTATAATACCAAAAAATAATATTGAACTAATTGCTAAACATGCATAACATATTCATATTCGTAAAAAACACAAGAGCTATTGGAAAAACAAGATCAACACGTACACACACAAGAGTCATCGATCTTAAAAAATGAAATAGTAAACTTGATTGTTCGATCAGTGGGTATACGTTTTAGGGCTACGATTCAGTTTATAGTTGTGGTGATGGGCTTTATGAGAAGTAACCCATGCCTTTTTTTTTTTTTTTTTTTTTAAGATTTTGATCATTTGTTAAGTCTTGGGTCCAATAAGCTAAATGAAAATATAAGGCACGAGAACTTGCACATATAAGGCTGTCAATAATAAAGAAAGAGTAATAGCACATAATGCCCACTTAGCTATAATGTGACTAGACAAATTTAGTTTCACTTTGTTTCACGAAAGTCCATTTGCATAAGATAAATTTAGAGATGAGATCAACAATATCCGTAATAACTCGCAATTTGTATTCGAAGAAGAAAAAAGTTCCATAGGTAGTAATCGTATATCAACATTTTTTTCATTTATGCTTAGTATCCATTACAATACACTTTTAAAAAGGTATATAATTGAGTCATGTGACCAGGGCCGGTCCTGAGTTTTCAGATGCCCTGGGCGAGATGATATAATAATGCCCTTACTAAAAGTTGTAAACAAACGACACAATATCTTTCACATTCAAAAACAAAGCTCTTGTATTAACTTAAAGGTTTCTTGGACTACTATCTAGTTTAAAATTAAGAGAAATGATACATAGGCCTAAAACTTTGACCTAAAAACACTTGGCAAGATCCTGACGGCTGCAAACAGGAACCCGCTTATTTTACAATCCGTCAGAATTTTTTCAAATGTTTTTAGATCCACTTTTAGACCAAGTTTTAGGCCTATGTATTATTTCTCTTAAATTAAATTACTTTGTAGGCCGGTTCAACTGCATTATAAGTTTATAACACAAAAAGATATATAAAAAAATGTTGAATAAATCTGAGCCAGATTTGAAAATTTGATATGATTAAAACTAGAAAACAGTATAGTTAATTATAATTATAATAGGTATATAATTTTTAGCATGATAGCCTTTTTATTTTTTTTTTTATTTTTTTTTTATTTTTTTTGATAAAACTGAAACAATATATCAAACATTTTATACTATTATCATGTAAATACATTTATATTTGAAGGTGCAACTTTTACAATGTAAAAATAGTTTAAAAGATAAATTATAATATATATAATTTACCGGCAAAATGGAGGCTTCTCATTGGCTGATTCTTAAGGGTTTGGGAGCCCATCTTCGAGGCCCGTTTACCAGATCTTAAGTTGCCCCAACGGTTTTAGCCCAATTCTTTCTTTCTTTTTTGGGTCCTTTTATTTCCCCCTCAAAACTGTTTTATCAAACAGATAAATAAAACAAACCGAAAAACAAAACCAAAAAAATGTGTCTTAAAACTTTAAAAATGAAACCGTAAATAGGGTTCTAACCTTAAAATAAATGTTTTAAGTAACCAAATTATCGATACAATCAGCTAAACCGCACGGTCAACACGGTTTAAAAAAAAATTTGCTACATAAAATAATTCAACCATTGGGACAAACCCGTCTTCTAAAAAAAATGAAAAAATTTGTGACTACTTAAAACACAAAAGTTGTAACCATTAAATACTTTTTTCACGTAAGTTCAGCCACCGGGACAAACCCGTTTTCCAAAAAAAGGGAAAATTTACGACACCACTTAAAACACGAAAGTTGTAACCATCAAATCCGTTTTTAAAAACCCCTTTTCTTTCAAGAAAATATTAGTTAACAAGCAAAAAAACGTAAAAAAATAAAATACCACGCAACGCAATGGCGCCTCATCCTTGTATATATAATTTACCGGCATTCGGTGGCTTCCGATTGGCTGGTTTTTGCCGGGCTGAGGTGGGCTAAAAAACACTCCGGTCCATTACGATTAACTTACACGTTTCTTTGAAATGAATTTCTTTATCTGTAGGGTCCATGCCTCTTTCTTTAAATTGCATGTATTGATGCAAACATTCCATTAAATAATTTGAATCATAATAACCCATACACAGTTGGGCCTCTTTCTTTAAATTGTATTGATGCAAACATTTTATTAAATAATTTGAATCATAATAACCCATACAAAGTTGGGTTACTTATGTCTATTTCGTTTTTGGTTACCCGAACACTGCACCGAAATGCCCCGCCGCAATGACCAACTCCGCAAAATAATGCTCCGCCGCAACGCGGCGGACTAACGCCCACCTCGTTATATAATAGAACGGGGAAATATGTGTGTTCAAACCTATTGCACCAAATATAAAAGTAATTTAAATTAGGAGGTCTTGAATGCAAACTTTGTTAAAAGTTGGAGGTGTTCTTTAAAAATTGATCAATTAGAGATGGACCATTTTTTAGACTGACCCTCACAATGGATGCAAGCTTCTTCTTCCTCACAACGTCCGGCATTCATGTCCGGCAACACTTGGCTCAAGTTTTTATCTTTTTTATTTTTTTCTTAACTAAAATAGAGGCACAAAGAACACGAACAACTAATACATTCAAGAACTCTTTTTTTGTTGTTATTTTCTTCTTTTTTGAATCAAATCGATTCACAAGAACGGAAACTTGATGCCCCTTATCGTTTTGATGCCTGGCACCGCCCGCTCGCCCATAGCCGTGGTGGCCCGGCCCCGGCCTGGCTACGGGCGGGGCGACGGCCCGAGGCATCATAAAATAGAGGGCATCAAGCTTCTAGGGTTGTGCAGGGCCAATTTTGAGCAAAGGGCTCACTTAAATTTTGTTTTAACGTAAATCTATTAAAATGAATGCTTAAACTTAATATATGTTATTTTTCTACATGATATATGTGAAACATGGATGAGTTTTAGTAATTCAAACAAAAAAAAAAAAAAAAAAAAAAAAAAAATGACATAAACGAGATTTGGGTTATGCGATCGGGAGAAGAAGAGCATTTTAAAAGATATTCGGTTTATACCCTAAGGTTTTAGGATTTACACTTTTATCCTAATCTTTTATTTTTTAGTTTTATTTCTACATATGTTCAAATTAGTTTGTACATAATTGACACTTTCAACCCAATTATGAAAACATTGTTAAAATGAGTCCAATGTTTTTAAATGATACCGTTTTCTACACTTTTTTCATTTTTTTTAAAAGGATGTTCAATAATATTAATGTGATAGATATTAACATGTTATACACCTTTGTTTCATGATACAGATACCTAGGAGTACCATTTTTTAGATGTTTACCTTTACATATAATCAGATTTTTCTACGTTTTGTTTATAGATTAAATTAAACCTGTAGAAAATATTGCGTTGTTTGTTTACAATATTTAAAGGGGGCATTTTTTTAATCGTCTCGCCCAGGGTAGCAAAATACTCAGGACCGGCCCTGCATGTGAGCAACTTATAAATCTTTTGGTAAACCTCATGAAGCTTTATAAAATCTCATATAACTCAAAAGCATTAAATTATGAAGATGCTTGAGAAATTGAACATCTTCATGCCAAATAATCATGAAATAGTTGTTTTCTGTGGTTAAATTCCTTGAGTAAAAACACAAAAAATACAAATTTCACAGTACATAGATTGTTATAATTCTCATACTTGGAATGGAAACTATATTGTTTATAGAAGATAATTTTTTGCTAATAACAAAGTCTTTTTGTAATAAAAGATAAAATTATGTGAAAGCTAAGCCCAACCCTTAGGATGGGTTAGAAATTTTCCACAAAGCGTTTACTCTATATGCTATTGACTTGGAAAAGTAGACGATTCTGTATGTATGCATACTTATATCATGCATGATTAATTTCAGTAGTTACTAGTTAAACTAACATTTACAATGTTGTCTACTTTCTACAAAAATATTACATGTGATCGTATGCGCATTTTTTCTTATGTGCTTATGGTGCTTGTTTTTGTGTTACCAAATACGATTGCTAATAATTTTCTAGCGGGTTGGCGGTGTTACCAAAAGCCTGAATATAATCTGAATATAATCAGGATAGTTTTGAACTAATGAGGTGTTTCGATAAGCTTATGCTCACTAGTAATCTGATCTTTGTTGAAATGTATATATTTACAACACGTGAAATGTCCGGATTCGAACTCGTGACCATGGATTGCACACATTAGCGAATGAGAATTAAAGTTAAATAATTAATGTTAATGTTTACGATTCATTATTACACATAAAGTCCGTGTAACGATCGTTAAGTATTTAACGGAAATGACTAACGACCGTTAAATGTTAAATGGGAGAATATATGGTGAATATCTTGAAAATGGAAAAGATTTGAAATCTCTTCTACACCTCTTAGGGTGGCCGGCCATATGGGCTTCTCCATGCCCTAAACCCTAACTTGTTTTTCAAGATTTCCATACACTATATATACAAAGGCTAGGGCTTAGGGTTTTTCATCACTTGTGCATTGAATTAACCCTAGATCTCTCCTCTTTCCTCTCTTGCTATTATTCGCCGAACCCCCTCCTAAGGGTGTTTTGGTTTTTTTTTCATAAAACAAGGACTTGTGTTAGATCTAGCAATCGCTGATTCGTTGGTTAATTCGTGTGTACAAAACCGTGGTTGTAAGACATTATTCTTACACCTAATTGGTTTGAGTTGTAAACGGTAAGTGACAACTCTTTAAACCACTTCTTCTGCTTTTGTTCAAGAGATCCGACATTTGCAAGAGGTATGTTACGCTTTTAATTCGCTTAATTATTTATTTGTTATGATCTTAAGTCTTCCGTGTACTCTTGGTGTCTACATGTTTTATTGTTATTCATGTATTATAAACTCAACAGGTGGCATCACGAGCCTTGTATAACAAGTAATTAATTATCAAACACATAATTAAAATAAACATGAGTGTGTTATTATTTGTTTGCATAGATCTAGGGTTTGCAAAACCTAAACCCTAATTTTTGGGGGGGGCATTTTTGGTGCCGTAATTAGGGTTTTGTAAACTAAAGTTTTAATTGGATTAGAAACCCTAGGTTGCATGCAATTTTATGTGTATTATGTAACTCTATTTAATTGCATTAATTGTTATGTGATTTATATCCATGATAATTACATGCATGTTTTATCATGGATCCGCTTTTATTGTATGTCTTTCTTGATTAAGTGATATACACTAAATTATGATAGATCTAAAATTGGGAAGACCTCAATAATTATTATTTAATCAATTATGTGCTATGTGGTATATATTTAATTTTGACTTACGCAATCGATGAATCGATGCATGTGGCTCACCTTGTACATAGATGAAAACGGTGAAAGTCTTAATTAAATATATACATATTGATGATCTAGAATTGATTATTAATAGGATTTATCAAAAGGTTTGCATGTGGCTATTTGAGATGCATGACTTATTTATTATTTGTTATGCATTCATTGTTTATTTGTTTATTTTTAAAATACTTGCTTGTTTGTTTATGTGTAACAAGGGTATTTTTACAAGAAAAATAAACTGACCTAAACAATGGTGAAACATGTAATTTTTAAGCATAGTAATCGTAATCGTTTAATTGATTGATTTTCATGCACAACATAGCTAGAACGGCTCACCCATTATTGACAAACTTTGTGCGTCTTAATGGAGCTACCAAGTATTCCTATGAATGTGCATAAAATCTTAAGGGTGAATTGACCTAAATTCTACGCGCCACTTTTGTGGTAATTATCCGAATAACTTGGGTCTTTTGACTCATGCAGTAGTAGGATATAGTGGTAATTAAAGGTAATTCTTTAATTGGTTATCCAATACCTCAATTAAAGTTTGATGATGAAAAGCTTATACATTAAAACAAGATATATAAATGTTTTAATAAAACCTATGTTACAAAGATGAATGCATGACATCTTTGTACATATTTGATTTGACATAAAAATTATTACCCTTTAAATTTAAGTTATATGCCATCCAAATAAAAGGAAACACCTAAGATTACCTTTTATTTGCGTGAGAACGTGACTTAGATCGTAATCAAAGGGTAAAATGTCCACGTGTCGTGAGAACGGGCATGGACGATTTTGCAGTTTCTTAAGTTGGACAACTTAATTGAGTTAGGCGGTGAAAACTGAAAACTCAAGGCATAAGATGGGATAAAACATGTTTACATGGCAATTGAAATTGGCTATATGTAAATCCCATAAATCTAGGAATTGCAATTGAAATTGGCAATTGAGCAAAAGCTCTACCACTTTGTATAAGGTTCATTACTAGCAGATCAATTGACGTGATGAGATTATGACAATTTGGATCCTAGTTTTCAATAATAATTAATTGGTTATATGAATATGAACCTTGGGTATTTAATTGTTTATTGAAAAGGAAAATTATCAAAATACTAATTATGGTTTTTGAACTTTTTCTCAGATGGCTCATCAACCCGATAACACTATGAGCTTAATGAGTTCGCTTTCAAAGATATGATTGGAAGAGACAAGTCGACCGCCCTAATTTCAATGATTGGCATCGCACTTAGGATCATCCTTCGTGTTGCCAAAAGACTTGATATTTTGACTACACCCGCTCGATGCTCCTCTCGACACGGCAACCGCTCTTGAACAAGAGGCATATCGTGTTGAATATGAGAAGCACAATGATGTGGCGTGTCTAATGCTTTCGGGATGTCTCGCTCAATTGCAAAACAATTTGAGCACTATCCGCCTATGAGCATGTTAGATGAACTCAAACGATGTTTGAGAAGCCACCAAGAAATGAACTGTATGAACTAATTGAAAAGGTTCACACCGCAAGCGTGAGGTTGGCAAACTGTCTCCGACCACGCCCTGAGATGAAACATCACTTGGACCAATTGGAGAAGCTCTACCGTGGTTACTCGAATGATGTATGTGTCGGCCTCATCAATCACTCCTTAATCGTGAACGATTTGGTGATTTTGTCCGAAATTTTAACATGCATTGCACGGGAAGACAAGTGAATGAGTTACATGCAATGCTTGTAGACTTCGAGAAGAGATTGCCAAAGAAGGCTCCTACACCGTTGTACTAGCAATACAGGTGGTAGGGTGAATAAGCCAAAGCCGCAAGCGATAAGAAAGGGAAAGGAAAAGGAAAGGGAAACAAGTTGTCATCCCACCAGCCCCAAGAAGAAACCCGCAAAGAAAAAGGAGAATCCTAAGAAGGATTTAACTTGCCACCATCGCAACTCACTGTGTCACCGGAAGCGGAACTGCCCGCTTTATCCGAATGAGTGCCTTCGAATAAAAATAAGATGGTGCCTAGCTCATCGTGTATTTTTATGTTTGAATTATTTTCTTTTCCTCATAAGCAAAATTCTCGGATATATGATATGTGATGTGGTACTCACATCCGTAATACATCGCAGGACTTAGAGGAGCAAGGAAGTCGATTGTGGAGAGAGATACTTGTACGTTGGAAATGGAAAGCGCAGTTGTCGGGCCATAGGGACTTTTGATTTAGTGTTGCCTTCGGGCTTAATTTTGGAACTAAATAATTGTCATTATGCACCCTCCATTGTTAGGGGTGTTATTTCGCTTTCTTTGTTAAAAGATATTGGTTTTGTGCACACTTTTACCGCTTATGGAATTTCGCTTTAAATAATGTTTTTTACTTTAATGCAATTCCTATGCTTGGTGTGTTTGAAATTGATATGGATGGTTGTATATCCAATGAAAATAATTCGTTGTATAGCATTAGCAATAAGAAGAGCAAGTCGAACTGTGACTCTTCTTATCTTTGGCATTGTCGCCTTGCCCATATAGGCAAGAAACGCATGGAAAAGCTGCAACACGATGGGCTTTTACAAACGGTCGATGATGAATCATTTGACAAATGCGAGTCTTGCATAGCTGGGAAGATGACAAGGAAACCTTTTTCACCACAAGTGGAAAGGGCTTCTGATCTACTTGGATTGATACACACCGATGTGTGTGGTCCACTTAGACATGTGTCAAAACGTGGTGCTTCCTACTTTAACCTTTACGGATGATTTCAATCGTTATGGTTATGTTTATTTACTTAAACATAAACATGAAGTCTTTGAAACATTTAAGGTTTTCAAAAGTGAAGTAGAATTACAACTCGGTAAGAAGATTAAAGCTCTTCGATCCGATAGAGGTGGTGAGTATATAAGTCAAGAGTTCAAAGATTACTTAGCGAGTGTGGAATTATCCAAGAACTCACATCTCCTTATACTCCACAACAAAATGGTGTATCCGAAAGGAGAAATCGTACTTTACTTGACATGGTACGATCAATGTTTGAACTTACGACTCTTCCTTTTACTTTTGGGATTATGCCCTTGAAACCGCTATTCAGATTTTGAATATGGTTCCAACGAAGAAGGTTGTTAAAACTCCATATGAAATATGGACAGAAAAGCTCCCAACTTTTCTTACTTAAAGGTCTGGGATGTGAGGCGTTTGTTAAACGTGACACACCGATAAGCTCCAAGCCGATCCGTTAAGTGTATCTTTGTAGGATACCCTAAGGAAACTATGGGTTACTACTTTTACTACCCAATGAGAACAAAGTCATAGTGGCTAGGTATGGAGATTTTTGAAAGGAATCTCATATCTCAAGAACTCGATGGAGAGTATATGATCCGAATATGATCAAGAAGATACAACACCTTCGAAAATACTAGCCAACTTCAAGAAGAGCCCGAAAGCTTAGGTGCTCCTCCCAAGTTGTTCCCATTCGTAGGTCCGAAAGGACTATACGTGCACCGACCGCCTATGTCTTAACGTAGAGGTGGAGGAAAATATAGTTGGGGATCTTAATGAACCCGCCAACTATAAGGTCGCCATGGTCGATCCCGAAAAGGATAAATGGCGATTGCTATGAATGGGGAAATGCAATCCATGAAAGATAATGATGTCGGATTGAAGTTGACCTTCCTCCCAATGCTAAAGTCGTTGGAAGTAAGTGGATCTTCAAAAGAAAACCGACATGGATGGCAATGTACACACCTACAAGGCTCATCTAGTGGCTAAAGGTTTTACTCAAACCTATGGCATTGACTACGAGGAGACATTCTCTCTCGTAGCGGACATAAGAGCTATTAGGATTCTCATAGCTATAGCCGCACACTATGACTATGAGATTTGGCAAATGGATGTCAAAACCGCTCGAATGGCCGCTCAGATGAAGACATCTATATGGCACAAATGGAGGGTTTGTGAATCCATTATTTCCTAACCGTATGCAAGCTTAAGAGGTCCATTTATGGATCAAGCAAGCATCAAGGCAATGGAATAAAAGGTTCGATGGAGAAATCAAAAGTTTTGGATTTACTCGTAATCTTGATGAGCCGTGTATATCACAAAGCTAGTGGGAGTCATGTTACTTTCCTTGTTCTATATGTCGATGACATATTAATCATGGGAAATCATATACCAAGTCTAAAAGAGGTGAAAGCCTATCTTGGTAAATGTTTTTCGATGAAGGACTTAGGGAAGCAAGATACATACTCGGAATCAAGATCTACTGTGGATAGATCAAGGCGGCTAATTGGTTTAAGCCAAAGTGCTTACATTGACAAAATATTGAAGAGATTCAATATGCAAAATTCCAAGAAGGGATTGTTGCCAATGCAAGTAAATCATGGTTTCGAGCAACAAGGTTGTGCTTCAACACCGCCGAGGTGGCGCGTATGAAGAAAGTTCCTTATGCTTCGGTTGTAGGATCTATCATGTATGCGGTACGATGCACAAGGCCCGATGTGGCGCTTTGCTCAAAACTTGACCAATCGGTATCAATGTAATCCGGTGAAATTCATCGATCGTTGTTAAACATATTCTCAAGTACCTTAGGGCTACAAGAGATATGTTCATAGTGTATGGGGAAATCCGTAAGCGTAATCGTCGTTATGTGTTATCGCGATGCATCCCGAAGTGTGACAAAGATGATACGAAGTCTCGACGGGTTACATATTTGTCATCAATGGAGGTGTGTGGATTGGAAGAGTAAGAAATGACAACACTTATGATGTCTCACATGAAAGTGAGTACATAGCGCGCCTCGAGGTCGCCATGGAAGTCGCTTGGATAAGGAAGTTTATTTCGGGCTTGGTGTTATGCCGTCGATTGAAAATCCTATTAAAGTATATTGTGACAATTTTTTGCAATAACTTTTGCCCATGAACCCGAGTCATGAAGGGCACCGACACTATCCTAGACAATATCACTATGTTCGAGAACAAGTCGAGATAGGTGAAATTGAGTTGCTCAAAGTTCACACAGATGATAACCTAGCGCATCCTTTAACGAAGGCCTTACCGGTGAAAAACTTAATCATTTGTCCGATAAGTTTGGACTTCGCTTAGCTAGTAGTTTCATGCCCATCCGTGACTAAGTATTTTAGATAAAAGGATATTGTAAACATTATTATTGAAATGAAATAAAGTATTTTGTTATGTTTATTATTCATTTATTATGATGTTATCCTATATTTGCATGTTTAAATCCTTGAATAACTTAAGTTATTCTAAATAGTCCATTGTCAATCAATAACATGGGAATGATATTGAATTAAGACAAACTGAGTATTAGTTAGAATATACTTGAAAGTATATTGATGCGTAGCATGACTAATTTCGATGATATTCAATGAATCGAGTATAGGACTTATCCCACCTACATGATGATACTTTATGGATCTTTGTCATTAAGTATATCATGAATATTTATCCTCCGACTTGAGATACCGTAGATATGTCATGGATGTAGTGCATTTTGTGAAGCAATCTAACGCTATACGAATCGGTAGTTATAAGGGTTGTTTTCGAAGTGTTGCGAAATTTATGATTTCGCTTGTAGTCAAACGGATTTGTTTCCTTCAAATTTATTTTGAAGTATAATACTGGGCCCTCGTAGGGTTGTTAAGATGTTTGCATGGCCATGCCCAAGGTCTTCGGAATATGTTCGTAAGATTTGGTAATCTTGATCAATCACATAAAGCGAGAAATGTAATAGTTAATTAAGAAATGAGTGAGATCCATATTCTTATTAACATGGTATTAGAAACAAAGGATGAATATGATGATGAATCATCAAAACTTGGTTTTCTCCAGAAACCATACACGAGTTGTACCGGGCATTGGCGTGTTGCTAGACGCTAACCAATGTCATTTCACGCTTTTGTAAACATATCCAAGTGGGAGTCGTTGAAATGTATATATTTACAACACGTAAATGTCCGGATTCGAACTCGTGACCACGGGATTGCACACATTAGCGAATGAGAATTAAAGTTAAATAATTAATGTTAATGTTTACGATTAATTATTGCACATAAAGTCCGTCTAACGATCGTTAAGTATTTAACGGAAATGACTAACGACCGTTAAATGTTAAATGGGAGAATATATGGTGAATATCTTGAAAATGGAAAAGATTTGAAATCTCTTCTACACCTCTTAGGGTGGCCGGCCATATGGGCTTCCCCATGCCCTAAACCCTAACTTGTTTTTCAAGATTTCCATACACTATATATACAAAGGCTAGGGCTTAGGGTTTTTCATCACTTGTGCATTGAATTAACCCTAGATCTCTCTCTCCTCTCTCTTGCTACTATTCGCCGAACCCCTCCAAGGGTGTTTTGGTTTTGTTTTTTTTCATAAAACAAGGACTTGTGTTAGATCTAGCAATCGCTGATTCGTTGGTTAATTCGTGTGTACAAAACCGTGGTTGTAAGACATTATTCTTACACCTAATTGGTTTGAGTTATAAACGGTAAGTGACAACTCTTTAAACCACTTCTTCTGCTTTTGTTCAAGAGATCCGACATTTGCAAGAGGTATGTTACGCTTTTAATTCGCTTAATTATTTATTTGTTATGATCTTAAAGTCTTGTTTTATTGAATGTCATGTGTATAAACTCAACAAAACAATGTCATAAAATGTCTACATGTTTTATTGTTATTCATGTATTATAAACTCAACAATACAACCTATGATGTGCTAACCATTGGTGTTCATTGAACAGATGAGCTGAAAAACTTCCTCTATCCAAAGTTGCTGTGAATTACTACACAGCTAAAGATATGTACTTGTTTGGTAAGCCCGACTTACGCGATATCATGCCTTTTTTTATCAATATATCTGTTTAATCTGCTGAAACAGTTGTAATTTGTATATTCAGATGAATTTCAAACCTCAAGACCTAAAAATACTCGAAGGCCAGTGATATGATTGAGTCTTAGCGATTGATGTACATAATCAAGTTAAGAGATATTTGAAGCTCGTTATAAAGTATGTTTTGTAATGTGTATTTGCAACTGGTTATAATGGATTGCCTATTTAGACTAATTCAAATAATCAATTGCCTATTTAGCTCATACGGGTTGTTTGGGAATGCTTAATTAAACAATTGCTATATTGGGAACGAGAGTTTTATGATTACCTGTTGAGACTAGACTACAACATGTAGTGGGTTTGTTTGGGATTGCTTATTAAAACTGCTTAGAAAGTATATAAGCAGTTTCAGTGAGTAATATCCCAAACAGCCCATTTAAAAAAAAAAAAAAAGAAAGCCGACCGGTTTATATAATAATAACCGGTCTTAAAAACCTCTTTTAGACCGGTGCGTGAACCGGTCTTTATATGCAAACGAACCGGTCTAAAAACCCACCTTCTAGGCCGGTGCGTGAACCGGTCTTTATGTTAAAAACCTTTTAGACCTCCCCCATTTAGACCCCCGTGTAACCGGTCTAAAAGCCGTTTTCAACTAAAAGGTCTTTTTTGGAGTAGATAGTTGTTTACCGTGGTTAAATTCCTTGAGTAAAAACACAAAAAATACAAATTTCACAGGAATAAGTTATTATAATTCTCATACATGGAATGGAAACTAATATTGTTTATAGAAGATATTTTTTTGCTAATAACAAAGTCTTTTTGTAATAAAAGATAAAATTATAAAAGCTGAAAAAATACATGAACCTTGTTTTTATGTGAAAGCTAAGAGTAAGCCCAACCCTTAGGATGGGTTAGAAATTTTCCACAAAGCGTTTACTCTATATGCTGTTGACTTGGAAAAGTAGATGATTCTATATGTATGCATATATACTTATATCATGCATGATTAATTTCCGTGGTTAATAGTTAAACACACATTTACAATGTTGTCTACTTCCTCCAAAAATATTACATGTGATCGTATGCGCATTTTTTATTACGTGCTTATGATGCTTGTTTTGGTGTTACCAAATACGATTGCTAATAATTTTCTAGCGGGTTGGCGGGGTATAAATGCTTCAGATCATTGCACTTGGTATGAAATCACTTGCAATGAAGCAGGAAGTGTCGTTTCAGTAGAGTTTAATTGTGGCAACTATTATTATGACTTTCCTCATGATCTCGGAAACCTTGGATTTTCTTCATTTCCGAACCTTGATCGCATGGTTATTGAAAGCTGCCGCTTAGAAGGAAGCATTCCAGAACAGATTGGTATGCTATCAAATCTGACCCATCTTTCACTTCGTGGGAACAATCTAACCGGTACGTTACCTGTTTCACTCACTAATCTTACCAAATTAGTAGAACTTGATCTTTCTGGAAACAATTTCACGAGTACTATCCCATCTCGGATAGGGAACTTGAAGAGTTTGTCATATCTCAATCTTAGTCAAAACCACTTTATTGGTCCCATCCAATCATCTCTTGGTTCCATGGTTAATCTCACCTACCTGGATCTTAGTCGAAACAACTTTACTGGTCCCATCCCTTCATCTCTTGGTTCCATGATTAATCTCACATACCTGGATCTTAGTCGAAACAACTTTATTGGGCCCATCCCTTCATCTCTTGGTTCCATGGTTAATCTCACCTACCTGGATCTTAGTCGAAACAACTTTACTGGTCCCATCCCTTCATTTCATGGTTCCATGGTTAATCTCACCTACCTGGATCTTAGTCGAAACAACTTTATTGGTACCATCCCATCATCTCTTGGTTCCATGTTTAATCTTGCCCATCTGGACTTGAGAACAAATAAACTAAATGGCTCCATCCCACAAGAACTAAGTAACTTGCAAAACTTAGAGGTACTGAACTTTGGTGACAACAATCTCAGTGGTCCTATTCTATCAAGTTTTCGTAATCTAAGTGCACTGAAAATTATAAACCTTGACACGAATAACTTTAGTGGCATCATTCCTCTAGATATAACACACTTGATGAACTTAGAGCATGTCGACTTAAATCATAACCGTCTTGTGGGTCCAGTTCATCCTGAATTTGGTTTGTTACCACAGCTTGTTTATCTTGATTTGTCATCAAACCACTTGTCAGGAGGCTTGTCATTTCAAACTCCCTGTAGTTTAAAGCATCTAGACCTATCTAGAAATCACATGACTGGAGTCGTCACAACACTAAAATTTTGCTGGGGATTAGACTACTTGGACATTAGTAGTAATAATTTTGTTGGAGAATCACTTATTCAATGGGAATTCTTTTATTTGGAATTCTTAAATCAGTCTCAGAATCATTTCACACAACATGAGCAAAGAAACAAACTAGTCCACCATTTGGTCATTATTCTTCCGGTTATTGTTGGGATTTGCTTCTTGCTTCTTGGTTATGTGTTCTACCGTTGTCACAAGGCTACCGAGAATAAAATCCATACAGAAATTATAAAACATGGAGACGTGTGCTCGATATTGAATTATGATGGAACAATTGCATATAAAGACTTCATCAAAGCCACAGAGGATTTTGACCTCAAATACTGCATTGGGACTGGTGGCTATGGTAGTGTTTATGAAGCAAAACTACCTAGCGGTAAAACTTTTGCGTTGAAAAAACTCCATCGGTTTGAGGCTGAGCAACCGATATTTGACCAGAGTTTCAAAAATGAGGTCCAAGTGTTAACTAACCTAAGACACAAAAATATTGTGAAACTTTACGGTTTTTGTTTGCATAACAAATGCAACTTCCTTGTATACGAATACATGGAAAAGGGGAGCCTATTTTGCGCGTTGAGCGATGATGAACTCGCTGTTAAATTGGATTGGAGGAAGAGGGTGAATATTATAAAAGATGTCGCGCATGCTCTGGCTTACATGCATCATGATTGCAATCCACCTATCTTTCATCGGGACATATCAAGTAACAACATTCTTTTGAACTCGGAAATGGAAGGATTTGTTGCCGACTTTGGGGCAGCCAGATTGCTTGATCCTGATTCATCTAACCAAACAGTAATCGCTGGAACTTTAGGATACATTGCCCCAGGTACGTAATTATGTATACATGTTCTTATGCTTCTTAATTTTATATCTACAAGTCATTAGATCTTCACTAACAATAACTTGGTACATGTGATCATATAGAACTTGCATATAGCATGATTGTGAATGAAGGATGTGATGTTTATAGCTTTGGAGTGGTTGCTCTTGAAACAATTGGAGGCAAGCATCCAGGAGACCTCCTGTTATCTCTCAACTATTCTACACATCGTGGTACAATGTTGGAAAATATATTAGACCAACGACTCTCTTATCCGACCAATAGGCTAATTGAGAAAGAAATCATCCGTGTTGGTCAGGTGGCATTGTCATGCGTTCTCACAGATCCAAAAGCCCGACCAACAATGAGAGAAGTTTCTCAGGAGTTATCATGTTGAGGGCATCATTCAGTCTCCGATCTCACAGCAACGTCATTTTGAGTACAACCACCATACTTATAATGTACACCGTTTCAATATTTTTGTCATGAATGTGTTTATATGAAAGTGTGTTATACGAATTGAAGTTATGAAAGTGTGTTAAAGCATTTGTGGCTATATACTACTTATTGAAATATACATGAAGTAGTCACAAGTACAATGATTTTAAGAAGCCTTTCTATCTCCCCTACCAATTCGTTGCAATCAAAGCTTTTCCTTCTAACGATTTGTTGAAATCATCAGCAATTGTTTTTGATAACACGAAAAAGAGCATTGTAAGCATATAAGTGAAACTGTGCAAATGAAAAGTAAGATTTTTGGAAAAAGTAGTACACATTATTGATGTTATTTGTTTAATGGCCAATAAAGTAGTGAAAATCAGAATAATATTTGCTATAGATAATATGCATACCCAAAAGGCCAAAACCTTTGCTTTTCCAAGTCAATGGCAAAGAAGAATCTTTAGTCAAAATAAGTTGCTTTCTCCAAAATTAATGCTATATTATTAGTACTCAAAATAAGTTTTCATGCCTTTGCACTTATGCTTTTATTACAAACCATACATTGTTATATAAATATCTTAAAAACAAATATTGGCTCCAAGTATGAGAAAAAGGAAATTACAATGCCTTTTTTTTTTTTTTTTTTTAACTAAAGGAAATTACAATGCTTGAAGTGATAACAAACTACTACTGCTAAATAAATTAAAAAAAAAAAAAAAAAAAAAGGCTAGGAGATAAAAGTGCAACCACTTCCTCCACTTATTTGACTACTCCAAAGATACTTCTAAAAAAACTTGGTCTTCACTTCCAACATGCATAAAGACTTGGTCATTCTACGGGGTCAATTCTGAAGTGGGATGACCCGCCCATGTCCAGTTTACAGCCCACAAACTGAATCATGATATCCTCAAAGTGATAATTCATGTGAAACGTTTCTCATGGTCAGCCTAGTCTTTGGATCTGTGAGAATGCACGCCAATGCCACATGAAAAACACGCAGAATTTCCCTTTCGATTAGCCTGTCCGTTGGGTAATAGAGACGCTTGTCCAATATATTTTCCAACATCTTACCATGACTGGTAGAAGAGTTGAAGTATGAAAGAAGCTCTCCGGGATGTTTCCCTCCAATTGTTTCAAGTACCACCACTCCAAAGCTGTACACGTCACATTTTGCATTCACAATCATGCTATATGCAAGTTCTAAATGATCACATACAAAAAAAGAATGTTAGCAAAGTTTAGCTGCTACTAGCTAGACATAATGATACTTAAGAAGCATAACAGTGCGTAGAAGTAACTACCTGGAGCAATGTATCCCAAAGTTCCTGCGATGACTGTTTGGTTGGATGAATCGGGGTCAAGCAATCTGGCTGCTCCGAAGTCAGCAACAAATCCTTCCATTCCCGAGTTTAGAAGAATGTTGTTGCTTGATATGTCTCTATGAACGATAGGCGGATTGCAATCGTGATGCATGTAAGCTAAAGCATGGGCTACATCTTTGATTATGTTCACCCTCTTCATCCAATCCACTTCAACAGCCAATTCATCGTCACTCAATGCACAAAATAGGCTCCCCTTTTCCATGTATTCATACACAAGGAAGTTGCATTTGGTATGCAAACAGAACCCGAGAGTTTCACAATGCTTTTGTGTCTTAGGCTAGTTAACATTTGGACCTCATTCTTGAAGCTCTGGTCGAATGCTGGTTGCTTAGCTTCATACCGTGAAGTTTTTCAAAGCAAACATTTGACCGCTAGGCAGTTTTGCTTCATAAACACTTCCATAGCCACCGGTTCCAATGCAGTATTTGAGGTCAAAATCCTCTGTAGCTGTGATGAAGTCTTCATATACAATTTTTCCATCATAATTCATTATCGTGCACACATCTCCATGTTTTGTGATTTCAGGCTGTATTTTCTTTGTGGTAGCCTTTTTACAACTATAAAAGAAATACACAACCACTAAGAAGCAAAGTCCAACGATAATGGAAAGAAAAACGGTCAAACGGGGTACGTGTTGTTTTCTTCGCTTATGTTCATTGGTTTCTGATAGTCCATTTGTCAGATTCTGAGACTGATTTAAAAACACTATATTTGGGAAGTCGTAATAAGTGAGTGCTTTTTCAATTACCAAATGATTACCACTAATATCCAAGTAATTTAGGTTTCTGCAACCACGCACACTTGTGATATCGCCCGTCATCAGATTCTGAGAAAGGTTTAGATATAAAAGGGAACAGGGATTGACTAGTGACACGTTACCTGACAACTGATTTGATGATAAATCAAGGTAAGAAGGAATTAAGAGCTTCCCAAATTCTGGATGAATAGCACCCACTAGACGATTATGATGAAGGTCTAAATGTCCTAAGTTCATCAAATTTGCGATATCTAGTGGAATGGGGCCACTGATGGAATTCATGGCAAGGTTTAAAAATTGCAGCTGGCTTAGATTACCAAAACTTGAGGGAATTGGACCATCAAGATAGTTATTACTCAGGTCCAGCGTTTCAAGCTTATGCAAGTTAGTTATAAGTGCAGGTGGGATTGATCCATTAAGTTGATTTGCGCTCAGGTCCAGGTTGGTGAGATTAAGCATGGAACCAACTGATGAAGGGATTTGACCTATAAAGTTGTTACGACTAAGATCTAGATTATGTAAATTCTCCAAACTCACAACCTGAGTTGGGAGAATACCAGTGAAATTGTTATTAGAAAGATCAAGGTATTCCAAACGGGTGAGATTGGAAAACGAAACACCTGTGATATAGTAATTAGAAAGATCAAGGCTTTCCAAACGGGTGAGATTGGCAAACGAAACACCTGTGAGATAGTTATTAGAAAGATAAAGGGTTTCCAAACGGGTGAGATTGGCAAACGAAACGCCTGTGATATAGTTATTAGAAAGATCAAGGGTTTCCAAACGGGTGAGATTGGCAAACGAGACAGTTAATTTACCTGTGAGATTGTTATTAGAAAGAGAAACATGTTTCAAACGGGCGAGATTGGCAAACGAAACACCTGTGATATAGTTATTAGAAAGAACATGGTTTTCCAAACGGGTGAGATTGGAAAACGAAGCACCTGTGAGATAGTTATTAGAAAGATAAAGGGTTTCCAAACGGGTGAGATTGGCAAACGAAACGCCTATGATATAGTTATTAGAAAGATCAAGGGTTTCCAAACGGGTGAGATTGTCAAACGAGACAGTTAATATACCTGTGAGATTGTTATTAGAAAGAGAAACGTATTTCAAATGGGTTAGATTGGCAAACGAAACACCTGTGAGATAGTTATGAGAAAGATCAAGGTGTTCCAAACGGGTGAGATTGGAAAACGAAACACCTGTGAGATAGTTATTAGAAAGATAAAGGGTTTCCAAACGGGTGAGATTGGCAAACGTAACGCCTGTGATATAGTTATTAGAAAGATCAAGGGTTTCCAAACGGGTGAGATTGTCAAACGAGACAGTTAATATACCTGTGAGATTGTTATTAGAAAGAGAAACGTATTTCAAATGGGTTAGATTGGCAAACGAAACACCTGTGAGATAGTTATGAGAAAGATCAAGGTGTTCCAAACGGGTGAGATTGCTAATCGAGTCAGGCAATGTACCTGTGAGATGATTACTAAAAAGCGAAAGATGTGTTAAGTTTGATAGCAAACCAATCTGCTCCGGGATGCTTCCTTCAAGCATGAAGTTATCAATAGAAAGCTCCTCAAGGTTTGGAAATGAAGCAAAGTCGAGGCTTCTCAGATCACCTAGACCTTCAGTATCATCATAGTAAAACACTATCCCAATGACACTTCCTTCTTCATTGCAACTAATATGAGGCCATTTACAATGATCTGAAGAAGCATTTCTATCTCCCCACCAATTAGTTGCAAGCAAAGCTTTTGCTTCTCTTGATTTGTTGAAACCATTAGCGCTGGTTTTTGCTAACATAATAATGAGCATCATCAGCACACATGTGAAGTTGTTAAGAACAGTAAGATTTTTGGAGGAAGTAGGACACATTGTTAATGCTTGTTTGAATGTTAAAACTCAAAAACATCCCAGATTAATATAATGGAGTATATTTGGAGGAAGTAGGACACGTTGTTAATGCTTGCTAATTCTTGTTTGAACGTTAGTCAATAATAACAAGCTTCTTTGTTGAAAATCTTAATATTATAGTTCCTTTCCACACTGCTTTTGTCGAATACTTTGGCCACTTGAGGCCTTTAACGAGTGGGTTGGGGCCCGCGCGTTGCTGTGGAGGCGTGTGTATCATAGTTTTATATGTATCGTAACTTTCATAAAACTGGACGTCTATGTCCCTGTAGTCTAAAAAAAATTAGGAGAATTTTTAAAGTTATTTGATACATTAAGGGTGCATTTTGAAAGTTTTTTTATTTAAAAAGTATATATAGATATTAAACTTTAATACTTTTTATAAAATCATACGTATGTCACAAGCACATCAATATTTGGCTCGTTTTGTTCGTTATCGACTGACCTTTTTGGCGGTATTTTTTTAATTTAAGAAATCGCTATATATCTATTAGCTACACGATAAATAAAATTTGTTATATAAAAAAGTCGTAAACAAAAAGAAGTTTAGGGCTGTTTCGTAATTTCTTTTTTTAACTTTTGGATGATAGAAATATTTATATTTTATTGAAGGATTGATTATTTTATTCAAAAATATGTCACCGTCCATTGCCAAATGATATATATATATAAAATATTACTCAGTATTCGTTCACATGTTCTAAGTATTATGAGAGTAAACAAATATTTAAAATATAAATATTTGTTGTGTAAGTATTCGTCCATTGCTTGTTGACTTCAATATTACTCAGTATTATGAGAGTAAACAAATGAAGCAAATTCAATATGTTCTAGGTGATTCTAGTGGGATTCACATAATCATGAACGAGTAAGTGAGTCTTTTGAAGGGTACTCGCTTATTCATTCACATGGTTTCAGTTATGACGATGATGAGAGTCGTATTTGGCATCTTGTTGTCTCGCATGTAGGATTTTTTATACAAGTAAATAACTCAGTATGATGAGAGTAAACACATAAGGCAAATTCTAGATGTTTGAGATGACTCGAGTGGGATTCACTTAATCATGAACAAGTAAGTGAGTCTTTTGAAGGGTACTCGCTTATTCATTCATATGGTTTCAGTTATGATGATGATGAGAGTCGTATTTGGCATCTTGTTGTCTCGCATGTAGGATTTTTTATACAAGTAAATAACTTTCCTAATAATCGGCCTTTTAATTTGCTGCCAAAGAAACACTAGAGTGTGTATGGGATAAGCATTGAAAAATTAGCTTGAAAAAAAATGGGTCAAAAACTGACCCAAACAGGACACCAAGCCATTGTTTACTGACACCATATGCACAAAAGTATAATGTGTTGGAAAATTTAGTGCACTTGTGGGATTAGTTCACACCTTGTAATGGGTTAGGAGGTACGGAGTGTACACCCATAAGGTCCATGAACACCCGACTCTTATAGTGGTTTGTAATGGTAGTGCTTGGTGAAAGTGTTGTGGTTACCATCGATTATCGATGTTTCCACCGCGCGATTTACATCGATCGATGTTTCATCAAGTGGTGTTTCCACCGAATTGGTGTCTCACCAAGTTGTGTTTACACCGAAGCGATGGCGTTTCCACCGCGGTGTAACCACCGATGGCACTATGAAAGTATCGATGATAGTATCGCTTGTAACGGTTTTGACCTATTCAGTGGCGCTTAAACCGCATTATGACCACGTTTAATTGGTCATGTAACCACTAACGGCTATAATGGGGATAATTATGAGGCTATTAATGGGCCGATTAATGCTCATAATTCCATTGACTAGCCAAGAGTATTTCCTATAAATAGGAGATCTGTTTTCAGATGAAACACAGAGAAAAACACGCTTGAAATCAAACAGAAAGCTTAAACACTTATTAGCGAAAGGGTTAAAGAATTGTGCCTAATTCTCTAACTGCATTTGGTCTTATCCCAAGTAAATAGTCGTGATACCCAGGCATTAGGGTCGAATAGTTTACTTTGGAAAGTGATCACACGATTCCAAGTGATATCCGTAACCACCTAGTGGTATTTGTTACTACTAACAGTTTATTTGTTTCAACAAGAGTTGCACATTTCATTGAATTGATTATCTTCACCCCGCTTTGGGACGAATAACCACCAACATAATGATTAACACAAGACAAAATGAAACACTATGTAGCATTCATGTATTCCTATTGAAATTTTATATTCATAAAAATGGCAGTTAGTTTTTGCAAAGAAAACAAAGTACTCTAGGAATCTTTGTCAATTTCAGTTCTTTGCTGCTGATTTATGAGCAAACACATGAGTATTAGGGCTACTATTTAGTTTTTAGGTGTTGTGATTGTGGGCTTTGTGAGAAGTAACTCATTAGCCCAATGTTTATAAACATTTTCATTTGTTCCGTTAAAGTTTGAATTCAGCTCGAGCTCAGCTCGATAAAGCTCGACTCGTGTTTGGCTACAAAAAGCTCGACTTATTTATACCCCTAGCCGTATCACCCCGCTCCGGTGAGGTTAAGTGCTGATTTCATTGTTAGCAAAGTTTTGTTTAAGTAGCTCAACTTTTTTCAGTACTAAAGTATACGAGATTGTTTATTTTTTAAATTGCAGTTTTTTGTCAATTGTTTTATATGTAATTTTGTATCGAGACGAAATAAGATGATTAACAGGCTGTGAGCTACTTGTTTTAAAATCCTTATTTTTGCTAAAGGTGGAATTAGTTTTCTAAAAAAAAATTAAATGCCATAAATGCTTAATTTTTCTAAGCAAGCAAATCTAACACCATTTCAAAAAGTGATTTTATTTGTAAACAACTTATAAGTGTATGAGGTGTGGAGTTGGAATGGGAGAGGGAAATAAAAGTCCATATCCTTATTTTCGGGAAAAACAATTTTTTTTTTTCATATGTGGGACTTGAGTCCAGAAAACAAGAACGCTGCGTTCTCAAGATTTTCTTGGTGGGGATAGAAATGATGTGTGAAGAAGAGAAAAGAAAGTAAAAGAAAAAGAAAGAAAGTTGATTTTATATTTCATGTTCTCGTGTTGAAATGAAATGAAAGGAAACAAAATTATGTTGTGTTCTCGAGTTGGGAAGAAAAGGAAGAAAAAGAGACATAATTACATTTATGCACTTTTAAATATATTCATTTTATCATAAGAGTGGAATATGAGTAAATACTGAAAGTTATATTGGTCATTTTATACTAAATAGTGCGGGTGTAGAATTGTTTCCGTCCAAATATGCCCATATTTGAGTGAAAAAATCATATAGGAATTTTCCTGTCATTTCCTTTATGTTTCCTTTCCTTTTCATCCAAAAATAACTCAAGAACACAATAAAATTTTAGTTTCTTATCATTTACTTACCTTTCCTTCTAAAAATGAACTCGAGAACAAAGCGGAAGAGAGAGAAAAGTCAATTTTTTTGGAAAGAGTACATATTATTGGTAATTGTGAGTGGACTGTGTTTTTTTGGGTACTTTATATAATAAAAAATAAAAAGAGCTAGAGGGAAAGAGAGAATATGCCACGAAGGTTGAGAACAAATTAAACGAAAATATAATAAAAGTGTTTTTTAATGATGTGGAGGTGATGTGATGAGAGAAACTCATAACCGCACCCTCAACTCTGAATACTTATACTTAAGCAAAAAATAAAAAATAAATAAATAAATAAAATAAAAAATCCCAATATGTTTTAGTGCTTTTTTATTATTATGAATATACGAGGAATAACGGGTTAAGATTGCACGACATAAATGAGAAATTTAATAGAGGACAATTTATGACTTGCTTTAACATTAGAAGAAATAAAGTTTCATATGAGCATCCAGCTTTTAAAAACGTTTATAAACTAGTCATGTCATTAAATTAAAAACCTATTGATTTCTTAGACCTATTTACACTATGCATAAACCTTTAAAGGTTCTTAATATGTCTCCATAATTTAATTGTAAATGATTTTGAACCACTCCATATCCTAGATCTCTTCAAGCCACCTAAACATGAAATATGTATTCAATATGGTTTAAAGTTTTTAGAACTCTAGTTAACTGGGGCCATCTTGCTTAACGTAAAAAATTATAGAGATAAATATAGCTTCAAAAATTAATCTATAGTGTTCTCTTTTATTGTTTAACTTATTCACTTATAAATTTTGTAGAAATGTATGTAGCATAAGAGGAGTTGAATGTAAAAATACTAGTGAAAAAGCGGCTTGTAGTCTAAATGACTATTGAATGAAAGGAGTTGATTGGGAGTGGCTTAGCACCCGCTAGTCACCCTACTAACTCCGCCCACCAAGTAGCAACAGACTCTCATAAGAAGAAAAAAATTATGCTACTTACTTTTGCCGGTTGTTAAACTTTTTTTATTTTTTTTTATTTTTATTTTTTTATTTACATAGAAGTATAGAACAATACTTTAGCTTGGAGCAATGAAGGCATTAGTGCCTTGGCTAGCAGTTTCGGAAAGCCTTTGATCATGGATAGTATAACTGCTAGGAGATGTCAATTGGTGAAGGTAAAGTTGATTTTGCTAGGGTGTTGGTGGAATTTGAGGTAACTAAAGGATTTAAGGAAAAAATTGAGATACAGTATAGGGATAGTAATAACACTAAGAAAGGATCAAAACAGGTTGAAGTAGAATATGCTTGGAAGCCTGATATTTGTACACATTGTGGAGTGTTTGGGCATGGATTTGTTAAATGTCATAAAAGAACTAAGACAGAGGAAGACGTAGTTGAGGAAGCTAAGAAGAAAGAGGAGATGGACAAGAAGAGGAATGAACAAAATAGGAAAGGGCAGAACAATGATACTGATGGTTTGTATAGATGATTTAGAGGAAGATATCAGTATCAAGAGGGTAAAGGCATAGCTGCTACAAAGAATAGTGATGAGAAAGGAAAAAAGGAAGGACGAGGTAATAGTAGAGATCACAAAAGATGGAAAATAAGGGTACAGAGGGACAGAAGAGGTATGTTCAGTATCAAAGAAAAGAAACAGGTGTGAAAGCGGTAAACCAATTTGAAGTATTGAATGGTTTACATTATGAGAATGTAGAATTAGAAGTGCTAAAAGGTAGAATGATTGTTGATGTTTCTGAATCATAAACTGCAACCTAGTGGCCTTGATATAAAAAAATGGACTCCAGATATGATCAAATATTTCAAAGACCAAGAGGTACTTGATAAGATGAAGGAAGCAGAGAATGTGAATGGGAATGTAGAGGATCTTTTAGAAGGAACTTCAGGTATTGCAAAGAATATAAGTGCAGAGGAAGTTTCAGGTATGGACACTACTGTGTTACATTAGCAGTAGTTGTTGGTTTTATATTAGATCAAGATAACGTTAGATCTTAATATAGCAGTTTGGAATATTAGGATTATGAACAAACAGAAAAAACAAAAAGATGTTTTGAATTTCATTAGGGAGCAGAAACTTAGTATTTGTGGGATAGTGGAAAATCATATCAAGCCTACATCAATAAGCAAAGTTGCTGATTTTGCTTTTGGAGGATGGGATTGGGTCTCTAATATCTCATGTAGCAGTTCAGGGTGTAGAATTTTAATTGGGTGGGATAGAAATAAGGTGGATGTAATGGCTTTTCATATGACCAAGCAGGTTATGCTGATTGCTATGGAAATAATTCAGTCTAAACAAAAGATATTTTGTAGTTTTTTATATGCTACTAACACAGGACTTGAAAGGAGGAGGTTATGGAATGACTTGAGAATGCACAAAAATGTCACTACTGGAAGCCCTTGGATTGTCTTGGGTGACTTTAATGTTACACTTAAAGTTGAGGAGCACTCTGCTGGAGGATCTAGAATAACAGGTGATATGCAAGAGTTGGTTGACTGTGTTAATGATATTGAAGTTGATGATGTACAGAGAACATGCCTGTTTTATTCTTGGATCAAATGTCCTTCTAAACCTGAAACCAGTATCCTAAAAAAGCTTGATAGGGTCATGGCTAATATGGAGTTTATTGGGTTGTATGGAGATGCTAATGTGGTGTTTCATCTTTTTTTTTACCTCTGATCACAACCCTGCTGTATAAAGCATTCCAAATACAGTGGAAAAAAAGAATAAGTCATTTAGATTCCCAAATTTTGTTGCAGAGAAGAAGGAGTTTATGGAGGTGGTAAGTAAGGAATGGAATTGTCATGTTGAAGGCTACAAAATGTTCAAGTTAGTCAAAAAATTGAAAAATATGAAAAAAAAAAAATCTCAATAAGTTAGCATGGAAGAATGGGAGTATGTTTGCTAAGGTGAAGAATCTGAAAGAGGAACTTCTGCAAGCTCAAAAAGATGTTGATGTTGATCCACCTAATAAAGAGGTTAAAAAGAAGTTATCAATCAAGAGTATAATGAGGCCACTATTAATAAAATAAAAACTTCTAGCTCAACAAGCTAAAGTGCAGTGGATAAATGAGGGGGATAAAAATACCAAATTTTTTCATAATTTCATAAAGAGTAGGAAACACTATAGCATAATAAGGAAGGTTTGTGATGAACAAGGTATATGGTATGAAGGGGATCATGTTGCAGATCAGTTAGTAAAACATTTTGAGAATTTTTTGGGTAACAAAGGGGATACTAAGAGTATTGATAATGCTGAAGAGTTGTTTGTCAATAAATTGGACCAAATAGATGCTGAGTGTATGGTGAGAGAGATCACTGATAAAGAAATTAAAGAGGTTATATTTGGTATGGATGATTGTAAAGCTCCGGGACCATATGGCTATACTGCAGCATTCTTTAAAAAGAGTTGGGATGTTACTGGTAGGGATGTGTGTGAGGGTGTTAAGGAATTTTTTCCAGTCAAACAAGTTATTGGGTGAAGTTAATGCTACTCCTATATCTTCAGTGCCTAAGACTCAGCAGCCTAATAGAGTATCAGATTACAAACATATTGCTTGTTGAAACATTATCTATAAGTGCATCAGCAAAATAATCACAAATAGGATTAAAATGAGCTTGGATAAGTTGGTTACTATTAATCAAAGTGCATTTGTGCCAGGGAGATTGATTCAAGATAATCTTCTCATTACTCAGGAATTGCTAAAGGGGTATATCAGGAAGAATGGCCCTAAAAGATGTGCTCTTAAAATAGATATAGCGATAAAGTCATTTGGAATTTCCTCAAACAGATTCTAGTTCACTTTGGTTTTCATGAAAAAATGATAGGGTGGATAATGACTTGTGTTACTGGAGCTGCATTTTCAATATGCATTAATGGAGGTAGATATGGGTGATTACTCCCCTTTACCCAAAAACAATGGAGGTAGATATGGGTATTTTAAGAATGGTAGAGGTCTAAGACAAGGCGATCCCATGTCCCCTTATCTGTTTACTTTAGTCATGGAAATCCTTACACTTATTGTCCAAAGGAAAGTAAGCAAAATTTCTCAATTTAAGTACCATTGGGGCTGTAGAGATCTCAAGTTGACACAGTTATGTTTTGCTGATGACTTATTGATGCTTTGCAATGGTGATTATTGTTATATATTAGTAGTAAACTTAAATATAGATTAGGGACTTAATTGTACTTTGTAATAAGATTAGGTGTTAGACATAAACTAGGATTAAGTAGCTTGGAGTGCAAGCCAATGATGCTTCCTATTTGAATTAGGAAAGTTTTCTACCCCGTCATCTCTATAGAGATGAGGGAGGATGCTAGTTTGGAACATTCTTCTTCCTCGTTGTAATAGCTTTATTATTTTATAATAAAGGTTTGGTACGAGGGTATATCGTGTGCATATTCTTGTCGTTTTTTTGTAGTATATCGTGTCTCTCGTGTTTGCTACGTGTGCTCGATACAACTCGCGATCGAGCTTCGGGTTGTTGGCGGTTTTGTCCAACAAGTGGTATTAGAGCCGCGGTTATTGTGGTCATTGATGTTCGAGTGTTAGATCGAGGTTCCGAGTTTGTTCGAGGTATCGAGGTTCGGGTGTCGGTTCCGTCGATCATAGCAGTATTTAATCGTGTTTTGGAGGGTTACTTTTAAAAACACGTGAAGACAAAAAGTGTTAGTTTTTAGTTTTCATAACTATTCACGTTAAGTTTACTACAAAGTTGGCATGGATTTAATTAATCTTTTATAATATTATTAAATAAAGATTGTTTTTTGTTTATTGGCAACACAAACAAATTCAAATAGGTTTGAAGTTTACTATCGATTAAGTTTGAAGGTTTCTTGTTGCGGGTTTTCTTATGGTACAAGTTTTGATCGTGGTTCACTTGGGGTTCAAGTTTACGATCGGGGTTGCTTGTTCGAAATCGTGGGTTTAGGGTTATTCTAATTAATTCGATTTGCAAGAAAAGATTTTTAGCAACAAGGGGGAATATTGCACATGGCTTGTGAGGCTTTTCGGTAAAGTTGGTTAATAAACAACTTGAGAAGGTTTTTAGCAAGGTTAAAGAAGAATGGCTAGTTTGATAACTAGGTTTAACTTTGAAAAATTCGATGGGAAGAATGACTTCGGGTTTTCTTATGGTACAAGTTTTGATCGTGGTTCACTTGGGGTTCAAGTTTACGATCGGGGTTGCTTGTTCGAAATCGTGGGTTTAGAGTTACTCACCATGTAGCCTTGGTAATTCTTTTTTTTTGGTAAAGGGGAGTAATCCTGCACCCTGGTAAATATATTAACCATATAAACGTTTAAGTACAATGGATATGAGTGAAATCCCATATCTCAGCCCGTTACATAGGCAAAAAGCTTACATAACAAGATACTTCCAATTATCTAAACATTACTTCCTACCACAACTCAAATGATATTTTATGACACAACACTAACATGACTTCCTAGGAGCTTGAAACGTTGTGCCATACATGGCATTAAAGGAATCCAAATTCCGGAAGATCACGAACTGCTTCGCATAGTCATCAAAGTCATAGTCATCATACTCATCTTCAAATTCTTGGCCCCCACTAAAATATTAGCGACTCATCAAATGGGTTAGCAACAACCTCATCTTCGTAATCGACACCACAATCTCTCTCACTTTAGAAAACGGGTTAACTCTCTTAGTAGAAGAGGTAGACGGAATAACCATCATCATCCACGAGTAGCTTTCCCATCAATAATTAGCTTTTCAAGCTTACCAATCTTCTCACTATGGGAGTAGAACCACCATACATTGTTCCCATTGAATCACTCACAAGCTTGGCCGCAGAAGAATTCCCGGTCTCGGATGCTTAGACGCCTCACCAATACGAGAGTCCGCCCGAGATCCATCAATACCGCTCGTTATTAGTACCGTAAGACATCCCGGTCATGTCCTTGTTAGTAGAAGAATCATCCACATTACAATCATCTTCCACCTCAAGAGTCCCAAAGCGTTAGACGTAGTAATCGGTGTATCCTTAGGATTACTACTAGCATTGCCGGTGCCTTCGCCTTTACAACATATACCCGCTTCTTAGGTGCAAATCTAGGACCCTACCCATATTAATACCACCAGTCATCTTCGCACCTTTAGGTTTGGCTTTCCGATTCGCACCACCTTAAAACCATCATCGATTTCGCCCACATTTGAGCCGGGAGGGCGCCATTATGCTCCTTAATACTCTTAGGACAACAAGCGATCATGCCCAAACACTTTACATTCCACACGGTGTGGCGGCTTCCATTCATATTCCACCTTTATACTTGCCGTAGTAAAACCAAGATCATCCTTATTAGGGATCGCCATAGTCACCACATGTTTAAGCTCAAATTGGATGATAATTCCATAAGAGCACGAGCAAAACTAATGCGACCCCATGAATCAACACACATGGAGCTAGTAAAAGCATCAAGCATAATCGCTTACCCACCGAGTAGCAATTAAGCTCAACCCATCTTCCGAGTATGCAAGTAATGGCACATTATGCAATTTAATCCAAACGGAACTCTAATTACCTCACTTTTAGACAATAGCACATCAGAGTCCATTTAGTGAGAATGAGAGGAGAATTGCGAATAATCCATGGGCCCCGTTGAAGAACACTCTCAACACCCTCTTTGAATCGAATTTGAAGAGAAAACACCATCATCATTCTTCATTAGTTTCTTAAACCAAACTTACCCCATGTATTGGTGACGTAGTTCGAACCAAATGAAAAGCAACATTCTTGCCAACAAAAAGCCAACAAGTGTATTTTCATAACGCTTGAATACACCTTCCATAGCACCTTTGGAAGCACCGTATCATGATTTTCAATTCGCCTCATTCACCAAGGCACGAAAATTCACTTTCCTAGAGACACGCCCGGATTTAATACATTAGCAAATGACCTTACTGTTAGTTTCAACGTTTGGACCAAGTAGAAGCATTCACCATGTTAGGACCGAATTCAACACATCAAGAACATAAAGCGAAGAAACTTTAGTGCTCGAATCCAAACCACCCACGCACGTATTCCTATAACTTGTATTTTCCAAATTAATTTGACCCCAAATAGCATCCGAATGAACATCATGCGTGCTAGGGTTAAGACCAACCCTAGCGACTTTACTTACCTCGGGATCAGCAGAGTCACCCTCTAAACCACGTTCACCTTGGAGACGTTTTAGCCTAGCTTCCAACTCCTGAATATCAACCCTTTGATACGAGTTCGTGTCCGTGTTTACACCAACTTGATCGGCCAAGTTGGTGACTGTGTTAGAAGCCTTCACCGAAGAACCACCTTTATCAAGAAACCCCTTTTCCATCTCTCTACACCCCACAAACAAATCGAAACAAAATCAATAACCACAGCAGCAACTGAAAGACAATCGACTACCAATCAAACCCTAACTAAAAAAGTTAGGGTTTAAACACACCACGATCAATAACTAACCTGCTCCCATGGTTAAGAATCAGTTCAAAGAAAAGCACGCAATCCAAACAGGTTATGCACAAATCGATTCACCAAAACCCTATGTTGGAAAATTTAGTGCACTTGTGGGATGGTTCACACCTTGTAATGGGTTAGGAGTGCAGATGTACACCCATAAGGTCCATGAACACCACGACTCTAATAGTGGTATGTATTGGTAGTGCTTGGTGAAATCTTGTTGTGGTTAACTGCGATTATCGGTGTTTTCTGAAGCGATGCCAGCGGGATCGATGTTTCGAAGTGGTATCTCTCGAAGTTGTGCTTACTTGACAGCGATGGGCGTTTATTGAGCGGTGTAACCACCGAAAGCACTATGAAATCTTGATATAAGTCTTGATAAATGCGATTACAAGCGCATCATTATGACCACGTTTAATTGGTCATGTAACCACTAACGACTATAATGGGGATGATTATGAGGCTATTAATGGGCGATTAATACTCATAATTCCATTGGAGCGGTCAAGAGTAACCTCCTATAAATAGGAGATCCGAACATGCATGAAGAACACACAGAAAACACATAACACTTATAAGCGCAAGGGTTAAAGAATTGTGCCTAATTCTCTAGCGCATTTGGTCTTATCCCAGTAGATATTCGTGATACCCGGGCATTAGGGTCGAATAGTTTACTTTGGAAAGTGATTACGATTCAAGTGATATCCGGTAACCATCAAGTGGTATCATTACTGACCTTAGTTTTGTTTCTCTTGAGCAGTTGAGCATTTCTTTGAAGTTGATTATCTCACCGCTTTGGGACGAATAAACACCAACAATCAAAGTAAACTATTTAGTGATAATCAATGGCAAGCTGCGCAATGAAACACATGGCTTCAAACTTTGCTAATTTGGACAAGTTTGAAGGGTGGACTTTAGGAGGTGGCGAAGAAGATGCACTTCTTCTTTGTCAAGCATGAGTGTGGTGTATGTCTTGACTACTCCAATTCGATGATGGTGATGATGCTCGTGGATCGGATCGGGAGGAGGAGCAAGTGGGAGAATGATGACTACATATCGAGAGGTCTTATTCTCAATGGTATGTCGATTCTCTGTTTGATATTTATCGAACTTTGAATCTTCAAAAGCTGTGGGATTCCTTGGATGCCAAATATATGGTGAGGATGCATCAAGTAAGAAGTTCCTTGTTAGTAATTTCACAAATTACAAAATGGTGATTCAAGACCGGTTATGGAACAATACAATGAACTTCTTGGAATACTTGGAAGGTTTACACAACACAATATGCACATGGATGAGGCTATTCAAGTCTCTTGTGTTATTGATAAACTTCCTTCTTCATGGAAAGATTTCAAGCATACCTTGAAACATATGAAGGAGGAGTTAACTCTTGTTGAGTTGGGCGATCATCGCACATTGAGGAATCTCTCAAGGTGCGGGATAATGACAAGCCAAAGAGTAGCAATCTTCTTTGGACCATCTGTTGTCAATATGGTGGAGCATAACAACTCCACGGTACAATGACAACAAAGGCAAACATAAATTTCATGATAACACAAGGCGAGATCCTAACAAGAAGGCAACACCTACTTGTTGGAAATGTGCAAGGCGGTCACATTAAAAGGGCTGCAAGGGTGTTAAAGTTGGTGGTAAAGCCAATGGATCGAGCACTAATGGTTCGGGGGTGGTGGTTGACCAACTCATTTGAAAGGTCGAATATGTTTAATAAGTCTTTTCGGTTTATTATGTTACATATGTATCGAATCTTTTATGTGCGGGATGATGATGTTGCGTGGTGGGTTGACTCGGTGCAACAGTTCATGTGTGTAAAGATAGAAGGCGGTTCAAGACTTATGAGTCAGCGAATGATGGTTCTATTCTTCACATGGGAAATGAGTCAACGACCTTGGTGCATGGTCGTGGTTGTGTAGATCTTAGGTTTAGTTCGGAAAGATTGTAACTTTGCTTGATGTTATTCATGTTCACGATATCGGGAAGAACTTGGTTTCAAGTAGTATTTTGAATAATCATGGATATAAACAAGTTATTGAATCGATAAATTTGTGCTTTCTAAGCATGGTGTTTTATTGGTTTTGGTTATTTATGTAATCAAATGTTTAGGCTTAATATTTCTCTCGACAATGTTAACTCGACTTTTGTGACAACCACCGACACGATTCTAGCCTATGGCATGCAAGACTTGGTCATGTTCACTATAAAAGGATGCAAGATATGTCTAGGGATGGTTTAATCCACACTTTTGACATGGACTTTGAAAAGTGTAAAACTTGCATGTTGACCAAGATAACCAAGAAACCCTTTCGGGGTGTTAGTCGTGAGACTAAGATCTTGGAGCTTATTCACGATGACTGTGTGATTTGCATGCCACTCCTTCTTTGGGAAATAAGAAGTACTTTGTGACATTTATTGATGATGCTTCTAGATTTTGTTATGTCTATCTATTACATACCAAGGATGAAGCATTAGATAAATTCAAAGTGTTTAAAGCGAAGTTGAATTACAACTTGGGTCTTTGATCAAAAGATTAAGGGCGATAGGGAGGTGAGTACATGGATACTCGGTACTTTCGATCTGTTGGAATTATCCATGAAACGATCGCCCTTATACTCCTCGGCAAAATGGTATTTACGAAAGGAAAAAGCGGTCTTGAAGGAGATGGTTAATTCCATGTTGTCCTATTCGGGATGAGTCAAGGTTACGGGGTGAAGCTATGTTAACGACTTGCTATTTATTAAATAGGGTTCCAAACAAAAGGAACAAGGTTACCCTTATGAACTCGGACTAAAAGAAACCAACTGAATTATCTCAAGGTTTGGGGTTGTAGAAATTGTTGTAAGACTCACGATCCAAAGCAAAGACTTTGGGTGAAAGAGGCATTATTGCATCTTTGTTGGATATCTTGAGCATTCCAAGGCTTTTAGGTTCTATGTTATTGAACCTAATAAACATGTTCGATTAACTCAATAATTGAATCAAGGGATGCGATTTTGATGAGAATAGATTCTCATCGGTCCCTAGACCAAGTCGAGGATTCCTAATGAAACTCATGACTTTGGTGTATCGAGGTACGATGATGAACCATCGGTGGTCACGATGAGGTTGTGGTTCGACAACTTTGAACACGTGCTCGGGAAAAGCAAAGGGTCGGGACTCCAAAGTCATTTGGACACGAGTTTCAACTATACTTAGTTGAAGGTACTAGGGATGAGGTCTCGGACCAATACTCTTATTGCTTCATTGTTGAGGATGACCCCAAAACATTTGAAGAAGCAATGAAGTCCGGGACATTGCTTTACGGAAAGAAGCAATCAATGATGAGATGGATTCCATCATGGGCAACAACACTTGGGTGTTGGTTGATCTACCTCACAGTTGCAAACCTTTGGGTTGCAAATGGATTTTCAAAAGGAAAATGAAGGTAGATGGAACTATTGAAAAGTTCAAGGCTAGACTAGTCATTCGGGGCTTTAAACAAAAGTCGGGAATAGACTATTTTGATACTTATGCCCACGTGGCTCGTATCGATACCATAAGGCTAGCGATTGCTATGGCATCTATTCACAATCGGTTATTCATCGGATGGATGTGAAAGCGACTTTCTTGAATGGTGAATTGGAAGAGGAAGTTTATATGAACCAACCTCGGGGCTTCATCATGCACGGCAATGAAAACAAGGTGTGTATGGCGATTAAGTCTCTTTATGGACTTAGCGGGCACCTAACAATGGCATCAAAAGTTTGATGAAGTGGTTTTGTCTAGTGGTTATGTTCTTAACCAAGGCGACAAATGTGTATATAGCAAATTTGATGAATCCGGTAAAGGTCATCATTTGTCTATATGTTGATGACATGTTGATCTTTGGCGACCAAAATCGAGTTGACGACAAAGGAATTTTGTCATCAAGGTTCTCCATGAAAGACATGGGGAGGCGATGTTATCCTTGGTATAAGGATTAAACATGAAAGTAATAAATTTCTATATCTCGGTCTCATTATATTGAGAAAGTCTTGAGGAAATTCAATTACTTTGATTGTACTCGATGAGTACACCTATGGATACTTGTGAAGGCGATGCCTAATCATGGCAAGGCGTATCTCAACTTGAGTATTCTAGGGTAATTGGTGCTGATGTATGCCATGACTTGTACAAGACACGATATTGGTTTTGCGGTGGGAAAATTGAGCGGTATACTAGTAATCCTAGTGCTCATCAACGTGCAAGCGTTCAAAAAGTCTTGAAGTATTTGAAGAGAACTATGGATTATAGTCTCTCATATCTTGGTTACCCATCGATGTTGGAAGGTTACAACGATGCAAGTTGGATCGATAACTGAAGACAATTAATCTACCGGTGGTGGGTATTCCTACTTGGTGGAGGTGCAATTTCTTGGGCATCGAAGAAGCAAACTTGCATCACCGGTTCAACAATGGAATCTGAATTTGTGGCTCTAGCATTTCTTTGGTAAAGAAGTGAATGGTTGAAAAACTTGCTTCTTGAGATTCCATTGTGGCCTAAACCTATAGCACCTATTTCTATCCGGTGTGATAGTGCGGCTACATTGGCTAAGGCTTATAGCGGATGTACAATGGTAAGTCTAGACACTTGGGTGTCGGGCATAGCATGATTCGTGAGCTTATCATGAATGGGGTGGTATCTATAGAGTTTGTGAGATCTCAGCGAACTTAGGCGATCACTTGACGAAGGGTGCGGCTAGAGACTTGGTTATAAAGTCGCTAAAGGGATGGGTTTAAGTCCAACTTAGTCCTTTGAATGCTAGGACACCTGACTCCTCACGAGGAAACTTAGGGCCGAGTTCAATGTGGAAAGTGAACATTCGGTGGTGGAGCACATGTTTTATTTACATCCCAAGGTTGTGCTCGAAACTTTGAAAGGAGGATGAAGTCTTTACTTCTTAATGGTTATATTTTCTTTGAAAAAGTGCTTGGCGGGAGCATGACTAAAGAGGAACCACCTATGTAAATGTTGAAGTTTTGCCGCTTGAGGAAGCTTTTGGACTTTAGCTTTTACAACATTTATGAATTTGGATATGGACACATGGCTTGTATAGTGTCGGGAGCTTTTAAGTGTTTGAAAACTTGTGTGTAGTTATCTTGGTATTCAAATGGGTTGAAGGGTTCAATTCTTAGAACACCACGATTCTCGAATATTTGAGCGTGTAATTACTAAGATGGAAATTCAATCCTCGGGACATTTTCGTTTATGCACATGTTTTGCTTGATGTTTATTTTACATGCAAAGGGGTGAACTAAATTTGGGAGGATTGTTGGAAAATTTAGTGCACTTGTGGGATGGTTCACACCTTGTAATGGGTTAGGAGGTGCAGAGTGTACACCCATAAGGTCCATGAACACCACGACTCTAATAGTGGTATGTATTGGTAGTGCTTGGTGAAAATCTTGTTGTGGTTAACTGCGATTATCGGTGTTTCCTTTGAGCGATGCCAGCGGGATCGATGTTTCCGAAGTGGTAGCGAAGTTGTGCTTACTTGAAGCGGTGGCGTTTCCATTGAGCGGTGTAACCACTGAAAGCACTATGAAATCTTGATATAAGTCTTGATAAATGGCGATTACAAGCGCATCATTATGACCACGTTTAATTGGTCATGTAACCACTAACGGCTATAATGGGGATGATTATGAGGCTATTAATGGGCGATTAATACTCATAATTCCATTGGAGCGGTCAAGAGTAACCTCCTATAAATAGGAGATCCGAACATGCATGAAGAACACACGAAAACACATAACACTTATAAGCGCAAGGGTTAAAGAATTGTGCCTAATTCTCTAGCGCATTTGGTCTTATCCCAGTAGATATTCGTGATACCCGGGCATTAGGGTCGAATAGTTTACTTTGGAAAGTGATTACGATTCAAGTGATATCCGGTAACCATCAAGTGGTATCATTCTGCTGACCTTAGTTTTGTTTCTCTTGAGCAGTTGAGCATTTCTGCTGAAGTTGATTATCTCACCACGCTTTGGGACGAATAAACACCAACACATCATCAAGTACAAGAAGGGCGGTTAAGCTCCCACAGCTCCAACTCGATCCGTAGCCAATCCGCCACCGACTCATCTCCTATCTCAACCGGCTTGGACACTCCACGGATCGAGAGATACAGAGGATCACTAACACTCTCCAAATTTAGCAAACATTCACCAGAGAGAATTTTTAGTCTTAGTCTTCAAAACCCAACGGCTCTTTGTAACTGTACCCGAACACGCCCCGCCTCCCACCGCTCACGAATCCTCGAATGGTTTAGACTTTCGACTGCTCACTAACATCCCTTTGGCTCCATAATTCATGTTTGCAAATGAACTCTCTTAGCACTAGATTTAGCGAACCGATTTTGTCGTGCTTAACCGGACGGTCATACTTCCTCAGCAGTACCTCAAACATATACAATGACCCACGCTTAATACCATGAGCAATCTTAAGATTACCATTGACCACACTCCATTTACCACCACCAAACCTTACTTCCGGTCCTTGTTTATCCGGTGACTAATGAGAATCAATTTCTTCTTCAGTCCGAATCACCACGACATTCTTCGTGTTCCATGTAGTTCCCAATGAAGTAACCAAATCAATATATCCCATGCCCGTTACCTTAAGCATCTCGTCATTCGTCAAACGTACCTTTCCAAAATCTCCTTTTTAAGATTCACCATCGTTTCCCGTTGTCCATGACGTGAAACGAAGCCCCGAATCCATGACCCAAGAGTCTACACATTCTTCCATACCGAGTATCAATACATCATCCTCGAAACATTCTCAAGATCGCTAATGTTTAATTCTTTCTTGGAGATTGACTCTTAACATGTCCCACCTCCGGCAGTTCCAAAGACTTCACATTCTTCCGTGTTCTAGACGAACTTCTTCCCGACTCCCACCGCTCCCACTATTCCTCGCTATTCCTCTACCTCTTCCGATATTTAATAATGCGTAAGAAGACGAGCCACCTTGATTCTTCGTTCGATATCCTCGCCTAGAACCAAATCTCGAACCCTTCAAATGTCATACCACTGGTCCCCACGGAACTCGAATAAGAGTAATCGCTCCGGACCGATGATCCGCTAAATAATCAAGTCTAATGACTTAAAACGATTTAAACACAAATGCAATTAAGATCGGAGGAATATAGTGGATTCTCGGGTCGTTAAGTCCCACGGAGGATGAATTGGTGTTTAAACAACTTCAGATGATAGAATGACCACTAATGATAGTGATCGGAAAGGATTAGGATTGAATATTACACTACTGAAAAAGATGATAAAATAAAGCGACTTAAATACAAATTAAGAAAATTAAAAAGATAAAAGATATTAAATAAACGCTATCACTATTTTTACAGATCGATGAACGTTTATGATTTAATAAAACAAAATAACTTAAATAAACTATTTTAACTAAAACGTAAACTTAAATTACTTAAAAACGTGGTCTAAAACAAAAACGAGCGTTATTTACGAAAATGGCGCTGGAGTGCAAGCAAAAACGTAAAATTATTGAAATAAAAGGCCTACGAGTGTAAAACTAATTTTCTTACAAAATATATGATAAAAGAAAATTTTAGAAAAAGATTTATATTTTTTGACTTTTATATTTTTATTATGATTTAAATAAGTTTTACACTAATTAAATGTTAAAAATACTAAAACTATTTATAAAAATCTGAAACTTTTTGTAAAAATCCTTAATACTAATATAGATTTATGAAAATTAGAAAACTTGAAAAATCTACACTGAATAAGCTCGTAATAAGCTAAACTAGCCAAATAAGCTAAACGGGACTAAATGTATTTAAGAGATTTGTTGTGTAAGAAAATAATGAAAAAGTCCCAAGGGCGATTGGTTTACAGGTACACATTAAACACTCTATCAAGGGGGAGGTCGCATGTTCGAACCTTGACCTCCCCTTTTTGCTAACCATTTTTTTTTCGATTTTTTTCTTTTACAAACCAATTTTATACATAAAAATAAGTACTTTTGTTAACTACCACTTTTTATGAAAACGGCTAATAAGCACTAAACCAGCTTAAGTTTTTGTCACAGTGGGCTTTTTTGAAAATGACTAAGTACAAAGCTTGAGCTAAAATACTTAAAAGCTAATTAATAAGCACAAGGTAAACTGTAACAAGCTAAACTAATGTTTATAAGCACACTTGAACACTGAATAAGCACAATGACTACTAATAAGCACCGAATAAGATAATAATAAGCACAAGTCACCACTGTTATGCACAGGTCACTGTTGGATTTCTGGCTACTTTCAAGATGACTTTTAAGCACTGAAATGATCTAGAAAATGAAAATAAGCACTTGGACTAACAAGTGCACCAGCTAGGCTATCTAAAAATCTAAATTACACATGCTTAGGAGTACTAGATAGCTTATAACAAGCTTGTGAAAAGCTTGTAGTTCCCTGCACGTAATGATTTTGGACAAGGTATCCAAAAGAAGTTAAAAAATAAGCACTCTATAAGCTGATTAAAGGCAATCTAGTATTTTTCTATTTTTCTTAAGCAACTAAATATTAATTTCCCAAAAGTACTTAAGCTAACTTTTAATAATAAACACACAGTGAAATTCTAAATTTTATTCAAAAACAGCTATTGAGAAATTTGACTTTTTTAATTTAACTACACAGTTGACTTTTATGAACTTTTAACTGATTCTAAAGACTTATTATGTTATTATAAGCTGTAATGAGATAAGATTAAGCTAGAGAGATAAGTTACAAGCTATTTTGATGAAATTTGTATCTAAAACTCCTAACAGTGGACTGTAATTTGAGCATACAAACTAATTTTGACTTTTTACTAACTAAATGCTAATTTTTATGCTTTGACTGATCTATATGATCCTATTGTGACATTAAACAACAACAAATAACAACATTAAAACCTTCTAACACAGATTAAGAACCAAACACCCTTATTAGGACTGTTTTGAGCTTTAAAACACTAAAACAAGTTTTTAAAGAAATAAACCTAGTGATTATATTATATTAACTAAATTGAGACAAGATTAAACCAAAATTAATATGCTTAAAACATTTAAACTAGAAAATGCAATTTTTAAAGAAATTGCTTACAAGTTTAGTCCAAGTACAAAACATAGAACAGAGGCACAAGACCACTCCTATAGCTTACCAATAAGCTCTAAACCATTAATCCATCCAAAATTAGCACTGCAATCTTGTCTTGATCATGTCTCATGTGATTTTTATTTTTAACTAATATTTTGGTATTTTGATAATTTTGAAATTGCTAAGTAAAACTGATTTGTTAAGGTACCTAAGAGCTTATAAGCTTTTTCAAAAGCTTATATGAGCTTAAGTAGCAATTACAACAACTATTGACAACATTTGCAATTTATGAGAATTTAACATAGAAATTTGCATAAAACTGAATTTGTACACAATAACTGAAATTGAAACTGCAAAGAACTTTTATTAACCATAAAACATAATACAACTTGAGAATAAAACTGAATTTAAAGGTTTACAACAGAAATTAAGAGTTTACACTACAAAATGGTCTAAAAACAGTCGACAACTCTTATCACTGCCTTCTTTCTTGATTTATATTGATCTTTCTGAGTCTGTGGGTCCCACTTGATCTTTCCCATCAAAAATATCAGCCTTTGGATCACTGCAACATATCCTAGCCATCAATTTAACTTTTGGCGCCAAAAGTCTTGGAGTTGGTATCTGAAATTAATGGGGATGGTGAGTGGGCTTGCAAGGTGGAGGGGGCATGGTGATGTGGTAGATATGTGCTGGAAAGGAGACAGTGAGGTGGGGGTAGCAGGTGGAGAAGATTGATTGGTAACAGGTGTAGGGGTTGGGAGGGATAAACAATGGCTGCTTTTATTTCAATTTAAACTTTAATGGGTTTTGATTTGGGCCAGATTTGGATTAAATATTGGATCCGGTTTGGTATTAAGTTAACAACAAGGACCAAAAGTGTAATTTGCCAATTCTTCTAGGATGATCTTGACAACTTTCCAAAGCTCTCACAAGGACCATTCCTGCCATATGTGATTAGTACAAGGACCACTTTGGTTATTTTCCATATTTGCAAATCCAGGGGACCAAAGCGCCAAATTTGTAACTCTAGGGACTAAACTTGTAATTTTCCAAAAGTTTACCATAAGGACCAATTTTGTCATTAATGAATAGTACAAGGTTTATTTTTGATTATTTTCATTTTTAAAATTAACCAGGGACTATATTTGACATTTTTCAAAGTTCAGGGACTAAAGTTGTCATTTTGTGATTTTTAAACTTTAAAGGGTTTATTTTGACAACTTTTGAATCTTAAGGACCTAAAATGATATTTTACAAGTTTTTGAATTACAGGATTAATTTTGACAACTTTTGTAACTTGGGGACTAAAGCGCCAATTATGCAAACTTAATCGTTTTCACCGATTTTGATGTTTTGCATTTAAAACATATAAAACACTTGTTTGTGATATTTTATCATTTTGAAGCATTTTCGAGTGTTTTCGAGATGTTTTTGCGTCTAGATAGTATAAAATGATGAGTATTTAGACACTCATCAACCGACTATCGGTAGTGAAGCTAGTAGGAGTGAAGCTTGAGTCTCATTATCAAATTTAATTCCCAGATGATAACTGCATGTAATTGAATTTAGATTATTAATGTGATCCGTAATCGAGCTGTCTCGTTCATCCTTGTAGTGAACAACTCCTCATCAAGAACACCTTGTTAGTCACGACGGTTTCTCATACATGTTCGTCGAGCATCCATCATACCACGCTACCGTGGTTTCCTTCATGATGTTAAAAGCAACGCTTTGCCAACGACAATGTAATAACCGCTTAGCTTTCTTGTCCTTTGAGTTCCACGATCTTGCAGACTTTTCCATTTCCTCCGGTTTGTCTCCAAGCACCACATCCAAATCTTTCTGACATAGCAATGCTTCTATTTGCATTTTCCACCAGCTAAAATCAGAACCATTGAACTTCTCGATTACAACCTTGTCTTCAGCCATTACGACAAACAAGAGACAAATCGAGACATTGTACTTTTGTGTGACAGAAAACTTAGTACCCTCTTTCTGTCATAACTCGAAAAAACAATATTGTATACTAGAACAAATATGCACCAAGCCTATAAGTACTATACCCAACAAAGGATTCCCAGGAAAGAGAGGTGGGTCACAAGTGGACACTCTTAAGTACCAAGTCTTTCCTAGCTAGAACCTTCCCTGGACATATACCTATTCCCAGCCCGCATATAAATCTATCGTACACAAAACAGTCAATCGAAACCTTGTTTTTGATGTGGAAGATCAGACTGAGCTGCAACCACAAAGCATAATACAAGATACAACCTCCTCCAAACTTGGCTCTCTGATACCAGTTGTTAGGAACAGGACAGGGTACACGCAGCGGAAACACTATCACACTCACGAAACAAAACGAGAAAATAAAGCAACAAAGAACACAAGGATATTACGTGGTTCGGATTCGGTATAAATCCTACATCCACGGGCTGCAACTAGGTTTTCTTTGTTATTGCTAGAAGATTACAATACAAGTTGGTACATCTACAAATGAAAGATGAATGGCCTATTTATAGGCAAGAAGCCAATGCTTAAGGAAATAAAGAATGGATGCATTCCTTTGCTTTTCCTCCAAATGAGGTGTTCCACATTCCTTTGTTTGCCACTTGCTTTTCCTTTTTGCTTTGTGAGTTGGAAAAGACACCAACTACCCAACACAATCAGGTTCAGAGACACGGGTTTAACGTCTCATTAGGGTTCAAGATTTAACTTTTCAGGGGTTCACATTCAGTCTTCGATGGTTCAGTGACACCATGGTTTCAAGGAATTTACAGATTTCAAAAACCTGATCAGACCACCTGTTAAAAACATTTTCCTTTACAGCTCAGCCAGACGATCACATTTGATTTCGAGTAACATGTTTATGGTTTCAGGTGGTGAATGGTTTTGTGTTGGGTTGTGATTATGTTGAGGTTTATTGGTTATCTTATCAGATAGATTTGGTGTTTGTGGCTTCCAGGTTCAGCCTGAGCTGAGATTCGGGTGTGGCTGAAGTGAGGTTTCAGGTATGGAAGGTTACATTCTCTTGGTGTCTTGTGTTGTGTTGCATTGTTCCTTTTTTTGGGTAAAGGGGAGTAATCCTGCACCCTGGTAAATAAATTAACCAAATAAACGTTTAAGTACAATGGATATGAGTGAAGTCTCATATCTCAGCTGTTGCATTGTTCCTTGGGGCTAGAGTAATGGCTTTTCTTGCAGTTTGGTCATGATAAAGAAAATGGTATGTTATTTATGCTACGTGCATGGATCTTATTTTCGATTTTCTTTATGCATTTCTCATTTCATCATGTCACGAATATGGCTCATCTGATTTTGACTTGTAATAATTATTTAATTTGACCATTTGTTTTTACACAGCCTTGCATTAAATTTTGGAGATAAAGTCTCACCCATCTTTGTCGTACAGTTTTAGCTCGATAATAAATATTCACCTTGCTTGAAGAATTATTTGATTCATAAAATAGTATGTTTGACGCTTGGCCAAAAGAAATAATTTACCATAAACCAGGGGCGGAGCCAGGAATTTCTATTAAGGGGGGCCGGAAATTTCGAGATAGTAATAACTTTTTTTTTTTTCTTTTTCGAACCAATGATCGGACCGGTAAACCTCTTTGAAGTCAAATGATAGACTTGCATAATTAAAAGTATGTCTTTATCTTTATAAAAAAATATAAAATTTGAAGCAAGAGAAGTGATCGGCACACTCACATTTTTTTTTGGCACACTTTAGTGTATAACCAGTTAGAGCATGTTACTTTAGTTTCCTCTGTTTTTACAAAGAAAACAAATATAACCCGAGTTTCCAACTAAAAAAACACAATGTACAAAGTATATTGTTACAAATCAACCACATAGTAGGACCATGTTAGTAGGAACATGTTAGATAATTTTGTTGTAAAATGTAAAGTAAAGAAAATGACTAAAATAGTTGTATTAACCTACCCTATAGCAAGCTATAAAATAATCAAAGATAAACCTTAGTCTAGCAACCTATGACCTTTCACATGCAAACCATCTTTTTCTTTTATTGTTTTCTTCTTCTTCTTCCTTTTTCCTTTACTGCTTCTACTTCTGTTTTTCGTGTTCTTATGCACAACTTTTTTTTTCCTTTATTAAACATGAACCTAAATCTGATGCCCCTAGATTTTTGATGCCCTGGGCCGTAGCCCACTTCGCCAGGTACCAGCGCCGGCTGAGCGGTGGTGCAAATGTTGGGGGTGGCTCATGCTAAAATAGATGAAATATGGCATGAAATTCAAACTATTAGTCGGAGAAGTTAGGCCGGTTGGGGGTGGCTGAGCACCCGCTAGCCACCCCACTGGCTCCGCCTCTGCCATAAACAAATGAGATATGACCATATGAAGTTCTACATGAAATATGTGTATCACTGTATGATGCCAGAATGGGCTTTTGTAACATGTAATGATGTACATCGAGTGTTCTTGCATTATAATCCAAATAAAAAAGTACCCATCGTAACAAAGGTTTCAAGTAGCCTTCATGCCCTCAATCCCTCATGATGTTATTCATTACTATTCACTCTTATACTAGCTTAATGGTTACTTTTCTTAAAGTGTGAAAATAAGTATGCTATTAAGTTTTTAAGTTAACTACATTTTTGGTTTGCCGGATGTTTTACTTTTAGTCGAATAGTTTAAAAAATCTTGTATCCACACTACTACAGAAAAACAAATAGAGCCCCCTCCAAAAGCCAGGTTTCAATAGAAAACAGGCTCTATAGACCATCCCCGCCTTTTCAATGAATATAAAGCCCTCTTATGTAGGAAGAAACCCGACTCTATCTTATAAAGCCCGGTTGTTATTTAAGTAACCGGGAACTAATACATATAACCTTTTGGTGGACCTTTTTTTTTTTTCAAAATTTTAACGTTTTGGAGGACGCTTTTTATCTTCTTCAAAGTTTTCACAAGAACAAATCTCACACACACTTCTACCCTACTACCGCCGTCCCCCTCACCACACAACAGCTGCCAGTCTACCACCGTGTCACCGCTCACACTGTGCTCATGGTGAGTCATCTCCTCTCATCCTAAATCCTAAATAATTGTGAATTTTTGTAGGTGTATATGTCGAATTTCAAACTATTTGTGTTAATTTCGTTATTTTCTTTTTAGTTGAAGTTATGGTTGTTGTATGATGGAGTATTGGAATTGCAGAGCCAATGAATTGTTAGGGGTTTTAAAGTCTTAAACACCAACTATATGCATCCTTGGCATCTTGGTAACTCGGATTCGTTTTATAAATTATAGCGTAACCTTGACATTCACATTTGGCCATATTTCAGCACCTTTATGCACATTTATTTATAAATTATACTTTTATGCTCCATGGTATTTTGGATCTCGGAGTTAGTTATTGCTTTAGGTTTTATTTCAGGCATGTTATCTTGAATTCTCATCATTGATTTTGGTGGAAGGTAATTCCTACCATGTATTCAATAATTGACTATATAACTTGACATATACCAAGTGAACAAATATTGGAGTTATTGATTTATGTGACTTCTCTAGGATGCCAAGTTTGATATTATGTGGAACTAAACACTAAATATGTTGCTGAACTATTTGGTTTTCAACAGGGCTCTATGGCATGTTTTTGTAGTAGTGAGCCCCACACAAGTGAAGACACAAAATTGAAGTCTTTTTGCTATCATCGGGTTGTTGTGGTAGATTCGGGATTTAGAGCATAAAGTGGCTTATTGCGCTACTTGCAGCCTGGGTTAGTGTTTTTATGAGTTTACTAATGAGTAATTTCTACGTTTTTCTTTTAATCTTATGAATGATAGACCTAATCAGTGATTAATACAAATTTAACTTGATACGTATATTTTATGATTACAGGTTTATACTAGTGCCTTTGAATCTTGTGAGATATGGTAAAGTACACTCTTTTCTGTTTTATTATAGTCTCATCCGGAGAATGTCGTGGGCTTATGTTGAATGGGTTACAGATGTATTACTCATCTTGTTAGACCTACCAGAAAACTTCCATGAATCATGAGGTCCCTTTATGGTAATTAGCTTCTTCAATTGCAACTGCAATTCAGTTGGATGTGATGGATCATGATAGTCTCCATAAGTATATCGCTCAGGTAGATACTAATTGCTATTCAGTAAGACCAATGAAGCAAACCCCCTTTTCTTCCTCACATTCGAGGTGTACAATGGAAGCTTTAAGGGAATGACTTATGTAAACAAAATAAAATCGTGTAGCCTTTTCAAATAGAATTTTGATATATATGTTTTATTTATATTTCGGTTAATCAACTAATGGAAATTACATCTGTTGATTTCCAGAGAAGTGTCGGAAAATGTTGCCAACTTTGGATCTAACCGGAAGAAATACACTATCTTGGCATATAAATACATTAACTGGCCTATAATACGTAACCACTAAGAAACAAAGTCCAACGATAATGGGAAGAGAAATGGCCAAAATGGGTACGCGCTGTTTTCTTCGCTTATGTTCATTGCAAGCAGATTTTGCACTCCTTAAATTTATCGATGACCAGACCATTTCTCCGGTACGATGATTCTGAGACTGATTTAAGAGCAATAAATATGGGAAGTCACAGTGATTAAGTGCTTCTCCAACAAAATGATTACCACTTATGTCCAAGTATTCTACGTATACGCAATCACGTACATTTGTGATATTGCCCGTCATCAGATTCTGAGAAAGGTCTAGATGGACAAGAAAACAGGGATTACCAAAGAGCATGTTTCCTGACAACTGATTTGATGATAAATCAAGGTAAGAAGGATATGAGAGCTTCCCAAATTCTGGATGAATAGCACCCAGAAGATGATTATGAATAAGGTCTAAATGTCCCAACTTCATCAAATATGCTATATCTTGGGGAATAGGCCCACTGATAGTGGCAAGGTTTAAAAAATTCAGTTGGCTTAGATTACCAAAACTTGATGGAATTGGACCATCAAGATTGTTGTCGCTCAGGTCAAGAACATTGAGATTGACCATGGATCCAAAAGATGGCGGGATGATATTCGTAAAGTTGTTTCAACTAAGATCAAGGTTTGTTAATTGTGTGAGATTGGTTGGCCAAACTGGTAACTTACCCATGAATTGGTTTCGACTAAGATCCACAGTAGTCAACTCCTCAACTTCACTAGCTGAGATGGAATAATAACATTGAAATTATTATGAGAAAGATTGAGGTCTCTTAACCTAGCTTGTGAAGGAAACATGCAAATTAGCTCTTGAGGGAATTGGACCATCTAGATTCTTATTACTCAGGTCCAACTTTTCGAGATAAGGCAAGTTAGTTATAAGTGCAGGTGGGATTGATCAATTCAGTTGATTTACGTTCAGGTATAGGTTGGTGAGATTAAACATGAAACCAAGAGATGAAGGGATGCGACCAGTAAGGTTGTTTTGACTAAGATCCAGGTAGGTGATATTAACCATGGAACCAAATGATGAAGGAATTTGACCAATTAAAGTGTTACTATAAAGATCAAGGCCTTCCAAACGGGTGAGATTGGTAAACGAGGCAGGTAATGTACCTATGAGATTGGTTTTAAGAAACTAATGAAGAATGATGATGGTGTTTTCCTCTTCAAATTCGATTCAAAAGAGGGTGTTGAGAGTGTTCTTCAACGGGGCCCATGGATTATTCGCAATTCTCCTCTCATTCTCACTAAATGGACTCCTGATGTGCTATTGTCTAAAAGTGAGGTAACTAGAGTTCCCGTTTGGATTAAATTGCATAATGTGCCATTACTTGCATACTCGGAAGATGGGTTGAGCTTAATTGCTACTCAGGTGGGTAAGCCGATTATGCTTGATGCTTTTACTAGCTCCATGTGTGTTGATTCATGGGGTCGCATTAGTTTTGCTCGTGCTCTTGTGGAATTATCATCGAATTTGAGCTTAAACATGTGGTGACTATGGCGATCCCTAATAAGGATGATCTGGTTTTACTACGGCAAGTATAAAGGTGGAATATGAATGGAAGCCGCCACCTGTGTGGAATGTAAAGTGTTTGGGCATGATACGCTTGTTGTCCTAAGAGTATTAAGGAGCATAATGATGCTCCTCCCACTCAAATGTGGACGAAACTGATGATGGTTTTAAGGTGGTGCAGAATCGGAAAGCCAAACCTAAAGGTACGAAGATGGTGGTGGTATTAATATGGGTAAGGGTCCTAGATTTGCACCTAAGAAGGTGTATATGTTGCAAAGACGAAGGCACCGGCAATGCTAGTGGTAATCCTAAAGATACACCGATTACTACGCCTAACGCTTTTGGGACTCTTGAGGTGGAAGATGATTGTAATGTGGATGATTCTTCTACTAACAAGGACATGACGGGATGTCTTCGGTACTAATAACAAGCGGTATTGATGGATCTCGGGGCGGACTCTCGATTGGTGAGGCGCCTAAGCATCCGGAGACGGGAATTCTTCTCAGGCCAAGCTTGTGAGTGATTCAATGGGAACAATGTATGGTGGTTCTACCCATAGTGAGAAGATTGGTAAGCTTGAAAAGCTAATTATTGATGGGAAAGCTACTCTCGTGGATGATGATGGTCTTCCTATTCCGTCTACCTCTTCTACTAAGAGAGTTAACCCGTTTTCTAAAGTGGGAGAGATTGTGGTGTCAGATTCTGAAGATGAGGTTGTTGCTAACCCATTTGATGAGTCTGCTAATATTTTTGGTGGGGGCCAAGAATTTGAAGATGAGTATGATGACTATGACTTTGATGACTATGCGAAACAGGTTCGTGATCTTCCTGGGAATTTGGATTCCTTTAATGCCATGTATGGCACAACGTTTCAAGCTCCTAGGAAGTCATGTTAGTGTTGTGTCATAAAATATCATTTGAGTTGTGGTAGGAAGTAATGTTTAGAGAATTTGAAGTATCTTGTTATGTAAGCTTTTTGCCTATGTAACGGGCTGAGATATGGGATTTCACTCATATCCATTGTACTTAAACGTTTATATGGTTAATATATTTACCAGGGTGCAGGATTACTCCCCTTTACCCAAAAAAAAATGTACCTATGAGATAATTACCATAAAGCGAAAGTTGTGTTAAGTTTGATAGCAAACCAATCTGCTCTGGGATGCTTCCTTCAAGCTTGCAGTTATCAATAGAAAGGTCCTCAAGGTTTGGAAGTTGAGGCTTCCCAGATCACCAGCTAGACCATCATTATTATAATTGTAAAGGTCTATGAATTGCAACTAATATAAGGCCAGATACAGATCTAAAGAAGCAATTCTATATCCCCACCAATTAGTTGCAAGCAAAGCTTTTTCTTCTCTTGATTTGTTGAAATTATTAGCACTAGTTTTGCTAACACAAAAACGAGCATCATAAGCACACAAGTGAAATTGTGCATATGAACAGTAAGATTTGTGGATGAAGTAGGACACATTGTTAATGCTCGTTTGATTGTCAAAATTTAAAAGTAAGTACTCAAAATTTATCATATGATATATAATTGGTAATAATCATGTATATATGCATAAATAAAGCCTTCTACTTTTCAAATTCAATGGCAAAGTGTAAACGATAGTCAATATCCAGTCATTGTCGAAAAATTTCACATAATTTTTACCAGTTCAACTTGAAGAGCTTCCACATATATGCTTTTAATTTTGTTGATTCTTATGGTATAACATTTTCAGGACCATCTATAACAGCAGCCTTGTTCTTGTGCGTTGCTATCTCCTCTTTGATCGAAATTAAAGGCCATGAGTGAGGGTTCCAGACCTGATATACAATTATATATATATAAACATTAATAGATTAGAATAGAAAACAATAATAGAATGAATGTAGTAGGAATACAATTAAGTGAGAATTACTCAGTTAGGACTTGACGAACATCACATCCAGGCTCAAGATAAGCAATGTGACTAGTGTTGTTGTTGTTTGCAGCAGCAACGAATGCCTCAAGCCTTTCCTTCTTCACAACGGTGGTCATACGATCCACAGTGGTGTATCTATTACCCATGTCAGGAAACCAGACAACATCAACAGCTGTATCCTTGTCTTTTAACCACGATCCAAGCGACTCCATATGAGGCTTGTCGGGACATGCAGGACTGAAAGACAAGAAACAAACACACAATAAGCAATATAGTAATCTGATAAAGAGTAATTATTATATATGCTTGAAAATACATACATACCCTCCAACAAACAAAAGAATCCTTTTGGGAGGCAGCCTTTACAAAACCTAACATAGTATACACGAGCCCATTATAAAGTCATAAATACCGTGTGGGCATCGACCTGAAGCAAGCATATAACTATAGAGTTAGTTTCATGGCGGCATAGAAGAAAAAAACAATTAAATATTATAATATATACTTGCTGCTGCTAACCTTGCACGAAATAGAGCATTACGTCAAGATCACTTCTGGGTTTGAAAAAAACACCAAAGGAACCCCGACGCATTGACGATAAGCCCACAGTATTCTTCGGATTAGACTGCATGCAAACCCAATAAATAAATAAATAAATAATTATAGAACTAGAAGAATCAGTAATTAATCAAAAAAGAAAAAACATACTTTGAATTTAGCTCGACAATAGAGTTGGATAGCTTCTTTTTGCAGGTCAAAAAGATGAGGATTTTGAATCATCGTTTCACTATCATCCATACCGATCAATGTAACCTGCAGAAATTAAATCACACTTTATAATTTTTCAATATAATAAAAATTAAATGATATAAGAAGAAGAAGATTATATATATACCTCGACAACCATGTTTGAATATACTAATTCTTCTTAATAATCCAGCGTTTTGTATGAAAAAACCCTTTTGGTCACCACTTTATATACCCGCACCCACTGACCTTATTAAAAACCTTTTTATTTTTTCAACCTTAGAGAGCCCAACTCTCACTTTCACACGGGCTGTTTGGTTACTACTCCCGTCCCATGGACGGTTTTCTTAATAAAAGTTGTTAAATTGATATCCACAATTTATAGCAACATGCAGACACTTTTTCATGCGGGTATTATTAAATGAGTCGTAAAAGATGAATAGGTTACGTGTTTAAGAATACATAATTTAAATGGAATGTTTGCAACATTGTTATTACATTCTAACCCATCAATGGATAATAAAGGCATAATTCTTGATTATTAAAACATTGTCTTTGAAAATACGCATCCGTAGTAACATACTACTGATGATCACCCGAGATACATGAGAGAAAACGGTCAACTATAAAAATAGTTTGTGAGTACACGGTTAATGTAAATAAGATTAAAGTCTTTATAATTGAGTTAACATAGAAATTATCATATTAATCCTCCTATTACAAAGTCCCCCTCATACAAGACTTGTAATACTTAGATTCACACGTAATTCCATGTAAACAAAATATTTCCAAACTATAAAGTCAAAAATTCAAAGTCAAAGTAAACACCTGGTTCTAATAATTTTTCTAAAAGGTCATCGTAAATAAAGTCAGTTGCATCATGTCTCAAATAACATGCTTAATAATACATAAGGAAAAACTATTGAAAGCAAGTCCTGATGGCAAAAATATCATATCAATCTATCCTGTTACAAGTCCCGCCCATACAAGACTTGTAAAATTAAGATTCATACATCAATCCATGATAATGATGTAACGCAACAAATATCCCTTCATATAATTAGTATGCGTGCCCTTAACCCACAAAAACAAGAGAAAGGGGACGAGAGGTTGGTCGGCCTCTTAAGTATACCCACTCAAAAGGCACCCGGTCTGAGGGGTGTGTAACTGTTGAATATATAAGCATTATCTCACAAAGTCAAGAAATAAAAGGACTAAAGTTGTATTATTTAGAAGATCAAGGTTCTTATGTGGAAGATCTATTCTGGCAGCTATATAAGGTCAAGTCAAAGGCTGAAGACCTCATTATTCCAAAATTGTTTGTGTGAAATATCTCTCTTATCTCTACCTTGTTCCCTGAGTAGAAGAGAAACCCTAGTTTGTGTATAGTTTTTATCTGTTCTTTCATTATATTGTAAACTGCTATACTTTAGCTTTTGATTAATAATAAGAGTGAGCCAAGGGGTGGTTGGCTGGGCATTTCATAAATTTTCTTCACTATCAAAACAGGTTGTTTGTGTCAAATTATTTTGGTTTTATAAGTTTCTACATGGTATCAGAGCCAAGTTGCTCTATACCAAAGTGATTTTTAAAAGATTGTAACGTTTTTTGTTAAACTAGGGTTTCTCAAACTTTGGGGGTTTTGATCTATTGGTGTAGATCTTGTGATTCTGAGTATTGATATTGGTTTCTTGATATCAGATCTTAACTGAAGGGTAATTGTAAATTCTCAAAAATTAGGGTTTCTTGATTTTTGGGGGTTTTTTGTTCCTGGTGGTTTTTAACTAATTACTTCTTGATTCTACAATCTTGTGAGTTAATTAGTTGTCGGAGTGTGTTAATTTGGTTTTTTATCAAATTAGTTGAAAATTAGGGTTTACTGTATCAAACCCTAATTCAGGTTGTTTTGTTGTGATTCTTTTAATAATCTGACTAGTTTTGATTCTAATTTCAAGATTCTTGGAACAAAAATCAAAAACCCTAAAATACTTTTTAGGGTTTGTTTGAGTCAGATTGATGTTCTTTAAATTGTAATTGTCTAATAGTTTTGTTCTTTTGTTCTTTTTCAGGTAATTGTTCCACTGTGCTGTGATTGATTTTTGATCTTCTTGATCCTGGTTCTTGGATATTGGTTTGGAAGCTTGCGTGGTTGTAATACCTCTCACACCCTCTTTTAGGTTTTTTCTTAGGATTTTCTGTTGATTAGGATTGTGGAGGTTGAGTTGATCAAGGGATTTGTTTATTGGAGTTGGTTGAGATTGTTTGGTGGTTATTTGTGATTGAGGAGTTACAAGGTGTTGCTGTTTTTCTGTTTCTTGTTTGTGTTGTTATTATTGTTTTTTTCTGGTATTCATTATGGTTGATGGTCCTGATGATAAGGGCAAGGGCCCTGAAGGGGGAAGTAGTGAATTAAAATTGGATACATATCACCCTTTATATTTACATCCTCAAGATATTGGTGCTCAGTTGATTACCTTCAAACTTGAAGGTACTGAGAACTATAAGGTCTGGTCTGCTGCTGTGCAGTTGGCTTTACATACTAGAAACAAACTTGGTTTTATTAATGGGAAGTGTGTTAAAGATCCCACTGATGCTCTATATCAGACACAATGGGATATGTGTAATTCTGTGGTTTTATCTTGGATTCTTGGTAGTATTTCACAAGATCTTTATACAAGTCAAGTGTTTTCTGTGAATGCCAAATATGTGTGGGATGAATTAAGTGAAACATATAATAAAGAGGATGAGTCTGTGATATATAATCTGCATCATAAAATACATACTTTAACACAATCAGGAATGAGTCTTTCAGAGTATTATCATGAGTTTTTTGCATTGTGGAGGTAGTTTGACTCTCTTGTTGATCTGCCTACATGCATTTGTGAAATAGCCCCACTTTGAAAAAGCATTCAGATCTTTTGAGACTGATGCAATTTCTTATGGGTCTTGATGATAGTTTTAGCTCTGTTAGAAGTCTCATTCTCACTACTGATCCCTTACCAGATGTTAAGTCTGCTTTTGCTACTATATCTAGAGATGAGTCTCACAGAATTAATCATGTGACTAATAAATCTGTTAAAAATGGGGCAGCAGCCTTTGCTGCTAGGCCTTTTACTGGTAATACTCAAAATAATAACTGGAATTCTAATAAGAACACTAATAATAACAACAAAAGGGTTGGCATGGTGTCAAACTTTGTTTGCAAGCATTGTAATATGACAGGTCATACTATTGATAGGTGTTTTGAATTAGTTGGATATCCACCTGGTTTTGTTAAAAAAGGCAATGTTAATAATGTGGTTGATAATAAGACTGATACTAGTAAGAGTACTACTCATACTCTTACTAGTGATCAGTATAACAGATTAATGGCTTTACTTAGTGGTTCAGGTGATACTAGCAAGGCTCATGCAAGTGTTGCACGTACAGTTATTGCATCCAATTGTGTGATTAGTTTCTTTACATGCAGATTTTTTAATTTCAACTCTAATATAAGTACCTATAGTACTTATATTGGGTGGATCATTGACTCAGGAGTAAGTCAACATATCACTTTTAGTGCTACTCATCTTTATGATATAATGGATGTTTTTCATTTAAATCTTACAGTTGCACATCCCAATGGGATAGTTGCACAGGTTAAACAAATTGGAAGTTTTAAATTTGGAAATAATCTTGTTTTAAAAGATGTGTTGGTTGTTCCTGGGTATCATGTGTGTTTGTTGTCTGTTCATAAATTGTCTAAAGATAATCAGGTGGTTGTCAGTTTTAATGATAAGGTTTGTAAAATTCAGGATTTAACTCAAAGGTTCCTGATAGAGACTGGTAGTCAAAAAGGTGGTCTTTATTTTCTAGATGAAGGTAAGAGGGTTAATAATAGTAATATTGAGAGTTGTATTATGTCAAATTGTATTTGGCATAATAGGCTTGGACACCCCTCTGATCATGTGTTAACTGTGCTTAAAAGTAAACTAAAAGACCTTAAGAGTACTAGTTCTGAACCTTGTGAGATATGTCATAAAACTAAACAAACAAGAGAACCATTTCCTTTAAGTAACCATAAAACTAAACATACGGGTGATCTTGTTCATGTAGATGTGTGGGGACCATATAAGGTGACCAGTAGAGAAGGTGTTAAGTACTTTCTTATTGTAGTTGATGACTACACCAGGGCTGTTTGGGTGTATTTGATGAAAAGCAAAACTGAAGTTTTTGATCATATTAATAGTTTTTATAATCTCATTAAAAATCAGTTTGAAAAAGCTATTAAAGTTTTTAGAAGTGACAATGGGACAGAATTTGTAAATAAAAGATTTGAAGTTTTTCTGTCTAACAATGGTATTTTACATCAAAATTCTTGTCCTTATACACCTCAACAAAATGATGTAGCTGAGAGAAAACATAGGCATTTACTGAACACTGCTAGAGCCCTCATGTTTTGGGGGGGGCTACCTTTGAACATGTGGACTGAGTCTATTCTAACTGCAACTTACCTTATTAACAGGCCAACTGTTGTGTTGTCTGGAAAAATTCCTTTTGAAATGGTGTATAATACTGAACCTAATCTATTGAATCTAAAATGTTTTGGCTGCTTATGTTTTTCAACTATTTTAAATGAATCTGATAAGTTTGCATCCAAATCTAATATATGTGTGTTTGTTGGATATGCTTTTGATAAAAAAGGATACAAACTTTTTAACATTGATCAAAAGAAGTTTATGTTTTCAAGAGATGTAAAATTTTATGAAACTGTGTTTCCATTTAAGAATACATCTTTCTCTAAAGATTTTGTGTTTAATGACAATGGAATAAATACTTTAAATTTCTTTGATTAAGATTTTAACAGTAGTCAAGATAATTTTAGAACCAATGAACCCTATGATGATAACATAAGTAGTATAGATAGTAACAACAAATCTGTACCTCAATCTAGTACTCATAAACCTAGTGTTAGCACCGTAGAAGGTGATGCTAGTGATGATGAGCATCTACACACTAAAACTGTAGAATTTGCTGATACAGCTGATGTAGATATCAATTTGCCAGTTGATACAACAGAGAATATAGATACAGTTAATGTAGACATCACTAGGAACACATCTAGTAGGAAGGACAATGATAATAGTGAGTATGCAACAGAAAATGTTGTTTCTGATGGTATACAAGGTACTAGTAATGTTGATGATGGTTATATATCTGAGGGTGAGGATCTATATATGTTTGGAAAATTTTTTGAGTCACCAGAACCAGCAGGGGCACAAACAGTTAGAAGGACTAGTAGAATGACAGCTTTACCATCTAAGTATAAGGATTTTGTGCTTAATAAAAATCATAAGTATGGTATTGATAAAGTTGTTAAGTATTCCAATTTAAGCTTTGATAACTTTGTTTTCACATCTAGTCTTAATAAAATATATGAACCTACTACTTATGAAGAAGCTGTCAAAGACAGTAGGTGGGTAGATGCTATAAATCAAGAAATTGAAGCTTTAAATAGGAATGGTACTTGGGAGGTTGTAGAGTTACCTGATGGTAGGAAAGCCATAGGTTATAAGTGGGGTTTTACTGTTAAATACAAAGCTAATGGTGAAGTTGAAAGATATAAAGCTAGGTTGGTAGCTAAAGGATATAATCAGAGAAAAGAAATTGATTATGAGGAGACTTTTTCTCCTGTAGTCAAAATTGTCACTATAAGATGTGTTTTAAGTATTGCTGTTAATAACAAGTGGCCTTTGTTCCAACTTGACATAAATAATGCATTCTTATATGGTGAATTAGAGGAAGATGTTTACATGAATTTGCCAGAAGGTTTTTCTGATAAAAATGATAAAAGAGTTTGCAAACTGGTTAAGTCATTATATGGGTTAAAACAAGCTCCTAGAAAATGGAATGAGAAATTGGTGTCTGTGCTTAAAGAAAATGGGTTTATACAAAGTCCAAATGATTTCTCTTTGTTCATTAAAAATGAAAATGATGTTTTGTTTATTCTGTTAGTATATAATGATGATATCATCACTGGTAATAATACTAATGAAATTAACAAGTTTAAAAGTTTTGAAGTTCAAACTTTTTGATTATAGACTTGGGTAAACTCAAATATTTTTTGGGAATTGAGGTTCTTGATATTGATAATGGGATCTGTCTTACTCAAAGGAAGTATTGTACTGAGCTCTTAACTGAGTTTGGTATGCTTGGTTGTAAGCCTTGTGGTTCTCCTATTGAAACTAATCCTGATAACAAAAAGCTTGTTTCTAAGTTTGGAGATGATGAGCCTTTAACAAGTATAACAAATTATCAAAAACTTGTGGACAAATTGATTTACTTAACTTTGACAAGGCCATATATTTCTTATGATGTGCATTGTTTAAGTCAAGTAATGCATAAGCCTATGAAATCTCATTTAAGGCTTGCTTTTAGAGTTTTGAGATATTTAAAGAATGAGCCTGGTCTTGGCATCACTTTTAAAGAAGGTGATGTTAAAATTATTGAAGTGTTTGTTGATTCTGATTGGGCAAAGTGTAAGGTGACCAGGAGGTCTGTTACTGGATATAGTGTGTTTCTGGGAAATGATTTGGTTTCCTGGAAAAGTAAAAAGCAAGCTGTTTTTGCTAGATCCTCTACTGAGGCTGAGTTCAGGGCAATGTGTAATGTGTGTTGTGAAGTTATGTGGATCACCAAAATCATGGCTGATCTGCATGCTAGTGTGAGATTTCCTGTGAATATGTATTGTGATAACAGTTCTGCTATGCAGATTTCTGTTAATCCTGTGTTACATGAAAGAAGCAAGCATTTTGAGATTGATCTCTATTTTTTGAGAGAAAAAGTGGCTGACGGTTTCATTAAACTAGTGAAAGTCAGAACTGAGGATAATGTTGCAGATATGTTCACTAAGGGTCTTAACATTACTGACCATAAAAATTTTTGTAAAGTCCTTGGTTTGTTTAATGTGTTTCAGGATAAGTCTAGAGATCAAGCTTAGGATGATGGGGGAGCTTCAGGAAGCTAATGCTTATGGGGGAGTGTTGAAGATATAAGCATTATCTCACAAAGTCAAGAAATAAAAGGACTAAAGTTGTATTATTTAGAAGATCAAGGTTCTTATGTGGAAGATCTATTCTGGCTGCTATATAATGTCAAGTCAAAGGCTGAAGACCTCATTATTCCAAAATCGTTTGTGTGAAATATCTCTCTTCTCTCTACCTTTTTCCCTGAGTAGAAGAGAAACCCTAGTTTGTGTATAGTTTTTATCTGTTCTTTCATTGTATTGTAAACTGCTATACTTTAGCTTTTGATTATTAATAAGAGTGAGCCAAGGGATGGTTGGCTGGGTTCACTATCAAAACAGGTTGTTTGTGTCAAATTACTTTGGTTTTATAAGTTTCTACAGTAACTGGAGTCTCGTCGAAGGACTCCACGGGGACTAAAGTCTCAAAAAGTCTGTGTCTATAAAAGTCATGCGTATATACATTCATAAGCAAGATAGAATTTAATCAAAGTCTTTTACCTATTAAAAATAATACGCAAGTCATAAAGGCATATGTCACACCCCAAAAATGGCGCAGCGGAATAGAATTTATGGGTATGACTTCATAATCAAGAACACAAGGTGTTTAAATAGAGAAGTACTAAATGCATTTCACACAACATAGTCAAAGTTACAATAGTTCTACCAGATGGGATAAATATAAGTCATGATACATAAGTCCACAATGACTAAGTCTTCAGGAAGCTATTTAAAATGCATAACTCCACGAGTACACATCCCAGGAGGGTCTTGTCTTATGTCTGCTAAGCCAAGCCAATACTCAACCTTCTAAGAAACTTCGTTTTTAACACCTAAAAATGGTTACTCGAAAACATCAACATAAAGTTAGTGAGCTCGTAGGTTTAAGAGTTAAATCATGAAGCTGGAAATATAATCGCGTAGGACAATAGTGAGCATAGTATACCAATATAAGCACTTAATGAAACCACAAAGTTTGCGACAACTGAACCTACCAAATGTCACACACAAGTTGCTAACAGTGGGGGGACTACGCCGATAGTACTATCAAAATGCTTCGGCTCAAAAACGGAGTTAAACAGTTGCGCACAGTTGAACACATATGATGAAACCATACAACAAGGCAAATATTGCAATCAAACACACATATTGTCCAAAAGAAATCACGAAAACATTTAATCACAGCATGAAAACAGTTAAAACATCATTTCAGTACCATTTTCCCCCAAGGAAAATATTATGAAAAGGGGGCTACGAAAACTCACCTCAACAAGGTATTGCAATGATAACGAGTCAAATGCGCACGCTCGAAACGTAACCCGAAAGTCTTAACCGCGACCTAATTAATTAAGTCATTTGAGAAAATGTGACATGTACTATATGCATATGAGTTCTTAAAATTTATATCACCCTTATGTGTTTGTGTTTAAGTTTTATAAAATAAATTAAATACCATTTTTAAAAAGTGTGTTTTTGTCCAACTTCACGGGGTTCTATATCAGCTGATACAAGTCCTATAGGTGCAAACTTTGGTTCGTCGGGTAGTACTCCAGGAATACTTCAATTTGTTCAACTGTCACTACTGCTCAATCGGAACACAAACTCCACTTAAACAGCCTCAAATATGGTAGGTCACGCATTTCTGTCATTTTAGCATGTTTTACCCGATTTTTGAACCATATCTCATTCATTATTCCGTCTTATGACCTGATCCAACATCCTATTATTAGAGTTACAGCTCGTCTACTACTTTTATGATTTATGTTTTCAAAAATAAAGGGTGTAAGGTGCGTGAAATCGGGTCCAAAGAGGCCGGGTCGGGGCTGTTTTAAAAGGAGAAAAAAAAAGCTGTTGTTGTTTAGTGAAAGTGCCACAGGACAGATATTCATGAGACCATAACTTCTTCGTTAGAGATTTGTTTTAAACGATTCAAAATGAAGCTTTTAGCTTGTCATATTGACTACTTTTTTTTTAAACTACCATGGTCTGTCAAATTGAGTCAAGGTATACCAAAACGAGCCTCAATATGGTCACTCAGTCACTATTTATAAATAAAATCGAGACTTGTTATCAAGTTTTAAATGTCGATATTTCTTCTAATGTTTCTAGTTTTCGATTATATTGAACTAATAACATTATATTAAAGTATAGTAGTCAAGATTTTAATTACAAATCGGGTTTTGGTGGTGAAATTTTGTAGAAACAAAAGCATCAGGTAGTTTGTACATTTTTTTGAAAATGAAAGGTTTTCAAATGTGTTACACTTTCATGAGTTCTATGTTTTTAATATACTATCCTAATATCATTATCTAGGAGAGTAGTAATAAGTTTTTCTTACTAACATATTCATTTAAGTCGCGGGTTACCAAAACTAAAGTCGTTCATCAGGTAGTTGGCCACGTATTTGAAAGACATTTTTTTTAAACGTGTTTCACTTCCGCAAAGTCCTAGATTTTGAACATGTTATACTAATATCATTATATTGAAACATAGTAACAATATTTTTTTTACGAACAAGTTCATTTCAAATGGTGAATCTGTTGGAAAATTTAGTGCACTTGTGGGATTAGTTCACACCTTGTAATGGGTTAGGAGGTACGGAGTGTACACCCATAAGGTCCATGAACACCCGACTCTTATAGTGGTTTGTATTGGTAGTACCGGTGAAAGTACCGCTTGGTGAAAGATCGCTTGGAAAGTATCGCTTGTGGTTTCCACCGATAAGCGATTCCACCGATAGGCGTGTTTCCACCAAGTGGTGTATCCACGATAGTGCTATGAAAGTATCGATAAGCGGTGTTTCCATCGATAGGTCGACTTACACCGCAAGTGAAAGCATCGCTAGTGGAAAGCATCGCTATGGAAAGTATCGCTAAATGGCGATTACAACTTCTTTATGACCACGCTTAATTGGTCATGTAACCACTAACGGCTATAATGGGGATAATTATGAGGCTATTAATGGGCCGATTAATACTCATAATTCCATTGAATAGCTCAAGAGTAACCTCCTATTTATAGGAGGTCCGATCATGCATGAAGTACACACGTAAAACGTAAACACTTATTAGCTTAAAGGGTTATAGAATTGTGCCTAATTCTCTAACCGCATTTGGTCTTATCCCAAGTAGATATTCGTGATACCCGGGCATTGGGTGAATAGTTTACTTTGGAAAGTGATCACACGATTCCAAGTGATATCCGTAACCACCTAGTGGTATTGCTAGTGTCATTGATTGTCTTAACCTCGCTCGGGACATAACCCCAACAATCAAAGTAAACTATTTAGTGATAATCAATGGCAACCACGCAATGAAACACATGGCTTCAAACTTTGCCAAGTCGGACAAGTTTGAAGGGTGGACTTCGGAGGTGGCGTAAGAAGATGCACTTCTTGTCGTCAAGCATGAGTGTGGTCTATGTGCCGACTACTCCAATTCTCGATGATGGTGATGATGCTACCGTGGAGCGTGATCGGAGGAGGAGCAAGTGGGAGAATGATGACTACATATGCAGAGGTCTTATTCTCAATGGTATGTCGATTCTCTGCTTGATATTTATCGAACTTTGAATCTTCCAAAGAACGTGGATTCCTTGGATGCCAAATATATGGTCGAGGATGCATCAAGTAAGAAGTTCCTTGTTAGTAATTTCACAAATTACAAAATGACCGATTCAAGACCGTTATGGAACAATACAATGAACTTCTTGGAATACTTGAAGGTTTACACAACACCAAATGAACATGGATGAGGCTATCAAAGTCTCTTGTGTCATTGATAAACTCCTCCTTCATGGAAAGATTTCAAGCATACCTTGAAACATATGAAGGAGGAGTTAACTCTTGTTGAGTTTATACTATCCGCACATTGAGGAATCTCAAGGTGCGGGATAATGACAAGCCAAAGAGTGGCAATGTCAGCTGGACCATCTGTTGTCAATATGGTGGAGCATAACAACTCCACCGTGTACAATGACAACAAAGGCAAACGAAATTTCATGATAACACAAGGCGATCCTAACAAGAAGGCAACACCTACTTGTTGGAAATGTGGCAAGACCGGTCACATTAAAAGGGACCGCAAGGGTGTTAAAGTTGGTAGTAAAGCCAATGGATCGTGCACTAAAGGTCGAATATGTTTAATAAGTCTTTTCGATTTATTATGTTACATATGTATCTCGAATCGCTTTATGTGCGTGATGATGATGTTGCGCGTGGGTCGACTGTGCAACAGCTCATGTGTGCAAAGATAGAAGTCGGTTCAAGACTTATGAGTCACCGAATGATGGTTCTATTCTTCACATGGGAAATGAGTCAATGACCTTGGTGCATGGTCGTGGTTGTGTAGATCTTAGGTTTAGTTCAGAAAGATTGTAACTTTGTTTGATGTTATTCATGTTCCCGATATCGTGAAGAACTTGGTTTCAAGTAGTATTTTGAATAATCATGGTTATAAACAAGTTATTGAGTCTGATAAATTTGTGCTTTCCAAGCATGGTGTTTTTATTGGTTTTGGTTATTTATGTAATCAAATGTTCAGCTTAATATTTCTATCGACATTGTTAATTCAAATTTTGTGACAACCATCGACATCGATTCTAGCCTATGGCATGCAAGACTTGGTCATGTTCACTATAAAAGGATGCAAGATATGTCTAGGGATGGTTTAATCCTCGCTTGACATGGACACGAAAAGTGTAAAACTTGCATGTTGACCAAGATAACCAAGAAACCCTTTCGTGGTGTTAGTCGTGAGACTAAGATCTTGAGCTTACTCACGTGACTGTGTGATTTGCATGCCACTCCTTCTTTGGGGAATAAGAAGTACTTTGTGACATTTATTGATGATGCTTCTAGATTTTGTTATGTCTATTTATTACATACCAAGGATGAAGCATTAGATAAATTCAAAGTGTTTAAAATCAAGTTGAATTACAACTGGGTCTTTAATCAAAAGATTAAGGATCGATAGGGAGGTGAGTACATGGATACTCAAGATTTCATCTGTTGAATAATCCATGAAACGATCGCTTCTTTATACTCCTCAAAGAAATGGTATTTCGAAGGAAAAACAGGTGTCAAGGAGATGGTTAATTCCATGTTGTCCTTTTCGTGATCGAGTCAAGGGTTCCGGGTGAAGCTATGTTAACACTTGTTATTTATTAAATAGGGTTCCCAACAAAAGGAACAAGGTTACCCTTATGAGCTCGGACTAAAAGGAAACCCAACCTCGAACTATCTCAAGGTTTGGGGTTGTAGGTTGTTGTAAGACTTCGATCCAAAGCAAAAGACTTTGGGTGAAAGAGGCATTGATCGCATCTTTGTTGGATATGCCGAGCATTCCAAGGCTTTTGGTTCTATGTTATTGAACCTAATGAATATGTTTCAATTAACTCCATTATTGAATCAAGGATGCGACTTTGATGAGGATAGATTCTCATCGGCCCCTAGACCAAGTCGAGGATTCCTAATGGAACACATGACATCGGTGTATCGAGGTCCCGATGAACCATCTGGTCCTCGATAAGGTTGTGGTTCAAGAATCAAACGTGCTCGAAGAGCAAAAGGGTCAGGACTCCAAAGTCATTTGGACTCGAGTTTCAACTATACTTAGTCAAGGTACAAGGGTGAGGTCTCGCACCAATACTCCTATTGCTTCATTGTTGAGGATGATCCCAAGACATTTGAAGAAGCAATGAAGTCCCGTGACATTGCTTTCGGAAAGAAGCAATCAATGATGAGATGGATTCCATCATGGGCAACAACACTGGGTGTTGGTTGATCTACCACCGGTTGCAAGCCTTTGGGTTGCAAGTGGATTTTCAAAGGAAAATGAAGGTAGATGGAACTATTGAAAAGTTCAAGGCTAGATTAGTTATTCGTGGCTTTAAACAAAAGTCGAATAGACTATTTTGATACTTATGCCCCGTGGCTCAGATCGATTACCATAAGACCGCCGATTGCTATGGCATCTATTCACAACCGGTTATTCATCGATGGATGTGAAAACAACTTTCTTGAATGGTGAATTGGAAGAGGAGGTTTATATGAACCAACCTCGTGGCTTCATCATGCCCGCAATGAAAACAAGGTATGTAAACCGATTAAGTCTCTTTATGGACTTAAGCAGCACCTAAGCAATGGCATCAAAAGTTTGATGAAGTGGTTTTGTCTAGTGGTTATGTTCTTAACCAAGTCGACAAATGTGTATATAGCAAATTTGATGAATCGGTAAAGGAGTCATCATTTGTCTATATGTTGATGACATGTTGATCTTTGGCACCGACCAAAATCAGTTGACTTGACAAAGGAATTTTTGTCATCAAGGTTCTCCATGAAAGACATGGGGAGGCTGATGTTATCCTTGGTATAAGGATTAAACATGAAAGTAATAGAATTTCTATCTCTCGGCCTCATTATATTGAGAAGGTAATCGAGGAAATTCAATTACTTTGATTGTACTCGATGAGTACTCCTATGGATACTTGTGAGAAGTCGATGCCTAATCATGGCAAGGTCGTATCTCAACTTGAGTATTCTAGGTAATTGGCTGCTCGATGTATGCCATGACTTGTACAAGGCCCGATATTGGTTTTGCAGGGAAAATTGAGCAGTATACTAGTAATCCTAGTGCTCATCACCGCAAGCGCTCAAAGGGTATCAAGTATTTGAAGAGAACTATGGATTATAGTCTCTCATATATCGTTACCCATCGTTGTTGGAAGGTTACACCGATGCAAGTTGGATCAAGAACATCAAGACAATTCGCCTACCAAAGGGTCGGGTATTCCTACTTGGTGGAGGTGCAATTTCTTGGGCATCCAAGAAGCAAACTTGCATCACCGCTCAACAATGGAATCAATTTGTGGCTCTAGCAATACCGGTAAAGAAGCCGAATGGTTGAAAACTTGCTTCTTGAGATTCCATTGTGGCCTAAACCTATAGCACCTATTTCTATCCGGTGTGATAGTGCGGCTACATTGGCTAAGGCTTATAGCCGATGTACAATGGTAAGTCTAGACACTTAGGTGTCGTGCATAGCATGATTCGTGAGCTTATCATGAATGGGGTGGTATCTATAGAGTTTGTGAGATCTCAACGTAACTTAGTCGATCACTTGACGAAGGGTCCGCAGAGACTTGGTTATAAAGTCTCGCTAAAGGGATGGGTTTAAGTCCAACTTAGTCATCGAATGTTAGGACACCCAACTCCCTCCTAAGGAAACTTGGGAGCCGAGTTCAATGTGGAAAGTCAATATTCAAAGGGACTGGAGCACATGTTTTATGTACATCCCAAGGTTGTGCTCAACTCACGAAAGGAGGATGAAGTCTTTACTTAATGGTTATATTTTCTTTGAAAAGTGCTTGGCAGAGCATGACTAAAGAGGAACCACCTATGTAAATGTTGAAGTTTTGCCGCTCAGAAGCTTTGGACTTTAGCTTTTACAACATTTATGAATTTGGATATGGACACATGGCTTGTATAGTGTCGTGAGTCATAAGTGTTTGAAAAGTTGTGTGTATTTTATCTTCGTGTATTCAAATGGGTTGAAGGGTTCAATTCTTAGAACACCCCGATTCTCGAATATTTGAACGTAATTTACTAAGATGGAAATTCAATCCTCGTGACATTTTCGTTTATGCACATGTTTTGATTGATGTTTATTTTTCATGCAGGAAGTGAACTAAATTTGGGAGGATTGTTGGAAAATTTAGTGCACTTGTGGGATTAGTTCACACCTTGTAATGGGTTAGGAGGTACGGAGTGTACACCCATAAGGTCCATGAACACCCCGACTCTTATAGTGGTTTGTATTGGTAGTACTTGGTGAAAGTATCGCTTGGTGAAAGATCGCCATGGAAAGTATCGCTTGTGGTTTCCACCGATAAGCGATATTTCAATCGATAGGCGATGTTTCCACCGGTGGTGTATCCACCGATAGTGCTATGAAAGTATCGATAGCGTTGTTTCCATCGATAGTCAGACTTACACCGCAAGTGAAAATCGCTAGTGGAAAGATCGCTTATGGAAAATCGCTAAATGGCGCTATAACTTTTTATGACCACGCTTAATTGGTCATGTAACCACTAACGGCTATAATGGGGATAATTATGAGGCTATTAATGGGCCGATTAATACTCATAATTCCATTGGAATAGCTCAAGAGTAACCTCCTATTTATAGGAGGTCCGATCATGCATGAAGTACACACGTAAAACGTAAACACTTATTAGCGAAAGGGTTATAGAATTGTGCCTAATTCTCTAATCGCATTTGGTCTTATCCCAAGTAGATATTCGTGATACCCGTGCATTGGGTCGAATAGTTTACTTTGGAAAGTGATCACACGATTCCAAGTGATATCCGTAACCACCTAGTGGTATTGCATCGTCATTGATTGTCTTAACCTCGCTCGGGACATAACCCCCAATGTAATCCAATGTAGAAAGACGCGACATCAGGTTTATTGCAAAAAGGGACAAAAACAAAATTTTGCTTTACAAACACATATTAGTGATAGGAAATAATGTATCTATGATAAATAAGTACTAAAAATTATATGAAATGAGTTTGTTAGATGCTTACTTAGTTGATGTGTATGAAGGATGAGAGTAAAGAACACAAAACCCAAAATGCAAAAACCCTCTAAACTAGCTTCCAAAATACTTAACCAGTTGTTCAAAATACCCAAGATCTTCCTCTGTTCTTCCCTTGTTGCTGCTGTTTTTACTACAGGGAGAGAAAGAGTGATGTTCGTGTTGTTGTTTGTGCATGAAAGTATAACTGTTAGGCTGGGCACACTTGTGATCAAACATGACCCAGGTCACCAGGTGCCACATCAACTTTCTCTCTGGCGACCAGACATGACCAGGATGCCACAGTCGATGACCGTGACCCAGGTCACCAGGTGCGAACCGTGACCCGAACCTTGCCCCATCGAAGCATCTGGAGTTTGGTAGTTTTGTGTCGGATAATCCGGCGTAAAATCTTCCAAATTCATGTCGAAGATTATTACTTCGAAGCGTGGAATAAGGTTGAGATACCAGAGAACCGTGGAATAATGTTATCCTCAGACTTGAGATACCAGAGAACCGTCATGGATGTAGCACCCACAAGACGATTATGATGAAGATCTAAATGGCCCAAGTTCATCAAATATGCTATATCGAGGGGAATAGGCCCACTGATGGAATTCATGGCAAGGTTTAAAATTGCAGATAGCTTAGACGCCAAAACTTGAGGAATTGGACCATCAAGATTGTTATTACTCAGTGTCCAACGCTTCAAGCCTATGCAAGTTAGTTATAAGTGCTGGTGGGATTGATCCATTGTTGATTTGCGCCAGTCCGGTTGGTGAGATTAACCATGGAACAAAATGATGAAGGATTTGACCAATGAAGTTGTTACGACTAAGATCTAGATAATATAAATTCTTCAAGCTCACAACCTGAGTTGGGAGAATACCAGTGAAATTGTTATTAGAAAGATCAAGGCTTTCCAAACGGGTGAGATTGAAAACGAGACAGGTAATTTACCGTGAGATAGTTATGAGAAAGATAAAGGTATTCCAAACGGGTGAGATTGGAAAATAAGTCAGGTATTTTACCTGTGAGATAGTTATAAGAAAGATCAAGGTATTCCAAACGGGTGAGATTGTCAAACGAGACAGGTTTTATACCTGTGAGATGGTTATTATTAAGATCAAGGTGTTCCAAACGGGTGAGATTGGTAAACGAGGCAGGTAATGTACCTATGAGATGATTACTAGAAAGCGAAAGATATGTTAAGTTTGATAGCAAACCAATCTGCTCCGGGATGCTTCCTTCAAGCTTGCAGTTATGAATAGAAAGCTTCTCAAGATTTGGAAATGAAGTGAAGTCAAGACTTCCCAGATCACCAGCTAGACCTTCATTATTCCAACAGTAATAGTCTATTGAAATGACACCACCTGCTTTGTTGCAAGTGATTTCATACCAATAACAATGATCTGAAGAAGCTTTCCAATCTTCCCACCACTTCGTTGCAATCAAAGCTTTTGCTTCTCTTGATTTGTTGAAATTATTAGCACTGGTTTTTGCTAACACAAAAATGAGCATCATAAGCACACAAGTGAAAGTTTGCATATGAGAAGTAAGATGTTTGGAGGAAGTAGGACACATTGTTAATGCCCGTTTGATCGTCAAAATTTAAAAGTAAGTACTCAAGATTAATCATATGATATATAACTGGTAATGATCATGTATATATGCATAAACAAAACCTTCTAATATTTCAAGTCAATGGCAAAGAGTAAACGATAGTCAATACTAAGTCTTTTTCGAAAGACTTTCTAACCCATCCTATGGGTTGGGCATGGCTTCCACATAATTGTTATCTCTTCAACTTGATAGAATTACGAATGGTGTCCACACAATTTCTGTCAAACTCATTTGACTCATTCTTCATATATTCACAGAAAATATATTTCAAAAAAAAAATAAATAAATAAAATAAAAAATAAATAAACATTGTCTTTTCTGAATTATGTCTACGTTTTTATTACACAAACATCATTCCATTTTACAAAATGTAAGCAACTGGAATAGTATCCATTCATTTCTAAACTTTTTAATCTAATAAAATAACAGACAAACAGACAATGAATGACTGGTTTTTTCTTTCTTTTATAGTGAGTAAATTTGTTTCAGGAATCTGCCATTTGTAATCAATCTTATTTGGCTTTAGCTTTCACTATGTAAAAATGGTTCTAACAATTTCGACCCATTTATGGAGTTGGTTTGTGGGAGATTGACAAAGTGGGTACCAAAAAGCTAAGAGCATTAGGTGTCATAACGAAGGGTATCTTCGCCGTCGTGCCACCTCAGCGCCACATCAGCATCTCATTTTTCCACAACTAACCACAACAAACCCCCTCCTCACTCATAACAAACCTCAACCTCTTCATTCGGGGCCTACAATTACACACACACTACACACACAAACACACAAACCAGTTTTTAACAATTAAAAAAAAATAAAATTGTCAGACACTTACTTCGTCGTGCAGACGATTTGCTCTAATAACCATTTAACGACGGCGAGGCCTAGCGGTGTGGTGGCGAAGCACGGCGAGAGAGCCACGGTGGCGGCGAAGGGGACGGCAAAGACCACACCGTGTGCTCTAAGAGTACTACTAAAAATTTACTAATTTTTATAATGTGGGGCCCTTATGAAGGCAAAATAATTTGTTGATTTTATTAAGTTTATTTTACGAGTAATATAATTTTTTTTGTGATTTTTCATAAGTTATAATGTTGACAAAGTAATTACAATGCCTTACCGACATTACTTTAAATATTGAAATTGCTTTTCATACGAGTTGTCCCATGTTTAATTTTTCTATATCCGCTTAATATATGTGTTTGATGTATGGACACAATATACAAGTAAATTTATTTTCTCTAATATAAATCAATTTAAGTCACGGAATAAAAATCATTCTATAGATATTAATATCTCTACTACCCAAAAAAAAAGTTTTTTATTTTTTTTATTTTTTTTAAGCAACACCCGACCCGACTTGTTTCAATTTATAAGAAAAATGACATTTATTGACATGTTATTTCACAAAAAAAATTACTAACACCCGATCCGACTTGTTTTAGAAAAAATTTACAATTTCTTTTAGCTTTTAAGCGGCGCCCCCCGTGATAACTTTTTCTAGCTCCATCACTGATACCACTAATTGGTAAGAACTGGCATTTCGTCATAACGGACTTCAAACTCTTCTTAGTCGCAGAGGCCTTCAAGATTCGTTCACATGCTTTGACCACATTGTTGATCACTTTAATTATACTCAGTGTGATAAAATAAATAAATAAATAATAATAATAAAAATGTTTACACAAGCATGCACTCCTCGGTTCAAAAAAAGCATACACTCCGAACCTCCAAACTTGTATTATAACTTAACTTGAATTCATTTTGGTCTTGGGTAAATCACTATTACATAAAATGTTTGATGACATTAAAATCACCAACATAAATAGTTTCTAACTTTATCCCGTGCAAATAGTCTATTACGTATTACACCATCCGTTTACTACTATTTCACCATTGTTGTTTGATCATTGATGTGATTTGTCAACATCTTGATATCTAGATATTATGTTCCTTCGATAAAAACACAAAATTCTACTCTAGTTATTTTCTTCTTTTTCCAAAGAGTCATACTTATCTATCGTTTTTCTCTCTCCTGTAACTGAATTTCTAGCCAACAAGCCACGAAAAAACTCAAAATTCTACCATTTCCGTAGACCATCCACATGGGGGTGGTGAAGGAAGGGCCCCAATTGGTAGAAAAAAACCCGCAACTCCTTGGGGTTATCCTGCACTTGGAAGAAGAAGTAGAAAAAGGAATAAATATAGTGATAATTTGATTCTTCGTCGCCGTAGTAAATAGTAGAATAGAGAAAATAGAATTTGTTTCTTCGTCTTTACAAAAAAATAGGAGGAATTTACTGTGACACGTTCACTAAAAAAAAATCCTTTTGTAGCCAATCATCTATTAAGAAAAATAAAAAAGCTTAACACAAAAGCGGAAAAAGAGATAATAATAACTTGGTCCAGAACATCTACCATTATACCCATAATGGTTGGCCATACTATTGCAATCCATAATGGAAAGGAACATTCACCTAGTCTCATTTTCCTTCTAATTTCCAAAATCCTACTGAGGTGAATAGCTTACCTGTTAGTGATGATGTGAATAATAATAGTACTGCTGATGTTAATAATTGTGATAGTGCTGCTAATAAACAGAATGAGAATAGTGGTAATAATGAGAATATTGATACTGGCAAATCAGGAAGCCAAACAAATGCTGGTAGTGTTAATAATCATGTTTCATATGCTGCAATGGTAACTGAATCTAGTAATGTTGTGGATAATAATTTGAAGTTTATTCCAACTGTGTTTCTGGAAGATAATAGTGAAGTTGCTGTGTTTGACGAGGAGATGGTTAGGAAGTTGACACTATGTGGTTATTTTGTCGGGACTAACATGACTGTTGGTGAATTAAGGTATAATTTGAGAAGAATGTGGTCTAAATATGGTCTAAATGATATATATCATTCCTCATACTAATGGCATGTTCTGTTTCAATTCAAAAATAATGAAGGTATGCAGTCTGCGTTAGAAAATGGCCCATGGATTGTTAACAATAAGCCACTGTTTGTTCAAATATGGGATCCAAACATCATTATGGAAAAAACAGAAGCTAGTAAACTACCAGTATGCGTCAAAATGTATAATGTTCCTCTGGAAGCTTGGACTCCTACTGGTATAAGTGCTTTGGCAAGTAAGTTGGGTAGGCCTTTAATCATGGATGCTATGACAGCATCAATGTGTCATGGTGGAAAAGGTAGAATGGGGTTTGCTGGAGTTCTTGCGGAAATTGATGCTAATAAGGAATTGACTGGTGTGATTGAAATTATGTATAAGGGGAGTATTATGATTACTGGATGTAGGAAAACTGTGAAGGTGGAGTATGATTGGAAGCCAGCCATATGCACTCACTGCACTATGTTTGGTCACAGTTTTACAGCCTGTAAAAAGAGACCAAGAACTGTGAATGTTCATGCTGAGAATAGTAAGGAAAAAACTAAAGAATCTCCTAAAAAATGGAATGTTGATAGTAATACAGTAGAGAACATAAGGAGAAGTGCAAACAAGTTCTTTGCTCTGCGAAGTGATGGGGTTGAAAGTGCAACTGAGGTGTTGGTTGGTAAAGAGATAGTAGATAAGTTCATTTTCCTGAAGAGCCAATCATCATTCAATAAAACTAGCAAATGGTCCCAAGAAATGTTAATACATTTGATAAGTGGGAGGAAATGTATAACACTAATAAGAAGAAGGGAGGTGTGGTAGAGATTGAGGATGTGTTTGAAGATGTATCTGCAGCTGCTCAGTTTATGACAGCAGATGAAATTAGTAAATGAGGTAAGTGTTGTTTCTTAAATAATCATTGATATGGAGAAAAATAATACTACTCAGTTTAAAGTGGTTGCTTAGAATATTAGAGGTGTTGGGATTTTAGAAAAATAATACTACTCAGTTTATTTTTACCCATTTTTTTACACACTCTACGGTCTTCTTAACCTGCAGAACGAACCAAATCCAAAGCCACTTGCTTTGACGGATCCTTTCCGTTCGTTTCACACACTCCCGCCGGTAGCTTACACCCCCTTCAACTGAACCAGCTGATGCCAAATGTAACACCAATCAAAACGGACTCACACCCACTGTAACACCAATAAAAACGGCAAGAGGGGTTTCAATGGTTTGTTATTAAAAAGGAAAACTGAATACTTGCATACAATATGAAACTTACAACCTATTTATAGACTACAGGCTAACAAAGTAAATACGTATGATTTGCATGAAATGGAACGTGGGTGTACTGCCATGATCTCCCAAATAATAGGTAAACCAAAACCCACATACTGACCCGTACCTGCTGATCTGTGACCCATAATGAACCACGACGTGACCCATCAAGATTACCCAACATAATATGCGTACCCAAAGCCAAAACGCAAAAACCTTCTACTTTTCCAAGTCAATGGAAAAGAAGAAACTTTAGTCAAAACAAGTTGCTTTCTCCAAAATTAATGCTATACTTCCAACTGTCATGTTGCGTCAAAGTTAATAGGGCTAATAACCTATTAAAGCATCATACTTGTCACAAATGTCAGTTCCACGTAGCGAACAAAAAAAATAGCTCTTTTAGATATTAAACTTGACATTGTTGTCTTCAATTGAGTATTATGACCATTTTACCCTTCCAAATTACATAAATGGTCCCTGTGGGTTTGCGAAAATTGCATCCATCGTCCCTAGGCTAAATTACATAAATGGTCCCTGTGTTTGGAAAAAATTGTGTCCATCATCCCTTACATAACGGATTCCATAACCAAAAAAAACATGTTGTTGCATTTACAGTGTTGTCTGAATCCTCCTGCAATGTGCTCGAGACATCAAACTGAACAACACATCAGGTGCCTATGGATAGTAGCCTTAACAATAGCCAACATAGAAATCGTTTTTTATTCTATTTTTGTTTTATTATGGGGTGTTTGGGTTTACGTTTGTAGAATACTAGTCTAATTATTCTGACTTGACTTTATTAATTATCATATAATCAGTCCAAAGATACACATCCAAACACCCAATATACTGCACATTTTGATCATTGGTGTGCTGCACCCTATATGAAATGAAAAAGAACATGCTGATCTAAATTATAAAACTAGATATTAAAACTTGTCAACAACATCAAACTAACCGAACTATTAGCAAAAATGTGAAATCTTGAAAAGGGTATTTCGGTATGAAGATGAAAGTGATGATTTTGGGTTATTTATATACTTAGGACAAATGATGCAATTTTTATAAATTTAAGGGTAAAATGGTCATCACAAATTTATTTGTCTTAAAGGAAGACAACAATGTCAAGTTTAATGTCTAGAAGAGCTATTTTTTTGTTCGCTACGTCGAACTGACATTTGTGACAAGTATGATGCTTTAATAGGTTATTAGCCCAAGTTAATACTCTAATTAAGTTGTTTCGTGTATTTTTCATGCCTTTGCACTTTAGCTTTTATTACAAACCATACATTGTTATAGAAATATCTTAAAAACAATTATTAGCTCCAAGTATAAGAAAAAGGAACATAAATTAAAGATATTTTATTGCAAATTATTGGCTACAGGTTTGCACATTTTCAAATGGAGATCGTAGACGGCCTTCACCGAAGACTCAATTGATTTTCAGATTTTTGAAGAAGATCATAGCCTCATTGATCACAAATTTATCTAGATTTGGCTTTTTATTTTTTTATTTAATGAAATTTAAATAGAGGAAGAAAATAAAAGTCCAAACATGATGAACTTCCAGCATAGTCACAATGTTTTTATTAGGGTTGAAAAGTGTTATTATGACCATACCACTAGGTGATTCCCTTTGATGATACAGATTGTGAGGAGGTGATGTCTGTATGGATACCACTAAAAATTCTGCGCGCGGAATTTTAATTTTTTTTTCGTTTTTTTTTTTCCTGAAAAGATGAATATATATTAATCACAAGACTTTGCATAAGTATACCACTAAGGATTCTGGGCAAGAGATTTTCTTTTTTGTTTTTTTTTTCAATTCAGAACTTGAGCAAAGCACATTCCCTAAGCATCAAATCTGGACTACCGACTACCAAACAACAAATTCTACCATCTATACACAAAGCTATCAATCCACTATGACTATATCTAAGCTAGAATTAGCAAAAGAACAATGATCATTCATGACATTCATCAGTCAATACACGATTCCTTAAAATCATTTCAACTAAGAGAATTAACAGAACAATCACCATTTTTGCATAAACTCATTTATACAGACACATCATACCACAGAAAACCGCTCCATGCTGAATATGAAAATAAAACTTTATTTTTATATCATATACATACAGTTGGGACCTACACATACGCCGAAAACGAGATACGCAGAAGTATAGAGGTTGTTCTCCATATAATAAAGCTGTGAGATAAACTGAGCTGAATCATGATATCCTCAACGCGATAATTCATGTGAAACGTTTCTCATAGTCGGCCTAGCCTTTGGATCTGTGAGAATGCACGCCAATGCCACATGACAAACACGCAGAATTTCCTTTTCAATTAGCCTGTCTGTTGGGTAAGAGAGACGCTTGTCCAATATATTTTCCAACATCGTACCATGACTGGTAGAAGAGTTGAAGTATGAAAGAAGCTCTCCGGGATGCTTCCCACCTATTATTTCGAGTGCCACCACTCCAAAGCTATACACGTCACATTTTTCGTTCACAGTCATGCTATATGCAAGTTCTAATTGATCACATACAAAAAAGAATGTTAGAAAAGTTTAGCTGCTACTATCTAGATGTAATTAAACTTAAGAAGCGTAACAGTGAGTAAAGGTAACTACCTGGAGCAATGTATCCCAAAGTTCCTGCGATGACTGTTTGGTTGGATGAATCGGGGTCAAGCAATCTGGCTGCTCCAAAGTCAGCAACAAATCCTTCTATTTCCGAGTTTAGAAGAATGTTGTTGCTTGATATGTCTCTATGAACGATAGGCGGATTGCAATCGTGATGCATGTAAGCTAAAGCATGGGCTACATCTTTGATTATGTTCACCCTCTTCATCCAATCCACTTCAATAGCCAATTCATCGTCACTCAGTGCACAAAATAGGCTACCTTTTTCCATGTACTCGTAAACAAGGAAGTTGCATTTGTTATGCAAACAAAAGCCGTAAAGTCTCACAATGTTTTTGTGCCTCAGGTTTGTTAACACTTGGACTTCATTCTTGAAGCTCTGGTTGAATGTTGGTTGCTTAGCTTCATACCGGTGAAGTTTTTTCAATGCAAATGTTTGACCGCCAGGCAGTTTTGCTTCGTAAACACTACCATAGCCACCGGTTCCAATGCAGTATTTGAGGTCAAAATCCTCTGTAGCATTGATGAAGTCTTCATATGCAATTGTTCCATCATAATTCATTATCGTGCACACATCTCCATGTTGTGTGATTTCAGCCTGTAGATTCTTTGTGGTAGCCTTTTTACGACTGTAAAAGAAATACGAAACCACTAAGAAGCAAAGTCCAACGATAATGGGAAGAAAAACGGCCAAAGAGGGTATGTGCTGTTTTCTTCGCTTATGTTCATTGGTTTCTGATTCTCCACTTGTCAGATTATTGGATGGCCAACCCATTTCTCCCTTAAATTGATTCTGAGACTGATTTAAAGACAATAAATTTAGGAAGTCTTCAGGATTAAGTGCTTTTCCAACAAAAAGATTACTACTAATGTCCAAGTATTCTAAGTTTCCGCAACCATGCACACTTGTGATAGAGCCCGTCATCAGATTCCGAGAAAGGTTTAAATATAAAAGAGAACATGGATTAGCTAGTGACACGTTACCAGACAACTGATTTGATGATAAATCAAGGTAAGAAGGAAATATGAGCTTTCCAAATTCTGGATGAATAGCTCCCACAAGACGATTCTGATGAAGGTCTAAATGTCCCAACTTCATCATATATGCTACATCTTGGGGAATAGGCCCACTGATAGAATTCATGGCAAAGTTTAAAAATTGCAGTTGGCTTAGATTACCAAAACTTGACGGAATTGGACCATCAAGATCGTTGTCGCTCAAGTCGAGAACATTGAGATTGACCATAGATCCTAAAGATGGTGGGATGAAACCCGTAAAGTTGTTTCGACTAAGATCGAGGTTTTCTAATTGTGTAAGATTGGTTAACGAAACTGGTAACTTACCTGTCAATAGATTCCCACGAAATGAAAGATAGGTCAGGTTGGTGAGATTGGCCATGGAATCAAGATCTGATGGGATCGAACCCATTAACTGGTTTTGACTAAGATCCAAAGTAGTCAAACTTCTCAACTTCACTAGCTGAGATGGAATAAAAACATTAAAACTATTATGAGAAAGATTGAGGTATCTTAAACTTGTGAAAGAAACATGTAAATTAGCTCTTGAGGGAATTGGACCATCAAGATTGTTATTACTCAGGTCCAGCGTTTCGAGGTAAGGCAAGTTAGTTATAATTGCAGGTGGGATTGATCCATTCAGTTGATTTGCGCTCAGGTTCAGGTTGGTGAGATAAACCATGGAACCAAATGATGAAGGGATTTGACCAATAACGTTGTTACGACTAAGATCTAGATAATGTAAATTCTCGAAACTCACAACCTGAGTTGGGAGAATACCAGTGAAATTGTTATTAGAAAGATCAAGGATTTCCAAACGGGTGAGATTGGCAAACGAAACGCCTGTGATATAGTTATTAGAAAGATCAAGGATTTCCAAACGGGTGAGATTGGCAAACGAAACGCCTGTGATATAGTTATTAGAAAGATAAAGGTATTTCAAACGGGTGAGATTGGCAAACGAGATAGTTAATTTACCTGTGAGATTGTTATTAGAAAGAGAAACGTATTCCAAACTGGTTAGATTGGCAAACGAAACACCTGTGAGATAGTTATGAGAAAGATCAAGGGTTTCCAAACGGGTGAGATTGGCAAACCAGACAGGTATTTTACCCGTGAGATTGTTATCAGAAAGATCAAGATATTCCAAACGGGTGAGATTGGTAATCGAGTCAGGCAATGTACCTGTGAGATGATTACTATGAAGCGAAAGATATGTTAAGTGTGATAGCAAACCAATCTGCTCCGGGATGCTTCCTTCAAGTTTGCAGTTATGAATATCAAGCACCTCAAGGTTTGGAAATGAAGCGAAGTCGAGGCTTCTCAGATCACCTAGACCTTCATTATTATTAACACAGTCAAAGTATATCAAACTGACACTTCCTTCTTCATTGCAACTAATATGATGCCAATTACAATGATCTGAAGAAGCAATTCTATCTCCCCACCAATTAGTTGCAAGCAAAGCTTTTGCTTCTCTTGATTTGTTAAAATCATTAGCACTGGTTTTTGCTAACACGAAAAAGAGCATCATAAGCACATAAGTGAAGTTGTTAAGAACAGTAAGATTTTTGGAGGAAGTAGGACACATTGTTAATGCTTGTTTGAATGTTAAAACTCAAAAACATCCCACCTTAATATAATGGAGCATATTTGGAGGAAGTAGGACACATTGTTAATGCTTGTTAATGATTGTTTGAACGTTAGTCAATAATAACAAGCTTCTTTGTTGAAAATCTTAATATTATAATTCCTTTCCACACTGCTTTTGTCGAATACTTTGGCCACTTGAGGCCTTTAACAAGTGGGTTGGTGCCTGTGTATGGTAGTTTTATATGTACTGTGACTTTCATAAAACTGGACGTCTCTGCCCTTGTAGTCTAAAAAAATTAGGTGAATTTTTAAGTTATTTGATATTTTAAGGGTGCATTTTGAAAGATTTTTTTATTTAAAAAGTATATATAGATATTTAACTTTAATATTTTTTATAAAATCGTACGTATGTCAAAAGCATATCAATATTTGGCTCGTTTTGTTCGTTATCGACAGACCTTTTTGGCAGTATTTTTTTAATTTAAGAAATCGCTAGATATCTATTAGCTACACGATAAATAAAATTTGTTATATAAAAAAGTGGTAAATAAAAACTAGTTTAGTGCTGTTTCGTAATTTCTTTTTTTAACTTTTGGATGATAGAAATATTTATATTTTATTGAAGGATTGATTATTTTATTCAAAAGTATGTCACCGTTGCCAAATGATATATATATATAAAATATTACTCAGTATTCATGTTCTAAGACTATCTTTATCAACAAACCATCACAACCCAATCTCTTAATAAAATATTATTTTCTCTTTCATCCACCTACACAACCAATACATACAACCAATCTATATTTTTTTACCATTTATCAACAACCCAACCTAATAACATAAAATAATAAGTATTAAAAATGAAAAAGAAAAAGAAAAAAGGAAAAAAGGAACAACTAACCATTTGTGAGCTGACATGTGGCAGATTGAAGATTGCCAACCTAGGTTGCTATATGATCTTGGTTGGATAGAAAGATTGGATGACTTCATTAAAAAAAATATTTTCGTACTTATACCATTGAGGTTGGGTTGGCAACCCTCTTGATAAACATAGTCTAAGTATTATGAGAGTAAACAAATATTTAAAAATATGTCACCGTCCATTGCTTGTTGACTTCAATATTACTCAGTATTATGAGAGTAAACAAACTTCCTATATTGCCGAAAGGCCCAAAATTGTTCATTCATGCATGCATGCTAAATTAGACCCATGAGCATTTAGGGCTACGATTTAGTTTTGATCAATGATTGGGAGGCCTAAAAGATGTGCCCATAAATTTATGCCTAAACTCGCATGTCATCATTGTGATGGATGCGGTAAAAAAGACCCACTTTTTCACACACCATATGATCATGACACACATGTTTAGCTATGAATTTAGGCACACAATTTAGGTCTCCTATCATTTTCCTTTAGTTTTTAGGTGTTTTGATTGCGGGCTTTGTGAGAAGTAACTTAGTAGCCCAATGCTTATAAACATTTTCATTTGTTCCGTTTGTACATATATTGTCTCACTATCTTATAATGCATTTAGTCTTGTGCGGCATTTAATGCACTAAGTTTTAAAAATTCAGCAATACAAGTATAAAAGCTAAATGTACAACTAAGTTAAACACAATTTTCTAACATTAAATACATTAAAAACTTAATTTTCAGCAACACAAAAGTTATTCATGCAATGTTACAATTCATTGATGCATAATTAATAAATATTCTTAAAATACTCATTTAATGATAAATACAAGTATTAAAATACATAAAACAAGTCATTCAAGCTGCTAATTAATGATACTTTAGAAGATCATTTCAATGAAAAATACAATTAAAAAAAACACATTATTATACAAACCAAGCAAACTACTAAACACAAAAAACAAACAAATAAAATAATACAAACTAAGCAAAGTTTCATCAAACGTTTGTTATTGCTTATAGTCCCTAAACGAAATAAATAATCAGTAAAGCTATAGCCAAAAAAACATACAATTGAAATAAATTATTAGCCGAAAACATTACGTTATAAGGTACCCGCAGCCGCATCGTGCGGGGACATGCTAGTTATTATTGTATGTAACAGAGTTCTAGTTCAACCCTAACACGGGTCGAACTTTGGTAGAGCTCGACTAGACTGAAAATATTATGTTATGCTCGATAGCTCAACGAGTATTCATGAGAGATGCTAGACCTCAGATTGAGAATGTTTGAATTTCGCTCGAGCTCGACTCGATAAAGCTCGGATTGAACGATATCGAGTCGAGTTGCACGAAAAAAGTTCGACTTTTATACCAGTAGCCATATCACCCCGCTCCGTGGGGTTAACTGTTTATGTCATTGTTAGCAAAGTTTTGTTTAAGTAGCTCAACTTTTTCTACACAAAAATGCACAATTTCGTCTATCTTTTAAATCAAAGACAGTTTTGTGTTATTCAAACTGTTTTATTTATAATTTTGTATTGAGACAAAATATGATGATTATCAGGTCGTGAGCTACTTGTTTTAAAATGCTAATTATGTTCTCTAATTTGGTTTTGAGAAGAAAATGAAGTAAAATGAGAATAACTAAAAAATTCTCGTGTTCTTGAGATTTTTAAAGATGAAAGTGAAGAATAAAGGAGATGAAAGTTTGGGGTTTTTATTATGGGAAGTGATTGGCACACTCTCAAAAGTTATTAGCACACTCTATAGTATAAGCAGTTTAAGCATGTTATACTTAAAGTACAACTGTCTAATACATCAATGGAGTGTGCCAATAAATTATGAGAGTGAAAATCATTTCCCTTTATTATGAATACTTTCATCTCACATTTGGGATGAAAGGTGAGTAAACAAGTACAATCACTAAATAAATGACAAAAGTATCATTGATTTTAGTTTGGTTCCTTATTTGTTTTTAGGGTGCACTAGTAATTCTATAAAATCAACAATATAAAAAAATGACAACATACTTTCACTTTCTTTCTTCTTTTTACACTCAAGAACACACAACTTATTTTTCCGCTTTTTTTTTTCTTTCATTTACTACCTTCTTTTTTACTTTCCTTTTCCTTCCTTTATTTTGCAACAAATGCTTATTTATTCCGAGCAAGCAAATCCAAACATCGTTTCAAAGATTGCTTTTATTTGTAAACAACTTATAAGAACCTACATTTAAGCAAAAAGAAAACGAAAAAAAAAACATCCTAATAAGTTTTGGTGTTTTTTATTACTGTGAATATATGAAGAATGATGAGTTAAAATTGCACGACATACCTGAGAAATTTATTAGAGGAAGGTTTAGTGACTTTCTTTTCTAAGTTTTACAGAAGTAACAGTAAAAGTAACACTAGATCAAACAGCACTTTTCCAGTCGAGGTTTTTTGTCTAGTCCCTACGACTTGTCGTAGGGATAATAAAATCCATACGACATGTCGTAGGCATTCACTTGTCGAGAATGCCCCGTCTGCGATTAATGTGCCGACGACATTTCCCTACGACAAGGTGGGGCCCACACCCTTTTTGGTCAATGGTTTTGTAATTTCAGTTATATATTTCCTTACGACATGTCATAGGGATAATAAAGATAATTCATCACTTTGATTAATTAACTAATCCTTATCCTTTATTATACCTACGACATGTCGTCACGATACTTAGTATAGGCGAATATTTACATTATTATACCGACGAGATGACGTTGGTATAATAAAACCCAATAAAGTATGCTTATTTTATACTAACGACATGTCGTAGGCATAATAAAAATTAAAAATAGACTCTTTTTACCGACAACATGTCGTAGGAATTATGTTGAATTGTTCTTGCACAAATGCTGCGCACATCGCTAGCTTCCTAGATTTTTCCGGAAATATTTCAAGAAAATCTACAAAACCTCAGATGCAACCAATTCCAAATGCCAATATTCAAAACAACTTATAACGGCCAAGACTATAACACAAAATGCATCCACTCATTCATTCATTCATAAACAACCAAAGCAAGTCATAATATTCGTTTATAAAGATACAATAAGCTAATATATTAATCCGATAATGCAAATAACAAAAGGATGTCAATAACAATATAAATAAGTTCAACAAAGCAACCTACTCGTCTCCGGAGTATACCCTTGTCTTATTCCCAATACTTGGGATTAAATTTCTTCATTGGTCATCCTCACCTCTCGACCCTATTGGCTCTCTCAAATCTCAATCATCTTGTTATGTGAAGTCACAAAACAGGTGAAACAGGTCAAAGTGGGTCAAAATGTGTACATGCTTGGGTTGAAATGAGAGAAGTAAATCAACTTTTGTTATACCATTATACCACAAAAAATAAAATTATACAAATAAACACATAAACACAATTTATAAACACAATTATACAAAATTATACCACAAAACAACCGCATACACGTGAAAGGCATACTTACAAGTTACAACAAAGTGCAAGTTGTACTCATGACATACTTAGGGCACTGGAAGAAAATAGCCAATATAGTCACAACAAAGAATCTAAAAGAGAAGCTAGATGCATGAAAGTGCCTACCCTTCTACCTAACCAGTGATATGCACTTCTTACTTAAATATATGACCAACAATGGCCCATCCAAAGACATATCCACAACGATCATTTAGTACATAAGCAAAGAATTTGAACTAAGACCTCTAAGTTACCCCAAGCAAGTTTTAATCACTTGAGCACTCCTAATAGCATCATATCCAAACAGAAAACATGCCAAAACAATATGTACATCTTCATTCTAATGTATAAACATAATCCAAAAATTAAAACGAAATAAGCTCCATCTAAATAATCTAACGCAACGTTAACCAGCAATCTAATGTATCATAGTATTTCGGTTAACAACACGCATTCCTAAAGCCAAATCAACCGTGTTAACTAACAACACAACTATATTTCACCATATTCACATCAAGCTCGACATAATAAGTAACACAACGACACAACATAATTCACAAATATTAAAACAAATTCACAACAGTAAAACATATACAAACATGAAAGCTGATTAAACAACTAGATTAGAGACTATAATTACTACTTAAAAGAAGCTTCTTAAGATTCAAGAACTATTAGATCTTACATCCATTTATCATCTCTAACAAACTAGTAAACAACATCTCTAACTACACCAACATAATGATGTTTTTATTTCTTTCAAAAAAATGTTTTTATTTGTTACAAACAACAAAAGTAAGACTAAACTTTATAACTAACTACACATTATACAAATCATGAATGATAAAAAAGTTAACAATAACAAGTAGAACACTTACATCAGCAGCAGTTAACGGTGATGGTGGTAGTGGTGGTGGTGTCCAACAGCAGCATGGCGACAGTGGTGGTGGGTCAGACAACAGCAAGGGCGGATGGTGGGGGTCGAGTACTACACAAAACACAAAGAAAAATTAAGAAAAAAAATCATAAACACAAGCATAACAAACAATTAAATCACAAAGGAAAACATATACACGGTTGTTTGGTGGGTCGGGTCTCGACGACAGCAGCACAACGGCGATGGTGGTGGGTCAGGTACCCTAAACCAAACACCACAAAACATAAAACACAACCATAAATAAACACCTTAAACTCCTAAACCAATTTAAAAGAGTAAAGTCATATACCTTTGTTTTATAAAGAGAAGAAGAGATGGGCTGAAAAAAAATTAATAAATAAAACAACAAATTCCTATTATTATTCTATGCTTATTGCTAAGCTTATTTAAGAGCTTATTTCTAAAATTTATAAAAGTAACATATACAAAAAAATCAATAAAATCAACTAAAATTAAAAGTAATACATGTTTGTGCAAAAGAAAAGAGAAGAGAAGAAAAAGAATCAAATGGGAGAGGGATTGAGGATAGAATTATTGATAGAGGATGAGGAGGAGAGACGTGGGGTAGTGTGCGAGTGTGGTGGTGTCGGTGGTGTAGTGGTGGTGCCGGTGGTGTAGTGCAGGTGTGGTAGAGACGGTGGTGTGGTGTGAGGTGCTGGTTGTAGCAGCGAAGAAGAAGAAAGATAGATATAACTTTTTTTCTAAGTGTTTTCATCTTAGATTTTTTTTTTTTTTTACCTACGACATTCCCCTACGACATGTCGTCGGTAATTATTTAAAATATTTTTTGGTTTCTACTTTGGTGGGATGCTAAAAATTTTGAGGGGAGGGGTGCGAAAATATTCCCAGACGACATGTCGTAAGTAATTTCCAAAAAAATAATTAAAATTACATAATTTAATTTAATACTATAATTAGTATTATATTAGTATTTAAATTATGTTAAAAGATTATTTAGTATTCAAAAAATATATAATTAGTGTTAAAAAAATTATTTATTATTTAGAATTACTTTTAATAATTAGTGTTAAATGGATGATTCGAAACAATTAATTTACTTAAAATGTTATTGATATACATGACATGCTAAACGGATGACTCGAGATGTTATTGGTATACATGACATGCTAAACGGATGACTTGAGATGTTATGGATATACATGACATGTTAAACGGACGACTCGATATGCCATGGATATACATGACATGTTAAACGGATGACTCGAGATGTTATGGATATACATGACATGTTAAAAGGATGACTCGAGATGTTATGGATATACATGACATGCTAAATGGATGACTCGAGATGTTATGGATATACATGACATGTTAAACGGATGACTCGATATGCTATGGATATACATTACATGTTAAACGGATTACTCGAGATGTTATGGATATACATGACATGCGAAACGGGTGACTCGATATGCTATGGATATGCATATGAGTTAAACGGATGACTAGAGATGTTATGGATATTCATGACATGTTAAACGGATGAGTCGAGTTGTTATGGACATGCATAACATGTTAAACGGATGACTCGAGATGTTATGGATATACATGACATGTTAAACGGATGACTCGATGTGCTATGGATATGCATAACATGTTAAACGGATGAGTCGATATACTATAGATATGCATAACATGTTAAACGGATGACTCGAGATGTTATGGATATGTATATCGTGTTAAACGGATGAGTCGATACGCTACGGATATGCATAACATGTTAAACGGATGACTCGAGATGTTATGGATATGCATATCATGTTAAACGGATCGCTCGGGATGGATATACATGACATGCTAAACGAATGACTCGATATGTTATAGATATACATGACATGTTAAACGCATGACTCGATATTCCATGGATATATATAACATGTTAAACGGATGACTCGAGATGTTATGAACATACATGACATGCTAAGCGGATGACTCGAGATGTTATGGATATGAATAACATGTTAAACGGATGACTCGAGATGTTATGAATATACATGACGTGCTAAACGGATGACTCGAGATGTTATGGATATACATGACATGTTAAACGGATGACTCAATATGCTATGTGTAACACCCCCAAAATTTGGTACAGCGGAAGACTTAATCAAGCTTTCGGGGTATTGCATCCGACTGATTTTCCATTTCACCTAACAGCTCACAGAGTATTGCATCCGACTAACATGTGTGGTCGTGGTCGCAAGGATTCCTTGCCATTTCAAGTCTTGCCTCCAGCATCCTTGCTCTTGTCACTATCACCTGTTTTGAAGATAAGAGATTGTGAGGTTGAGTGGTTTTGAGGATAAGAGTGTATATAATGTGTTTGTGATGATAGAGCATATATGCTAGCTTTTGGTGGGAAGTTTTGGCGCCAGTATTTTGGTGGGAAATTTTGGCGCCAGTATTTTGGTGGGACATTCGTTTAACATGTTACGTATAATGATATCACCTCGACTCATTTGTTTAACATGTAACATATAACCATGACATGTTAAACGGATGAGACGAGATGCTATGGGCATACATGACATGTTAAACGGATGAGTCGATATGGTATGGAGATACATGACATGTTAAACGGATGAGTCGAGATGCTCTGGATATACATGACATGTTAAACGGATGAGTCGATATGGTATGGACATACATGACATGTTAAACGGATGAGTCGAGATGCTATGGACATACATTGTAACACCCCGCCTTTTCGGAGCGTTAAACCTTCTAATTTACCTTTTATCAGCGGAAGCATCTACTCTTACTCAGTCTCAAATAATCTCTTGATTCCTGAAAGCAGCACATCTGGGTTGAAAATTTTAAAAGAGTTTTGGGTCAGCCAAAGGCCTAGTGAGAATTCATGGTTTTCACATACAAAACAATTTATATAAAATCAAACTTATAAAATGATCATGCAATTTGTTCAAATCTCATATAAGAGTTATTCAGTTATAGCATATTCTTAATTAATTCAAATACCAACAACTCAATATAAACCAACAATTCAAACCTGAACCTAAAAAAAATTAACACTTCGACTTTTGCTTTGCCGTTCCCTCAAGTTAAATAGGTTTATTTGTGTGTATTATGTTATTGGTTCTACGCATGGAACATGTAGGGTATTTAAGATTGACTTGGACCAAAAATATCGTAAAGATCCCGATTATTATGAAGTTCCAGTAACCCATATCTAATTGGCCTATACATATCTAATTGGCCTCCTAACCTCACGTTTGATTTTAAAAAAAATGCATGTATTATAATTAACTATATATCTACTTTATAATAATACAAGAACCACCCATAAGGATATCTAGTATACACATTAAGCTCTAAAAGTTACATAAGCTCCAAATCTCATTATATAAAAACTTCGGGTATTACATACATGACATGTTAAACGGATGAGTTGAGATGCTATGGATATACATGACATGTTAAACGAATGAGTCGAGATGCTATGGATATACATGACATGTTATGTACATGATACCAAAATTTCCCGCTAAAAGGTTTTTTTTTAACAATAAAAGCAGATCTAATTCTCTTATAATCCTCACCAACACATTATTAACTATTATCATACAGATGTCACCATTTGAAGCTTTTGCGTGTCGTTGTGGAAAAGGAGATGTAGTTTTGTGAGAATCGCATCAACGTGACACCCGTGGTAAACTATACTATGCATGTCCTTCATCAAAGGTGAATAATTACATATTTTTTGTGCGTCGCAATTTGTATAAGAGGTCTCTGTGTACGCAACGATTGATGCAAAACCAAGGGATTAACTTCTGCTTCAATTCTTAAAAGATGCATGTCCCAAGCAATTTCACAAACATCTTCATAATTTAATGCTTTTGAGTGACTCATCAACGAAGAGGTTGTGGGTACAAGTTTCGTTAGAGACATTTGTGAGGTATTTGAATTAAAGGATTAAAATTGAATGACATAAACACAAAATTTATAACATTTGTTACATATAATTTAGTGACTTTCTTTGTAAGTGTTATTAAAGTAACAAGCGCAATGACTTTTGAAGAAAAAAAGTTACATAAGTAGAGTAACCATATTTCATCAGTTTTTTCATTTATGCTTAGCACATCATGTGACCCAACTCATATGTGATCAACTCATAAATCTCATTTATACAGAACACTTCTAACTCCAAAGAAAAACACTGCAGGCTGAATATGAATATGAAACTTTATTTTTCTATCATATACATACAGTTGGGACCTACACTTATGCTGAAAACGAGATACGCAGAAGTATAGAGATTGCTCTCCATATAATAAAGCTTTTAGATAGACTGAACTGAATCATGATATCCTCAACGCGATAATTCCTGTGACACGATTCTCATGGTTGGTCTGGCCTTTGGATCTGTGAGAATGCATGCCAACGCCACATGACAAACATGCAGAATTTCCTTTTCGATTAGCCTGTCTGTTGGGTAAGAGAGACGCTGGTCCAATATATTTTCCAACATTGTACCATGACTGGTAGAAGAGTTGAAGTATGAAAGAAGCTCTCCGGGATGTTTCCCTCCAATTGTTTCAAGTGCCACCACTCCAAAGCTATACACGTCACATTTTTCGTTCACAATCATGCTATATGCAAGTTCTGAATAATCATATACCAAAAACAATGTTAGCAACCTTCAGCTGCTACTAGCTAGACGTAATTAAACTTAGGAAACGTAAGAGTGTATAGAAGTAACTACCTGGAGCAATGTATCCCAAAGTTCCTGCGATGACTGTTTGGTTGGATGAATCGGGGTCAAGCAATCTGGCTGCTCCAAAGTCAGCAACAAATCCCTCCAATTCTGAGTTTAGAAGAATGTTGTTGCTTGATATGTCTCTATGAATGATAGGCGGATTGCAATCGTGATGCATGTAAGCTAAAGCATGGGCTACATCTTTGATTATGTTCACCCTCTTCATCCAATCCACTTCAACAGCCAATTCATCGTCACTCAATGCACAAAATAGGCTCCCCTTTTCCATGTATTCATACACAAGGAAGTTGCATTTGGTATGCAAACAGAACCCGTAGAGTTTCACAATGCTTTTGTGTCTTAGGCTAGTTAACATTTGGACCTCATTCTTGAAGCTCTGGTCGAATGCTGGTTGCTTAGCTTCATACCGGTGAAGTTTTTTCAAAGCAAACATTTGACCGCTAGGCAGTTTTGCTTCATAAACACTGCCATAGCCACCGGTTCCAATGCAGTATTTGAGGTCAAAATCCTCTGTAGCTTTTATGAAGTCTTCATATGCAATTTTTCCATCATAATTCATTATCGTGCACACATCTCCATGTGTTGTGATATCGGGCCGTATTTTCTTTGTGGTAGCCTTTTTACGACTGCAAAAGAAATACGCAACCACTAAGAAGCAAAGTCCAACAATAATGGGAAGAAGTACGGCCAAATGGGGACGAGTTGTTTTCTTCGCTTATGTTCATTGGTTTCTGATTGTCCACTTGTCGATTATTGGATGGCCAACCCATTTCTCCTTTAAGATGATTCTGAGACTGATTTAAAACAATAAGTTTGGGAAGTCACCCTGAGTAAGTGCTTTTCCAACAAAATGATTACCACTAATGTCCAAGTAGTTTAAGTAACGGCAATCACGCATACACTTGAGATAGCTCCGCCATCAGATTACTAGCAAGGTTTAGATGCACAAGAAAACAGGGACTACCAAATGACATGTTTCCTGACAACTGATTTGATGATAATCAAGGTAAGAAGCTCTTAAGAGCTTCCCAAATTCTGGATGAATAGCACCCACAAGACGATTATGATGAAGGTCTAAATGGCCCAAGTTCATCAAATATGCTATATCTAGGGAATAGGCCCACTTATAGAATTCATGGCAAGGTTTAAAATATGCAGTTGGCTTAGATTGCCAAAACTTGACGGAATTGGACCATCAAGATTGTTATTACTCAGGTCAAGTTTATCTGCTTATGCAAGTTAGCTATGTTTAGGTGGGATTGATCCATTCAGTTGATTTGCGCTCAGGTCCAGGTTGGTGAGATTAAGCATGGAACCAAGAGATGAAGGGAGAATACCAGTGAGATTGTTATTAGAAAGATAAAGGTATTTCAAACAGGTGAGATTACTAACTAAACAGGTAATTTACCTGTGAGATTGTTATTAGAAAGATTAAGGTGTTTCAAACGGGTGAGATTGGCAAACGAGACAGGTACTTTACCTGTGAGATGGTTATCAGAAAGATCAAGGTTTTCCAAACGGGTCAGATTGAAAAACGAAACAGCTAATTTACCAGTGAGATGGTTATCAGAGAGATCAAGGTATTTCAAACAGGTGAGATTGGCCAACGAGACAGGTATTTTACCTGTGAGATAGTTATTAGAAAGATGAAGGTATATCAAGCGGGTGAGATTGGTAAACGAGGCAGGTATTGTACTTGTGAGATGATTACTATAAAGCGAAAGATATGTTAAGTTTGATAGCAAACCAATCTGCTCTGGGATGCTCCCTTCAAGCTTGCAGTTATCAATAGAAAGCTTCTCAAGGTTTGGAAATGAAGCGAAGTCGAGGCTTCTCAGATCACCTAGACCTTCATTATATTGACCTATATTACTGTTAAAGCATATCGAAGTAACACTTCCCGCTTTGTTGCAAGTGATTTCATGCCAATAACAATGGTCTGAAGAAGCATTTCTATCGTTAAACCAATTCGTTGCACGCAAAGCTTTTTCTTCTAATGATTTGTTATAATTATTAGCAGATGCTTTACATAACACCAAAACGAGCATCATAAACACATAAGTGAAATTGTGCATATGAACAGTAAGATTTGTGGAGGAATTAGGACACATTATTAATGTTTGTTTGATTGTTAAAACTCAAAAACACTCCAGATTAATAATGGAGCATATGTGCATACCAATATTTTCAGACCTCTACTTTTCCAAGTCTTTGTCGAAGTTTTCTAACCCATCCTAAGGGTTGGGCACAGGATTAGTTCACATGCTTTGGCCACATTGCTTGTTGACTTCAATATTACTCAGTATGTTCAATATGTTCTAGATGATTCTAGTGGGATTCACATAATCATGAACGAGTTATGATGATGATGAGAGTCGTATTTGGAATCTTGTTGTCTCGCGTGTATGATTTTTTATACAAGTAAAACGAGCAGAAGCAGAGACAGAGTTGTCCCCCGATCTGAGATATTAGCGAGATAAGCTACACGCCACTTAACCTAAAGAAAGGTCGACCTGAGAAAGCCCTTTTTAAGCTGATAGGATAACTTCACTTACTCAATTTCTTGAGTAGCGAGAATCTTTCCTCAGAGGCACGGAAGCTCCCGGTAGAACCCTATTTCGCCCAAGTTGTTTCAGAACCGGAAAAAGAAGTGGTTTTTCGCACAGCTTGCGCATAGTGCAGGTCCCACTTGTATATCGTATTTGGCCGAAGAACCGAAGAAGCATCGACAGGTTGGAGTTCTTACCTTCTTGGGATTCCATGGACCAAGATCGCTTTTATTATATGGGCAATACCAATCTACTTTAGTAGATCATATGGATGTAGAAAAAGCCTCTTTCCTAATTCATCTACGGGTCTTATCTTACGAATGAGAAGGACTTCCTAGCTTGACTTTCTCACATAAAACTTCATTAGTATAGATCAGAGTCTGCTCGGGACCCAAACGGGACTAGGCATGGAAAAGCTCGATCAACGTCCTTCTCCCGAGGTTCAAATGTGGAGGTACCTTTACCGTCACCGCGAAAGCCCCTTTCTATCTTCTTAGTCATAGTCACAAGTTTTCGCCTTTATTGAGGTAATTTTCCTAATAATCGCCTTTAATTTGTTGCCAAAGAAACACTACAGTGTGTATGATTAAGCAAATCGGACATATAGTAGAGCTTAATATACAACTCACTAACTTAAAAATTGGTTGAACTCAGTTTTATAATTAACAAGTCTAAAGGATAAGCTTTGAAAACATAGCTAGAAACAAAATGTGTCAAAAAAATGACCCAAACCGGACACGAAGCCAATATTTATACGCAAGCTAGTCGTCTAGTTGGGTCAAATATGTATTTGCTCGCTTTCTTTAAAACTGATCTATACGAGATTAGCTTAAAAGTATCATCCTATTTAACAGTCAAATAAAGTTAAACTGACGGTATTAGTGAAACTGGACAAAACCCATAACGGGTTTTTCATTTTAGTTTCAACTAAAAGTGAAACATCCGGCAAACCAAAAATGTACAGGAACCAAAAATGTAGTTAACTCAAAAACTTAATAGCATACTTATTTTCACATTTTAAGAAAAGTAGCCATTAAGCTATTATAAGAGTGAGTAGTAATGAATAACATCATGAGGGATTGAGGGCATGAAGGGTATTTGAAACCATTGTTACGATGGGTAATTTTTTATTTAAACTATAATGCAAGAACACTCAATGTACATCAGTACATGTTACAAAAGCCCATTCTGGCATGATACATTGATACACACATTTCATGTAGAATTTCATATGATCATATCTCATTTGTTTATTATCTATTCGTACATTAAAAATATATATATATATAAATTATTTTTTCTTGCTTTATGGTAAATTATTTCTTTTGGCCAAGGGTCAAACATACTATTTATTTTCCAATAATTCTTCATATAATCAAATAATTCTTCAAGCACGGAGACTATTTATTTTCCAACTAACACTGTACGATAAAGAAAGGTGAGACTTTATCTCCAAAATTTAATGCAAGGCTGTGTAAATACAAATGGGTCAAAATAAATAATTATTACAAGTCAAATTCAGCTGAGCCATAAAGAAAAATTGAAAATAAGATCCATGCACGTAGCATAAGAAACATATCATGACCAAACTGCAAGAAAAGACATTAGTCTAGCCCCAGGTGAGACTTGGTCATTCTCCTGGGTCAATTTTGAACTGGGTTGACCCGCGAAAGTCCAGTTTACAGCCCACAAACTGAATCATGATATCCTCAACGCGATAATTCCCGTGAAACATTTCTCATGGTTGGTCTGGCCTTTGGATCTGTGAGAATGCATGCCAATGCCACATGACAAACACGCAGAATTTCCTTTTCGATTAGCTTATCTGTTGGGTAAGAGAGACGCTGGTCCAATATACTTTCCAACATTGTACCATGGCTGCTAGAAGAGTTGAGATATGAAAGACGCTCTCCGGGATGTTTCCCACCAATTGTTTCAAGTGCCACCACTCCAAAGCTATACACACGTCACATTTTTCGTTCACAATCATGCTATATGCAAGTTCTAAAGGATCACATACAAAAAAAAATGTTAGCAAAGTTTAGCTGCAACTAGCTAGAGGTAATTATACTTAAGAAGCGTAACAATGTGTAGAAGTAACTACCTGGAGCATGTTGAGGTAAAAATATGTAATTACCCTAACAAGCTAATCCTTCGGCTGAGCTCTCCGGATTAAGTCACTTCGGATCTGTAGCACAAAGATAACACGCGTTAGCCTCGCCCGTGGTTTTATCCTAGACCAAGCTCGCATGAGAATGAGTATGGTTATATGTCGAGTAAAATACAATGAAATGGGGTCAAAATTAATTAACCTTGAATGTTGTAGCTTAACTCCTTATATAGATGGGAAGCTTTTGTCCTCATCCAAGGTCACGTGGCGATAGTGACATTTTGGTGAGTTGACTTTACTGCTTGATTCCGTTCGAAAGGGTCGAGAGTTCGACCAAGATTCCTTTCCTTTTATATATGGTGATGTCTCGGTGTCCGTTATGCCGGGTTATGTCTAACCCTCCCAGATATGTGGCCTGGTCCGCTTGGTCTAAATTGGCTTGTAAGCTTTTACCCGGAAGATTGCATATTATGCCGGGCGGTTTTGCTGACGTCCGGAGAGTTAGGTTCTTGGCATTTTACTAATATGCCGGGAGTTGTATGTCGGGACATACGCTAACATGTCCCCAAAGATCATGTTAATGGATGAATTCATTACATGATATTGGGAGTATGTGATCTTGGTGAGTATTGCCCTACCGCTCGACTTTCTTTTCTAATAACCCTTTTTTTTTTTTTTTTTTTTTATCGCGATTATGACACGTCAAGAAGACACGGCGATGTGATGCAACGATGTTAGGACACGTGGCGGGTGAGCGCGTGTGGTGATGATGATGCCACGCCACCGCCCCGACACGACGGACGCTTCGCCTACTCTCTTTCTCGCCTATAAATACCGATGTTATTCTCATTTTACCACAAGAAACTTTTCACTTACCCACCTTCTCTCGTTATTTGGCGGACGATTTTATTTGCTCTTCGGCTACTAACCGTATTCTTCTAGTTTATCTTCTTTAGATTTTAAGGTTTAATCATTCCTTCCTATTAAAATGTCGAACCGTCAGGTTCTTCATCCGCCGAGGGTCCAAAGGCTCAAGGTCCGTCACAACCAAAACCCAAATTTGACTTGAAAATATACTTTGGTTATTATCGATAAATCATTCACATATGGTAGTGAAGGAATTTGGTATACCTCCGATCTTCATCCGAGGCTCCCACCGGTGATTTTACGATGGGGCAACTAGAGATGATGCCATAGGATTGTACCTAGAATATTTCCTTGAAGGTGGAATTTCCGTCCCGTTTTCTAGTTTTCTTTTAGATGTTCTTCACTATTATAAAGTTCATATTTCTCAGTTAGTGCCGATAGGTTTGCATAGGGTTACTCTTTTTGAAGTATATAGCCGTAGTCTTCACATTATTCCCACGACTTCTTTGTTCCGAGCCTTTTATAAGTTGCATAAGCAAGGGCATTGGTTCACCTTGCTAAGCGGACGGTAAGCAACGCAAGGTCTCGCTTTCAAGAGATCTTGTCTTCATTGAAGGGTTGGAAAAGGCGCTTCTTTTATTGATCGCCGGTCAGTACTTTGCTATGCCGTGGAGGCATCCGGATTCGATGTCTCCGATCCTTTTCGACCGGGAGTTTTCCATGCCTCATGCGGATTTATTGTCCGCTAATGTTATAGATTTGATAAAAATTCGCCAGTTTTCTATATGCCGTTGGGTTATCTCGCCAAATGGAAGTATCCAGTTAATGAGCGGCTCGAAGGATGCCGAGGGAATGGTACTTGGCCTGCATTATTTAATTAGTTTAACATTTTATGCTTTCTTGTGACTTAGCATTTTTCATGTGTTTTGTAGCTATAACCATGTCTGACTATCTCATCAAGCCGAGCTATCGTAAGGGGGCTGCTATGACCCGTGGAGATAAGTATCAGGAGGGTCAGGCTCATATGATGCATGTTACTCTTCCGAGTCCACCTGGCACTTCGGTTCCACCGAAGACTAATGTTATGAAAAAGGTCGAGGTGGCTAATCCAAAAGTCTTGGAGGCTAAGGAAAAAAAGAAAAAGTCTGCCGAGGCTAAAGCGGGGTTACAAAAGTCGTAAGCGCCAGTGGGAAGGAGGTTCCGGCACCAAAACGAAGGAGAAGAGCCCTACCCCGTGGTTAACTTGGATTCCACCACTAATCCGACGCCGAACACCGTTCCTCGGAGGGTCAGCAATGAATGATCCTCCTATCGTTGAGAAAGAGAACTTGGAGGGTCATTCCAGCAATAGGTTGGAGAATGCTGATGCCGGTGTTGATGTGAACGTCGGGGCGGATCCCCAAGAGCAAAACCCGGATCCGAAGGATCATGATGCTGAGGCTTTTCAATTTGGATTCCGTGTACTTCAGGACGACGGTGAGTTGGTTTCTTTTTATTCCTAATCATTTTTCTCCCCGTTGTTATTTATTTATTTCTTTCGTGTACTTAACATTTATTTTGTATTTTTACAATGACTTCTCCTCCTTGCGCCGTGAAGGTAAGGGTGCCGGTGGAGAGGAAGGCGTCATTCAGGCTACTTATGTGCGGGGTGGTCGATCGAAAGGATGAAAGGGTTAAGGGATATGAGAAATATAGAGATATGATGGTTCATTTGCCCCCGTCAAGAGAGTACATGCACCTTATCGGATCCGAGGCGGCCCAGAGATCATGGGGCCTTCGCCGTGGGTTCTCTTGCTTTGTTGACTTGCTTGTCCCTCGAGAGCCTCGATCCGGAGCATGGGAGTCGGGTCAAGAGCATAGTGGATGTGAGGCTGCGCCAAGGATAACCGGGTTTTGGACAAGACTTTGGGGAGTTGAAGGCGGCGAGGATGAGCTTGGTGAGACTTCCGCCGGGAAGAGGTTTTGAAAAAGCAGGACTGGAGGCCGAGAAAGTCGAATGGTCTAAGTTGTCCCATGCTCGTGGTGAAAAGATATCCAATTTGAGAAAGAATTGATGGAAGCCAAGGAGCCTTGAAGAATGAGGATGAGGAGAATGTCGCCTTTCAAACAACGCCAAGAGCGGCCGTGGCTGTCGTAGGAATCTTGAGATTGATCGGTCAAATCTAGTCCGGACTTCATTCCTACTTTTGTGGCTCGCTTCCGGCACCATGAGTATAAAGCTTCTTGGCCGCTCCCTTCACCGAGTGGAATGGCCGGGTGGTTGGATGGTGTGTCCATTGGTCGTTCGGAAGAGGAGGTGTAGAAGATTTTGTCAGACACCGAGGATTTAGACTTGGACGCTCCTAACAAGTATTTGACTATGTATGATGAGCTGTTTGTTAAGAAGTATCCTTATGTCGCCAAGGTCCGGAACGCCTGTCACCGTCCGATCGCTGATATCATGGCCTTGGTGCCATACCCTGCACCGGAGCGTGTTGTTGTAGAAGGTGAAGACGGGGGGCCTAGCATCCCTCCTAATTGAAGCAACCTTTTTGATATCATAGCCTAATATCTTTTCTTTAGCTACCTTTTTGTTGTAATGGCAATGTCATCAAACAATGTTACTTATTTGAAACTTGTGATGTTTAATGAGATTCTTTTAGGGCGTTTTTCTTTGTTTAATGAAACAGTCAATCATTTTCTTTTTATGTCTCTAAGTATGTGCCTTATTTGTTTGTTTATCTCTGTCTTGGTGCTTGATAGATCGTTCGGTAGGTTTATAGCGATCCTTTTTGGATATGAACCATCTTATATTTGCCTCGGCAACCCTTTTTGGGTATGAACCATCTTACATTTGCCTCGACAGCCCTTTTTGGGTATGAACCATTCGGCACTTTATGGCAACCCTTTTTGGATATGAACCATTTTATATTTGCCTCGGCAACCCTTTTTGGGTATGAACCGTTCGGCACTTTATGGCAATCTTTTTTGGATATGAACCGTTCGGCACTTTATGGCAATCCTTTTTGAATATGAACCATTTTATATTTGCCTCGGCAACCCTTTTTGGGTATGAACCGTTCGGCACTTTATGGCAATCCTTTTTGGATATGAACCATTTTATATTTGCCTCGGTAACCCTTTTGGGTATGAACCGCTCAAAGACTTTATGGCAATCTTTTTGGATATGAACCATTTTATATTTGCCTCGCAACCTTTTGGGTATGAACCGTTCGGCACTTTATGGCAACCATTTTTGGGTATGAACCGTTCGGCACTTTATGGCAACCCTTTTTGGATATGAACCATCTTTGAACACTGATCATTTTTCCCCGGAGGTCGCGAGCCTGTCGGTGGGATCACTCAATAATTATGTTCAGAAAACAATAGGTATGTGGAAAATTGCCCCTCCTACATCCGAGGAGCTATGTTTTTCATTAATAATTTGTTTCAACAATCGCCTCGTGGGCTTACAGTTACAAAGTTTTCTTTATCTTACAAGAAACACTTTCTTAGGTTCACCGCTGCCTGTACTGGGACCTCTCCTTCTGCCGTTTGTAGCTTGTATGAACCGTTATCGATGCTTCTATGACTCGGTATGGGCCCTCCCGCTTGGTCTCAATTTTCCTTGGTCTTCTTGCTCGCTAGCTTCATTTTTCCGGTAGACGAAATCTCCTACTCGAGTTTTTCACCTCGACCCTCGTGTTGTAATATTGCTCACCTCTTTTTGTACCTGGCCTCTTCGACAGCCGTTGAGTCCCTTCTTTCTTCCAAGAAGTCCGTGTTTAAACTCATTTCCTCTTCGCCCTTCCTCTCGTCATCATCATCGCTTGAAGGTGGGTGATTGTACAATAATTTGTACGACTGTGCCTTCGATGGTGATCAAGGATATGGGGGTGATATGCTTGCGCCAAACTTGTAGTCAACTGCAATAAGAAATAGTAGACACTTCGTTAGTGATTCGCAGGGTTGGCCCCGCGAACCACCTCCGCAGTGAATAAGTATGTGATATGAGTTATGGATAATATGATGTATGTGAAATCGTGTTGAGTGAACATACCATTGAATGACTCGTCCAACCTATTTATAGGTGATCAAAATAGCTGGAGAGTGTTAGCCTTGGGACTCTTGAGTGAATTTGACATGCTTCACACTTCGAATGATGTCGATGCCTCTCGGCATCAAGGCCAATAATATCCGACCCTCATTACTTTGGAGACAACGGAGCGAGGCCCCGCGTGAAGTCCGCAGGATCCTTCATGCACTTCTTGGATGATGTTGGTACTTGCCTTGGCCCTACACAACGGAGCCAGGGGATAGAAAAGATCTTCAGATAAGTAATTTCCCATGATCATGTTGTGGTGCTTTGATGCGCACTTTTCGAGCCAACCGTATCCTCCAAAGAAGATGCCACTTATTAGATATTCTCTAATGGAGTCATCCAATTCGAGTCTTCCTCCAAGATACGTCGACACCTCCTTTCGAACGATAGACCTATCTCGCCAATATCACCAAAACTTCCTTTGTTAAATGAGCAAATGCCGCTTGCTAAGTGCATCCGCCTTCTTGTTTTGGTTTCTTCGAACATGCTCTATGTTGTAAGATGTGAACCCTTCGAGCATTTCTTTGGCCTTATCCAGATATTGCTTGATCACAGTTGTCTCGCCTCGTAGAGCCTTTTATCCGGTTGGCTACTAGTTGTGAGTCAACAAAATAGCCAAGTTTTCTACTTCCATATCTCGTGGCCAATCGGAGACCCGCTAACAAGGCTTCAGACTCCGCTTCATTGTTCGTAGCATCGAATTCAAACGGCGCGTAAGTGTATTCCTTTCCTTTGGGATCAACGAGCATAAGACCGCACAGAACCATCGGAGTGGAGGCTCCGTCAAGATAAAGTTTCCACCCTTCGATTGCCATAGCAGCTCCTTTTCAACAACCTTTTGTCCTGTTTCGCTTCGGAGGGTGTTTCGCTAGAAAGTCTCGCCAATATTTGCCCTTTGACCGAGCTCCGCGCTTTGTATTCAATATCATGTTCTCTGGCTCGATAGCCCATTTAGCTATCCTTCCGTATTTCTCCGGCTTTGAAAGTATCTCGCTTCATTGGCTTGTCGGTGAAATACGGTTATGGGGTGAGCTTGAAAGTACCTTCAGGCATGCCTCACAAAGATGAACTAAAGCCAAAATTAGCTTCTCCAATGCCGGGTAATTTAGCTCACTCCTTGTAGTACTCTACTAACAAAGTATATGGATTTGCTTTTTCTCCCTTTCGCCAATAACACCAAGACCGATGCTTTCGAAAGAGGTCAATATACATGAACAACACTTACGCCTTTGATTGGGGCTGTAAGTGTTGGTAGAATAGCCATGAATTCCTTGAGCTGAAAGGTCGCTCTCGCATCTATGCTCCATTGGAACGCCTTTTTGTCTCGCATCCTTTGAGTGTTTTGAAGAACGGAAGATCTGTCTCGCACCCTTCACCGTAACCTCGCCGAGGTCGCTAGCTTTCCGTTAAGACTTTGCACTTCCTTTAGGGACTTAGGAGGCTCGCAAATATGTGATGGCTTTGACTTTCGAAGGATTGGCCTTAATACCGCTTGGTGATCGGATGTCCCAAGAATTGTCCTTCTTCCACACCAAAGGAACACTCTTGGGATTTAACTTCATATTGATGGCGCAAGTCGATCGGTTTCCTTGATGTCGAGAGCATATCTTCCTCCGATCTACTTTTAATGACCATATCATCACGTAGGCTCTAGGTTGTTGCCTATTTGCTTGTGGAAGGCTTTGTCCACCAATCGCCGGTAGGTGGCACCGCATTTTTCAAACCAAAAGGCATCTTTTTGTAATAATAAACGCCTTTTCCGTAAAAAGGTCGCCTTTCTTCGCCTTCTTCGCCATTTGTATCTCGATGGTAACCTTTATAAGCGCCTAGAAACACTTTAGTCGAAACCCCGACAGGATTCCACCTTCCAATCAATTTTCGAAGAGGTAGCGAGCCCTTCTGGACAGCTTTGTTAATGTCGGTAAAATCTACGCACATTCTCCATCCCCGCCATGCTTTTGACCATCACCGGATTGGCCACCCAAGTTTGATACTTCACCTCTCCGAGTATGCCCGCCGCCACGAGTTCGCCCACTTTTTGCATGCGGCGGCATTTCTTCGTGAGCTAGACTTGACGCTTTTGTTTGATGGGTTCAATATGTTTGAACTCATTGAGCTTGTGTTCGCGTCAAGGGTCGCCCATCTATAGTGAGAGTTCGGGACCCCGTCATTTCGAATAGGTCCATGCGAAGACATCTGCGTTAGCACAAGTATCTTTTCCAACTCGCTTTAAAGGAGGTTGGAAGTTGCTTTCCGATTACTACCGCTCGATCGGGTGAGATCATTTACCACGATGCGTTCTTTAGCGAATCGAGAACATCTTTCAAAGTTCCTCCGAAACCTGTTTGACCCTCTTGCTTCGTCAGAGGCCCTTCACCTTATAGTCGGAGAAACCGCTCCAATGCCGAAGGTGTTTGGAGTTTGATCGCTGCATGTATGGTTGAGACAACGATGCCCATCTTCGCATTGTCGTTCTCCTATCAATAGGTTATAGGAGATTCCGACCCACGATCGTGAAAACCGTAGTTTCTGCTCTTTTAGCCTCCCTTCTCCAATCGTAACCTCTGAGGACTTCTCCCAATGGCCATGAGTGTTCCCCGAGAACCCTACTAAAGGTACCTTTGAATCTACTCTCTTTGACCTTATTGAAGGTTTGAGCTTTAGGAAACACCGTCAGAGATAACTTCGCAGAGCTACCGCAATCAAGGTAGGCTGTTTACTTCTCGCTGGAGATCAAGACTTTGATGACCACGGGTCATTTGAAAGAACTTTCCACGTGATTGAAGCGGAAAGTGACATTCCTACTCTGCACAAGGCTTCCTCTCGCTTCCTTTCTCTTTGAACCGTAGTCTTCTTTATAAACCATGAGGATGGGTGCTCGCTGTGTATGGTATCTTTCCCAACTGTGTGTTTGAGGTTTTTCTTTGCCTCTTTATACCCTTCACCAAATGTCCCAATTGGCCGACTTCACGGCCTCTTCTATCTCGCTTTTGAGCTCTCAGCGATTGGTGTCGCGACCGTAATCGTCATGGAAATAGCAAAACTTGAAGTATCTCGGCCTCCCTTTGTTTGCCAAGCGAGGAGGAGGATCAAAGGCCTTCGCAGCCTTTTCAAGAGCGAGTATTTCCTTGGGATTTGGACAGATTAGCCAGAGGCCATGGTTGATGTTTTGTGGTATGGAGTAAACCCGTCCCTCGCTCTTGTGTTTGTTCCTTGACCCTTCCCACGAAGGATGCTTTGGGGCCTTGTTGTGATTTTCCTTGTTTTCGACCGGAGCCCGCTGGTGGACACTTTTTGCTTCGATCCGTGTGTGCCTTTTCCACTAATCCTTTATAGGTTGCCGGAAGATCGCTGGAAAGGAATTCAACCAAGCTTCGCTTCAGAGGCTATGTACGAAACCCGAGATGCACCGGTCTTCGTGCAAACCCATTATCTCGCAAGGTGTCATCGTATCCGTAATGAAAGTCCCGTGCTCGCTCTCCTTTCGCTGATGTTGTGCATCGTTAGGTGCGTTCTTGTAAACTTTTTCATTGGTGAAATGTGACTTGAACTTGGCTTTAAGGTCATCCAAATTCACAATGCTACTGGTTTTTGCCCGTTCCACCATATACGACGTAGTCTCGTAGGGTGTACGTAAACATGTGACAAGCAATGTGCATTACCCACTTCGCATTCTAATAGCCCTTCGAACAAGTGTAAAAGTTATCCGGATCCCTTTCCATCATAAGTACCAATATGCGGGCATTTTCAACCCATCGTGCAAAGGGTAGTCTTCTATCCATCTTACGAAGGGTGTTGGAGCCCATGGGCTCCGAATAGAGGCGATTATAAGGTGGCATGTATGTAGGGGCAACATTGTATGGGTTATGATTAGGAGGTATTCCAATGTTGTTTTGGTTAACATATTGGGGTAAGCGGTAGGTATATATGTGGGTGACTTCCAACAGGATCTAAGGATATACCATAGCTTGCCCATAGGGCATGCTTCCATATGGTTGAGTAAAATTAGGGTTGTTAGCCCGCCTGTTAGTGGGGATAAACCCTCGAGGGTAAGATTGAGCCCGAAAAGGAGGGTACATACCATGAGGAGGAAGATTTCTCCCTATTTAATTGAGATGGATTGCCTTCTACGCCGGATGCGTGAGGAAGGTCGTAGGAACCCCGCCTCATTTCTTCCCGTATGAGCCGCCAATGATGGTGGCAAATTAACTTCCATAGTATCCCTTCGATGACTTCTTCCATTGGAGCCTTCCATCGTTCCTTCCTTCTTGTCGAGTCCGCTCCGAGCATCTTCGAAACCAACCGACCTTCCACTAGGCCTCGTTACTGGAGATCCTACCCAAACAACGAGCGAGTAGCCCCGAGCCAGGACCTAGCCTCCATTTCTAACTCTTCGTCAGACTCATCGCTTGAGTATTCTAACTCCCCACGCATTTCCACATTCGGTCTTGTCTCCTTCGAGCTCTTAGTAAAGATTCTAATGCTTGATGTTAGCTTCGACAAACGCCGGACCGATTACGGCTCGTGGTTAGCCGAGGTTGAAGCATGATTGTTGGGAGTTATTTCAGGGTGAGATCGTGTGGTAAAAGTGGATGCGGTTATATTGGGAAGGTTGCGGGATCATCGATAGGATTGGTGTCAAGGTCGAGAAACCCGGCGGGGTGTATCTTCTCTTCTTGAGTCATGCCGTAAAACTAGTGAGAGTGATTGTTGGGTGTAAGTTTGGAATAACGAGACCAATAGTAGCGGGTCCCACGGATGGCGCCACCGATTGTACAATAATTGCACGACCGGGCCTTGATGGTGATTGAAGGATATGGGGTGATATGCTTGCGCCAAACTTGTAGTCAATCCGCAATAAGAAATAGTAGACACTTCGTTAAGTGATTGCGAGGGTTGGGCCTCGCGAACCACCTCCCGCGTGTGAATAAGTATGTGATATGAGTTATGGATAATATGATGTATGTGAAATCTTGTGTTGAGTGAACATACCATTGAAATGACTCGTCCAACCTATTTATAGGTGATCAAATAGCTTGGAGAGTGTTAGCACACGTTTAGGAGATCATGCGGGGCGCCCCACGATTTATGGTAACCGCTAGGGCTTCATCCCCACTATCTCGGACTTGGCGAGGAAGCTAAGGACATAGTGGAACATGGGGAAGACCAAGTCAAGGTTCTTGTTTGTCTTGGCATCTTCAAGAGAAGACACCGGCGGCATAGGCCTCTATGGCGAATTCCAACCGTAACCATGTCAATGATGAATGGTTTTACGCCACCAATGACTTATAAAGAAAGACTTGGGTCTTCGTAATGCATTTCGATCGAGGTCGAAGGGGGTCCTTCGACCGATCGGAGGGTACGCCATCGGTGGGCATGCCGATTGCAGTATCATCGCTTCGCTTCCGATGTCGATCGAACGGTGTTTCCCGTTGCTTGTTTTCAAGGATGTCCGATGAGCCCAAAAAGCGTTCGCAACTCATCAACCCATCCGGACCTACTTTTGCCTAATCTTGTTTTGAAACCATGCATCAAACTCTTGTTTGCTCGCTCTACCGCACCATTGGCTCGAGGGTGTGCCACGCAGAGATTTATCTGCTTGATGTTGAGCTTTTCGCACCATCGTTTGAAGGGATCATGGATGAAGTTGTCGCCATTGTCGATTACAATTATGTGTGGCAAGCCAAAGCGACACACGATATTATCCATACAAATTTTATGACTTCTTTCCTGTGGTTTCGCGGAGGTTTGGCCTCCATCCACTTTGTAAAGTAGTCGATGGCCACGATGACATATTTTACTTTCCCGGGCGCTTCAGGGAGGGGGCCCAACACGTCCATTCCCCATTGGAAGAATGGCCAAGGTGACACGATAGAAGTCATAAGAGTCTTCGGTAATTTGGGAACCGGGGAGTGTATTTGGCAAGACTCGCATTTTTAATGATCTCTCTGGCGTCCCTGTGCATTGTCGGCCAGTAGTATCCTTGCCTGATCAGTTTCGCCACCACGGATCTTGGGCCGGAGTGCATGCCACATGCCCCTTCATGCACTTCTCTTATCACGTAATTGGCCTGTAGTGGGCCCACACACCTCAACATTGGACCTAAATATGACTTTTTGAACATCACCCCGTCCTCCATTGTATAATGAGGTATCTTCATCCGCAGGGTTCTTGCTTCGTTTTCATCGTTCGGCCACTTTCCTTCGGTAATGCATCGGATAATTGGAGACATCCAGTTTTCCTCCTCTTCTTCCACTATTGCACCAATGACCTTCTCTTCCGTTGATGGTGTTTCCAATACTTCTACGAGTATTTCCTTGGTCAAATGGTCAAATGCGACAGATGCTAGCTCGCTCAACACATCGACCTTACGGTTACGTGCTCTGGGGATGTTTTGTATTCTGAACTGCTTGAAACATCCAATATATTCTTTTGCCTTAGCTAAATATCTTGCCATGCTTTCCTTGTAGGTGGTAAACTCTCCGTTGATTTGGCTTGACACTAGGTTGGAGTCTACTTTAGCATTTAGCACTTGGATCTTCATGTCCTTGGCTATCCTTAGTCCGGCCAGCAATGCTTCATACTCCGCCTCATTATTTGTGCTGGGGAAATTTAGCCGAAGAGCATAAGTGTATTCTATTTGGTTCGGGCTTATCAACACCAAACCTGCTCCGGAGCCTTTCTTGTTAGACGCTCCGTCCATGAATAGTGTCCATTCCTCCTCTGTGGTTGAGATGTTGCATACTTCTTTGCCCTTCCCTTCTTTCCCTACTTTGCTGACCGGTATCTCATTTATGAAATCTGCCAAGACCTGTCCCTTGACGGCGTTCCTGGGGATGTAAGTAATTCTGTATGCTCCTAATTCTACCGCATACTTCATCAACTTCCCCGAAGATTCGGGTTTGTTCAAAACATCCCGGATGGGTTGGTCCGTGATCACCTTAATGTGGTGAGCTTCGAAATACCTTCGGAGTCTCCTGAAGCAGTGTCGTAGAGCCAAAGCCAATTTTTCCAGAGGGGCATAGTTTTGCTCGGCATCGTGGAGGTGTCTGCTTACATAGTGTACCGGCATTTGTTTGCCCTTCCTTTCTACCATCAGCACAACGCTTATGGCCTCTTTGGCTGCCGCTAGGTACACAAAAAGATCTTCCCCTGCAACCGGGGCTATTAAGTTGGGCAACTCTAGGATCACGCTCTTCATCTTCTGGAATGCCTCCTCGGCCTGATCACTCCATCGGTATTCCTTTTGGTTGTCTTTCGTGACGCTCTTTAAAGTGTTGAAGAAGGGCAAAGCTTTCTCAGCCGATCGAGATAGGAATCTGTTCAGGGCTGCCAACTTCCCGCTGAGGCTCTGCATCTCCTTGAGTGTTCGGGGCGATTGCATGTCGGCTATCGCCTTTGTTTTTTTTGGATTGGCCCTTATTCCTTCGGATGTTACCACATATCCGAGGAACTTTCCTTCTTCAACTCCAAAGGAGCACTTTTTGGGGTTGAGCTTCATGTTGATCCTTCGGAGGTTATCAAACATTTCTGCCATATCTGCCAACAATTCTACTTGCTTTTGATCACCATATCGTCGACGTACACCTCCAAGTTCCTGCCAATTTGCCCCTTAAAACTTGAGTCTACCAGTCTTTGATAAGTCGCCCCGGCGTTCCTTAAGCCGAAGGGCATCTTGGTGTAGCAAAAAGTTCCATGTTCCGTATAGAAGGTTGTCTTCTCTTCATCTTCCTTGGCCATCTGGACTTGCTGGTACCCCTTGTATGCATCAAGAAAACACTTGTACTTGTAACCCATCACGGACTCTATTTTCCGATCGATCTCGGGAGTGGGTAGTAGTCCTTCAGCACGAAGCATTGATGCTTTTGAAATCCATGCACATTCTCCATGTTCCGTCCGGTTTCTTTACTAAAACCGGGTTGGAAATCCACGTTGGATATTTCACTGCCCGGACTATTCCTGCTTTCAGCCACTCTTCTACCTCGGTGTTGATTGCTTGGTTCTTTTCAGCCGAGAAGGTTCTCTTTTTCTGGGCTATTGGCCTGTCATTCACGTTGACATTCAGTTTGTGTTCTATGATTCGCCGGGGGACTCCTGTCATGTCTGCCGGTTGCCATGCGAATACATCCTTGTTGTTATTCAGTAGTTCTACCAGCTGTCTTTTGCATTCTTTGGAAAAATTGCTCCCGATGGTAATCATTTGTTCAGGAAATTGGGGGTTTATCATTACTTCTTCTGTTTTCTTTCTAGACTCTTTTTCCTCCGAAGGGTATTCTTCACTCTTGCTTTCCGACCCTTTCGGCATGAAATGTCTTTCTAACCTTCTACATTCCGAGATGATAACCGATCCGGTAACGTGGTTGCCACTCCCCGGTGTTGGGAATTTTATCATGGAGTGGATGGTTGAGGATCGCCTTAATTCTATAATGCCCGATCATCCCGAATAATGTTATATGGGAGGGGATCTTATCACCGCAAGCGTCATTATGGCTCGCGATATAGGCCCTCGTTTCGAAACAAACATTTAGGTCTATCTTTCAGGGGTTTTATTGCTTCACCGAGAATCCCACCAGCGCGATTCGCTTCTCTTAGCTTCGCTTTGATTTACGGGCATAGGTTTTGAAAAAGTGTTCAGACATTACTTCCACAACTGCCCACGGTCAACGTAAACCCTCCTCACGGTGTATCCTTCCACATTTGCTTGATTATCGGCTCTTGGAAGCGTGCCGGGTAGAATGGGGAAAAGCTATAGGACGCTCATCCAATCCTCTTCTCTGTTGGTTTTCCTTTTCCGTCCTTTCCTCCATGAGATACCATATTTATCACCCTTCCTCTCACGGGCCGATTATCTCTCGGGGGTTTCTTCCCTTGCCTCACTTCCTTTAGTAAATGATCCAACTTGCCCGTCTCCAAAGCTACTCTTAGTTGTTCCTTGAGTTGGTAGCAGTCATTGGTGAGATGGCCTTTCTCACCATGATAATCGCATAACTTATCTAAATTTTCTCTCCTTGGAGCCCCTCTCAAAGGTGGGGGCGGCGGCAACTTTAGTTGGAGCTCCGTTGCTAGAATTTCCTTAGGTGCTTTTGAGAGGAGGTTCAAATCCATAGGGCGGGTATCGTTTCTGTAATGGTTTCTCCGGTAGTCGCTTCGGTGGTCGCCTCTGTAGTTATCGGTCCTTGTTGGGTAGTAGGGGTTGTATTGGCTACGGGATTTTTGTTCTGTTCTTCGGTCTCCCCTCCGTTTGTCGGGGATATTCGCTGTTCGGGAGGTTCGATCGGGCTGACTGCCTGCGTATGACTTACGGTTCCATTCCCCTTTAGGGAGTTTCGTGGTGTTGTAGGCTTCCTCCGATCGTACAAAATCGTCTACCTTTTTCATCATTTCCGTGACTGTCTTGGGAACTCTGTTTGAGAATCGTTTCACCAATTCCGGGCATTTGCTTCCGTTGGTGAATGAGGATATCTGCATTACTTCTGGTACACCGGGGATGTAGCTAGCCTCATCGGTCCATCTTTCCTTGAATTCTAGCAGGGTTTCATGAGCTTTCCACACGATCTTTGTGAGTTCCATCGGATCTTTAAGACACTTCCTCCTGAGTGCGAACCTTTCTAGGAAACTCTCTCTAAGCTCCTCCCAGCTGTCAATACTACTGTTGGGTAATCGCTTGAACCACCCGCTTGCCGGGCCGTCCAAAGTTTGCTGGAAGATCCAGCACCATACCGGCATTGGCCAGCCGCCATGATTTGCTGCACCGGAGAAGCGAGTGACGTGATCGTCGGGTCCGAGGATCCGTTGTGCGCTTTATGTTCTTAGGTAGTTCATGTCTCGGTCCGTGAACTCTACTATCCGTCAGCGTGAATGGAGATATGGGGCATCTTTGTATGGTTTGTGCGGGTCCTCCACGACCGCTTCCTTTCGGATCTTTTCCTTTTCTACTCGGGTAGGTCCTTCGACTTCGTCTCCGAAGTCGATCCGTATGGGTTGCAACGGGCTTTTTCCTTGGGTGTTATGCTGTTGTATCAGGGCCTTTAGCGATGATATGTGGTTTAGTATTTGTTCTTCTAAGTTAGGTGGGTTGTTTCCGGGTGGTGTTTCAGTGGAGGGGCCTGTTTGAGTGGTGGGGCCGGCCATTTTCTAGCTTCGGTAGTTAGAATAGCGGTCCCACGGAAGGCGCCAATTTGATGAGGTAAAAATCTGTAATTACCCTAACAAGCTAATCCTTCGGCTGAGCTCTCCGGATTAAGTCACTTCGGATCTGTAGCATAAAGATAACACGCGTTAGCCTCGTCCAGGATTTTATCCCTAGACCAAGCTCCGGCATGAGAATGAGTATGGTTATATGTCAGAGTAAAATACAATGAAATGGGGTCAAAATTAGTTAACCTTGAATGCTGTAGCTTAACTCCTTATATAGATGGGAAGCTTTTGTCCTCAACCGAAGGTCACGTGGGCGATAGTGACGTTTTCGGGCGGGAGTTGACTTTACTCTGTTTGGATTCCGTCTGGAAAGGGTCAGTAGTTCTGATCAAGATTCCTTTCCTTTGATATATGGTGATGTCAGGTTTCCGTTATGCCGGGGGTTATGTCTAACCCTCCGGTATATGTGGCCTGGGTCTGCTTGGTCTAAATTGGCTTGTAAGCTTTTACCCGGAAGATTGCATATTATGCCGGGCGGTTTTGCTGTACGTCCGGAGAGTTAGGTTCTTCGGCATTTTACTAATATGCCGGGGAGTTGTATGTCGGGACATACTCCAACAGAGCACTGTATCCCAAAGTTCCTGCGATGACTGTTTGGTTGGATGAATCGTGGTCAAGCAATCTGGCTGCTCCAAAGTCGGCAACAAATCCTTCCATTTCCGAGTTTAGAAGAATGTTGTTGCTTGATATGTCTCTATGAACGATAGGCGGATTGCAATCGTGATGCATGTAAGCTAAATCATGCGCTACATCTTTGATTATGTTCACCTCTTCATCCAATCCACTTCAATAGCCAATTCATCATCACTCAATGCACAAAATAGGCTCCCTTTTTCCATGTATTCATATACAAGGAAGTTGCATTTGTTATGCAAACAAAAGCCGTAAAGTTTCACAATGTTTTTTTGTCTTAGGCTGGTTAACATTTGGACCTCATTCTTGAAGCTCTGGTCGAATGTTGGTTGGTTAGCTTCATACCGGTGAAGTTTTTTCAAAGCAAATGTTTGACCGGTAGGCAGTTTTGCTTCATAAAGACTACCGTAGCCACTAGTTCCAATGCAATATTTGAGGTCAAAATCCTCTGTAGTTGTGATGAAGTCTTCATATGCAATTGTTCCATCATAATTCATTATCTTTCACACATCTCCATGTTTTGTGATTTCAGTTGTATTTTCATTGTGGTAGCCTTTTTACATTCAAAAGAAATACGTAACCACTCAAGCAAAGTCCAACGATAATGGGAAGAGAAATGGCCAAAATGGGTACGCGTTGTTTTCTTCGCTTATGTTCATTGCAAGCGATTTTGCACTCCTCAATTTTTCGATGACCGCACCATTTCTCCAAAGACGATGATTCGAGACCGATGAAGAGCAACAGTGTTGGATGATAATGTCTAGTTTTCCAAACAGAATGTTATGTAACGGGTTTTTTAGGCCTGTAAGTTGGGCCAAAGGCCAACAACCCATTAGATGAATATATGGCAGTTTCAGTTATAGGCTGAAACGGTTATTAGGTTTAAGAAAACATTGCAATGATTATATATGAACCGGTATGTCTCTTGAAGACACCGTTTCATTCAGTTTATAGAGGATCAAATTCTGTAATTCAAAGTAACCCCATTCATTTATATTATCAGATTATTGAGGGTTCAACAAATCTTCGTTGTTTCTCTTTTTATTGATTCTTGATTATGATAGCATGGATGATTGTTTGATCAATTTCGATCCTGGAAGATGAAATCCATTCAAGACCTGTGCAAAAGTTGTATCAGAGCCGAAGGGATCAAGCAACAACAACAATTCATGATTCAATCATCATTCAAGAATCAAACCTGCATTTTTTTAGAAACGCAATCATGAAGAAATTGGTGTGAAACCAAGTTGTATGAAGCAACCGCAAAGAAGAGAAGAATCTGTGATGGATTAAATGATCAAGAGATTTGATCATGAAAGGTCATGCGATATGATCAAGACGAAGGAACAAGGTTGTGAAGGTCTCGAATTCGTAAGCAAGAACAACAACGAAGGTGATCAACCTGGACTTAAGGAAGATCACAACATCAACCGCGGAGGTTCAAGAAGAAGACTGTGAGAGTCTCAAGATGAAAGGAATTACAGAGATTCACAAACAAGAAGTTTGGCATCAAGACATTAAGGGGGACTGTTGGACGATAATGTCTAGTTTGCCAAACAGAATGTTATGTAACATTTTTTTTAGGCCTGTATTCAGGTTGGGCCAAAGGCCAACAACCCATTAGATGAATATATGGCAGTTTCAGTTATAGGCTGAAACGGTTATTAGGTTTAGGAAAACATTGCAACGATTATATATGAACTGGTATGTCTCTTGAAGACACCGTTTCATTTAGTTTATATAGAATCAAATTCTGTAATTCAAAGTAACCCCATTCATTTATATTATCAGATTATTGAGGGTTCAACAAATCTTATTTGTTTCTCTTTTTAATGATTCTTGATTATGATAGCATGGATGATTGTTTGATCAATTTCGATCCTGGAAGATGAAATCCATTCAAGACCTGTTCAAAAAATAAATATGGGGAGTCACAGTGATTAAGTGCTTCTCCAACAAAATGATTACCACTTATGTCCAAGTATTCTACGTATCCGCAATCACGTACATTTGTGATATTGCCCATCATCAGATTCTAAGAAAGGTCTAGATGGACAAGAAAACAGGGATTACCAAAGGGCATGTTTCCTGACAACTGATTTGATGATAAATCAAGGTAAGAAGGATATGAGAGCTTCCCAAATTCTGGATGAATAGCACCCAGAAGACGATTATGATGAAGGTCTAAAAGTCCCAACTTCGTCAAATATGCTATATCTTGGGGAATAGGCCCACTGAAAGAATGCATGGCAAGGTTTAAAAAATTCACTTGGCTTAGATTACGAAAACTTGATGTAATTGGACCATCAAGATTGTTGTCGCTCAGGTCAAGAACATTGAGATTGACCATGGATCCAAAAGATGGCGGGATGATATCCGTAAAGTTGTTTCGACTAAGATCAAGGTTTGCTAATTGTGTGAGATTGGTTGGCCAAACTGGTAACTTACCCATGAATTGGTTTCGACTAAGATCCACAGTAGTCAAACTCCTCAACTTCACTAGCTGAGATGGAATAAAAACATTGAAATTATTATGAGAAAGATTGAGGTCTCTTAACCTTGCGAAGGAAACAAGCAAATTAGCTCTTGAGGGAATTGGACCATCAAGATTGTTATTACTCAGGTCCAACTTTTCGAGGTAAGGCAAGTTAGTTATAAGTGCAGGTGGGATTGATCCATTCAGTTGATTTATGTTCAGGTATAAGTTGGTGAGATTAACCATGGAACCAAACAATGAAGGAATTTGACCAATTAAAGTGTTACTACAAAGATCAAGGCCTTCCAAACGGGTGAGATTGGTAAACAAGGCAGGTAATGTACCTATGAGATGATTACCATAAAGCGAAAGATGTGTTAAGTTTGATAACAAACCAATCTACTCGGGATGCTCCTTCCGACTTGCGTTATCAATAGAAAGATCCTCAAGGTTTGAAATGAAGGAAGTCGAGACTTCCCGGATCACCAGCTAGACCATCATTATTATAATAGTAAAGGTCTATGAATTTGACACTTCCTTCTTCATTGCAACTAATATGAGGCCAGATACAATGATCTAAAGAAGCAATTCTATCTCCCCACCAATTAGTTGCAAGCAAAGCTTTTGCTTCTCTTGATTTGTTGAAATCATTAGCACTAGTTTTGCCAACACGAAAACGAGCATCATAAGCACACAAGTGAAATTGTGCATATGAACAGTAAGATTTGTGGAGTGTAAACGATAGTCAATATCCAGTCTTTGTCAAAAAAATCCACATAATTGTTACCAGTTCAACTTGAAGAGCTTCCACATATATGTTAATTTTATTGATTCTTCATCTTCATTACCCCATATGGTATAACATTTTCGGGACCATCTATAACAATGACCTTGTTCTTGTGCGCTTGCGATCTCCTCTTAGATCGAAAGGCCACGAGTGAGATTCGGCACGATATAAAATTATATATATAATCATTATTATATTAGAATAGAAAACAATAATAGAATGAATGTAGTAGGAATACAATTAAGCAAAGAGGAGGAGAATTACTCGGTTAGGACTTGACGAACATCACATCCTTGTTGGATCATTAAACTTGATTTGATCCAATCAAGTATAGAACATCCACAAAGGCCCAAGTCCATAAGGAAGAAAAATCTAGAGCTCTATCTATAAGAAATATGTAGAATGATCCTTAAAATATCCATAGAATTGTGTAGAATATTGTAGCTAAGAAATATCTAGAGTATAGATATGTATAATGTTGGAAATATCTAGAGTTCCATGGAAGTATCTTGGTACTAGACTCTTCCATGGACTAGTATAAATAGAGGGTGGTGTGATGCATTTGTAATCAAGCAAATCAAGGAAAACATAAGCAATCAATAATATTCCAAACCTTTCATAAGTATTCCTCTCTTCCTAAATTTCACTTACAACCTCTTCATCAAATATAAGCCTAAAAGGCCTTCGAGTTTCTAACAAATTGGTATCAAGAGCTAGAAGATCACGATGTCAAGCATGATGAACTTGTTCCAATTTCCTCGTCTTACCAAAGACAACTATGGTAGTTGGTGCATTCGAATGAAGGCGTTACTAGGTTCACATGATGTATGGGAGATGGTAGAGAAAGGTGTTGAGAAAGTAGATGATGAAAGTTCCATGAATGCCGCCCAAAGGGTGGAGTTGCAAAAGGCAAGAAAGAAGGATCAAAGTGTTTTACACTCATCTATCAATGTCTTGATGATGCGATGTTTGAAAAAGTTGCAATGCAACTACTTCCAAGGAAGCGTGGAGATCCTTCAAAATGCTTTCAAAGGAATCGACAAAGTGAAAAGGTACGTCTTCAAACTCTTAGAGGAGAGTCGAAAAACTCCAATGGAGGAATCAAACCATTTCGGATTATTTCACTCGTGTCTTGACCATTTCAAATGAAATGAAGAGAAATGGTGAAAGCTTGAGTGACACAAGGGTGATAGAAAAGATTCTTCGCTCTTTGCCCCAAGCTTTGATTACATTGTCGTGGCCATAGAGGAGTCAAAAGACATAGACTCAATGACCATTGATCAACTCATGGGATCTTTACAAGCCCATGAAGAGAAGTTGAAGAAAAGAAGGGGGAAAGAACCCTTGGAGCAAGCTTTATACTCAAAGGTCTCTTTCAAAGAAAGAGAAAAGAGCTTTCTACATGGAAAGGAGCAAGGACGAGGACGCGGTATTTTTCGAGGTCGTGGTGGTTTCCAAGGCCGAGGACGAGGAAGAGGAAGAGAAGATGTCAACAAAGAAGATGAAAACCAATGGTCTTCATATCGAAGAGGTCGTGGGAGAGGCTTTCAATCTCAAAGAGGAGGTAAGCCCCAAACACAATGTTACAACTGTCAGAATATGGTCATTATGCCAATGAGTGTACTAGCTCAAGACAAGTGGAAGAAAAAGCTAATCTTGTGGAGGTAGAAGACGGAGATGAGCTTACCTTGCTAATGGCAAGACATGACGAACAAGAAGAGAGGATAGAGCCATGGCATATAGATTCCGCGCAAGTAACCATATGACGGTGAAGAAGACTTGTTCGTGGAGATGGAGAAAAGTAAAGGTAACGCCACCTTTGGAGACGAATCAAAGGCACCGTGAAAGGAAAAGGTAAGATACTTATCCGAGCTAAAGATGGAAGTCACCAATATATTTCGGACGATACAATGTGCCCAATCTTAAAAGTAATATTTTAAGCGTGGGACAACTTTTAGAGAAAAATTACGATATTCATTTCAAGGATCGTAGTGCTACAATAAGGAACTCAAGGAAAGCTCATAGCAAAGTGCCTATGACCAAAAACCGAATGTTCCTTCTAAACATTCAACATGATGAAGCTAAGTGCTTAAAGAGTTGTTTGAAGGATCATTCGTGGCTTTGGCACATGAGATACGGGCACTTAAACTTTGGTGACTTAAAGTTATTATCCTCAAAGGGAATGGTGAAAGGGTTAGATCAAATTGATCATCCCAATCAACTGTGTGAAGGATGCCTTCTTGGGAAGCATGCTAGGAGTTCGTTCTCGAAAGAAGCGACATCAAGAGCTAAGGAGCCTTTACATCTAATTCACACGGATTTGTGTGGTCCCATTACTCCACCCTCTTATAGTAAGAATCTTTACTTTATGCTCTTTATTGATGACTTTTCAAGAAAAACTTGGGTATATTTTCTAAAAGAAAAATCCCAAGCTTTTGAAACTTTTAAAACATTTAAAACTATGGTTGAAAAAGAGAAAGGTTTAAAAATTAAATCAATGAGATCCGATAGAGGTGGAGAATTTTATCAAAAGAATTTAACAAATTTTGTGAGGATAATGGGATCCGGAGATTTCTAACGGCTCCTTACTCCCACAACAAAATGGAGTGGTTGAGAGAAAGAATAGAACCATTCTCAATATGGTCCAAGCATGTTGAAAAGTAAGAAGATGCCAAAGGAGTTTTGGGTCGAGGCGGTTGATTGTGCAAGATATCTATTGAACCGGTGTCCGTCAAAGAGTTTAGATAACAAGACTCCACAAGAAGCATGGAATGGGATGAAGCCTACCGCCTCTCACCTAAGGGTATTCGGAAGCATAGCATATGTCCACGCTCCCCACCAAAGGCGATTAAAGCTTGATGATAGAAGTGAGAAGCATGTGTTTGTTGGCTACGACAAGCATCGAAAGGTTATAAGCTCTATAATCCAATCACAAGGAAGGTGGTAGTGAGTAGAGACGGATTTCGATGAAGAAGAGACATGGGATTGGAGCATCAAGGAAAATGAAAGGTATGACTTTCTTCCTATGGTGATGAAGAAGAGACGGGTGAATCAAGTGAAGAAGTCCAACAACCTCAAAGTCCAACTCCAACCCAAGAATCACCTTCAAGTTCAAGTGAAGGAGAACCAAGACAAGAAGTTTGCAGAGATTTCACGAGGTAACCGACGAAATACCCTTACTTGTTTATACGTTGATTGTGAACCTTTAGTTTTGAGGAGGCTATGAAAAGCAAGAAATGGAGACAAGCCATGGACGAGGAGATAAAGTCAATAGTGAAGAATGATACGTAGGAGTTGACGACCTTCCGAAAGGCCAAAAGGCTATTGAGTCAAGTGGGTATACAAGACCAAGAAAACGCCAAAGGCGAAGTGGAAAAGTACAAGGCAAGACTTGTGGCAAAAGGTTACAAGCGAAGCATGGTATCGACTACGAAGAGGTATTTGCTCCTGTTGCTCGCTTAGAAACTATTAGAATGATTATTGCTATTGTTGCTCAATATAGGTGGAAAATCCACCAAATGGATGTAAAGTCGCATTTCTAAATGGACTTCTTGAAGAAGAAGTTTATGTGGAGCAACCAGAGGGATATGTTGCCAAAGGGCAAGAAGGTAAAGTGCTAAGGTTGAAGAAGGCCTTATATGGTCAGCAGCACCACGTGCTTGGAATACTAGAATTGACAAGTATTTCCAAGAACATGGTTTTACTAAATGCCTAAGTGAATATGCACTTTACGTGAAATTTGCAAATGGAAGTATACCGCTCGTCGCTTGTACGTGGATGATTTGATCTTTACAGAAACTCTCAAAGTATGATTGATGAGCTCAAGAAGTCAATGACGAAAGAGTTCGAGATGACGTACATAGGACTTATGTCTTATTATCTTGGCATTGAGGTGAAGCAGACGGATGATGGAATTTTCATAAGTCAAGAAGGATATGCCAAGGAGATATTAAAGAAGTTTGGCATGGATAAGTGCAATCCGCTGGCACCCCATAGAACATAAGGCAAAGCCTTCTAAGCATGACGGAGGAGAAGCGGTAGACTCAACTCAATTCAAGAGTCTCGTTGGAAGTTTGCGCTATTTGACATGTACAAGACCGACATACTCTTTGCGGTTGGTTTAATTAGTCGTTTCATGGAAGAGCCTACGACAAAGCATTTGGAGATTGCAAAGAGGATCCTCCGTTATATCAAAGGTACCGTAGACTACGGAATGTTTTATTCAACAAGTGAAGACTTCAAGTTGGTTGGATATAGCGATGATGATCTGGTTGGAGACAAAGACGATGGAAGAAGTACAACAGATTCATATTCTTCCTAGGTAACAATGCTTTTACATGGTCTTCAAAGAAGCAACCTATTGTTACTTTGTCTAGTTGTGAAGCGGAGTACGTAGTCGCAACATCATGTGTATGTCACGCATTTGGCTTAGAAGTATGCTAAAGGAGCTACACATGGAACAAGAAGATGCGATCGAGATCTATGTGGATAACAAGTCGGCCATTGACTTAGCTAAAATCCAAGATACCATGATCAAGTAAGCATATCAACACTCGTTATCACTTTATTCGAGAGTGCATTGCAAGGAAAGATGTCCAAGTGATACATACGAGGTCCGAAAACCAAGTTGCGATATCCTCACCAAGCCGATCAACGAGAAAGATTTTTCAAGACAACGAATGATGCTTGGAGTCGGTAAATCAAGTTTAAAGGGGGGTGTTGGATCATTAAACTTGATTTGATCCAATCAAGTATAGAACATCCACAAAGGCCCAAGTCCATAAGGAAGAAAAATCTAGAGCTCTATCTATAAGAAATATGTAGAATGATCCTTAAAATATCCATAGAATTGTGTAGAATATTGTAGCTAAGAAATATCTAGAGTATAGATATGTATAATGTTGAAATATCTAGAGTTCCATGGAAGTATCTTGGTACTAGACTCTTCCATGGACTAGTATAAATAGAGGGTGGTGTGATGCATTTGTAATCAAGCAAATCAAGGAAAACATAAGCAATCAATAATATTCCAAACCTTTCATAAGTATTCTCTCTTCCTAAATTTCACTTACAACCTCTTCATCAAATATAAGCCTAAAAGGCCTTCGAGTTTCTAACAAAGCCACACCATGAAGCTTTGGGAGAGAGTTATTGAGAGAAGGTTGAGAAGGGAGACAAGGGTTTCTGAGAACCAATTTGGTTTTATGCCAAGAAGGTCATCGATCGAGGCTATTCACCTCCTCAGAAGTCTTATGGAGAAGTATCGAGAAAGACAAAGGAACCTGCATATGGCGTTCCTTGACCTCGAAAACGCATATGATAGTGTCCCACGTGAGTTGATTTGGAGATCTCTTATTGATAAGGGAACCTCAAGGAGATACGTGAGAGTCATTAGGATATGTACGAAGGGGCTAAGACCCGTGTACGATCCACAATGAGGATCTCAGAGTTCTTCCATGTGGAAGTTGGGCTCCACCGGATCTGCCATTAGTCCTTACCTCTTCGCCTTGATTCTAGATGAGTTATCTAGAGGGATACATGAGGGCATCTCGTGGAATTGGAAAACGAGAGAGGTAATTTACCTGTGAAAAAGTTATTAGAAAGATCAAGGTTTTCCAAACGCGTGAGACTGGAAAACGAGAGAGGTAATTTACCCGTGAGTTGATTACCAGAAAGGGAAAGAGATGTTAAATTTGATAGCAAACCAATCTGCACCGAGATGCTTCCTTCAAGCTTGCAGTAATTAATAGAAAGCTCCTCAAGGTTTGGAAATGAAGCGAAGTCAAGGCTTCCCAGATCAACCGGACCTTCATTATTATCACAGTAAGGGTATAACCGAATGACACTTCCTTCTTTAATGCAACTAATATCAGGCCAATAAAAATTATCTGAAGAAGCATTTCTATCTCCCCACCAATTAGTTGCTAGCAAAGCTTTTGCTTCTCTCGATTTGTTGAAATCATTAGCACTGGTTTTTGCTAACACAGAAATGAGCATCATAAGCACATAAGTAAAATTGTGCATATGAGAAGTAATATATTTTGAGGAAGTAGGACACATTATTTATGTTTGTTTGATTTAAAACTCAAAAACTCCCCAGATTAATAATGGAGCATATTTTCAGACCTCTACTTTTCCAAGTCAATGTTAATGAGTAAACGTTAGTCAATAATAAAAAAGCTTCTTTGTGGAAAATCTTAATATTATAATTCGTTTCCACACTGCTTTTGTCAAATACTTTGGCCACTGAGGCCTTTACAGCTGATTTCATCTTTGCCCCAGGATTCTTTCACATGCTTTGACCACATTGCCTTTTGACTTCAATAGTACTCAGTATTATGAGAGTAAACAAATGAAGCAAATTCAAGATGTTTGAGATGACTCGAGTGGGATTCACATAATCATGAACGAGTAAGCGAGTCTTCTGAAGTGTACTCGCTTATTGTTTCCCATGGTTTCAGTTATGATGATGATGAGAGACGTATTTGGCATCTTGTTGCAATTTGGCCATACCGACCAAAAATGCAATTTACTCTACTTATAATTTAGTCAAGTTTTTAATAAGTTTAAAATGTATATTAGCTTATAGTTTTATGCATTGAGTATATTTAGTTTTGATGGTTAAAAAAAACAATGTTTTAGAAGAACAAGTTGCGTAGCTCGAGATCGAACAAATTGAAATAAGACGGAAATCAAGTCGTGAAATAACAATTCGAATAGTTGGGATCGATGCGGGCTTTCTATGTGATATTTCCGTCTTTTTTAGTTAGTGCTTTCTATGTGCTATTTCAACTCCTTTGTTTTTTATAAATCCTTTGTTTGTGTGATATTTCAACTCCTTGTTTTTTTTAGTTAGTGCTTTCTATGTGCTTGCACCATAATACATTAAATTTGAACATTTGGGTGAGACTTATAAGCATCTATTCAGTAATTATAAGTGATTGAGTAGTTGGATTACTTTTAAGTAACATGAATATATGTTCTAGAGGTAGGCAAAATGGACTATTATGTTTCTTTTAGTTTTAAATTTTGGTTTTTGACACAGTGAATAAACAAACCCGACGCACCTATGTTGGCTTGACATCCTTGACCTCACGATATATATTTGTTTATTGGCCAACAAAGTAATGAAAAATCAGAATATATATTTGCTACAGATAATATGCATACACAAAAGGCCAAAACCTTCTACTTTTCCAAGTCAATGGCAAAGAAGAAACTTTAGTCCAAATAAGTTGCTTTCTCCAAAATTTATGTTATATTTCCAACTGTCAGTCGATACATGATTCCCTAAAATCATTTAATTTATACAGAACACTTCTAATTCCACAGAAAAACGCTGCAGCTGGCTGAATATAAAAATGAAACTTTATTATTATTTTTTTATCATATACATAAAGTTAGGACTTGGGACCTGCACTTATGCTGAAAACGAGATACACAGAAGAATAGAGGTTGTTCTCCATATAATAAAGCTGTGAGGTAGACTGAACTGTGTTGGATCAAAAGTGTATAGTCAACAGTAGAAGTTAAAGAGAAAGATAAGGTGTATGGTGGAGAAATTATTTCATTAAAATGGAAATTATAATGCTTGAAGTGATAACAAACTACTACTGCTAAATAATGAAAAAAAGGCTAGGAGATAAAAGTGCAACCACTTCCTTCACTTATTTGACTACTCCAAAGATACTTCTAAAAAACTTGGTCTTCACTTCTAACATGCATAAGACTTGGTCATTCTGAACTGGGTTGACCCGCGCAAGTCCAGTTTACAGCCCACAAACTGAATCATGATATCCTCAAGGCGATAATTCATGTGAAACGTTTCTCATGGTCGGCCTAGCCTTTGGATCTGTGAGAATGCACGCCAATGCCACATGACAAACACGCAAAATTTCCTTTTCGATTAGCCTGTCTGTTGGGTAAGAGAGACGCTTGTCCAATATATTTTCCAACATCGTACCATGACTGGTAGAAGAGTTGAAGTATGAAAGAAGCTCTCCGGGATGTTTCCCTCCAATTGTTTCAAGTGCCACCACTCCAAAGCTAAACACGTCACATTTTTCGTTCACAATCATGCTATATGCAAGTTCTAAATGATCACATACAAAAAAGAATGTTAGCAAACTTTAGCTGCTACTAGCTAGACGTAGTTATACTTAAGAAGCGTAACATTGTGTAGTAGTAACTACCTGGAGCAATGTATCCCAAAGTTCCAGCGATGACTGTTTGGTTGGATGAATCGGGGTCAAGCAATCTGGCTGCTCCAAAGTCGGCAACAAATCCTTCCATTTCCGAGTTTAGAAGAATGTTGTTGCTTGATATGTCTCTATGAACGATAGGCGGATTGCAATCGTGATGCATGTAAGCTAAAGCATGGGCTACACCTTTGATTATGTTCACCCTCTTCATCCAATCCACTTCAATAGCAAATTCATCGTCACTCAATGCACAAAATAGGCTCCCTTTTTCCATGTATTCATATACAAGGAAGTTGCATTTGGTATGCAAACAGAACCCGTAGAGTTTCACAATGCTTTTGTGTCTTAGGCTAGTTAACACTTGGACCTCATTCTTGAAGCTTTGGTCGAATGCTGGTTGCTTAGCTTCATACCGGTGAAGTTTTTTCAAAGCAAACATGTGACCGCTAGGCAGTTTTGCTTCATAAACACTACCATAGCCACCGGTTCCAATGCAGTATTTGAGGTCAAAATCCTCTATAGCTTTTATGAAGTCTTCATATGCAATTTTTCCATCATAATTCATTATCGTGCACACATCTCCATGTGTTGTGATTTCGGGCCGTATTTTCTTTGTGGTAGCCTTTTTACGACTGAAAAAGAAATACGCAACCACTAAGAAGCAAAGTCCAACGATAATGGGAAGAAAAACGGCCAAAATGAGGACGAGTTGTTTTCTTCGCTTATGTTCAGTGGTTTCGGATATTCCACTTGTCAGATTCTGAGACTGAAATAAAAACACGATATTTGGGAAGTCGTAATAACTAAGTGCTTTTCCAACCAAATGATTACCGCTAATGTCCAAGTATTTTAAGTTTCTGCAACCACGCACACTTCTGATAGCGCCCGTCATCAGATTCCGAGAAAGGTTTAGATATAAAAGAGAACAGGGATTAGCTAATGACATGTTACCTGACAATTGATTTGATGATAAATCAAGGTAAGACGGATATGAGAGCTTCCCAAATTCTGGATGAATAGCACCCACAAGACGATTATGATGAAGGTCTAAATGTCCCAACTTCATCAAATATGCTATATGTACGGGAATAGGCCCACTGATAGAATTCATGGCAAGGTTTAAAAATTGCAGTTGGCTTAGGTTGCCAAAACTTGACGGAATGGGACCATCAAGATTGTTGTCACTCAAGTCGAGATCATTGAGATTGGCCATGGATCCAAAAGATGGCGGGATGAGATCCGTAAAGTTGTTTCGACTAAGATCCAAACTATATAAATTTCTCAAACCCGCAATTTGAGTTGGGAGAATTCCAGTGAGATAGTTTTTAGAAAGATCAAGGTATTTCAAACGGGTTAGATTAGAAAACGAAACACCAGTGATATAGTTATTAGAAAGATCAAGTTCTTCTAAACGGGTGAGATTGGAAAACGAAACACCTGTGATATAGTTATTAAAAAGAATAAGCTCTTCTAAACGGGTGAGATTGGCAAACGAGACAGTTAATTTACCAGTGAGATTGTTATTAGAAAGATAAAGGTGTTTCAAATGGGTGAGACTGGCCAACGAGACAGGTATTGTACCTGTGATATAGTTATCTGAAAGATTAAGGAATTCCAAACGGGTGAGATTGGCAAACGAAACACCTGTGAGATTGTTATGAGAAAGATCAAGGTATTCCAAACGGGTGAGATTCGCCAAATAGACAGGTATTTTACCAGTGAAATTGTTATTAGAAAGATCAAGGTATTCCAAACGGGTGAGATTGGAAAACGAGAAAGGTAATTTACCTGTGAGATGATTCCCACCAAGCGAAATACGTGTTAGGTTTGATAGCAATCCAATCTGCTCCGGGATTCTTCCTTCAAGCTTGCAGTTATTAATAGAAAGCTCCTCAAGGTTTGGAAATGAAGCGAAGTCGAGGCTTCCCAGATCACGTAGACCTTCATTATCATCACAGTAATGGTATAACCGAATCACACTTCCTTCTTCATTGCAATAAACAAGAGGCCAGGTACAATGATCTGAAGAAGCATTTCTATCTCCCCACCAATTAGTTGCATGCAATGCTTTTGCTTCTCTTGATTTGTTGAAATCAATAGCACTGGTTTTTGCTAACACAAAAATGAGCATCATAAGCACATAAGTGAAATTGTGCATATGAACAGTAAGATTTTCGGAGGACGTTGGATACATTGTTAATGCTCGTTTGATCGTTAAAATACAAAAGTAAGTACTCAAAGTTAATCATAAGATATTTAACTGGTAATGATCATGTATATATGCATACACAAAACCTTCTGCTTATGAGTGGAGTCGGTTTGGTCAGAAGACTTAGGTTTGGACTTTTTGATGGTTTGGATTTTAGGTCATAGACATTGCTGCATTATATATAGTAGTATAGATAAACAAATGAGATATGATCATATGAAATTCTACATGAAATATGTTTATCAATGTATCATGCCAGAATGGGCTTTTGTAACAGGTACTTATGTACATTGCGTTATAGAAAATTACCTATTATAACAAGGTTTCAAGTAGCCTCCATGCCCTCAATCCTCATGATGTTATTAAATAATACTCTTATACTAGCTTAATGGTTACTTTTCTTAAGTGTGAAAATTAAGTATGCTATTAAGTTTTTATTGCTTTATGATCCAATATGGTCATTAAAGACCATATATTACCCACATGCATGCACATTAAAGAAATTAATCAGTTTCAACTTTTAACGATCATATTTGTCTACACATATATTGAAAATATTTAAAGGAAAAAAAAATAAAAAATAGAGGATCAAATATAGAGCATGCTTGATTCAATAGAGAATCAAAATATAGTCAAAGTGATTATGCACCCATGCCGGCCGTTATTTGCTTTAATTTGGCCTTTCATATTCGTGCCTATTAGCCAATAACTTTCAAACAAAAGTTGCTAAAGTAGTTGCTTGGACATAAACTTTTGGCTTTATCATGTACATAACCTAGAGTTAAACAAAAGTATATTCTAGATTAACTTAATCGCTGCACAGTCTCGACAAGGTCTTCAGAGAAGGATATGTTCACATCTAAAATAGATGTATGTACGAGGTTATCTGAAAAGGATGTACGAGCTCAAAGTTTTCCCATTGATCTAAATCTTTGGTAAACTACTAACGTGACAAAAGTTTAGAATGTAGAAACCAAAGATCGAACAACGATTTGTATGGCTTAATAATCCGAATAAAGACTATACATGCGGCATATATGGATAACAAAAGAGAAGCCCTAGTTTATTAGACGGTCTAAATGGGCCTAAATAGATTGGGCCTTTATTAACTAACATCCTTCCTCAAACTCACAATGTTGTATTGAGAAACATTGAGAGTTTGTCAGATAATAAATGAAAACGCGGGCCACAGTGAAGCTTGGTAAATATATCTGCAATTAAATGGTCCGCTGAAGATGGTAACAAGTGAAATGACAATCAATCTCCATATGTTATGGAAAATCGTGTTGCGCACAATTTGAATAGCACTACGATTATCACAATAAAACAGAGTAGGATTAGTAATAAGAATACCCATATCTTCAAGTAACCAACCTAACCATACAATCTCGCTAGTAGTAACAACCATGATAGGATACTAAGCTTCAGTAGAAGATCATGAAAGAACATCTTGTTTCTTACTCTTTCACGAGATAAGCGAATCTCCAAGAAAAACACAAAACCCAGTTGTAGACTTTGGAGTAACAAACCCATTCAACATCAGAATAAGCACATGGAGGGAAACAAGAGTTTCTGAAACTGAGTACGTCGAAGATACCGAATAATCTTTAGGGCAGCAACTCAATGAACTGTAGTGGGGGCAGCAATAAACTGACTAAAAATCTGGACAACATACGCAATATCTGGTTGATTTATTGTAAGATAAACCAAAACCCCAAGAATAGTGCATTATAAACTAGGATCAGGTAAAGGATCACCATCTGTAGGGTATAACATCGAGAGGGATGTCAACAATCTTATTATATGTCATTCTGGCATGATCAAACAAATCAGCAATATACTTGGACTAAAATAGAAGATAACCTTTTGGTGATGAAGCAACCTCAATACAAAAAAATAACGTAGTAACCCCAAATCTTTCATAGCAAACCGATGAGATAAATCTGCATTCAATAATTCAATTCCATCACAATTATCTCCAACAATAATCATATCATCAACGTACAACGACAACAAAATACGTCCAACACTTGAACATTTAATAAATAATGCAGAATCATGATGGCTAGAGACAAATCGAAGAGATGTAACAACTCTGGAAAAATTTTCATACCAAGCACGTGGTGCCTGTTTAAGACCATAAAGAGCTTTTTGGAGCTTACAAACTTCACCTGACCATGGACAGAGCTACATTTATGTTTACGTTGGCCAAGGCCCACCCAGAAATTCAAGACCTTATATTCATTGTTATTAGTTTAAAACTAGTTCACTAAACGATAATTTGGCCACCTTAAATCTTAAAAATTATACCATTTATCGTGCGATTGAATCACACTCTTTGTTATAACCTTCTATTTTATTCAAATTTGGAAGTCCCTACCTTTTTCCAGTTTTCTAATGTTCTTACTTTTAGTCCAATTTAAATATCAAAACTACATTATATATAAGATTATAGTTTTATTTTGCAGGTCACTTGCGTATTCTCCATGCATTTGAAAAGAGTTAGAAATTAAATTATTTTCTAGCAACGACGTTCGATTGGTTAACTACTATGTTTGCCCACACGTGTATAAAATCCTAGCTTCGTCAGTGCACCTGACTGATAAGGAACGCTAACAGGTGGTGTCATATAGACATCTTCATTTAGGTCACCGCTCAAGAAGACATTCTTCATATCCATTTGAGGTATTTTCATTGACAACTAGAAGCCACTATAAGCAAAGTTTGGACCATTGTCATTTTTGAAACAAGAGAAAATATCTCTTCATAATCCATGCCATACTTTTGAGAGTAGCCTTTAGCAACAAGTCGAGCCTTATATCATTCAATAGACCCATTAGGCTTGGTTTTAATCTTGTAGACCCAACGAGAGCCAATAGCACGCTTGCTTCCCGGCAAAAGTACCACGTCCTACATGTGAGTCTAATGCAATGCAATAAGTTCCTCATCCATAACACCCTGCCAAAGTGGATCACAAAAACTTCTGTATAGGATACATGCTCATGAATAATGTGTACAAAAGCAATGAAAGAAGCAAACAAACTATAATAAAAAGAATAAAAAAAATATCATTTTTAGTGGACTTACGAATAAGTGTGGGTCGAACATTTGGTGGTGGAACCGCTGCAACTTCAAGCGATGATTGGGTAGTCATGGTAGGGAGACAATTAACGGTCGATGTAGCCTCGGGAATTGTAACCGGTGGGTTTCAGTAATGGTGGTGGTTTGTGGAGGTGTATATGATACTGGCGATGTTTCAATAGTGGTATTATGCGTGACACAAGAGGTGTAGGTTCTTCAAATGGATTAATTTTAATGAGTTCATAATGTATAAAGTTATGTGAGCTAGCAGAAACAAAATAGTACGAAATGTGCCCAAAAAGTTCAACATGGCGAGAGGTATACAAATTTTGACCGACCGGATCATAACAACGATATCACTTTTGACTAATACCATAACCCAAAAACACACATAAAGTGGATTTCACAAATAATTTTGTACGCTCAACATGTGATTTTAGGACAAAACAAGTACAACCGAAAGACACACAATGAGGAATAATAAGCCAAAGTTCCATACAAGTTCTCAAAATGAGATAAACCATAATTATGTGTAGTTGGAATTCTATTAATCACATATGTGGTTGTAAGAACCGCTTCTCCCCAAAATACACTTGGAACAAAAAAGATTAAGCTGTCTCAACAAGATGACGATGCTTCCTTTCAGAAACACCGTTTTGTTGAGGAGTGTCCGTACAAGAGGTCTGATATATAATCCCATCCGATTTAAATAAACCAACAAAATTTATAAGTGTATTCACCTCCTAAATCACAGCGAAAGTATTTTATGACTGTCGAATGTTGAGTTTTCTCAAGAGCTCTAAATTCTTTGAAACTGTTAGAAAATTGAACATACGCTTCATCTGTAAACCCAAGAATAGCAAGTAAAGTCGTCGATAAATAAAACATAATATATGGAACCTCCTTTTGTGGATACATGAGAAGGTCCCCACACATCATAATGGAATAGATCAAAAGGAACATTAGAAGAGGAAACATTGTTACTGAATGGTAATGCTGATAACTTTGCAAGTTTACAACCACAGACCACTAAAATCGGAAATATCATGAGCGTCTAGCTTTTCCAGAGCTCTTGTAGATTCTAAAAATCGTAAATGAGAACAAGAGACATGACCCAACCGAGAATGCCGTAACTAAAAATGCTGAAAAAGAATGATTCAACCAAAAAGTAGTAAAATCCACACTAGATGATGCAGTATCATGAATGTCTCTAAAGTGATCTAAATGATAAAGATCCCCTTTTATGTGACTTGTCCCAATCACCTCCCGTGTTTTTTAGAAATGTATGGAACAGCAGGAAATAGAAAATTTTATATCGCATCTAGAATCACAAATTATATTGATAGAAGCAAGATTCATAGCACAAATAGATATGTAGTAAACATTAGATAAAGCAACAAAAGGTGTGCCAACTGAACCAATACCTGCTATGACATAGAATCACTATTTGTGGCCATAATTGATTTTGAAGAATTAAGATTTAACGAAATGAATTGTGAAATAAGATAAGACGTGTGATGAATGACACCCGAATATAATATCTATTTGAAAAATGATGATGCGAAACATTTATTAGATGAGGTTGGCATAGCATAAGGCTCGTAGGCTGCAAAATTCTTTACTGCTATAACATGTCTAAAAATATCATAAATTGCTCATACATGTTCATAAACTATTGAATTTCTCAAACAACTTTGTATCTGGTTTTAAAACATTGTTACAAGTATCAATGCTAGCTAACCAACGCAAGCTAATAATATCAAAACAATACCTTCTTTGTGTCGAGCAAACTCTAGTTCAAACAACAAAATACCAGATCATTCAAAAGAAAATAATTCATCCTAAAATCCAAGTAGACAAAAAAACATCTAAAGTGCCGCAACCAAACAAACTATAAAGTACTAGTATTAAAATGGAGTTTGTATCCCAACCAAACAACATATATAGTGTATCTTTATTTTGAGAACTCTGTTAAGTGCGAGACCTGCGAGAACTCTTCTTGTCCAATCATAATTTAGTAAACTCGTTTTATTTTATTTTATTATGTTCAATTCGCAGGGGCATTAAAGGAATTTAACATATACAACATTTAATTTGATAATTCAAATTTTTGCTAAAATTATGGAAGATACAGTTATCATATTTTTTTACTTTTATTTTACAGATCTTCCTCTCCATCTACATCTCATTTGTAAACCTAAAAGCTGCCTCCCACAAAAACTTATATGCCGCCTATATTGATCCAATGTTCCAAAAAAAAAGAAAAAAAAAAAAAGCAGAAGCGTCACTAATCTCTTGGATCGAGCAATCATTCAACGACTTCAATGAAGATTTAAATTTTTTGATGAATATTACGATTTGGGGGTTTTCGTGGACTGTTATAATACCATTGATAAATGATTTGTGGTGTGTTTTTTTATTTGATATCGATCCCGCCTTCTATTTTGTAATTATAAGGTTTATTTGATTTCATATATAAAATTTTCGCAGGAAGTTAGGAACACACAATCATTATCTTATGCATCCATGGTATTTAAATTGTTTCTTTCTGATTGGTTCTACTATCGGTTAGAAAAGGTTTACACATTTATTTATGTATTGATATAATGTGATGTTACAGTTTTTTAGTGCTATGTATCTTATTTGTACTTTAATGACCTATTTAAGTACTCAGACGTTCTAGCATGATTCATTTTATAACAAATGTGTGTATCTTTCCTTGCAATTATTCTCGATTAAAAGCCTGTGACTCATGATTAATGTTATTGTAGACTTTGAGGGCCGTAATACACAGCAAGGGAAATGCAATTGTGCATCTAGATAAGCAAATGACCTATTGTTAATATTTCTGGTGATGACGTAATTTTCTGGCACCAATTTTCATATCACACAAACATACCATGTTGCTTCATTTTTTAGACTTCTATTTGGGTTTTCAGATCTTGATTTATTGTTTTATAGAGTATAAAGAGTCATCTTTTAAAATATAAAGAGTCGTGTTTAAGTATAAACTATAATGAGTCATTTAGCTATTGGAAAGATATGCATGTTTACGTATAAAACATATATGTTCACGAATAAAACATATATGTTTTGTGTTTTGATTATACATTTACATGTATGTTCACGAATAAAACATATATGTTCACGAATAAAAAAAGTTGGTCTCATGTTTATTTTTATTTGTGTTTGCTAGTTTAAGCATGTACATGTGTGTTATGTTATATTGAGTTTTATTTTAAAAACATTTAATCTTGACATATATTTAACATGTATGTTTTTGGTTTAAGATGTATGTTTTTAACGTGGTTATACAAATAGTTTTAATTTAATAGTTATAGCTTCTTTATTTTGCATTTACCATGTATGTTCTTGGTTTCTCATAAATTTACATTAGCTAGAAAACACATAGGCACTTTACTATTTGAAAAACATAAATTGTAAAAATATTATTCTAAAAACATAAATAAAAAAATTAAATTTTGGCCCTCATACATGTGTTTATACGTGTGTATATTAGTTTGCGTTTGTTTTTCCTAATTTTTAAACTTTTCTTTGTATCAGATGTAGCTGAATTAAAAGAATGATGACAACGAGTGTGCACATTTTTCAGTCTTCTGAAACATTGAAAAGGAGCGTGCACATATGTCCAACTTCTGAACTTTTGACAAATACGAGTGTGCATATATGTGTGACTTCTAAAAATGTTGATAACAAGGAGTGCGCACATATGTCTGTTTGCGTTATATATTACTTGTACACACGTGTATAGATCGATTAGATTCATGTATTTCTGCTTCTTAGAAATTTGTATTTAATTGTATATCAATCGATATTGGATTTTATATTTAACATGTATGTTCTTGGTTTCATATAAACTTAATTATCTTGAAAACATGTATGCACTTCACTATGAAAAACATGTATGTCGAAAAAACTATTCCAAAAACCAAAATAATAAAATTAATTAATAAAAACACATATGCACTAAATCAGTTTTAAAACATGCATGTTCAGAAAAAAGCAAACAAAAAAAAGGCAAAAGAAAAACAAACGAAAAAAAAATGTTATTAATAAAGAGGATTTTTTTTAAATCAAAAATAATATAAAATTGACTTTTACTATTATACCCTTTTGAATTGAATAAAAAGGTTTAATAATTCAAAATTGATATGTTGCACAATATACATAACGAGTTCTCGCATTTAACAGAGTTTTAAAATAAAGGCCCCCTATATATATATATATAACGAGTTCTCGCAGTTAACAGGGTTTCAAAATAAAAATCCCCTATATATATATACACACACCACCGTCCCATTATTGAATTCCAATTCCTAGGCACCAATTAAAAACAACCAATATGCACAATACTTTGAACAAAGACGGCAGCATATTTGACGAAAAGACGGCAGAAGATGAATTGTTAATACAAACAATTGGAACAATCAAAGCAAGCAAACATACGGCAAAGACAAAAAACATTCGAAGACAAAAGATATTGTTTTGATAGCTCTTGATATCATGTAAAAACTAAATGTCGAATACAGATTTGTATTGCTTAATAATCCGAATAAAACTATAAATGCGGTATATATAGAGAAGCCCTAGTCTATTAGATCGGCTAAATGAGCCTAAATGCATTGAGTCAAATGGATGAAATTAAACTTGAAGTATAAAGTCAAATCGATGTAATTTGACATTATTATCCAAACGATATTTACAACCTTCTATTTTCTATATAGGATTAACTTATATAACTTGTTTCGAAACAAACCATATAGTGATAAACAAGAAAAAACATGTTAGAAAAACAAAATAATGTTATTAGATCAATAAATTAAGGTGTAAATACTCGTGTGTACAATACAAAACAAACCACTCACAAAGTCACAAAGAGGCTACGAATCAAAAGGCTTGTGTTCCAATGTTACCTCATGTTGTGTGAGAAACTTTCCAATTAAATGGTTGCGGGTTCAAGTCCTGCTTAAGATATAAATACACTGTACTTTGCGATCCAATTTGTAAGCCAGTATAAATGCAAAATGTTACTAGTATGTTTTTACCATTCATTTTACAGTCAAGAAAATACGATGTTGTTAACTATTTATTAATTGTAGTGAGTAATATTTTATTTTCTTAAATACATATCTCAAAGCTTTCAATGGTCGGCAAATCTCTTTGTTAGGTCCAAGGTTTGAATTTTTCTTTCGAGTTTCGGCGGCTATAGGGTGTGTTTGGTAGCGAGTATAAATGGAGCAATTAGAATCAAAGATTTAGCATTTTTGAAAAAAGCTTGTTTGGAATGATTAGCAGTTAGCATTTATAAGCAAAAAAACGCTAAACGCTAAATGCTCTTTGAATAAGCATTTACCATTTAGCATTATGCCATTTTACACAATAAAATTATGGCTACAACTATTCTACCAAACACTTTTATAAATTAAACACTACGCTAATTGCTAATTGCTATCGCTAATCGCTTCGCTAATCGCCATCGTTAATCGCTAATCGCTATCGCTAGTTTCACCAAACACACCAATACTAGAGCTTCGGTAAGCATTTGTCATGTGTGTATCATAATGATGTTTTCTATTTCTTTAAGCATCATTTTATAGTCTTGTAAAATTATATTTAATGACCATGAGTAAAACCCTATACATGGGTTCCTTACAAAACAGAAATAAACATATATCAAATGGGTTCATGGTTTCATACCAATATTCCAACCCTCTTGGTGCTCATTTTTCTTTTACAAAATTTAAAGAAACATGTTACTCCATTTAAATGTACATGATAATGATAATGAGCCATAAAAGTAGGAGCGAGTTGGTATATATTTAATATTTTTTGCCACTTTAATAGTTTATAAACCTTTTGAGTTGATATACCTATTTCTCTTATGATATAAATATTTTAAAGTTTTATACTTGTTTCACTTAGCACACATACATTAAATATTCTAAGATTATAAAGTGGTTTAAAGTTTAGGACCATTTCATGCCATATAATCATGAAATAAAAGTCTACTATGGTTTAAACAAAATACGAACCTTTTCAAGTTTTATAAACCTATTTTTAAACCTCCTATAGTGGATGAAAAATGTGTGAGGTTAAAAGTTAAAACTTTGATTGAGGAAACAAATTTAAAACAAAAAGGAAGACATTACTCATGTGTAGCGGTAAACTCAAATCTGTCAACTAGCTAGTAAAATATCATGGTTACCTAAAATATTTTACCTTATAATGATGATAGAGACTAGAAACCCATTATCTTATAATTTGACTATAAATTCGATGAAAAATCATGGTTACATAAAATATTTTACTCATGTGTAGCAGTAAACTCAAACATGTGAACTAGCTAGTAAAAAATCATGGTTGCCTAAAATATTTGTAAGGAACCCATGTTTTTTCGGTTTTCTTATCTACAACTTTGAAATTATGAGCTATTCTACTTCTATCTATTAAAATTTGGTAATTACTGTTGGAATAGTATGTTATAGTCTATGGGTTAGTTAATAATGATATGAGTTTAAAGGGTTTGAATTTGAGTTTTATTATCGAGTTTTCAAGATATGTTTTATTATGACGAAATGTGGGATTTTAATAGTGTAACCAGATACTTATTAGAAGTTTGTTGTTTTATTAAAGCTAACTATTTAGCTTAAGCATGTAGTTCAGTTGGTTATAATGATGAAGGCATTTGAAATCCCAGCATGAGGCAATGAGGAAACTAACTAAACATCAGAAATCCTTGCTACGAATAGATTAGTCGGTAATGTCACATTTTAGCTGACATGAATGAGCTAGATTTACCTCTTACAGATTGACACAAGATTATCCATCGTTGTTCAATTGAGGTTTTAATTGAGTTTAGACCGAAACCACATCTAACAAGCTCGATGGCTAGCACAAACATAACTTTTAAGACTTTTAACAAAATTTAATACGAAACTAGTACGACGACACCTAAAAGGATTATCATAATGATATCTTTAAAACTAACTCTACACCAAAGATTTGATGAAGAAATTATAAACTGAAACTTTAGAATAATTGTATGTATTTGACTATTTGTGTAATATCATAGGTGACGAATGAGATATTTACACTATATGACATCCTTATTCCTTTTATAGTTTGCTCTTCCCTTTAGTCCATTGCCTTGACCTTGACAGCAACATCTTCTCGACCACTCTTTTAGATTCCTCAGCCAGAACTTCCTTCCCGTTGGGCTCCGAGAGAATCTTAGCTACATAAGCCAGTGCTACTTGAATCGATTGCTGAACCAAAAAGATAGCATAAAAATTGAAAGACAGGTAATATTATATATGCATGTATACGCGTATCCGCATGTCATAATTTGCAAAGAACACTTACCACATCAATTTTAGTAGGTATTGTACCCTGAGACGAATCAGAAGTTTAATTTTAGAAGAAAAGAGAGGAATGACAACTTATAACTGTGTAAACGACGTTTAGCATACCGCCATAGAGAGGATGTAGGTATATTGAATTCAATTGCTCGAGGAATGTTATGCCATGAGTATAAATGCAAAACTTATTATCGGAAATGCTTATTTTCTGTTCTTAGTTCTTACATTGAGATAATAATGTAATTTTATAGTATAATGAACATATAATCTTATAAGAACCAGTCAGCATATGTTGTACAAAATCTTTTAAAGACATCCTAAAATAGTCAGATGTATACTTTTATTTAGGATTTACGAACCTTACTCATTGTCTTTTGATAACTCTCACCATGATAGCATTGTTGATCTAAGCATTCGATTTAACTTTGTTTTTTAAACGACTAATTATTCAAGCACTTAAACCGTTAAACCAACTACTCTCTCAAATATACCACATATATGTTTATGACAAGACTTGAACCTACAACTTGTAGGCTGATAGCTAATCACATAGACACATACTGCTAGGTCAACGACCCTTTGGCTCGATTTAACTTATTTACTAAGACACCTAATTTCATACGAAGATTAATGTGTACGCATGTATATTATAACCTAAAGCATAAAACTGTCTTGTCATTTTATGATCACTATCCTTATAATACGGAAAAATAACATTAGTTCTAATTGCTAAACATGCATAACATATTCATATTCGGGAAAAAAAAAAAGATTAACACGTACACACACAATAGTCATCGATCTTAAAAATGAAATAGTAAACTTGATTATGAATGAATGAATATAATACATACTTGATGATTGTTCGATTTGTGAATATGGTGTTTTTACATTTTAGGGATACAAGTTTATAGTTGTTGTGGTAATGGGCTTTATGAGAAGTAACCCATTCGGCCAAACCTTTTTGATAGTCCAAATTTTAAAGATTTTCATCTGTTAAGTCTTGGTCCAATAAGCTAAAATGAACATATAAGAACGAGAACTTGCACATATAAGGTTGTGAGTAATAGCACCTAATGCCCATTTAGCTATGATGTGTCTAGACAACTTTAGTTTTTCACTTTGCTTCACGAAAGTCCATTTGCATAAGATAAATTTAGAGATGAGATCAACGTACAATATAGTGTATAAGAGGTCTCCGTGTACACAACGATTGATGCAAAACCAAGGGATTAACTTCAATCTCAATTCTTAAAGATGGATGTCCCAAGCAATTTCACAAACATCTTCATAATTAATGCTTTCGTTAGAGACATTTGTGACGTATTTGAATTAAAGGATTAAGATTGAATGACATAAACACAAAATTTATAACATTTGTTAGATACAATTTAGTGACTTTCTTTCTAAGTGTTATTAAAATAACAAGTGCAATGACTTTAAAAGAAAAAAAGTTACATAAGTAGAGTAACCATATTTCATCAGTTTTTTCATTTATGCTTAGCACATCTATTACAGGACACTTTTAAAAAGGTATATAATTGAGTCATGTGTCCAAATCATATTTGACCAACTCATAAATCTTTTTGCATGGCATCTTTCAGGCAATACATGATTCCTTAAACTCATAACTAAGAGTAGAATTAGCAAAAGAACACTTCTAATTCCACAGAAAAACACTGCAGGCTGAATATGAATATGAAACTTTATTTTTTGGTCATATACATACAGTTGGGACCTACACTTATGCTGAAAACGAGATACGGAGAAGTATAGAGGTAGCTCTCCATATATTAAAGCGGTGAGAGAGACTGAACTGAATCATTATATCCTCAACGCGACAATTCCTGTGACACGTTTCTCATGGTTGGTCTGGCCTTTGGATCAGTGAGGATACATGCCAATCTGGCTGCTCCAAAGTCGGCAACAAATCCTTCCAATTCCGAGTTTAGGAGAATGTTGTTGCTTGATATGTCTCTATGAACAATAGGAGGATTGAAATCGTGATGCATGTAAGCTAAAGCATGGGCCACGTCTTTGATTATGTTCACCCTCTTCATCCAATCCACTTCAACAGCCAATTCATCGTCACTCAATGCACAAAATAGGCTCCCTTTTTCCATGTATTCATATACAAGGAAGTTGCATTTGTTATGCAAACAGAACCCGTAGAGGTTCACAATGCTTTTGTGTCTTAGGCTGGTTAACACTTGGACCTCATTCTTGAAGCTCTGGTCGAATGCTGGTTGCTTAGCTTCATACCGGTGAAGTTTTTTCAAAGCAAATGTTTTACCGCTAGGCATTTTTGCTTCATAAACACTACCATAGCCACCAGTTCCAATGCAGTGTTTGAGGTCAAAATCCTCTGTAGCTGTGATGAAGTCTTCATATGCAATTGTTCCATCATAATTCATTATCATGCACACATCTCCATGCTTTGTGATTTCAGGCTGTAGTTTCTCTGTGGTAGCCTTTTTACGAATGTAAAAGAAATACGCAACCACTAAGAAGCAAATTCCAACAATAATGGGAAGAGAAACGGTCAGACGGGGTACGCGCTGTTTTCTTCGTTTATGTTCATTGCAAGCTGATTTTTCACTCCTCAAATTATTGGATGACGAGACCATTTCTCCGGTAAGGTGATTATGAGACTGATTTAAGAGCACTAAATATGGGAAATCGCAGTGATTAAGTGCTTCTCCAAAAAAATGATTACCACTAATGTCCAAGTATTCTAAGTTTCTGCAATCAAGTACACTTGTGATACCGCCCGTCATCAGATTCCAAGAAAGATTTAGATTGTGAAGAAGACAGGGATTAGCAAGTGATATGTTTCCTGACAACTGGTTTGATGACAAATCAAGGTAATAAAGACTTGAAAGCTTCTCAAGTTCTGGATGAATAGAACCCACAAGACGATTATGATGAAGGTCCAAATGTTCCAAATAGAATTCGTCAAATATGCTATATCTAGGGGAACAGGCCCACTGATAGAATTCATGGCAAGGTTTAAAAATTGCAGATGGCTTAGATTAACAAAAATTGACGGAATTGGACCACCAAGATTGTTATTACTCAGGTCCAACGTTTCAAGTTGATGCAAATTAGTTATTTCATGTAGGATGGATGCATTCAGTTGATTTCCGCACAAGTTGAGAACTCGAAGATTAACCATAGATCCTAAAGCTGGTGGGATGAAACCCGTAAAGTTGTTTCGACTAAGATCAAGGTTTTCTAATTGTGTAAGATTGGTTAACGAAACTGGTAACTTACCTGTGAGTAGATTCCCACGAAATGAAAGATAGGTCAGGTTGGGGAGATTGGCCATGGAATCAAGATATGAAGGGATTAGACCCATGAATTGGTTTTGACTATGATCCACATTAGCTGAGATGGAATAATAACACTGAATTTATTATGAGCAAGATTGAGAGATCTTAAGCTGGTGAAGGAAACATGCAAGTTAGCTCTTGAGGGGATTGGACCATCAAGATTGTTATTACTCAGGACCAACATTTCAAGTTTATGCAAGTTAGTTATAAGTTCAGGTGGGATTGATCCTTTCAGTTGATTTGCGCTCAGGTCCAGGTTGGTGAGATTAACTATGGAACCAAAAGATGAAGGGATTTGACCAATAAAGTTGTTACGGCTAAGATCAAGGTTTTCCAAACGAGTGAGATTGGTAAAGGAGGCAGGTAATTTACCTGTGAGTTGATTACTAGAAAGGGAAAGTTGTTTTAAATTTGATAGCAAACCAATATGCTCCGGGATGCTTCCTTCAAGCTTGCAGTTAGAAATATCAAGCTCCTCAAGGTTTGGAAATGAAGCAAAGTCGAGGCTTCTCAGATCACCTAGACCTTCATTATCATCACAGTCAAAGTATATTGAAATAACACTTCCTTCACTGCAACCGATATCAGGCCAAGCACAATGATCTGAAGAACCATTTCTATCTCCCCACCAATTAGTTGCAAGCAAAGCTTTTGCTTCTCTTGATTTGTTGAAATCATTAGCACTGGTTCTTGCTAACACAAAAATGAGCATCATGAGCACATAAGTGAAGTTGTTAAGAACAGTGAGATTTTTGGAAGAAGTAGGACACATTGTTAATGCTCGTTTGATCGTCAAAATCGAAAGTAAGTACTCAAGGTTAATCATATGATATATAACTGGTAATGATCATGTATATATGCATGCACGAAACCTTCTGATATTTCAAGTCAATGGCAAAGAGTAAACGATAGTCAATACCAAGTCTTTGTCGAAAAATTTTCTAACCCATCATATGGGTTGGGCATAGCTTCCACATAATCGTTATCTCCTCAACTTGATAGAATTACGAATGGTGTCCACACAATTTCTGTCAAACTCATTTGACTCATTCTTCATATATTCACAGAAAATATAGTTAAAAAAAAAAAGAAAAAAGAAAAAAAAAAAGAAACAAACATTGTCGTTTCTGAATTATGTCGACGTTTTTATGACACACAAACATCATTCCGTTTTACAAAATAACAGACAAACACACAATGAATGACTGGTTTTTTCTTTCTTTTATAGTGAGTTCAATTTTTGTTTCAGGAATCTGCCATTTGTAATCAATCTTATTTGGCTTTAGTTTTTTTTTGGGTAAAGGGTAGTAAACTTATTTGGCTTTAGTTTTCACTATGTAAAATGGTTCTAACAATTTCGACCCATTTACAGTAATCGGGTCGATTTGAGTTATGATATACCATATTAGTAACCAACTCTTGTTGGATTCCAAAAGGATATTATCTTAGTAACTTTTCTATATCCATGTTAAAAATATCTCTTTCACCCTGAAATTCATTGCTATTTCCACAAATCTTTCTACCGGAATCATAGGCATATCCATGCCAATAATTAGTAAGAACTGGCACTTCCTCAAAACTGAATCCAACCTCTTCTTAGTCACTGCTGGTTTCATCTGAGCCCCAGGATTCGTTCACATGCTTTGACCACATTTCTTGTTGACTTCAATATTACTCAGTATTATGAGAGTAAACACATGAAGCAAATTCAAGATGTCCAAGATGACTCGAGTGGTATTCACAGAATTATGAGGGATTCTTCTGCTTCTAAAGAAACACTATAGTGTGTGAGACTAAGCAAATTTGGACATATAGTAGCGCTTGAACACAACTCAATAACTTAAAACTTGGTTGAATTGTGCTTTATAATTAACAAGTCTGACAATAAGCTTTGAAAACTTAGCTAGAAACAAAATTGCTCAAAAAATGACCCAAACCGGACACGAATTGAAGCAATGAAGCCATATTTAAATAATTCTAGACGCCCAAAGAAGTATGATGTCTAACACGAGACAAATGAACAAGTATATATGTTGTTCATTTATGCAAGCTATAGAATTTTTATTGCATTTTCATAAACAATGGCAGGTAGTTTGCAAAAAAAAAGGGAATACTTGTGTTTTTTTTAACCCTTTTTAATAATTCTACATTTGATAGAACTAGGAATCCTGTCACATTTAGTCATGGTTGGCCTTTCATCAGACGCATTAAACGCTCGTGCAAAGTTAGACCCTTGCTGGAGGCACTATCATTCAATCAATTCCTAGAAGGGTTTGCACTAGGCGGATATATCCCCAAAGAAAAGCTCGGTCCCTGCATCCAACTTTAATGGCATGTTCTTTTTTCGCTGTAACCATTTCTTTGGGGGTGGTATACATAGGCATGATTATCTCCCCATCTTATAACCCTAACACAAAACCGCACGCGAGTTATTGAAGAGATACTTGATTCCATTTGGTCGACTTATTTGTTGTTGATTTTATAAGAAAAATAATGAGATGCAATGCTAGGCTTCGACTGGTGGCTTTTCTTGCAGTTTGGTCATGATAAAGAAAGTGGTATGTTGTTTATGCTACGTGCATGGATCTTATATTCAATTTTCTTTATATTTCTCATTTCATCATGTCACGAATATGGCTCATCTGATTTTGACTTGTAGTAATAATTATTTATTTTTACCCATTTTTTTACACACTCTACGGTCTGCTTACACGTGCAGAACGAACCAAATCCAAAGCCACTTGCTTTGACGGATCCTTTCCGTTCGTTTCACACACTCCCACCGGTAGCTTACACTCCCTTCAACTAAACCAGCAGATGCCAAATGAAGGTTATCAGCCTCCTTAAACCCGGACTCACACCCACTGTAACACCAATCAAAACGGCAAGAGGGGTTTCAATGGTTTGTTATTAAAAAGGAAAACTGAATACTTGCATACAATATGAAACTTACTACCTATTTATAGACTACAGGCTAACAAAGTAAATACATAAGATTTGCATGAAATGGAACGTGGGTGTACTGCCATGATCTCCCAAATAATAGGTAAACCCAAAATAGTATTATTTTTCATTCAACAATACAGGGCCTACATACTGACCCGTACCCGCTGATCCGTGACCCATCAAGATTACCCAACATAATATGCATACCCAAAGCCAAAAGGCAAAAACCTTCTAGTTTTCCAAGTCAATGGAAAAGAAGAAACTTTAGTCAAAACAAGTTGCTTTCTCCAAAATTAATGCTATACTTCCAACTGTCATGTTGCGTCAAAATTAATACTCTAATTAAGTTGTTTCGTGTATTTTTCATGCCTTTGCACTTCAGCTTTTATTACAAACCATACATTGTTATATAAATATCTTTAAAACAATTATTGGCTCCAAGTATAAGAGAAAGGAAAATAAATAAAAGATATTTTCTTGACGAGTGGTTTTTTACTTTCCAAATATTAATTTTGTCTTGCAATATTATATCCAAAAATCTAGTATTATTTTTATGGTATCCAAAAATCTATAACTCTTGATTTGGGTCTGATCGAGAAGAGTTATTATCAGGGACAACAATGGTTTGTCGAGGCGGCTAATGGTAGTTGTACCGGACCCTAAGTAAATAGAAAGCTCATCGGGGCCCGTAACCTACGGGCCTGTTTTGATATAAAAAAAATCAGGTTTGTACGTTTTCTCAGCAATGGAGATCGTAGAAGGCCTGTATATACTGAGGTCCAAGTATGACGACCTACCAGCAGAATCAACATATTTAAAATAGGGTTGAAATGGGCTAGCATTCTATGTTATTATGACCATATCACTAGGTGAATCCCTTTGATGACATGGATCGAGTGTGTGTAGGTTGTGTCTGTTGGGAAACCGCTAAGGAATTTGTCCTTGTGCAATCCGAAGATGAGATGGTGTAATTATGTATCTAATTAAACAGCAGTACTTTATGTATTTCAAATTAGCAGTATGTAACAAAAGCATTATAACAATTTCCATAAACATGCGGTTGGGACGTACATTTATGCTGAATATGAAAGGAGATAAACATTAAGCATGTTCTATATATTGTTCTGCATTTAATAAAGCTTTAAGATAGACTGAACTGATCATGATATCCTCAACGTGATAATTCCTGTGAAACGTTTCTCATGGTCGGCCGAGCCTTTGGATCTGTGAGAATGCATGCCAATGCCACATGACAAACACGCATAATTTCCTTTTCGATTAGCCTGTCTGTTGGGTAAGAGAGACGCTTGTCCAATATATTTTCCAACATCGTACCATGACTGGTAGAAGAGTTGAAGTATGAAAGAAGCTCTCCGGGATGTTTCCCTCCAATTGTTTCAAGTGCCACCACTCCAAAGCTATACACGTCACATTTTTCGTTCACAATCATGCTATATGCGAGTTCTAAATGATCACATACAAGAAATAATGTTAGCAAAGTTTAGCTGCTACTAGCTAGACGCAATTAAACTTAAGAAGCGTAACAGTGTGTAGAAGTTACTACCTGGAGCAATGTACCCCAAAGTTCCTGCGATGACTGTTTGGTTGGATGAATCGGGGTCAAGCAATCTGGCTGCTCCAAAGTCAGCAACAAATCCTTCCATTTCCGAGTTTAAAAGAATGTTGTTGCTTGATATGTCTCTATGAACGATAGGTGGATTGCAATCGTGATGCATATAAGCTAAAGCATGGGCTACATCTTTGATTATGTTCACCCTCTTCATCCAATCCACTTCAACAGCCAATTCATCGTCACTCAATGCACAAAATAGGCTCCCCTTTTCCATGTATTCATATACAAGGAAGTTGCATTTGTTATGCAAACAGAACCCGTAGAGTTTCACAATGCTTTTGTGTCTTAGGCTGGTTAACACTTGGACCTCGTTCTTGAAGCTCTGGTCGAATGCTGGTTGCTTAGCTTCATACCGGTGAAGTTTTTTCAAAGCAAATGTTTGACCGCTAGGCAGTTTTGCTTCATAAACACTACCATAGCCACCTGTTCCAATGCAGTATTTGAGGTCAAAATCATTTGTAGCTTTTATGAAGTCTTCATATGCAATTGTTCCATCATAATTCATTATCGTGCACACATCTCCATGTTTTTTTGATTTCAGGCTGTATTTTCTTTGTGGGAGCCTTTTTACGACTGTAAAAGAAATACGCAACCACTAAGAAGCAAAGTCCAACGATAATGGAAAGAAAAACGGTCAAACGGGGTACGTGCTGTTTTCTTCGCTTATGTTCATTGGTTTCTGATTGTCCACTTGTCAAATTATTGGATGAGCAACCCATTTCTCCATTAAGATGATTCCGAGACTGATCTGAAAACAATAAATATGGGAAGTATAACTCATAAAGTGCTTTTCCAACAAAATGATTACCACTAATGTCCAAGTATTCTAACTTTCTGCAAACACATACACTTGAGATAGCTCCCGTCATCCTATTACTAGAAAGGTCTAGATGCACAAGAGAACAGGGATTACCAAACGAAATGTTTCCTGACAACTGATTTGATGAAAAATCAATGTAAGAAGGACTTACGAGCTTCCCAAATTCTGGATGAATAGCACCCACAAGATGATTATGATGAAGGTCTAAATGTCCCAAATTCATCAAATATGCCATATCTAGGGGAATAGGCCCACTGATAGAATTCGTGGCAAGGTTTAAAAATTTCAGTTGGCTTAGGTTGCCAAAACTTGACGGAATGGGACCATCAAGATTGTTGTCACTCAAGTCGAGAACATTGAGATTGGCCATGGATCCAAAAGATGGCGGGACGAGATCCGTAAAGTTGTTTTGACTAAGATCCAGATCATATAAATTTCTCAAACCCGCAATCTGAGTTGGGAGAATGCCAGTTAAATTGTTATTAGAAAGATGAAGGTATTTCAAATGGGTGAGATTGGCAAACGAAACAGGAAATTTACCTGTGAGATAGTTATTTGAAAGATCAAGGTATTCCAAACGGGTGAGATTGGAAAACGAGATTGGTAATTTACCTGTAAGTTTGTTATTAGAAAGATTAATGTCTTCCAAACTGGCAAGATTGGCAAATGAGAGCGGTATTTTACCTGTGAGATAGTTATAAAAAAGATCAAGGTCTTCCAAACGGGTGAGATTGGTAAACGAGGCAGGTAATGTACCTGTGAGATGATTTCTATAAAGCGAAAGATATGTTAACTTAGATAGCAAACCAATCTGCTCTGGGATGCTCCCTTCAAGCTTGCAGTTGATAATCGAAAGCTGTACAAGGTTTGGAAATGAAGCAAAGTCGAGGCTTCTCAGATCACCTAGACCTTCATTATCATCACAGTAATAGTCTATTGAAATGACACTACCTGCTTTGTTGCAAGTGATTGCATACCAATAACAATGATCTGAAGAAGCATTTCTCTCTCCCCACCAATTAGTTGCAAGCAAAGCTTTTGCTTCTCTTGATTTTTTGAAATCATTGGCACTGGTTTTTGCTAACACGAAAATGAGCATCATAAGCACGCAAGTGAAATTGTGCATATGAACAGTAAGATTTTTGGAGGAAGTAGGACACATTGTTAATGCTCGTTTGATCGTCAAATTTAAAAGTAAGTACTTAAGATTAATCATATGATATATTCTTGGTAATGATCATGTATATATGCATACACAAAACTTTCTAATATTTCAAGTCAATGGCAAAGAGTAAACGGTAGACAATACCAAGTCTTTGTCGAAAATTTCTAACCCATCCTATGGGTTGGGCATAGCTTCCACATAATGGTTATCTCTTCAACTTGATAGAATACAATTGGTGTCCACACAATTTCTGTCAAACTCTTTCGACTCTTTCCTCGTAAATTCACTGAAAGAAACATTGTCATTTCTGAATTATGTCGACATTTTTGTTACACAAACATCATCCCATTTTTATATCTATTCATTTCAAAACTTTTTAATTAATCTAATAAAATAAAAGACAAACACACAATGAATGACTGCTTTTTTCTTTCTTTTATAGTGAGTTAAATTTGTTTCAGGAATCTGCCATTTGTAATCAATCTTATTTGGCTTTAGTTTTCACTATGTAAAAGTGGTTCTAACAATTTTGTACATTTATGGTAATCGGGTCGACTTGAGTTATCTTAGTAACTTTTCTGATACCATGTCAAAAACTAGTAGCAATGACTCACCCTGACTTTGACTAATTCCATGATAAAAATCGCTTTCAACCTAAAATTCGTTGCCATTTCCAGAAATCTTTCTACCGGAATCATAGGCATGTCCACTTTTCTGATACCATGTCAAAAACTAGTAAGAACTGGCGTTTCCTCAAAACTGAGTCCAACCTCTTCTTAGCCCTAGGATTCATTCACATGCTTTGACCACATTGCTTTTTGACTTCAAAATTACTCAGTATTATGAGAGTAAACAAATGAAGCAAATTCAAGATGTTCGAGATCACTCGAGTGGGATTCACATAAATCATGAACAACGAGTAAGCGAGATCTGAACGGTACTTGCTTATTCATTCCCATGGTTTCAGTGATGTTGATGATGAGAGTGGTATTCAGCATCTTGTTGTCTCGCATGTATGACTTTTTATACAAGTAAATAATTTTCCTAATAATAGGCCTTTTAATTTGCTGCCAAAGAAACACTACAGTGGGTATGATTAAGCAAATTTGGACATATAGTCATATAGTAGAGCTTGATATACAACTCACTAACTTAAAAACTGGTTGAATTGGGTTTTATAATTAACAAGTCTATGGGATAAGCTTTGAAAACTTAGGTAGAAAAAAATGGGTCAAAAAATGACCCAAACAGGACACGAAGCCATATGTTACTAACTCCAGATGCACAAAAGTATAATGACTAACACAAGACCAAATGAAACACTTTATAGCATTCATGCATTCCTATTGAAATTTCATTTCATAAAAATGGCAGTTAGTTTGCAAAGAAAACGGAGTACTCTAGGAATCTTGTCAAATTCAGTCATGGCTAGCCTTTCATTTGGCGTTTCACAAAGCCCATGCACAGTTAGACCCTTGCTCACGGCTTTATCATTCCTTCAGTTCTTAGCTGCTGATTTTATGAGCAAACACATGATTATTTAGGGCTACTATTAGCTGTTGTGATTGTGGGCTTTGTGATAAGTAACTCATCAGCCCAAAACTTTTTTTTAGCCCAATGTTTATAAACATTTTCATTTGTTCCGTTAAAATTTGAATTCATCTCGAGCTCGGCTAGATAAAGCTCGAACGAGATCGAGTCGAGTTACAAGGAAAAAGCTCGTTAACGTGTTGATTTCGTTGTTAGCAAAGTTTTGTTCAAGTATCTCAACTTATTTCTACACCATAGTGTTCGGGATTGTTTATTTTTTAAATCAAATTGACAATTTTGTGTGAATTGTTTGATTTATAATTTTGTATTGAGACGAAATAAGAGGATTAACAGGTTGTGAGCTATTTGTTTTAAAATGTTTGGTAGAATTAGTTTTCTAAGAAAAATAAATTGCCATAAACACTTAATTTTTGTGAGCAAGCAAATCTAACACCATTTCAAAAAGTGCTTTTATTTGTAAACAACTTATAAGTGAGTGAGGTGTGGAGAGGGAATGGGAGAGGGAAATCTTCTTTCCTATGCGGGAACCAATAAAAGTCCATATCCCTATTTTTGGGAAAAACAATTTTTTTTTCATATCCAAAAACATGAACAGAGAGAAAAGTCAATTTTTGTGGAAAGAGTGTATATTATTGGTATTGGTATGTGTGTTTTTGCTATATATTTATATAATAAAAAATAAAAAAAGATAGAGGGAAAGAGAGAATATATCACAAAGCCTGAGAAAAAATTGAACGAAAATATAATAAAGTGTTTTTTAATGATGTGGAGGTGATGTGACGAGAGAATCTCACCGCACTCTCAACTCTAAAATCATTAATGTAGATTATTTGTTTAATGAAAAAACAAAATTCAAAAACAAAAACAAAAACAAAAAGAAACAAACAAAAAACAATGTAAGTCTATATGAGGATGCATAATTGCTACTTGATATATGCCTATCCAAACATTCTACTTTTCCAAGTCAATGGCAAGGACTAAAGTAGCCTTCTCCAGATTTAATGCTATATTATCAACTGTCATGTTGCATAAAACTTACTACTCTAAATAAGTTGTTTCGTTTTGTCGTTTAGTGCTTTTGGCGACATCATGGATATCCTCGCCAAAAGTCTCGTCTCTTGTTCTAATTTTTCTTGTAGTGTTTATTCTTTGTTGATGGCTTCATCCAACTAAAGGTTCAAAAAGAACACATTAAATCTCATTGCATGTTATAATGTTATATATGTATTACCACAATAGTTAAAGTGCATCACTTCATCTTAATAATATCGCTTTCACCCGTCTTTGTGGCCAAAAAAGTTTAGCAAGTGAGGCAGTTATTTGTACAGATAACTGAGACCTAGCTAAAATCAGCATAAGAAAATAATACATTTGACTTTGTAGAACTCTTCATATTACATTGTTGAGCTAACATGAATTAGGCAACTTGGCAAATATGGCAGCCTTCTGCATGTTATGTAATTTAGTTACAATGTTGAGTGTGAGAAGAGGAGCCACGATTAAGCATTTCCAAGTGCTGAACAAAATCACAAAACATGATCACACCTTTGAAGCAATCAAATAACAAAATTACTCTCATTTAAGTCACAGAACAAAGTAATAAGCTGCTTCATTTTGGATCCCCTAAATATTTGATCAAACAATCTTTTAGGCTTTTATGAGACGAATTACTAACATAAACTCATACTGTCTGTACATGATGTAGTCGAAACTCATACTGTCTATACATAATGTAGTCGGATAAATCATGTTCAATACTATAATGAATCAAACACTCATAACCATATATATTAATCGAAAGATTGAGCTCGAATACATTTAAACTGTTATATGGAAATAAAAACACGAATGACGAAACTAGTACCAGGACACCTAAAAGGTTTATCATAATGATATCTTTAAAACTAACTCAATACCAAAGATTTGATGAAGGAATTATCAACTGAAGCTTTAGAATAATCGTATGTATTTGTGTGTAATATCAGAAGTGAAGAATGAGATATTAATACTAGCCGACATCCTTATTACTTTCTAGTTTGCTCTTCCCTTTAGTCCCTCGCCTTGAACTTGATAGCAACATCTTCTCGACCACCGTTTTAGATATCTCAGCTAGAACTTCCCTCCCGTTGGGCTCTGATCGAATCTTAGCTATGTAAGCCAATGCTTGCTGAATGGATTCCTGAACCAAAAAAACAACATAAAAATTAAAAGCCAAATAATGTTATTTATGCATGTATACGTGTATGCGCATGTCATACATTATCAAAGGACACTTACCACTCTTGCGTCCTCGTCTTTTTTAGCTTCAATTTCAATAGGTAGTGTACCCTGAGATGAATCAAAAGTTAAATCTAAGGGAAAAAAAAGGAATGGCTACCTATAACTGATGAGTTAAAGAGGTTTAACATATACCGCCATATTGAGGATGTAGATGTAGCTAGATATATTGAATCCGGTTGCTCGAGGAATGGTATGCCCTGAGTATAAATGGATAACTTAATATATTCGGAAATGCTTATTTACTGTTCTTAGTTCTTACTTTAAGAAAAGAATGTGAATTTACATTATAATGTTCATATAGTCTTTAAGCTATAATTAACAATAGTCAGCATATGTTGTACAAAATCTTATAAAGACATCCTCAAATAGTCAGATGTATACTTTAATTTAAGAACTTTACTCACTGTCTTTTGATAATTCTCACCATGATAGCATTGTAGACCTAAGCATTCGATTTAACTTTCTTTTAAAACGACTAATTATTCAAGCACTTCAAATTTCAATCAATTACTATCTCACATAAACCTCATATGTTTCGAACAAGACTCGAAGCCGCAACCTCTAAGTTGATAGGTCACTCACACACCACTAGATCAAAAGCCCTTTGATTCGATTTAACTTATTTACTAGACAGCTAATTTCATTCGAAGATTAATGTGTACCATGCATATTATAGCTTACAGAATAACATTGTCTTGTCATTTTATGTTCACTATGCTTATAATACCAAAAAATAATATTGAACTAATTGCTAAACATGCATAACATATTCATATTCGAAAAAAACACAAGAGCTATTGGAAAAACAAGATCAACACATACACACACAAGAGTCATCGATCTTAAAAAATGAAATAGTAAACTTAATTATGAATGAATATAAGACGTACTTGAAGAGTTGATTGTTCGATCACTGAGTATACGTTTTAAGGCTACGATTCAGTTTATAGTTGTTGTGGTGATGGGCTTTATGGAAGTAACCCATGCCTTTTTTTTTTTTTTTTTTTAAAGATTTTCATTTGTTAAGTCTTGGGTCCAATAAGTTAAATGAAAATATAAGGCACGAGAACTTGCACATATGGCTGTCAATAATAAAGAAAGAGTAATAGCACATAATGCCCACTTAGCAATAATAATGTGACTAGACAAAATTTAGTTTCACTTTGCTTCACGAAAGTCCATTTGCATAAGATAAATTTGGAGATGAGATCAACAATATCCGTAATAACTCGCAATTTGTATTCAAAGAAAAAAAAAAGTTCCATAGGTAGTAATCGTATATCAACATTTTTTCATTTATGCTTAGTACATCCATTACAATACACTTTTAAAAAGGTATATAATTGAGTCATGTGACCAACTTATAAATCTTTTGGTAAACCTCATGAAGCTTTATAAAATCTCATATAATTCAAAAGCATTAAATTATGAAGATGTTTGAAAAATTGCACATCTTCATGCCAAATAATCATGAAATAGTTGTTTACTGTGGTTAAATCCTTGAGTAAAAACACAAAAATACAAATTTCACAGTAATAGATTGTTATAATTCTCATCTTGGAATGGAAACTATATTTGTTGATGCAAAAGTTGGACGTTCCTTATTTGGAGCTCCGGTTCCTACACCAATTGAGGATTGTTGCTTGGGACTGCGCACTAAAGACAAAAGACACGATTAGGCTTATCGTGGGATTGTTTCCCGATTATCCTCCGCGCGAGAGTAAGTAATCGGTTTAGGGTTTAAGGAGAGTTAGGGTTTGTAGATCGTACCTTAAGCGAGGGATGTGATTCCTTTATATACGCACGGAATCCTTGTTGGTTCGTGTTCCTCAACCTTCGGCGTATCCCGCCTAAATCGGTTGAGGAATGATTATCTCCTTGATTAGAAGATATCCAATATCTATTCCGTAAATAGATTCGCATTTGTGCCTTCGTGGGCCTAAACGCTTGTCGTAGTAGCCCATCTCGTCTTGGGCTTTATCGATATTGGGCTTTGGGGCGGGTTCGTGACCGGATGTAGACTATCGTCATCATGTCCCCGGTCTAGTATCGCGATGCGAATGCGGATGCTAGACTAATAACCATAGTCAAAGAAAAATATACCAAACGTAACAGAAGCAAAAGAATATGCTACCGGATACATTGTATCCAGCCGTAATATTAAAAAATGGGCACCTCGTAAATCGGGGGAAAGTTACTGCCCCTGTGTCCCATCAAGCAATCTCAACCACATAGTTATAGTTAGTGGACGCCACGTGTCGGTCATTGTGTGGAGGAAGAAGAGTATATAACCCCTTCACGTCATTTTCACCATCTCCACACACAGTAAAAAAAATCCGCCATTAACAAAGCTTCCAACACAACCAAGCCTTCAGACTGAAATACCCCTAAGGTAACCGCGCCCGCGCCTTTGTTCTTGATTATAACAATACCATGGTTAAGGAATTATCTGATTTTACATCCGACATAATGGAAGAGGAACTACAACAGTTTACATCAGATTATTATATCCCGAGCGCGGTACATCCGGAAGTTCCGGCTGCGAATGCATCAATCCTGGATTTCCCCGCTGGGAAGATTGGTGTATACACGCGATTTTTTGAATTCGCAAATCAGCGCATACCCATATCATTATTCTTAAGTGATGTATTGAATTATTACCGCATTCACTTGTCCCACCGCCTTGTATAGGTGCGGCAAAGTTAATTAATTTCGAGGTGAAGCGCCACTTATTGGCCATAAATCCGACCATCCATTTATTCCGGCATTTTATCACACCACGTGGTCAAACGGGTGGGTTTCTTCGCAAACATACGGATCCCTCCAATGCTACAGACAAGTTAGGCGCGCTCCAAATTGGAGGAAACCTTTTCGGATTGACAACACTTGTTTTCCGTCTCAATTCGATTTTTACTCTAAGGGACACCGCCAAAGGATGGCGCCCCTGCGGATCATATAATGCGGAGGATGCGGAAACAATAAGCGCGAACGCATCCCTATAAACTCCTACCCCGAGGAGTTCTTGGTGCATATTGGCACGAGCCACAACTATTTTGGCGACTCGTAAGAAGTCCCTATCTTCTTAGACGCCGATGGTCGGGTGGGTGCTCATGCTTTCGTACCCGTTGAATTACATTTCGTAAGTTATTCACTTTTGTGCTTCCTAATTGTCATGAACTATGTGTGTTTTTGTTGGTGCAGAGATGGATCTGCTCGTGGTGCACCGACAAAGCCAATGGATGTAAAGGTGGGAACTCGACCCACGAAGGAGGAGAAGAGCCTGCTAGTTCTTGGTGGCGGGCGCATCGTAGCTATGGACCTAGGCGAGGCGGGTGAAAGTTCATCCGTGGCGCTCAAGCAACTCCTTACAAATATGCCGAGTACAATAGTACAGACACCTCCGTGCAACCAGGCGCCCATAGCGGCGGAGCACGTAGAAAAACAGATGAGGAAGAAGAGAGTCCCGAATTGGAGTGCAAAGGAAGCCTTGTTGGCGATGGCGCTGCCACCTCCGGAAGAAGCGCCAGTTGTTTTAGTGTGGAGTCATCTTCCGGTGATGTTGCGTCGCGCCCGCATCACCGACACCTCCATTCTGCGTAAGTATCCTTGAAAGATTATATATCAAAATATTGCTAGGTAGCTTTGAATAACCGTGATTATCTCATCATATGCGTAGGGTTGAACAATCCAGAGTCGCCCCCAAGCCGTCAATTCGCTGAATCATCCGGTGAAAAGCCAAGCGCGAGCCTAAGACCATTGGGAGGCACCCATGGAACAACTTGTTGATGACTGGTCTCACTTGCGGCGGATAAAGGTAAAGTACTCGGCGAGACTAGCCAGGTGCGGAGAAAGACAAACGCATTGCATTACTCGAGGCTCAATTGGCTAGTGCTAGAGGCGAGTAGAGACTCTTGGGTCATATGCTACAAAACTAGCCGAGGATAAAATGGCACCGATGTGTCAAATAAATCAAGAGCTGCAGAGGCCGCGAGCTATAAGTCTTCTTGTCTGTGGGCTATTAAATATTTGGAAAATGGCAAAGACGCACCGACCTACCGACTTGAAGACTTGGCACTCTTGTGAAAAGTGCTCTAGAGACGCGGGAGGAGAAGTTGCGTAAACTAAGCATAGAGTACTGACGAGGAGTTATATCCCAACTTCTCTCCACCATAGGCGAGCAGATGGCTCATAAGCCATGGGCTCCGCTTAGCGCGTTAGGTGTCCCGGAGTCGCAAGAGGTTCGTGACTCCTTTGGGGATGTAGCGAAGTGTCTTGTTGGAGCGTGGAAAGTCGAAGCCATTGAAAAGTGCAAGAGGTCGAGTTGCTAAAGGTACCGTTGAGCGGTACCTACTTATGATGCGAAGGCTTATGACAATCTGTCACGCCATGGAGAAAATGAAGGACTTGGAACTCCCAAGATCGTTGAGCTGAGCGTGATCGGACTATCCAATAAACGTAATTTTGCGTGTCGACTCTAGCCCGTCATCTCGGTGGAGAGGCATTGCGCAGCCTGAGACTATTATCTTAGACCGATGCATCCCAAGCGCAGTTCCTGTTTTCTTGCGCCCTGAGATATCACGAATCCTTTTGTCCCGGACGAAGTCCCCTGAAACAAGTGTTGAGGCGCATGCGACGAGGCTTCTTGAAAAGAAAGGTATTAAGGGCAAGGCTTTAATGTGTGGTATTGGCGCGGCGCACCTCCCTCGGTCTGACGGGGTACCCGTGAGTGTTGCCACCGTAGCTCGTCGAGATACTGATTTGTTACAGGAGCTAAATAGGATTGGGGACGATGCTAGCCGCGTGGGTAGTTCCTCCTTGAAGCGTAGTCATAGTTTTTAGTTTATCTTTGGTGCTGTAACTATCTGTGAGAAATAACTCGTAGTCCATTAATGGATCTCCTTTTGTGAAGGGTGTTGTAAAGACATGTTTCTTTTTGTGATGTACACACTTATCGTATTTATCTTTGCGTAAAAGAAGTATACGTTGTTTTATGTATATGTAAGTATGAATAATACAAGGACTTCATAATCATGTATGAAAATCCGAAAAAATGTCAAGTATAATCGTGTATACTAATGGTATGCAGCGTACTGTAAATACCAAATTAAGGAATCAAGTGTCTTGGTTCCGATTTGTTAAACGTGCACATGTGCATGGTTGCGCATCCGTCGTGGGGTGCGCATAAAGCTTATTCAACGTCTTGAGAACAAGGTGTTTAACAAGGATACGTGATCCGTGACGATGGGTTTGCAACCTCTTACTCAACAAGTTGTTTATTAGGTTAACTTATCCTTGTGACCATCGTGGGTTTAAATATTGCATGCACGCCATGTAGGCAAAAATGTTAAAAATTGTTAAGACATATAGTATATGGAAGTAACAAATTAAAGTGTGTCACGGAGTTAGCTAGAAACCATAACGCTTTATTAATACTTGCAAGTGTTTATGAAGAAATAAAAACATGATACTAAGGAAATTAAAAAAAATACATAGTTATCTATTGAGTACTTTAGTAAAATGCACGAGCGTCGTGCGGCTGTCAGTAGCCATTCCTATAGGTAGCATCTTTTGAGATTGCAGATGTTCCATGTGCGTGGCGGTTCACGACCATCCAAGCCCGTAGCTTATACGCGCTGTTCCTAGTGCTTCAAGAACCTCATAGGGTCCTTCCCACTTCAGTCCGAGCTTACTCGTGTCTTCGCGTGGCTTGCATCATTAGCGGTGAGCGAAGTCACCGCCTGAATGAGACACCTCTTACCTTAGCGTCATAGTATCCCTTCATTCTTGACTTCGATTTTTCTTCACGTATAGCTTGCGTTCACGCCTTTCTTCTAGCGGGTCTAGGTCAAGACGCCGTTCATCGTCATTAGTTGCCACATTTATCTCAAGAAGGCGGATAGTTGGCATACCGATTTCTACCGGTATGGCTTCGGTCCGTAGACTAGAGAAGGGGTGTCTCTGTCTTGGTTTTGATCGAGGTGCGATGCGCCCACAAAACATGTGATAGTTCTTCCACCCATCTCCCTTTGTGCTTGTCCGCGTGTCTTAATTCCTTCGCCTAAGCTTCTATTCGCCCGTTCCACTAGGCCATTGGTTTGTGGGTGTTTAAGCGACGCAAAGTCTTGTGTGATCGTAGCTTCTCACCACCGATCCTGAAGGGTTGTCGCAATTGTTTTCCATTGTCTGAGATGATTTCCCCAGGAAGACCAAAACGGCATACAATGTTATCCCACATGAAGCGCTTCACCTGGTTGCCAGTGATTGTTACCACCGCCTTTGCTTCAATCCACTTGGTGAAGTAGTCTATAGCGACTATGAGGAATTTTAATCCCCCCGCTGCGACGGGAAAAGGGCCTGCGATGTCAATACCCCATTTGTAGAATGGCCATGGTGATGTTATTGGCGTTAGCTCGTGCTGTGGTTGGCGTGGGACGGGCCTATGCACTTGGCAATCGTTACACTTCCGTATTAAGTCCCGCGCATCTCGGTGCATGGTAGGCCAGTAGTATCCTGATCTCATGGCGCGTGCTACAACGGATCGTGGTCCCGAATGCATACTGCATGAACCTTCATGGATTTCTCGCAGCACATAATTTGCCTGTAATGGGCCCACGCAGCGGAGCCATGGTTGCAGGAAGGAGCGTCGGTACAAGATGTTGTCTCGGATTTCAAATCGCTGCGCCATGCGCCGTATCCTCGCGAGCTTCCTTACGCTCACGGGTAGCATTCCCTTGTTCAGAAGTCCATTATCGGTGTCATCCATGTAGGACCGTCCTCCCTATGATTGTGGAGACTTCCATCTCGAGATAGACTTGCTTTTCAATGTTTCTACCGAACTTGCTTTGATAGGTGTGCAAAACTTGTCGAGGCAATCTTGCTCGATGCATCCGCCTTGCGGTTTTCCTCTATGAACACCTTGATGGTGAACTGTCAAAACCTTTGATTAGCGTCTTGGTCTTGGCAAGATCTTTGGATCATGTTATCCTCCTTAGCCACGTATTCGCCCAACACGTGGTTGGCTACTAGCCGGAATCCACGTTTGCTTCTAGGTTCAGTACACCCATTCGAGTGCAATGCGTAGTCCAAAGAAGTAGAGCTTCATACTCGCCTCGTTGTTTGTCGTTGTAAATTCAAAGCGCGATGCATTGGTGAATTCCATACCTACGGATTTGTAAGGATAGGGCTCGCTCTGAACCATCAATGCAAGAGGATCCATTTGTAAACAAGATCCATGGATCATGTTGTTCCGTCTTATTTGGTATAGGTACCTCATCGGTTATCGGCTTTTCAATTATGAAATCGCGAATCATCCCTTTAATTGCCGTGCGTGGTGCGTATGAGATATTGTGTTCGCTGACAATACACTCCACTTGAGTCGGCGATGCATCGGGTTTAGAGATGATCGCTTGATTGGTTGATCGGTGATGACCGCAATCGGGTGCGCTGGAAATACTGCGTAGCCGTTTAGCAAAACAAACACCAATGCAAGAACCAATTTTCCATGGCGATGTAGTTCACTCCGTCTTCTTTAGCGCTTTGCTTACAAAATAGATAGGGGTTTGCACCGAGTCCTCGTCGTTAGTAATCTTCACCGATTGCTCCATCGATTGCGGACAAATACATGATCAGTTCTTCCCCTGGTCGGGGTGCGACGAGCGTTAGGTGTGTTGCCAGATGCTGTTTTAGCTGCGTGAAGGCTTCCTCTGCCTCCGTAGTCCACTTAAAATCACCCTTCTTAATGCACTTCTTGAGTGTTTTGAAAAGTGGTAACGATTTTTCTGCTGATTTGGATAGGAACCTGTTCAGGCCGGCCAACTTTCCGTTAAGAGATTGGACTTCCTTCAACGTGCATGGTGAAGGAAGTTCGATGACCGCTTTTGTCTTTTCTGGACATGGTTTAATCTTTGTCGGGTTCAATCGGTATCCAAGGAACATGCCTTGATGGCGCCGAATGTGCATTTTTGGGATTGACTTCATGTTTATCTCTCGTAGAGTTTTAACGTCTCCTCAATGTCGCGATTAGCTCATCTTGATGATGGCTCTTGATGACTAGATCATCGACATAGACTTCTAGGTTGAGGCCCACCTTTTCGAAAACGTTATCCACTAACCGCTGATAGGTGGCACCCGCGTTTTTCAAGCCGAAGGGCATTTTTGTGTAACAGTAAACACCTTGGCCTGTGTGGAAGGCCGTCTTTTCTTCATCCTCTTTAGCCATCTGAATTTGATGGTATCCTTTGTACGCATCTAGGAAACACTTCAATGGATACCCGCACAAAGACTCTATTTTCCAGTCTATCTCTGGTAATGGGTAGCAGTCCTGTGGGCACGCTTTGTTAAGATCCGTAAAGTCAACACACATTTGCCAGCTACCGTCGCTCTTTTTGACCATTACTGGATTAGAAAGCCAGTCGTGGTAGTAAACTTCGCGCATAATTCCCGCATCGACCAACTTGTGTACTTCTGCCAGGATCGCTTGCGCGCGCTCTGGGCTTGGCCTCGTTTCTTCTGGCGGACGGGCGAGTACCCTTGCCGGATTCGCAGGTTGTGTTCTGTGATTGAGCGCGGTACCCCAGTCATGTATTTTGGCTCCCATGCAAAAATGTCTAAGTTCTTTTGCAGGAGCGCACACACAGCTGATTTGCCATTGTCTGATAGTGACCCTCCGATGGCTATTTCCTGTTCTGGGTAGTCTGGGTGGATTGCTACTTTCAGATGTGGAATTCTAGTAGTCCGCTGTGCTGGGGTTGGTGCGGTCTCGCATGCAATCGTGTTGCATTCTCTATGTGGTAGAGTGGCATTGTAAAGAGTAACAATACCACCTTCCACTGGGAACTTAAGCATCCCATGCTGTTGATTGACAACCGCCGCATAGTGAAATTCTGGTCTCCCAATAATGCCATTGTATGGCGAGGGAGATTTAATCACCATAAATTCCATCCATGCCGTTGCGGAGTGTTCTTCGTTTCCAATGCTGACAGGTAATCTTATTTGTCCCATAGGCCATATTTTCTCACTGTAAAACCGACCAACGCTATTACGGTGGGTTAGCGGTTGCGTATTCGGACTTGATCGTTTAAAAGCAGTGCTCATACATGATGTCGTGAGCTCCACCATCAACATACATGCGGTGGATGTCGTGACCCCGCGCTTATCTCTATAGTAAGTGGTTCCACCACTGCGTTGTTCATGATTAAGGTGGAACGAGATTTCCTTCCCGTGAAAAATCACGGCTTACCTTACGCTTTGTGACCCGTTGCCATGATTGTATCATGTAAATGGTGTCGGGCTTGTCTTTAGGCGTTTCTTTCTTATTGCCACTCTTTGCTTGTCCTTCCTTCCTTGATATTCTTGACGGATGGTCCAATCTACCTCTTTGACCATCTTGTCAATGAGTTGGCGCAGTTGGACACATTCGTTAGTAGTGTGGCCCTTCTGCGCGTGGTAATCACAGTATCCACTGCCGACACGCCTATCCTCTGGAGTGCGCATTTGTGGTGGTCTTGGAAAGTTAGCGCCCTCTGTTGCGAATATTTCCTTTGGTGATTTGGTAAGCGGGGTATATTTGTCATTGTCGCGTCCATTCCCCTGGTTGCGATAGTTCCTGTTACGGTTACTATTCCGATCTGTGGATTGTCTCCCAGGTTGTTCCTGTGACCGGTAGTTGGAGTAGCTTCTCTTGCTATCCGCTGCGGCGGCTTCTCCTTGTACGAAGGACCGTGTACGCTTCATAACCTCATCGAAGGATTGGGGAATCCTGTCATTCAATCTTTTAATAAGTTCCGGGTTGCTGATTCCATTCATGAACCCTGAGATTTTGAGTACTTCGGGACATGCTTTGACTTGCATGCACTCATCCTTGAAGCGCTCCATGAAAGCGCTTGTGGATTCCCCTTGGCGCTGTTTGACTCTAGCGAGTTCAATGGGATTTTTAGCGCACTTTTTTCGTTGAGTAAAGTTTAGGCGGAATGCCTTCCTCAACTCTTCGAAGCCATTGATGCTTCTGCATGGAAGCTTGTTGAACCAGTTCCGCGCATTTCCCACTAGTGTGGAATTGAACATGTGGCACCATCTGAGGTTGTGGCGATTTTCAATGGTTGCGGTGATTCGAAAATTTTAGGTGATCATCGTGGTCACCGCTCCATCATAGGTTTTAACATTAGTAGGCATCGCCTCTTTTGTTCTCCGAAAAATCAACGTACGTCTAGTGAACGCATCTACCTTCCGACGGCGCCATGGAGAGACATATCCTCTCTTCTTGGTCACGGTTTTTCTTACGGATTTCGTCTCCTTGTCCTCGTTGTCGAGGAATTACTAGAAGATAGTTCCTCTCCCTTGGCGTTCGCGGTTGTCCTCGAAGTCGTGCTTGGGGGCTTTCACTGGGGAATATCGCTCCCAGGTCTATCTTGTACTCTGCGGCCACCAAGTCTAGTGTGGACAGTGCGCTTCCCATCTTCCTCACTTCGGTCGAGTGGATGTATCATCTTCCTCGACTCTCCTTCCAATTCTATTGAACACTAGGGGTCGGCGATTACCCTTCCGCGTTTCTCCTTATGACGACGGTGGAGATGTCCCAACTACTGGGCCAAAGTCTAGTCGAGCATGCAGGGCTCCGACTTGGTCTTTCTTTGCTTCTCTTGCATGAGGATAGCTAGGGCTTCGTAATTTTGAGAGACAAAACTACTTGGCTCTAATTCCGAACGACTCCCTAGAAACGGGGTATCCGTTTCTATCAACACGCCCTTGTTCTGTCGGGTGCGTCGGGTGCTTTGTGAAGTTAGCTTCTAGCACCGATTGAAGTGGAGTAAAAGGAGTGCTTGGCGGGTCTCAGCAGCTGGTGGTGGTAGTTGTTATGCAGGTTGTCCCGAGTGGTTCCACGGAGGAAGGCCGAATCTGGCACGATCCACGATTCTTAATGTTTGGTTGTCGAGGATCGCTTGGGAGTTGCCCATTGTGCACCTTCTTTCCATAAAATCGATTGCGATCGCTTTGTCATCCTAGTTCTTGGTTCTTAGTGAATGGTCCGGATGGCGCCACTTGTTGATGCAAAAGTTGGATGTTCCTTGTTTGGAGCTCGGTTCCTACACCAATTGAGGATTGTTGCTTGGGACTGCGCACTAAAGACAAAAGACACGTTAGGCTTATCGTGGGATTGTTTCCCGATTATCCACCGCGTGAGAGTAAGTAATCGGTTTAGGGTTTAAGGAGAGTTAGGGTTTGTAGATCGTACCTTAAACGAGGGATGTGATTCCCTTTATATACGCACGGAATCCTTGTTCCACAACCTTCGGCGTATCCCGCCTAAATCGGTTGAGGAATGATTATCTCCTTGATTAGAAGATATCCAATATCTATTCCGTAAATAGATTCATATTTGTGCCTTCGTGGGCCTAAACGCTTGTCAGCGTAGCCCATCTCGTGCTGGGCTTTATCAGTATTGGGCTTTGGGGCGGGTTTCGTGACCCGGATGTAGACTATACGTCATCAATATTGTTTATAGAAGATATTTTTTTTGCTAATAACAAAGTCTTTAAAATAACAAAAGCTGAAAAAGTACATGAACCACTTGTTTTTATGTGAAAGCTAAGCCCAACCCTTAGGATGGGTTAGAAATTTTCCACAAAGCGTTTAGTCTATATGCTATTGACTTGGAAAAGTAGATGATTCTGTATGTATGCATATATACTTATATCATGCATGATTAATATCAGTGGTTAATAGTTAAACAAACATTTACCATGTTGTCTACTTCATCCAAAAATATTACGTGATGCACATTTTTACTTATTTGCTTATGATGCTTGTTTTTGTGTTACCAAATACGATTGCTAATAATTTCAACAAAGCCTTAGAAGCAAAGGCTCTAGCAGATTGGCGGGGTATAAATGCTTCAGATCATTGCAATTGGTATGAAATCACTTGCAATGAAGCAGGAAGTGTCGTTTCAGTAGAGTTTAATTGTGGTAACTATTATTATGACTTTCCTCATGATCTCGGAAACCTTGGCTTTTCTTCATTTCTGGACCTTG